>OX465297.1:214314608-215540441 GCA_949987735.1 Leucophora obtusa
CCGCGGGAACCCAAGACAGCCCAAACAACAACAATTTACACTCAATTTTGAGTACGGGAACGCCTTTGGGCTAGTTTGAGTAACTTCGGTAAAGTACGGGAACAGACATAATGTATACGATTATTGGTGACATGCCATAACGCCATAACCGTAACCATAGAAACCAATTGGATTTTGGTTGTCTGCTATGGCGTTATGGTTACGGCTATGGCGTTATGGCACGTCTAATTTAATCTTAAGAAGGCTCATAGAAGAAGACTTAGAAACTCTCATCATAGAACTGTCAATAGGTCCATTAGATTACTGGATAATTTGTACAAATTTTTACTGGATGGCGTTCGTTAACACAAATACTCAGTAAACAGAAAGAAAAAAGAGAGAATAAAGTGACAGTTCTATGATGAGAGTTTCTAATTCTTTTTCTTGCAAATTTTTACTGGATAAATTTTTGCCGGTAAGAATTTGCAAGCAGAAAAAAACATGATTCGAAAACACATGTTCGTTTATTGAAAACAAAAAAAAATATTTACAATTATGTTATTTTATGGAAATTCAAAGCAATGAAACTTTCAAAATAAATTATGGGAAATATAAGAAAACCTTCTAAAAAGTTTCTGCTTAAGATTTAACATCAAAAAATATCGTCTTCCATAGCGACCAGCTAAAATTTATTTGTATATTTGGTGTTGTAATCAGCTGTGTCTACAAACTTGCAAATTGTTGCAAATTTTCTGTTCGCGTACATGTTTGGGAAAATTTTATTTTGAGAGTAAATCTAGTCTTACTCTCTGTAAGTTTGTACTGAGTAATTCTTACTGGACTTGACTGAGAAAAGTAATCGAATGGACCTAATAAGTGTGTTTGGGTACCCAAAAATTTGTACAAATTCGTACAAATTTGTACAAGTTTTTACTGGAAGGTGTTTGTTTACACAATTATTCAGTAAGGAGAGAGGAAAAATAGAGAGTAAAGTGACAGTTCAATACCGGAGAACTTACAAGTTTTTACTGGATGAATTTTTAGAAAAAAAACATATAATTGAAAACATGATTGAAGAAACATTTGTCTAAATAATTTTGAAATAATTTTTTGTAAAAATAAAAAATATTTAAATATAAGCTTATTTACGATGGAAGGAGTAAGTGATCATTTTATTAGGTTTTATTTATTAATCCAATAATTTGAATAGGTTTATTTCGCAATCAGCTATTTTAATAACTTTTGCCAATTTAGCTATTTTTTCTGCAAATCTAGCGATATTTCAACTATTTAGCGGGATAAAACATAATTTAGCTATTAGCGGGAAAACTAGCGAATTTTCTTTTTAAGACGGTCTTGACATTTTCTTAGCATTTTTTACATTTATTTCCTTGACAGTATTTTTGAATCATTATTATTTGCTAAATTTTTATGGAAAACAAAAAAGTTCGAAAAGTTTGGCGATGTATCGATAGTTTTTTAAGAAAATTTTAAGAAGTTTGAAAAATATAGCTATTTTTGTGAAATTTTTCAACAGAACCTAAAAATGATTTAGCGATATTTTTAGGAGAGAAGTTGGCAGCAGTATTTTACTAATTCTTACAATTTTTATGTTTGCGTAAATTTTTAGAAATTTTTCTTTTTAGAGTAAATTTTGCCTTACTCTCTGTAAATTTGTTACTGAGTAATTTTTACTGGACTTTACTGGAAAAGTACCCAAACACACCCCAGCAAGCATGGCAATACGAAGAAGATTCCCCGATCATATTGCCAGGAAGAAAACATTTATTGCCGGCAATATCAATTTCGTATTGCGGAAGTTTCTTCCGTCGGGAATAACTGTTACCCGAAAGCAATACTTCCAGGCAACACGAAAGCAATACCCCAGGAAGATAAATCGGCGATATCGCTAAGTTATCATCTTGAAGATAAAAAGGTGATATCGCCAAATAAACTCCCCGGTACAATATAAAGGTTTTATTTTTTAATTATTAAATTTAAACCTGAAAAAGAACATCTGCATACATAATCCATTGACCAACCAACACATTAATTATCTTGATTTCATGGTAGCCGATTTTTTCCTCGCATTAAATCTTGATTTTTTCAAGAAATTTCTTTCCCATGTGTTTGTTGATTGTTTTTATACAAATTTTGTTTTAATTTTTTCCAAAATGACAAAGAATTTCAAACAAATTTTCTTTATCTTCCGGATGATAAGAAGGTAATATTGCCGCAATATCATCATAAAAACCTATGACAAAAAATTCAATTTTTGAATTATTTTTATCCAAATAATAAAAGGAAGACAATTTTAAAATACTACTTGATTATTTTCATTCAAATGAAAAATAGAAGGTATCGCTTTAATATCTTCTTGGAAGATATCTTCCAAATGCTTGCAGGGACCTAATGTATTCTCTTTTTTTCTTTGTGTTTACTGAGTATGTATTTGTTTTAACGAACGTCATCCAGTAAAAATTTTTACAAATTAATCCAGTTGTCGATGACAACTATTACTTGAATTTAAATTGATTTTTTTTATTTTAGCCTTAAAGGCCAATTATACATGTATTATTTGATTAATATCCCCAGCAAACATGGCAATACGAAGATGATTCCCCAATCGTATTGCCTGAATGAAAAATTTTATTTTTGGCAACAATCGTCGTAGTGTTGCGGAAGATACCCAATTTGGTATAAAATGTGTCTCGAAAGCAATACTTCCAAGCAATACGAAAACGAATTTTCTAGAAGATAAATAGGCAATATTCTCAATATTGCTAAAATATCATCTGGAAGATAAAAATACGATATCGTCCTATAACCACCCAGAAGATAAATACACAATCCTTTTTTATCGTTTATTTTTTTATATAAAACTTAATAACTACTATTATTATCTGAAAGTGCTAAACGGATCGGACGAATTTTGTATTCTCTACAACATATCTTTCTCCAAAATTCGCTAAAAGGTTAAATTCAAATTGAAGGCACATCCACAGTTTTAAGAATTATGGAGTCCAATCTATCTGTAACGTTAGATCTTATCATAGCTGTTATTATATGAAAGTGCTAAACAGATCGGATATTATTTTTAGGCTTTACATCAATTTTCGCTGTACAATACGCTAAAAATCCAACTTTAAATTGACTAGCACATCCACAGATAAAAGATTTAATGGCCGAAATCTGGCTTATATGATATATATCGCAATTAATATTGTTGTGTGTAAGTGCTAAAACGATCGGATTATCCAATTGGTTTCTACATCACTTTTAGCTCCAAAAATCTATGAAAAGCTACAAAATTGAACCTAAAATGGGTCTGGACACCAAACTAATAGTACGATCCATTTAGCTCTTACACACAATAATAGTATCACCGATATATACCGATCACGCAGGACTGAAACTAATTATTTCTCAAACTGCGGATGTGCCCTTCAAAAAATATCAAATTTCAAGTTGTTCTCGCATAGAGGTAAAGAGATTATTATTGTCATATTTTCTTTATTTTTGAAGGCACACTTATTAATTTCATCTCAATTTTTTGTTTACTTGTGAGTTATATGTCAATATCAAAAAATTTTCAATTGCATTGAGGCTGAAAGCGGAAAAATTAAAAATGTCTGAAATTACTCTTTATTCAAAAAACAGAGTTACAGATTTTAAAGAACTACCATTTGTTCCTAATTGAGGGCACCTATTTTTTCAACAAGTAGGAGATTTTCTAACATCATAATTATTATCCACCAAAGGTTTTGGGCGATTTCCTTTTATGCTGAAAAAGTTATAACCAAAAGAGTTGAAAAACTCTTGAAAGTTACAAGCAAAATTAGGGTAAATTAGGGTAGTTTTTAATTGAGTAGAGCACATTAGCAGTATAAATATTAAAATCTAAGATGTTCGCCTGATTAAATTCGTTACCACCAAAATAAACAGTAACATCAAAAATATTATATATTGTTATTAAAATGGTTTAAATCCCGAGTTACATAGAATCGCCCGGTTCCGTAGATTTGCCCATATAAGTAGGTACTACATAATTTTTAATTTTCATTTATTGTTTTTTAACTTTAATAAAAATTTTAATATCAATTAATAATTTTAACTTTTTAATTTAAAACTTTCAGGAATCTTCAAACTGCTGTTGGTTGCTATTTAGACTTTTGTAATGGCCAAACATTACCCTCGATGAAAGTAGTCCAACAGACACAACCGAATAATCAACAAATAGCTTGGCGTTTACAAAATACCGGTTCGGAAACATGGCCCAATTGTTGTTACTTAATGTCTAACAGTCAAACCCGTCGCATTGAGGTACCAACTGTGCGACCCGGTGACACATGTGAAGTTGTTGCTGATTTATGTACCAGTGAACCAGTAGTTTGGCGTTTATGTACACCATATGGTGAATATTTTGGTGATAGTTTATGTCTTGTAACGCCCGGTTCATTTAGTTCTCACGAAGAGCTTAATCAACGTTTAGCTCAATTAGCTGTAACAGAACAAAATCCCGCCCAGTTTCCTCAAGTTAATATTGTGATATCCGAGAGAATGGAATAAGATGATCCTTTTAGGGCCAGGGGAACAGATTTTCTTTTTATTGTGTGTGGTATGAAAGGTTTTTTTTCTAGTGAGAGTGTGTTATATTCAATCGATATCGTTTTTTTAATAAGTTTTCTATTTTATAATTTGAAATTGTTTATTTTTTTACAATTTGATCTTTTAACAATATTGTAAAACCTTTCTACATACTTATATTGTATACATAAATATGTTGCCTATTTTATTTTCTATTATAGGAGAATACATATATTGAAAATTTTAAAATTTCGTTTTTGCGTTTTAGTTACCGTTTAAAAGATATCTTTAATATAAATGGTCTACATAATAAATTTATTTACAAAAAAGTAATGGTTGAATTGATTTGATTATTATTTTTATTAAATTTTTAACTATACATAAAGGATTAATTTGAATATATAATATAAAAGTTTTATAAATAATTAGATATAACATACATATGTAATTTTTAATTAATATTAGAAATATAATAAAAATAAAAATTGTTAAAAACATATAAAGCGTTTATAAATGTACAATAGGGAAAAGTTTCGAAATTCAAAATAGGGGTGATTAAAAAAAAAGTTAAATCGAATTTGTTATAACTTGAAATAATGTCCTTCAGGGCTTTTGCATATATTCTGAATCACAATTTTATATACTTAGCAAATATGAAATAAAATTTATTAAGTTTTTAGTTGTTCGCAGTTTTTATTATTTTTAAAAAGCAAAAAAATTGCCATTTTATAATCAGGGTACGCGTAATTTTTTATTATTTTTTTTTAAAGTATTAGTTTAAATCTGTCTTCTGAAGCTATAATTTAAAATTATTAAACCACTGCAAGCAAGATAACGGTATACAGATTTTGTTTGGCTGAATAGTTTACCTAGGAAATATTTTTTTTGTTTTGTAGCTTTGTCGCACTTCCTAGCGGAGAAATTTAAATTCAAAATTCAAGCTTTAACGCGCTGCTGCCCCCAAACGGGTTATTTTTTAATTTTGTGTTATTTCCCCGACTACAAAATAAAAAAAAATTATAGAGCGAATTTTGAGAACTTTTCTAAAAAATTGCAATTTTGGACCACTCTAAAATTTGTATATGGCAACCCGGTTGTAAACATTTTTATTGGATTAAATAGTTTTTAACACATTGAGCCCCACGTGCCCCACCGGTGGACATTTGTATTTTTACGAGTTGGGACAATGTGACCACCCGTGGTCATTGGTGGATTTACTTTATGGGACATCGTGACCACCCGTGGTCACACGTCGTCTTACATTTGACGACAATGTGATCACCAGTGGAAACATTCTACATACATTTACCATTGAAATTAAATTAGTTCGGTCCCAGAATGTAAACGTAATTGGCTTGGACTTTGCAATTTTGTCTGCCAATGCCTAAAACAATAGTGATTAAATTTATGTAAGAAAACTTCATTTTAGATTATATATTTTAGTAATATATATTTTATTTGGCTTTTACAGCCTTACAAAAAAAGAGATTTTCTCAAAAAAAACATTGTCCTAGTTCAAAAATTCATTTCAGGACTTAAAAAGTAAAATATACATTTATTATTTTGCATTACAAAAAAGAGATTTTCTCAAAAAAAAACATTGTCCTAGTTCAAAAATTCATTTCAGGACTTAAAAAGTAAAATATACATTTATTATTTTGCTTTTAGATCATTAAAAAAAATTCAATTCAATAAACTTAACTTTAAAAAAAAAAAATAATAATAATAAATCTGGATAATGATTTATCTGTGGTTTTGAAAACACACTAAACACATTGCTTGTTCACACTGCACACAAAAAGTGTTCACCCTTTTGGCATTTTTTCGCGCATACGCTGCGTCGTGTTGCTTTGACATTTTTTTATAGCACATAAAACATCTCTTTCTGGTCACTCTCTTTTGACCCTCTAATTCTTTTAATATGTGTCTTTGGGGATCTCTAGATGTCGATGGTGTCATCATATCCGCATCTAAAAGGCCTGAAACAAGTAATTCCTTGAATCGCGATATATTCATCCTTTTTCTATTCAATGTATTAAATATATGTAATGCGTTTACAACTGTGGTAGCAGTTATTAGATGGAACAGTAAACGTTTATACCATTTTACTGTCCGGCGACAGTAGGGAGTATACGCTGCCATCTGATCTGATAAGTCGATAAATAATAGGTGTGTTTCTTTACTTTTTGGGTAAAGTTCGGTAAAATGAGAGTAAGCACAAAATCCTCTCGCAAAATGACAAAATTAGCCAATAGTACGGGAACACAAAAAACCACTTTTCTATCCCAAAATCTTATTTCAAAGAATAATGTGAAACAGTGATGGGACTTGAAAAATTTTGTTTTGTGCCAAGTGTGTGACTAAATTGTGCCAAATGGGCCTTTATTGTGCCAAAACTCAATTTTCACTTAGAAACCGTGTTTTCAATGCATTCTTATGGAATTATTTTGAATTCTTATGGAATTAATTATATTTGAATGAATTAAAATTTTCTTTCAATTAAAGGGTGAATGATAAATTAAATTCATCCGATACTTATTAAAGATTTGAGAATGCAGCCAATGAATGAATTCTTTAGGAATGGTTGCACGGAATGGTATACATATAAACATTTTCTAAAACTGAATTAATTTTTTTATGAATTAAACTTAAATTAATTCTTTCGAAGCTCTGAGATAAATTTATAGCATTTGAATTTTTAAAATTCTATTGATTAAACACCGTAAGTTATTCAGTTTTCACGTGAAAAAACCGTTTTACTCCATATAAAAAAAAATTATTTTTCACGACAATGAGTTTCACGTGAAAATTGTGCAAACTTAGTTTTCACGCAAATTTAATGTACAAGACTATTATTTTTCTGGTGAAAAAGTGACATTTTGTGTTAATTGTGATTGTGGCTTTGTTATAAAATTAAAATATTGTTAATTTTTTTAACTTAAATTGCAATTTAAAGCATTTAAAGTCTGAGAGACTTACGGTGCTTTATTCGGTAATATCTTCGATGCCATTTTTTAGTTTTGCTTTATTCGAAAAGGTATTTTAATATGTACCAATAAATGCTTAAAAACTAAAAATTAAAGAATTGTTATTTTTTAAATTCATTTTCTATTAAATTTTGTAGATAACCAAAATGTGCCAAAATAGTATCGGTTGTGCCATTGTACCAATCTTAGATTGTGCCAAAAATCCCATCACTGATGTGAAAATACGTATAATTTCAGTTTGCAAATCGGCACAAATAGACATATTTATTCGCATTTAAAACTTGTTTTTGATTTTATTCAATTAATTTTAACAAAAAACCAAGTTTCTTTTGCTTATTTCTTTATTTAATTACAATTTTTAATTTAATTTCACAATTGTTTTTTGTTTATATTTGCATCAGCTGTTTTACCAAAGTTTACCCGAAGAAAAAGTCTGGGTAAATTTTGGTAAAAAGAGAAGCACTAATACACTCTCATTAGCGCTCTCATTTACCCAATTCTCGAGTACGGGAACGCGTTTGGGTAAATTTCGGTAACTTTGGGTAAATTTCGGTAACATTGGGAACGTACGGGAACACACTGATTGTTTTACCTTTGTTATAGTCTAAGACTGCAGCTGGTTTGATGCATTCTTTACCTTTCTTCGAAAAAGTTTTAAGCGAATCGTCATGTTTTGTTGTAAGCATTAGTACATCGCGTTTGTCTCTCCACTTTAAAATTACTTTTTTGTTTTCATTTTGTTGGGAAACTATTTCACCCTTTTTTAATGTTGCTTTTATTACTTGTGGAGGATTTTGTTTTCGATTGGCTCTTAGAGTTCCAACGAGATGGGTCTTATTTTGAATCATCTTGTCTGCTAACGAAACACTTGTATACCAATTGTCAGTGAAGAGAGTTCTTCCTGAATTTAAGAGTCCATCCATTAACTCAGTTACAACTGACTCTGAAACTGATTTATCGTCCTCCTTCACTTTACCTGTATATACTTTGAATGCCCAGGTGTAACCTCCTGCTACACAAAGTTTAAAAACTTTAATGCCGTATCTATGCCGCTTATTAGGTATGTATTGCCGGAAATGTATCCTTCCACGGAATGGAACGTTACTTTCGTCAATACACACGAGATCTTCTGGATTATATGCCTTTTTGAAATTGGACTGGAGCATATTTAGAGCGTCAGATATTTTTCGAAGACGGTCATTCGGATTTCCTTGGATGTTGTTATCACAAGTATGAAACATCTTCAATAAATCTTCAAATCTGTTTCTGGCCATAAAGTTTGGAATTTGATTTTTATACAGTATGTTCTTAGACCAATAATCTCTTTGTTGTGGTACTTGAAGTAGGCCCATCCAAATAATAATTCCAAGAAATCTACGCATTTCTAAAGGATCGGTATCAACCCATTTTGCTAGCCTTTGTCTCTGCGATTTATTGGAGGAGTTTTCGACTGCAATAATATGTTGCGCAGCAAACCTGTTAGTTTCTGTAACAAACAGATTTATCAAGTCTTCGGATATAAAATAGTTGAACACATCTATAGGAGTTTTTCCAGTTAAAGCAGCAGCAACATCAGGGTTCACGCCTGTACACATCGGAGACTCAACAAATGTCAATCGATCTCCTTCAACAGGCCCCCATGTTCGAACTCCACCAACAGGTTCCAATGTTCGAATATTTTTCAAGTTTGCAAGAGGAACATCTTCGTCAGAATCTCCATCCAAGTCCATTGCTATATCTTCATCACTATCGTCGAAATCATCGTCATCAAATTCTGAATCAGAACTTTCAGAATCTGGCTGAAAGTCATTATCATCAAATGAATCATCTGAAAATCCTGTAATTTCGTCTTCACTCGATTTTTCGAGCTCAACAGCAATGTCATCACGTGTTAAAAGTTTTTTAGACATCTTAAATTAAATCTGCAAAAGGAAAAAAATAAAAAAATATAAAAAATAAAAAAGATAAAAACATAAAAATATAAAATTAGAGCATGCCCACTGGTGGCCACTTGGGCCCAGGATGTATTTTGACATTCTGGGACAACGTGACCACCGGTGGTCACAAAAAAAAACAGGTCAAAAACAACCAAAATACATTTGATTTATCAAAAATAAATATCAGAAAATCACAACAATTACAAAAAATCAATAAAACTAAGTAAAAAAATTATTGTCCCAGGGTGTCAACTAAAAAATAACCACTCGTCAGCACGCGGTCTACCAATGCAGACAAAAAAATGTCCACCGGTGGCCCGCTGTCGTCTAAGTGTTAAAGCGAAAATGTCAAATTTTGTATCAAAATTAAAAACAGAGATATGTAAATTTTAAATGGTTCTATTTAATTTTTCAGTGCTAGCAGCAATAATTTAAGTTGCCTGTAGCTTGACAGTAGTTTGCTCTTCATATAAAATTAATGGGAAAATATGATTCTGATATATGGCAGCCTCATATAGTTTTACTTACATACGTGGTGGTAGAGAATTCCGGAAACACATAGAATACTAATATGGTAATCTGTGGTATAAACCATCTGTTGGATAACAAATATTGAATAACAATAAAAATTAAAAGTTGTTGCCATTTGATACGTTTTCTTTTACCTATAACTGTTTCTGGTCCTTCCCGTTACGTTAGGGAAGTTACGTCCTCGTATTATTTTAATCAGCATGTCCGAAATATATAGAACTGATGGTCAGATCTCCATTAATTTTTTGAGTGTTATGCAGTGTTATTATTGATTATAATAGTTGATTTATAAAACATTTCAAATGACTATGGATTTTTTTGACATGCAACCATGTAATTTTTAGGGTGTAGATAAAAATTAATGTTTGATAAAATTTTGTGTTTTTCGAAGAAAAATCTATGATATTTCTTAGCCATGAAATGGTCAAGTTCTCCACCACTTTGCAATTGATATCATTTTGGCGGTTCTCTGCAATGGTTTTGACATTTCATATCATATAATTTATTGCATTTGAAGACACCGCGCAGAGCTTTGAAGAATTAATTCCTTAATTCAAATTTTCAATTCATATTTGCTTTCGTTCGATTAATTTTGTTACGAATTAATTCAATTGCAATAGTTCTTTTTATTAAATCAAAAGAATTAATTCACTGGTGAATTAATTCCTTATTGAATTAATTCACTACTGAATTCGTTCAATTTCATTTTCGTTCAGTGAATTAAAAAAAATAAAATTACGTTCAGTGAATTAAAAAAAATAAAATTACGTTCAGTGAATTAAAAAAAAAAATAATAAGTTCACTGAATTGAAAAAAAAAATAAAATAAGTTCACTGAATTGAAAAAAAATAAAATAAGTTCACTGAATTCAAAGCCTGTTTTCTGCCGTTCAGTAGAAGAAAACAATAATCTACAAATAAATATTTTAAATAAGCAATTTTAGCAGACAAAAAAATGTCCACCGGTGGCCCGCTGTCGTCTAAGTGTTAAAGCGAAAATGTCAAATTTTGTATCAAAATTAAAAACAGAGATATGTAAATTTTAAATGGTTCTATTTAATTTTTCAGTGCTAGCAGCAATAATTTAAGTTGCCTGTAGCTTGACAGTAGTTTGCTCTTCATATAAAATTAATGGGAAAATATGATTCTGATATATGGCAGCCTCATATAGTTTTACTTACATACGTGGTGGTAGAGAATTCCGGAAACACATAGAATACTAATATGGTAATCTGTGGTATAAACCATCTGTTGGATAACAAATATTGAATAACAATAAAAATTAAAAGTTGTTGCCATTTGATACGTTTTCTTTTACCTATAACTGTTTCTGGTCCTTCCCGTTACGTTAGGGAAGTTACGTCCTCGTATTATTTTAATCAGCATGTCCGAAATATATAGAACTGATGGTCAGATCTCCATTAATTTTTTGAGTGTTATGCAGTGTTATTATTGATTATAATAGTTGATTTATAAAACATTTCAAATGACTATGGATTTTTTTGACATGCAACCATGTAATTTTTAGGGTGTAGATAAAAATTAATGTTTGATAAAATTTTGTGTTTTTCGAAGAAAAATCTATGATATTTCTTAGCCATGAAATGGTCAAGTTCTCCACCACTTTGCAATTGATATCATTTTGGCGGTTCTCTGCAATGGTTTTGACATTTCATATCATATAATTTATTGCATTTGAAGACACCGCGCAGAGCTTTGAAGAATTAATTCCTTAATTCAAATTTTCAATTCATATTTGCTTTCGTTCGATTAATTTTGTTACGAATTAATTCAATTGCAATAGTTCTTTTTATTAAATCAAAAGAATTAATTCACTGGTGAATTAATTCCTTATTGAATTAATTCACTACTGAATTCGTTCAATTTCATTTTCGTTCAGTGAATTAAAAAAAATAAAATTACGTTCAGTGAATTAAAAAAAATAAAATTACGTTCAGTGAATTAAAAAAAAAAATAATAAGTTCACTGAATTGAAAAAAAAAATAAAATAAGTTCACTGAATTGAAAAAAAATAAAATAAGTTCACTGAATTCAAAGCCTGTTTTCTGCCGTTCAGTAGAAGAAAACAATAATCTACAAATAAATATTTTAAATAAGCAATTTTACAGCGTGTGCTAGTAAAAATAAACAAAATAGAAACCGGATGCTGTTTATCAACCTACATGATTCAAAAATAAATCCTTTTACTATTAAAAATAAAAACTTTACAGATATAGATAAATTTGGAAAAAAATATAACTATATAACTAGTTTGAAAAATTAATAGTTATATTTTTTTCCAAATTTATCTATATCTGTAAAGTTTTTATTTTTAATAGTAAAAGGATTTATTTTTGAATCATGTTAGCGAAATTAAATCGCTAGACCTGACGAGAAAAACTTTGTTTTGGCAACACTGCTCCACACGTCAGTCTTTTTTCAACGAAGTTGTCTGTGCGAGATGTCGTCCGCTTGTTTGAGTTAAGTTTTTGCAGAATAAAAAATTGTTTTGAATAAAAAGTTAGAATAAAAATGAAAAATTTATAAAATCAATTGGGATTTTATAACATAATTAGAAAGAAACATAAATTTAAGTAATAAATCACATGTTTTTTTTTGCTAATTACAACACATAAAAGAAAACACGCGATAACAAAGCAGCAACAACAACAAATAATGTCAAAATAGCAAAAAACAAAAAAATACAAAGAAATCACAACAAAAAAAATCTTCCCTTTTTAGGTATATTAAAATTTTCCATTGCAAGATTATAAAATTTATATACAAAAATTTAAGTGTTTAAATAGTGTATATTAAAATATTAATGTTCTCTATCCCAAAACGCGGAAGAAGAAAAAATTAATACACAAATGCTTCTTTGGGTTATAACAAAGAAATAGAGAAAAGTGCACATAATATATAACTACAAATAAAATATGGAATTTGAGAATACTACAGTATTAGCAGAATCAGCGAGTATTGTAGGTAAGTTTCCATGAAAACAAAACAATTGTAAAACCAACAATTGGAAATATATAACTTCCCATTTGAATTTGTTGCTCATTTCCCCATTTGCTATATTTTTTTACAGATATTACTGTAAAAGAACTAAAATTAAATTACAATACGCCTCTACCTTCGTCATCAACATCATCTGATTCATTAACAATGTCAACATCATCGTCGTCTTTAGCACAGCAACAAAACCAACAACAGCAGCAGCAGCAGGAGAATCAGCAACACCAACAACAGCAACATGAAAAACCACCGAATAATCTTAAAAAACAACCCATGTCTGCTGCTGAAAAATCAGCCACTAAAAAATCACTAGTCATTTTAGCTGGTATATTTATAACATCCTTAGCTGCTGTATTTTATGTCTACATGATATTCCCCCAATTGGATAAGTAAGTGTTTAACATGTTCCTTTATTCTATGTGGGAGAAAGATTTGCTCACACTATGGTCAATCTAATAACATTAAAAATGAATTAAAATATAAAATTAGTACATATTATTGACGCTCTAACCCTCTATAATTAGAAATCAAGCTATTCCAACATTTTTCATATGCAGTGCACGGTTTGGAAGCGAGATAGTGTCAAAATTAAAATTAAAAAAAATATTTTGAAACGAAAAAAAATTTCAAAACTTTTAAAAACATATTTTAAGTTTCCTAAATACCGTTCATAATAAAAAAAAATAATATTGAAGCTTTAGCTTTTATAATAAAATCTAACTTCGACTGAAGGACACACATTATTCTATCAGGATACCTTTAAGATATATTGTTTTAACTTGAAAACAAATAGAGGGATTTCTATGAAATTTTAAATTTATAAAATAAACTATGTATATTGAATTAAAGGTGCGTTTTCGTTCAATTTCGCATTTATTGAAAAACGAAAATAAAAGGTAATTTTTAGTATGTAGTAAGAGTAATAATTTATACTCAAATATAAACTTTTTTATCGTTGTCGGTAGACACTAACCACAAAATACGATTTAAAATCCTTTCAAATGACTACGGTTTACAATAAATTCTCGCTAACGTACTAACTTAATATTGATGTTAATGATTATTTTATGTTAAGATAAGTTACCACTGGTTACAATTATGTACTGTGTTAAGACACTGTATTGGGAACTCTGTATGAATCGAGTTTTTTGTATTTAGTTTTTCAATACTGACTTTTGTATATTTTTACTTTAAAATAAAACATTTACAATAATAGGTTGTGAGCCCAGGAAGCTCTTGGAAAATAAAGTCAAGAAAAATTTTTCAAGTCAAAATCAAGGAAAAAGAAATCCCAGCGAATAATCAAGATTTTCAAGCAATTATTTCAATGCTGTTATTTCGTGGATGAGTCAAAGGCAACCCATAGTAGCAACATCTACAACAGAAGCAGAAATAGTTGCTGCTACCGAAGCTACAAAATAAATAATGTGGTTAAAGATGCTTTATTCTGAATTGATTTGTTATAAAGAAATGCCGATGTTACAAGTAGACAACAATGCAGCAATAAGATTAGCTCAGAATCCCGAGTTTCATCGAAGAACAAAGCATATAGCTTTAAAACACTTTTTTTGTTCGAGAGAAAGTCTCTGAAAAAGAACTAGATGTTCAACGTATATCAACACAAGATCAACTAGCTGATATAATGACGAAGCCGTTACAACCCTTAAGATTGAAGTATCTTATAAGCCAAATAGGACTTTATTATAACTAAATTTCTTAACAAGGGAAAGTATTGATGTTAATGATTATTTTATGTTAAGATAAATTACCAATGGTTAAATTATGTACTGTGTTAAGACACTGTATTGGGAACTCTGTATGAAATCGAGTTTTGTTTTTGTATTTCGTTTTTCAATACTGACTTTTGTATATTTTTACTTTCAATAAAACATTTACAATAATACTTAAAATACCGTTTACATTCAAATGCATTGAAAAATAATTTAAAATACCGTTAACCTTAAAATACCCTAACGAAATAACTTAAAATTTTTTATTTATTTCCCTCAAAAATGTTACACATGATATATTGATTTTAAGCTGAATAGCTAAAGCTGTTGCTTAAACACTATAGTCGTCCAAAAAATATGAAAATTCGAATTCGAGTCTCCACAATGATGCCCCTAACTCTTATTGTCTAAAAATTCTGTGTCTCTGTGTCAAGTTTCAGCTAAATCCGCTTTTATATACAGGTAGCAGAAAAAGTTATCTTCTAATAATTAGTACGAGTAATTTGTCTCTTGAGTAATTTATATAAGTAGGGTTGATTTTAAATTAAATTAATTCTTAACCTAGAAAAATAAGATATTATTCAATTATTCATAAATTTGATTATAATCTAAATCATGATTAATCAATTAATCATTATTTTGAATAATCGATATAACAGCACCCGCTGAAAGCTAGCTAGAGTGAGAAGGCGAATAGTCATGTAACCTGAATGGCCACGGACAATTTGGCGTCTTAGAAAAGTAGGTAAATGATGAATGAACGTTTGCTGAAGCATGACTGCAACGTGGGATTGGACACAAGGATAGCAGCCCTATCACCAATCTAAGAAAGGATGGCTAGCAACCCACTTTTCTGAACTTACCCTGCTAACGAATCGCTATGGCGCCCTTTGCTCCAGTGGGAGTTAGAAGAATATATACACATATATATATAATCGTTTAATTGATTAATCAGAATTTTGTTTAATCGGGAAGTATTTTTGTAAAAAATACTTTTAAATTAAAAATAGCAATTTCTGAACTACATTTTGAAAAGTTTCAAATGCAATTAGAATTTTATTAAATAAATTTTTATTATATCTCGACTATGTAATGATTTAGCGTCTTATCTAAAAGTTTTTAATTTTTCAATTAATATCTTCAAGAAGAATATGTTTGCATATATCTGTGAGACTGCATAGCAAGAAAATTTTGATTACTTGTATGTTACTTATTTTCGGCAGCACTTCTTCTATGTTGAGCCTTATACTACATTTGCACTTAACCAGGATTGGTGCTTTTTGAAAGCTACTTGTATTTGCCTGTCAAATTCCATATAAATTTTGAATCAAAAACTAAATGTTTTTAGAAACTAATAGTTTTTGGTTGTAGTATAGATAGGATTTTATACTTAACCAGGGACTGGTAGTTTTTGAAAACTATTTTTATTTACTTTACAAATTCCAATCAAATTTTAAATTGAAAATACGTTTTTGAAATGCTAAATTTGGTTTTAGGATATTTTGATTGACTCTTTGCACATGATTTTATATTTGTTTGTTGAAGTTATAAGATAAAAATTGTCAATAACATGGACCACATATAGTATTTGCGTACTTTTTTCCTGATTATTATGGCAGAAAAAAGAATTAGTAATTCTAAGGTTATTTATAGTAAACGAAATTCATGAATTAATAATGTTAAGTTATACTGCATTTAACTTTGTAATATATTTATTGGCCTTTTGTGGCTTTGATATTACAATAAATAAAGCAAATAAAAAATAAATAGATAAATCTAATTGGTATAAATCTAATTGGATAATTTTGAAATATAAAGAATTTTTTGAAATGAATTTGGAGATTTCCACCGGCGTAGATAGACCATTTTTCTAGTGCGGGGGGGGGGGGGGGGGGGGGTCTATAGCCCCGTATTATAAAAAATTTGTTTTTTTTAATTTATCAAAAAAAGTATCTAAAGTTTTATAGGCTTTTTAAATTTTTGGTTCCCCTTTTCGTTTACGATAATCTGTACGATCGCCAGATAGCTATTGTGACAAGTTACGCTTTCAGCTTTACCCAATAATCACTACAAAAATTTAAGTGAAATCAAAGTTAAGGGTGTGTGCAAACCGGCTAAACTAATTCTAAACTAAATTCAGGTTTACAAGTTTCTTTGAAATTAGAAAATTTTTTCAAACAAATTTTAAAGAAATTTTAAACCCTTTTGTCAATTTGTATTTAGTTTAGAACAAAATTAGCCACCTCGCACAGGGCCTTAGGCTTACATTTTGTTTGAATTGAACCTTATTTTATGATCTATACCAGCAATACAAATATACTGATAGAAATAAATCTGTACAACTAACAGAAAAAGCTGTTAAAAATTGGTTAAAAATGGCCCTGCAGATAAACTCCCGACTGTAGCAGAATCTGTTAAGTAAATTTTAGTTAGATAACAGAAAAAATAAAACTGTTAAATCTAAAAAATTCCAGCTATATTTGGGTGATATTTTGGTTCGTTTTAAATGACAACTTACCCTTCTCATATCAGCAAAAAAATATCTGAATATTAGTAGAAAACACACAGAAAGGAACAACTATTACTTCTATAAATTTTTTGTTTTATTTAGTTAAATGCATATAATATTCTATTTTGCTGAAATTAGCGGAAATTTTTGCTGAAAAATTGTTGAATATTAATTTCAGATTGGGAGATTTTCAATTTATTTTACAAAATAAAGTATATTAAGGGAAAAATTCTCAAAAAAATTATAAAAATTAGTTTTTACTTAAGTTATTATTAGAAAAAGGGACTTTATGAAAACACATATTTGCAATAAAATGGCATCGAATTGGTAATATGTATTTAGCTAGAAGTGCATATTTTTGCTATTTTGCTATAAGTGCATATTTTAATATATTTTTTTATTGCATACTATGCCAATAAATGCATATTTTTTTTATATTTTGCCAAAAATAGATGTTACAAATCGCACTTTTGATTCTATCAAAATCTTAGTTTTTTTTTTTTTGGAAAATTTACCCTTAAAATAATTTTTTTCCTTAAATTTATAAAAATGTTCGAAGAAAATGTTCGAAAATATAGTTACTAACTTTATGACGATGATATTTTAACTACTTTTAAGATAATAATACTACTTAACAAAAATAATATTGAAAACGTTGAAATAAATAATAAATTCGTGTTTAAAAGCTTTTAATAAAAACTTTCCGATTTTTAATATATATTTTATGTATATAAAACACGATTTTTACAACATTTCTTGCCTTGGTCATTACCAGAGAAGACAAAATTGCTGTTTTTGCTTTTTATGCTTTTTATTGCTTGTTTTACTCATAATTGCTTGTTTTTGCTTTTTTGGATTTTTCGTTTTTTAGCTTTAAAATAGCTTTTTCTTAAGATTTTTGAGCTTTGAATTGCTTTTTTTAAAACTTTTTGCCCAAAAATTCTTTTTTTGCTAACAAAAAAATATTTTTTCTCTTAACTTTGAATTATTTTTTTTTTGAAAACTGTTGTTTTTGCAAGCTTTTTGCCTTTTGCCTTTTTTTTGCTTTTTTTACAACATTTTTTTGCTTTAAACATATCGAAATTTGCTTTTTTCTGTCTTCTCTGGTCATTACTGACGACCTACTTTAATAAGAAAGTTTAGTCAGAAATGGGTAAGAGTTTTTATTTCAAGTAAAAATGAAAATGAATGTGGGAATATTTAGTTGATCTCTTATTTTTAAGTAAATGAATGTTCATTTTTTTTTTAGTAAAGTGTTGTTTTTTCAAACGCGTCGTATAGACCAAATACAATTAATATTATCATTAATATGTATTTTTATTAATTCTAATTTAGTAGGTTTGAGGTTAAGAAGAAGAATAAACCTTCTTCAAAAGTTATAAACACATTAAATTTGCAAATCAGACTAGATCTAGTTTCTGCCTTTTTATGGACAGGCTTCATCAGTGATCTTCCATTAAATTGTATTATTGTTTATATTTTTATTGTCAGATTGTCTCTATATGAATTATTTCAGAAGTGATCAAACAGACATATACAAACATTCTACTTCAGATTTTCTCTGTTTATCTTTCCGGGTAAAAATAGTTATATATGGTCATATATAATGTGATTGTGCTATATATGGCTATGAATGGAGTCACATTAAGACACATATCAATATATACAACTACATCTGATATTATTTTTTGAACAAATTTTTTATATGGTAATTGATACTAGTATATGTCCCCAAATCTTACTCCATATATAATTACATAAGCCATATGAAATTAATAAAAATATATGTAGTGATCGATATGATTATATATGGTTCCATGCAAAGTTACATAAAAATGTATGTGACGCCATACTAAAAAATTTTTTTGTAATTTTATATAACTTTATATATAATCCTATACAAACTAATATATAGTTCAACATAAATTTTAGTTATCTGTAACCCAAGTAAAAAAAAAATGATATGGAGCCATATAAAGTTATATTTAATTATATATAATCTTTTATGTAATTAGATATAATTATATCCGAAAAATGAGAACGTCTTATTGTATCATATTGTATCGAATTGTATACAATTGTATACAATTTGGTACAATTTGATACAATTTTATGCAATTTGATACAATTGTATCCGAATTTTGTCCTCATCCAATTACATAAAACTATATCTTTTTGTATAAAATTATATAAAATGTTATAAAAGTGGACATAGTTTGATACAATTATAACTAAATATTGACCCTATATTTTTACCATAATATATATGACCATATCAAACAATATACAAAATTATATTTTTAAATAAAAAAAGATATACAATATCTGGAGATCAGACCTGAGGGATTTCAATTACAATTACTTGTAATTTGTAATTGAAATTACAAGTAATTGCAATTGAAAATTTTCAATTACAAATTACTAGTAATTGTAATTGAAAGGAATTTCAATTACATTTAGAATTAAAACGTGTTTTTTGTTAAAATTTTGTAGAAAAATCTGACTGGGATAGGTTGCATAGGCATGGATGCGTATAAAAAGAATACGTCATGTTGGGCTTACCCCTAACTTGTGCTTTTTGTCATTATTTATTTTCCCAAAAAATGTAATTGACATTTTTCAAATTACAAATTACTTGTAATTGTTCTTTTTTGAAACAAATAATTTGTAATTGTAATTACAAATAATTTGGAATTGTAATTGAGTTTTTTTCAATTACAATTACATGTAATTGTGTAAATGCATGTGTAATTAATTACAAAATGTAATGATTAACCCCCAGGTCTACTGGATATCCTATAATTTCGATAAATCTTCCATTACTTTTATCCAGATTTACCATGACAGTGCATGAAACATGAACAAATTTTTATTTGTTTTTAGTAATTTTAAAATAAGGTTAACAACACTGAAATTTTTAACGTAATAGGATTGTGATTAGTGTTTCCGGTTAACCGGTTAATGCATTATTCGAAAAATCACTAAAATGGATTAACCGGTTATTCGGGTCGGTTATTCGAGAAAATTGGCGGTTAATCGATTAATCGTTTATTGCTAAATTAATGTATTTCATTAACTTTTTATTAATTAAAACACAAAAAGCTGAGTCTTTTCATTAAATATTAACGTCATATATGAATACGATGTATTTAATAAAAAATTTTTCATATTCGAAGGTTGAAAAGTTTCGGGATCTGAGATTTTTTTAAAAAAAGGTCTGTAAAAATGTTGCTAAATTTACTAAAATTTCGTTGAAAATGGCAGAAAGAACTGCTGAAACTAACAAAATATTAGTAAGTTAAGAACAGCAAACCTAAAACTGTTACATATCGATTACTTAACGTAGATTTTTTATTTGGAAAAAAAATTTAAAAATCTGAAAAGCTTAGATACAAAATTTCTTTGAATGTGATTTTTAATCAAAACTGACATTATAAAGTTTAATATTGCATTTAACTTTTTCAGACCCAACTAGCTTGCAAAAATGTATTCATTTTATAACTTTAAGGTAAAATGGTACTAAAACATTAAAATTTCCTGGTGTCAATTCATATTTTATGAAATATAATTTAGCTAAAAGTACAACTGAAATTTTTTATCTAAATAAACCTATTAGAATTGAAAATATTTGTAATTTTAAGAGAAAACATCGCATCTCACAATCGTGTATGCTGGGTCTGAAAGGGTTAAAGAAATGCTATACTTAAAGCTTTTTAAATTTTAATAAGATTCTTCCTACAGCTACGAAATTTTCGTTAAAGGCATCGATAAAAAAATTTGAGTTCTCTTTGAGATGAATTTCATTTAATTGAGAATAACAATGTACTTTGTTTCTCAGTATCTTTTTCGTCACTAAAGGCCATTAACAGTAAAAAAAATAACCTAAACAGTGTTGCCAACTCTTGAAGGCAGGAAAGCACCGTGAGCATTATGAAAATGGGTAAAAAGGGTACAAATTTACCAAAAATGGGGTAAAAAAGCACGATATTAATTTTTTGAAAAATTTAAATCAAGAATTTAAAAACACATTTTAACTTTGAAAAATCGTGTAAAAAAAGGTTCAAAAAATAACAAAAATGGGGTAAGAAAGCGCCAGATTAATATTTCAAAATTTTGAAGCAACTTCGTTACATTTAAAGTAACGAAGTTGCTATTTAAAACTACAAACATTGTGCAAAAATGTATTTCTTGTATAGTTCGTATTATTTTTTTAATTTTGACAGAAAATTCAAGAAAAATTTTAAAAAACGAGAACAAATACCAAAAATATAAACTGTACAAAAAGCACTAAAAGCACTGCCAGAAATATGAAAAAGCACCGTAAATACCCGCTTTTTTTAAACGGGTATTTGTAAAAAATCACCGGGTACGGGAAGGAAAAAAGCACCAAAAAATACCCGAAAAGCACTGAAATGGCAACACTGAACCTAAAGTTTGAGCGTACTTACTCTGAGAGAATTTTATCGGACGTGCTGTAAACAAAATTTTCAATAAGCTAATGAAGTATTTTTCAAAAAGTAAAAGCCAAATTTATTAAATTTTATGAAAAAGCTTCACAATTTTTATGAATCTCTTTCTAAAAAAACTTTTTTGGGTGTATGACATTTTTAATAAATAATATGAAATTTTTCATAAAATTTTATGAAAATTTGCATCAATTCAATTAAAAGTTTCAATAGACGAATTCCAGCGAAACTTAATTAAATCAGTGTATAAATTCATCAATAGCATATAGACAATTCACTGAGTGTGCAGTTACAGAAGTCAAATTCTTTATAAATTAAAATTTTTTAACTGTAGGTTATTTGTTTTAATTCGAATTTAAATTCATGGAAACGGGTTCGGGTTCAATGTTGCTCTAGTGGAACATGTTTTAGAATTGATGTGGTTTTGAACCGATGTGTATGTACACTTTCTTAGGAAAAATAAGAAAAGTTAAATTTCTTACAGAATTAACATGTTAATTGTGTAACAGTTTTAAAGCAAATGCAGACTTGTCGTAAAGGACATGGAGATATAATTTATATTAGTTTAAATTTTTAAAAGAATTGAAACAGTAATGCATAATTGTCTATTTTATTTCATAAAGCATCCTCCAGCCAGTCGTGTATTTCGTGTGTTTTCTGAAGTTTTAAAAAACACCTTCATTTTGGCCTTTTGCTATGTTCTTAAGGCTTTTTTACAAATAGAAACTTTGATACATATTTTTTTTAAAACATTTGCGCAAAATTTTATTAAAAATTGGGAGTCTGATGGCACAATGTCGACTTGTTTGCGGTTGCTCGAAAAAGGTATTTAAAGGCTTAAGGACCTATTTCACACAATTTTTAAAGAATTTGATGCTATTTTAGTTAGTATTTGTTTTTTCTAAGCTTTTCTGGTAATTTTGTAGCCCAGATTAAGAAAATTGTGAAGTTTTGGGAAAAAAATTAAGGAAAAATTCCATATTAAAAATGTAACCGGTTAATCGACCAATTTTAACCGATTATTCGGGTCGAATAATTATTTGAGTTTTAAATTATTTGTTTCGACATAAACCGAAATAGAGGCGATTAATCGAGGAATCGGTTAATCGATTAACCGAATTGGAAACACTAATTGTGATATACAACCAAGATATAAGAGATCAGTCAAGTGTGCGTTATAGTATAGAGAATTCCATATTAAAGCTTCAGTATTGTTAATTTTATGGGCGCGTTAGCCATTTTGACTCACGCTCCTAAACAAAAACAAATTACTCACGCACGAGCATTTCGTGTCTTACTCACGCAGACATGAGTATATTAAAAACTTACTCACAATCAGAAAATTCTCACGCAAAACAGTAAAAATTTCTAAAAACACATGATGCAAAAAATAAACTCACACACGAATCATGTACGGGTTATATATTCTTACTCACGCTCACGTACGAATTATATATTCTCACGCTCACGCGCGAATTACTTTGGTATAGTAATTATTACTCACGATCACTTGTGAACAACTTCACTCACGATCGTGTCATGCGCCAATCGCTAGTAATTACTAAATCTTAAACTAGTTCAAAATCATTTTTAATATGGAACCACATTTAATACAATACGGTTTTAAAAGGACCTTATATGTTTTTATATAAAATCACTTTGAAAAAATTGCTAATGTGGGATGATATATAATTATAGATGATTTTATAAAGAACGTTATATCGTTATATATAAAAGAAAGCATGAAATATTGTAGATATGAAACCATACTAAGTTATATATAGGTTCATATCCGTCAATATATAATCATATATAACACCTATTATATAATATTTCTTAAATGGCTCCATATATAGTTTTATATTATTATGTGTAGTGTCATACTAAATTATATATAAACGTATATGTAATTATATCTTTTATATGTTACTTTATGTACTTATATATAGCACATACACTTATATGTAGGCCAGTATGTAATAATATAAAATCACATATGTCTCAATATTAAAACCTTTGAGGAAAAAATATTTAATAAATGACTATATAAAAGTATATATGCTTCAATTTAAAAGCATATGTGGCCATATGTAACTATAAGTTACTATATATAATTACATAAAATAATATATGATTATATCAAAACTTTTTTACTCGGGTAAATTAAGATTTAAATTAACATGGCTTCACATATAACCATATAAGGTTCCATAAACAAATTAAGTTATTTTTTTATATATAATTTCATATTAAAAAAGTTATGCGTACGTTTCCTAAGACAAAAGCATTCAAATGCATTTTTATAAAACACAACCAATTTTTGTAGGAAAATTTTTAAACATTGGGTTATGTTTTCTAAAATTTGGGCCTTTAAAATTGTTTAAAATATCAATTGTCAACTTAATAGCTGTTAAGCATAACTTCCAGTCATAAAAAGCCTACCTACTATCTGGTTGAATTATATAAACCCGAGTAAAAAAGTTTTGATATAATCACATATTATTTTATCTAATTGCATATAGTAACTTATAGTTACATATGGCCACATATGCTTTTAAATTCAAGCATTTATACTTTTATATAGTCATATATTAGATATTTTTTCCTCAAAGGTTTTAATATGGAGACATATGTGATTTTATATTATTACATACTGGCCTACATATATATGTATGTGCTATATGTAAGTACATAAAGTTACATATAAAAGATATAATTACATATACGTTTATATATAATTTAGTATGATACTATACATAATAATATAAAACTATGTGGATCCATATAAAAAATATTTTATAATTTGTGTTAGTTATGATTATATATTGACGAATATGAACCCATATATAACTTATAACGTTCTTTATAAAATCATCTATAATTATATATCATCCCACATAGGCAATTTTTTCAAAGTGATTTTATATAAAAATATATAAGGTCCATATAAAACCGTATTGTATTATATTTGGTTCCATGTTATCAATGATTTTGAACTAGTTTGAGATTTAGTAATTACTAGGGATTGGCGCGTGACACGAAATGTTCGTGAGTCACGTTATTCACACGTGATCGTGAGAAATAATTACTATACTTAAGTGATTCGTGCGTGAGCGTGAGTAAGAATAATCCGTGCATGATTCGTGTGTGAGTTTATTTTTTGCATCATATGTTTTTAGTAATTTTTACTGTTTTGCGTGAGAATTTTCTGATTGTAAGTTTTTAATATACTCATGTGTGCTGAGTAAGAAACGAAATGCTCGTGCGTGAGTAATTTGTTTTTGTTTAGGAGCATGAGTCAAAAATGGCTTACGCACCCATAACATTAACAACATTGAAGCTCTAATACGAAATTCTCTATTCTATATTATATCTTGGTTGTATATAGGGTTTTTCTTTTCCCGGGTCAGCGGGATTTTTTTCTGAATTTCCCGGGATCCCGGGAATTCCCGCTCAATAGAAAATAAATAAATCCGACATATGTTGTACTTGAAAAACTCGATTTCTATTAAAACACCGTCCGACAAAGTTCATCTTTGGTTGTACAAATGACAAAATCTACTTAATATATTCTGAAAGAAGGGCTAAATATAAAACATCCATGACTTCCACTTTTTCTAGAACAGTTCGTTTAACAGCTTAAATCGCGAACTACTATCTAGGAAATATTTTCGTTGTCGTTCTCTGTGCTTTATAAGTTGAATTCCATAGGAAGCAGCAAAAACTAAAACTAAATAACAGCAGAAACAGTAATAACAGAAGATAAAAATAGTATTGTTAGAATTTCGTTGATGTTAGCCTAATTGAGTTATTTTCTTTCAATTTGCTATTACATTTTGTAATTAATTACACATGCAATTACTCAATTACATGTAATTGTAATTGAAAAAAAACTCAACTACAATTAATTGTAATTGCAATTCAGAAAAGAACAATTACAATTACAAGTAATTGAACTTTTTTTTTTATTTAAAAAAATAATTTTTGTATATTGTTAGATATGGTCCTATATAATATGATAAAAAGTATAAGGTTAATATTTAGATATAATTGTATCAAACTATGTCCACTTTTATAACATTTTATATAACTTTATACAAAAAGATATAATTTGATGTAATTGGATGAGGACAAAATTCGGATACAATTGTATCGAATTGCATAAAATTGTATCAAATTGTACCAAATTGTTTACAATTGTATACAATTCGATACAATATGATACAATAAGACGTTCTCATTTTTCGGATATAATTATATCTAATTACATAAAAGATTATATATAATTAAATATAACTTCATATGGCTCCATATCAATTTTTTTTACTTGGGAAGTCAGATATATTTATATGGCAGTATATATAATTTGATATCCTGGATATGGACAAATCTCGGATCAAATTGCACCAAATTATATCTAATTTGATATAATTAGACACATGTAGATGACCCATTTTTCGGATCAAATTGTGTGTGGTTGTATATGGGAACTTATCAGATAAGATATAATTATATAAGACACCATATTAAAATTTTTACCCGGGTTCTTATTTCCTCCGTGTCACCTTTTACATAAATGAATGTTCTTTTAGTTTGACTCTAGATCATAAATTAATATCACTTTCTGTTTAAATTATTTTCAAATCAAAGAAAGATGATACAATTTTTACAAGTAAATTACAAAGAATAAAAATATATTTGAAAGAATAGCGAAAGCCGAAAATACGTATTCTGTATTGCTGGTCTTATCGAATTCTTTCAAATATATTTTTATTCTTTGTAATTTACTCGTAAAAATTGTATCATCTTTCTTTGATTTGAAAATAATTTAAACAGAAAGTGATATTAATTTATGACCTAGAGTCAAACTAAAAGAACATTCATTTACGTAAAAATGAAACGTTAAAAATAAAATCTGGGGGGCTAAACTATTTCTGGAGGGTGCTTAGCCCCCCCACCCCCAGACCGGTATATCTACGCCTATGGAGATTTCTGAAATACATTTGCACAATTTTGAAATACAAAAAGAATTTTTTTAAATACATTATTTATTTTGAAATACAAATTGAAATTTCTAAAATACAAATGGTTAATTTTGATATAAATTTCGAAAATTTTAAAATACAATAAAAAAAAATACAAATAGAATATTTTTAGATGTATGTACTTGGAAAATTATGAAATAGATTTTGAAAATTCTAAAATACATTTTCAAAATTTGTAAATACCTTTTGGACAATTTTGCAATGAAATTAGACAAATGTGAAAATGTTTTTAAGCAATTTTAAACAACATTTGGACAATTTTTAAAGATTTTTCGACAATTTTAAAACATTTTATTTATTTTATTTTATTAATTCATTTCCGTAATATAAATCCTATAAGTCCAAAAAATATATTACATAGTAACAATAAACCTGAGTTATTTAGCCAAAATTAGTTTGGAAGTATCGTAAAACAAGTAGCGTAGCATTCTCATAATGAATAAAAAGAGTATAAAAAATAAAAATATTGTATTTTTTACCTTTTTCTTGTGCATAGATTTAAATGTCAAGTAATAAAATAGAAAATTTCTATTTTCAACAGAACTTTTTTACGATTTTACTTGACAACAGTTTCAATGCATAGAAAAAAGATAAAAATATTTTCTATATTATTTTAACACATTGAATTGATTACAGATACGTTTTTTTTTACTTTACGATTAGACTAATGAAGCCTTTACATAAAAAAAATATATAACTATATATTTACATACTGAATAGATAAATCTAATTGGTATAAATCTAATTGGCTTCCCAGCCACAATGCTTTTTAAAGCAAGAAAAAAAGTTAAAAAAAAGTGACAACAAAACGGTCTAAATTAGTGATAACATAATCAATGCCAAGGAAAAGAAAGTCAAGTCTCAACGACAGACATTCTAGGCCAAAATAATATTCCATTAGTTTTAAGCGAAATATATTATTAGATTGTGAGAAATTACGTAAGTAATTTGGCAATGCATTCCAATTGTGAGCTATTCTAATTAAAAACGATCGATTAAAAGCAGATCTCACAATCCGTGGGATTACAACCTGACAATTTCTCCTAGACCGCGAAAAAACAAATGTATTATAAGGAAACAAAGGTGTATGACTTTTAATAACCCTATGTAAAAGAATCAGACTTCGATATTTAACAAAATTATCAAAAGAACATTCAAGGAAACGTGTCACATATTCAGTAATGTGATCACGACGTGGCACATTATATACAAATCGGGCAATATAATTGACAATGCTTTTCAATCGAGTAATATTTATTCCAATGGTACCAGAAAATATCTCAAGGCCGTACAACACAAGTGACATTAACAGTGCATTCGCTAATCTAAGTTTTATACGATGAGGTAGAAAAATATTAGTATGATTAATTCTGCGAGGGATCCCCATATTCTGCCTGATAACACTATGCGACAGTCAAAATCTGGATGGGATGAAACCAACGGGAAATGTTATATCGGCCAAAAACAAGTTATACGTGTCCCGGCGTTTCGCTGGGTCACCCCTAGGAATCGAGATATATCTTTTTTTGAAAAATTACAATTCCTTTAATCTGTTCATATAACGTTTTTCTATATACTCAACAGTTTTGCGTGTAAAAATAAATGTTTGTTGCCGCTACCATAAAAATCAATAACCTTTTGTTTATTACTTTTTTTTAATATTTTAGGCAAAAAATATTTTTTTCTTCATACATTTATTTTTAAAATTGTTTGAGCAAAATCGGACTAGTGGTTCTCGAGTTATGTCAAAAAAAAGACCACCAAAGGTCAAATCGATATAGCTCGATTCCTAGGGGTTGACCCAGCGAAACGCCGGGACACGTATAACTTCTTTTTTACCGATATAACTTTCCCCGGTAGTTTGAACCCTTCCCGATCACTGACCCCTACCATTTGTCTCACAGTGTAATTGGTCAATGTGGTATGTAAACGATAGTTTACTTTCAAGCACAATACCCAGCACATGTGATGACTAACAAATTGTATGCCATCATCTCCCAAAAAAATGTTCATATCAAAGTAAAAACGATTAGTAGGTGCAAATCAGAGATCAGCAATGAGTAGTTAAAAAGTAAGTAGAGTTGAATCATGATTTATTGTACTTATACGCATTTATACGTGTTGAAATGTTGTCGAACCTCATACTTACTCTTAAGTTTAATGTACTCATCGTACTCATACCTAACAACATTTATGACGTTGCTGATTTCGACTCTGCTTCACTTAATGTGTATGCACGATGCAAAATGAGTATGACTCGAATACGAATATTAAAATACCCCGAGTAAAAAAAATAATATGATGCCATATGTAATGATATCTTATTTAATATAATTGGAGATATAGGGTAGAGGGGGGATCCTTCGCCACTTTTTTTTCAAAGCACTGTCATTTCTTAACCCCAAATTATTTTTCAAAAATTACTTTTAAATTGAAAACCTATATATCTTTGCTTTAATTTCTATGATTTTTATTCTAATTATTTGCATATTTTCTATTCTTTTTTTAATGATTTTTAAAGTAACTCAATTCGGCGTAACTGCCCCAAACCTGGGGTATATTCGCCAAAAGAGCTAGATACAATTTCAACAAAAAAATTTGTTAATAAAGCAAAGTCAATCTTTTAATGACTGAAATAAATAATTTATAATAAGTTCTTTAAGATATGTGATTCTTTTTAATCAATAGATGTGCAATACATTAAAAAAAAATTATTTAAAATTATAATATAATGATTCTTCAAAATTACTAAAAACTGAATAGTTAATATAAATTTAAGAATGAACACGATTATTCTAATTTACTATTAAACATATTTTAAACATATAGAAAAGTCTTATAGAGCATTTTAGACAGGGATGCACTAACTCTTTGTAGCTCCAGGGGTCATCTGGTGATTGTGCCCCAGAGACAGGCACTGACATAATATTAATATTTTTTCACACTTTTTAAGCATTTATTAAAATTAAATTATTATTTTTCGAAACCTTAGGATCATAGGTCTAACATAATGAAAAATTATTTCCTTATCACACGATTTGAGGAAGTTATTGCAAAATGTACTTGCTTTCAATTATTTTTTTGGCACCCCAAAAAACACAAAAACACGTCTGTCTGCGACCATATGTGGTATAAATTCATCAAAGTGGATGTCAAGGAAATATAATTCAAAAATGCACAAAATATATTTTTTCCAATTTTTTATCTCCCTTAATAGCAGAGAAAAATGGGATTAGTGTATGAGCCCCACTGGCGAAGGATCCCCCCTCTACCCTACTATGATCCGAAAAATGGTGGATAAAATTATACCGGATAAGATCTAAATATATTGAATCATATAGAATCTTATCCGGATTTTGACCCGATATAATCATATCTAATTTGATGTAGAAAGACATAAATATAACGCTTTATATTTCAGGTTCAAAACGAAAACTATTAAGAAGTACTAAAAAAATAACACCCCTAAGTTAAGAATTCAAAATTTAAATAAAATATTTTTAAAAAGACGTTGTACATAATTGTAACCAAGCATTTTAAGCCTTCTCATATAAACCCGCAAACTGTGTAAACCTGGTATGTTTATGAGTTTAATGTCAAATTCGATAAATAAAAAATATGGCTTGTATTTATACAAGGTCTACAAGGAATTTACGAGTTATAATGAGTACGTCTTTTATATTTTGAAATCATACATAAACATATCTCAAAAAAACATAAGATTTGTTTTAATATTGCGCTATACTTAAACATATCTAAAACTTCGAAAAAAAAATTAACATTGATCTATATAAAACTTTATATGTTTTCCGATAAAACCATTTTTAATTATATATGACGCTGTATTAAAATTGTCATAGCATATGTAACTAGATATGGTACATATTAATATATATGGGGACATATATATTTATACTGATCTATATATGACATCATATAAGAAATTTTTGAAAACCTCAAAGCTATACATAATTATATCTGCAAAGATATATTGTCACACTTGACTATATACAAACATATTAGTCCATATTAAATTATATAATTTCCTATATAACTATTTTTACTCGGGACTATACTTGCGACAATATGCATCACGCTGTCTTCGATTGATATATAGGCGACTTTTTTGTTGTATTATGGTTGACGACAATATACCCTACATTGTCGTCGACCAGAGTGTGAACGACAATGTTCTGTATTATATCGTCAGCGAGTACCCAAGATATAGTCGATTTATAATACAAAAATTCTACTCCTGAATAGAAAAAAATGCAATTTTTTGAATTTTTTCTGTAAAATAAAATTTGTGGATGTAGTTTTATGTTTTAAATTAATTTAATTAGTTTTTACAAAAATTATATTAAAAAATAAAATAGAAATTAAAAATTTATCGAATTATTTTGAAAATTACATACTAAAACAATTATTTTAGTAATAAGCATTTATTTGATTTCTTCGATTTCTTTGATTGCCCAACTTCGCTGTTTTTTCTTACTCTTAATTTCTGCCATTTACTATATTAGCTCTGTTTCTTTACTTTTTGGGTAAAGTTCGGTAAAATGAGAGGTAACAAGAAATACTCTCCCGAAATAACAAAAATGCACAAAAGTAAACGAACGCGAAAAACCACATTTGAAGCCCGAAAAACAAATGTCAATAGATTTGTGCATTATAGTTCGTTTTGGTGAGCGCTCTTTCTAGTTCTTGTTCAATTTGTTGTAAAAATCTAGATAGCTTTTCTAGTTAAACCCCTTTTTAAATCAAAAATTTAATAAAAATTTCCTTTTTAGGCATTTCTATTTACAAAAAGGAATACATACCCACGTAGAAAATAACAAAGGGGCCAGCACTGGCAAAGCACCGAAATGGGTGGTATGAGTGCTTGTTAACAGCGCTTTTCCAATGCCCAAATGATAACACCGTTCCACGGTGGTGCCAACGCTTTACCAAGCCCTGGGAAAGCACCCATAAACATAAAAATCAAATGCTTTGCCAACGCTCAAATAAAAAAATTAAAGTGCTTTCCTGATAACACCGATCTATTTAATGGTTTGCAAAGTATCGAGATAGCACCAAGACCAGACAAAAATCAAGTGTTTTCCCTGCCACCAAATTATGAAGAATTTTAAATTACTCTAAAAATAGATGATTCTTGGAGTTATTGTATTGTGGAGTAAAAAATTATCTAAATGTCCACTCTTTTTTGAAGCTTCTTTTAAAAACAAAATAATGTTTTAGGAAAAAAAGCGCTGGGAAATCACCCTTTTCAAGCGTTGGTAAAGCGTCCAAATTTAGTGGTTTGCCAGTACTTCTCTTTATAAGACCGCGGTCTACTTGTGCTTTGCCAGTGCTTCTTTTTTGTTACCACACATAATTTCTACCTGGGTAGTTTATTAAATTTGGAAAAGATTTTAATATTAAACAAAAGCTTCGATTTATTTACATATTTAACTCTTTAACACATTTTAACACAGAGCTTTGAAGAATTAATTCCTTTTTGAATGAATTCACTACCAATCGAATTCAATTTTCTCTAGAATTGAATGAATTCCTTTTCTTAAGTAATTCACTGAATTCATTCAACTGAATGCGTTCATCAAACAACAAATTCAAAGAATTAATTCAATTGCAATAGTTCTTTTTATTAAATCAAATGAATTAATTCACCGGTGAACGCGTTCAATTTTATAAATCGAACGGAAAAAAAGTGAATTAATTCCTTACTGAATTAATTCACCACTGAATTCATTCAATTTCATTTTCATTCAGTAAATTAAAAAAAAATTACATTCAGTGAATTAAAAAAAAAATAATAAGTTCACTGAATTGAAAAAAAATAAAATAAGTTCACTGAATTAAAAAAAAATATAACTATATAACTAGTTTGAAAAATTAATAGTTATATTCATTTGCCTGTAGCGTTCGCCATTTACGGTAATGTTGGCACCGGAATCCTATGCATTTAAGGCTTTTCCACACAGTAATATTTTGTAGTACGATTTTGGGGTACGTACACTCAAAAAAATAAGTTAGTAGAAAAATTAGTAAAACGTCTTGTATATCAGTGTACTAGTTTTCAGCTATTTTTTTTGCTGAAATTCTGTTTTCAGCAAAAATTTTAGTTATATTTTAGCACTAAACTAATTTTAAACTAATGTTTTACTAATTTATTTTGCTGCAAAAATTGTGCTGATAACAGCATTCATAGCGTGGACGACAACCAGATAGACTAGATGTAGATGTCGCAGCTTGTCTGGAAACGGAAATGACAAAAAAAAAGAAAAACAACTCTACACATATTCTATATTTAAATTTTCAGCAAATAAATTAACTAAAGTAAAATTTCGCTACAAGTTTTTTAAGTTTTTTTCAGTCTACTAATATTCAGCAAAAAGTTTAGTGATTTTAGCAAGGATTTTTTCATTTGCAGTCGACAAAGTGTTAGCAAAACTTTTGCTGAAGATTACTATTTTTTTGGTAAAAATCAGCTCGCTGATTTTCAGCAAACCTTTTGCTGAAATTACCAACTTTTTTGCAAGCACGCTCCTGACTAAAAATTTGCTGACACAGCAACATTTTTTGCTGACTTTACTGACTTTTTTTTTTGAGTTCACAAGTTTTTTTTACCGTTTACTTCCAAGTCGAACGATATAAAATATAAATGCAAAACATGCCACTGCTCAGTTATACGATTGATTACATTACATAGTGTCAGTCACCGTGTACCAGAAATACCTAATATTTTATATGACTTTACACTGCAATAATCTTAAAATTCTTTAAATTCAAGAATACGTTTCGAATTATGCGCAAAAAAGTTACAAAAGTTCCTACAAAGATATTCAATTTGTACGGAAAGCTTCTTACAAGCATAAGCAGTACATAAACCTAAAAACACAGAAAAAAATTTATAAGTATACTTGATTGCCAAAAAAGTTACCAAAATGAAAAAAAAGTTCACATCTCCACATTGGAAAAAAAAATAACCAATTTTGGTTAAAAATAACCAAAACGGCAACACTGATCTCCAATAAACAGAGACTAAACCAGAGCTTTAAAGAATTAATTCCTTTTTGGAATGAATTCCCAAAAATGTAATTCAATTCTTTAATTCAAGGAATGAATTCATCAATAAGACATAAGCAGGAATTAATTCCTGTGAATGAATTCAAAGAATTCAAATTTATAGAATGAATTCCCTGACGAAAGCGTAAAGAATTAAAATTAAATAATTCATTCACTAAAGAATTCATTCAACGCTATTTAATTCAATTTGAAGTCAAGGAATTCATTCAATTCTAGTTAATTCAACTTTTGGCTAAGGAATTCATTCAACTGTGCACTTAATTCAACTTTTAATCAAGGAATTCATTCAATTCTCGTTAATTCAACTTTTGGTCAAGGAATTCATTCAATTCTAGTTAATTTAACTTTAGGTCAAGGAATTCATTCAAGTTCAACTTTTGGTCAAGGAATTCATTCAATTCTAGTTAATTCAAGTTTTAGTCAAGGAATTCATTCAATTCTAGTTAATTCAACTTTTAGTCAAGGAATTAAATTTATTTCGTTTAATTCACTAGGAATTAAATTTTTTTGTTTAATTCCCTAGGAATTGAAAACTTAATTCAGGGAATTAAACGAAAAAAGTTTAATTCCTATTTATTTTTGTCGGTTTTCGGTTTCGGTTTTAAGGCTTGAAAAACCGCGGTTTCGGTTTCGAATAAAACCGAACAGCAAACTCTACCGCTATCCTTAAAATACCGTTACCGAAATAACTGAAATATCGCTAACCTTAAAATACCGTTGCCGAAATAATCAAAATAAAAAATCAAATATTTTTAACTTTTTTCTATGCATTGAAACTGTTGTCAAGTAAAATCGTAAAAAAGTTCTGTTGAAAATAGAAATTTTCTATTTTATTACTTGACATTTAATTCTATGCACAAGAAAAAGATAAAAAATACAATATTTTTATTTTTATACTCTTTTTATTCATTATGAGAATGATACGTTACTTTTTTTACGATTCTTCCAAACTAATTTGGGCTTTACTCCAACAATCGCCGCCTGATGATAACGATTGTTACTTGTAATCTTGGCTACACTCAGATAAAAAAAGTTAGTAAAAAATTTTGTAAACACATTCCAATCGCACTTTACTATTTTTATACTGATTTTTAGTACAATTTCTTTTAGTAATCACTTTTAATATTCTCTTATTACAAATTACAAATTGTTTTACTAAGTTTCAAATTCAAATTTATTTATTAAACACAATCTGAGCCTTAAAAGACCATACAATTTTCGCTGCTGATTTCAGCAAAACATTACTAATTTTTCAAAACCGAGTGCTAAATTTGGCAGAAAAATATACTAATTTAAAAAATTTTATTTAAAAGAATTCGTTGATTTTTTTACAATTCTTGTTTAGTTTATATTTGTTACTATTGATATATTCTTATGTGCTAATTCATAAAAAAAATTTATTTGGTATTTGAAGCTTGCTATAGTTAAAGTAGATATTTCGCTTAATAAAGAGTTATTAGAAATCTTGATTCATAATCGTATTTTAACTATAAATTAATTTTTCGATTTGATACTGGCAACACTATTGTTTATTTTCTCTCTTATCCCAAAAAAGTCGTAAGTGATTTACAAATTTAGTAAACGATTGACTCGGTAATCGGAAGTGAAAATGTATTTCCTTATATTAGAGAACTAATGATGTGCTAAGATAAATTTAAAAGCCATTAAAAATATTTTTTTTATTTATAAAGCAAATCAATGGAAATGTGTGTAAAAAAGTAATTTTTTAGAACATATTATTCGAAGCATACAAAAGTAATCGAATTTCAAATAATGTTTTGACAGTCTGTACATCACTATTGTTTTGTTTTTCTTTTTAATTTAATTTTTATATTTTTTTGGAAATTTTTTCGAAAATGGTCATTGGCTACGCAATTGTTGTATTTTTTTCAGTTTGATGGATGCAAGTTGTTGGAAGCCACACATTCTAGGGATGGGATGGCTTTAATAAATCTTTCATGCCTGAAAATGAAATAATTAACAATTAAATGGTGGCTTCCTCACTCCAAACTTTATAAAATGTTTAAAGTTAGTGAGTACCAACTATAAACCTTTATTATTTTCTTCATTATTAAGCAATTATGAATACTGTTTTTCACAAATTAGCTTAAAATCCTGCAATAAGACTGTTGTTAAAGTTTATGAATTAGGCCATTAGTTTGGAAATAACACAGAAAATTTTATTGTATCTCCAATGCATAAAACAGTATTGCCATTTCAGTGCTTTTCGGGTATTTTTTGGTGCTTTTTTTCCTTCCCATACCCGGTGATTTTTTACAAATACCCGTTTAAAAAAGCGGGTATTTAGAGTGCTTTTTCAGATTTCTGGAAGTGCTTTTAGTGCTTTTTGTACAGTTTATTTTTTTGGTATTTGTTGACGTTTTTTTAAATTTTTCTTCAATTTTCTGTCAAAGTTGAAAAAATTATACGAACTATACAAAATATACATTTTTTCACAATGTTTGTAGTACAATTTTAAATAGCAACTTCATTATATTTAATCTTGAAAATTTTGAAATATTAATTTAGTGCTTTTTTACCCCTTTTTGGTTATTTTTTGAACCCTTTTTACACAATTTTACAAAGCTAAAATGTGTTTTTAAATTCTTGACTTAAATTTTTCAAAAAATTAAGATCGTGCTTTTTTACCCCATTTTTGGTAAATTTTTACCCTTTTTACCCGTTTTCACAATGCTCACGGTGCTTTCCTGCCTTCAAGAGTTGGCAACACTGCATAAAAAGCTAATAACTGGAAAACCGAAAATTACAGTTTTCAACAATTTACTGAAATTTAGTAGCTGAACTAATTATTTATACTAATTTCATTGTAATAAAATTATTGATATTTAGTAAGTTTTTTAACTGATTTTAGCAAATCGATTTTGAATTGCAGTTTACAACAAACTTCGATCACCTGTTAGAAATGAAACACATTAAATATACAGAATTTTAGTTATATTTGACTTAATTTTTTGTTAATGGAAAAGAGCAAATTAATTTTGCTAAATAATATGTAGACTAAAAACTCACAAAAAGATTAAAATGTTTGAAGTTTTTTCTATTTTTGTTTTTAAATACAAATAAAAATCTAGCCTTTTGAAGACAGCAGTTTACAATTTTTTTTAGCAAATATTTCTGCTGATTTTAGCAGGATAAACTGCTATTTGCATTTAACTATATTTAGCTTAAAAATGGCAAAAATTTTGTAGATATAACAGCTTATTTTTGCTATTTTTCTTCTACTAATATTTAACAAAATTTTTAATTTTTCCATGGTTAGTTTAGTGGTTCCTTTGTAAAGGATTTGCGCTATTCGATTTTTATTGGTAAAAGAGGCTGTGGAGTTTTAAAAATTTGATTTTCGAACGAATTTTTTGTGGTTAGGAAGGGGAGGGGCCATAGATTTTCTTTTCTTTTTAATTTGAGGACCTTCAACAAAAATTTTAAGATAAAATGGTTATATATCCGCGAAAAATGTCGGTAATAAAATGTGTGTGAAGATACATTCGAATTTAACTAGCAAAGACGCAAACCACATTATTTAACCAAGATCCGTTTAAGGGTTAACAGAGTATAGGAAACAACAGAAAAACACTATTGTGGACATTTGGAGATAGATGGGTTCACCAAACCAAATAAAATATTTATCATCAAGGCTCTGACTTTCATATTCCACAGTGTCTTACTTCAAATGATTTCCAAAATTCCATAATTTTTGAAATTAAGATTCGAGTATATCTGGCCACTGTGGACGTTTGTAGAAAGATGGGCCCACAGAACCAAATACATTATACTTCCACAAGGGTCTAGTTTTCATATTCTATAGTGGCTTAGCCCAAATGATTTTCAGAATTCGTCAATTTTTGATTTTTTATTATAAGTATGTGATGAAATCCTGTCGGGGATTTTTGCCCACTGTGGACATTTGGAGAAAGATGGGTCCACAGAACTAAATACATTACACTTCCACAAGGGTCTAGTTTTCAAATTCTATAGTGGCTTAGCCCAAATGATTTTCAGAATTCGTCAATTTTTGATTTTTTATTATAAGTATGTGATGAAATCCTGTCGGGGATTTTTGGCCACTGTGGACATTTGGAGAAAGATGGGCCCACAGAACCAAATACATTATACTTCCACAAGTGTCTAGTTTTCATATTCTATAATGGCTTAGCCCAAATGATTTTCAGAATTCGTCAATTTTTGATTTTTTATTATAAGTATGTGATGAAATCCTGTCGAGGATTTTTTGTGGAAGAATAATGTATTTGGTTCTGTGGGCCCATCTTTCTCCAAATGTCCACAGTGGCCAAAAATCCCCGACAGGATTTCATCACATACTTATAATAAAAAATCAAAAATTGACGAATTCTGAAAATCATTTGGGCTAAGCCACTATAGAATATGAAAACTAGACCCTTGTGGAAGTATAATGTATTTGGTTCTGTGGGCCCATCTTTCTCCAAATGTCCACAGTGGGCAAAAATCCCAGACAGGATTTCATCACATACTTATAATAAAAAATCAAAAATTGACGAATTCTGAAAATCATTTGGGCTAAGCCACTATAGAATATGAAAACTAGACCCTTGTGGAAGTATAATGTATTTGGTTCTGTGGGCCCATCTTTCTCCAAATGTCCACAGTGGCCAAAAATCCTCGACAGGATTTCATCACATACTTATAATAAAAAATCAAAAATTGACGAATTCTGAAAATCATTTGGGCTAAGCCACTATAGAATATGAAAAATAGACACTTGTGGAAGTATAATGTATTTGGTTCTGTGGGCCCATCTTTCTCCAAATGTCCACAGTGGGCAAAAATCCCCGACAGGATTTCATCACATACTTATCATAAAAAATCAAAAATTGACGAATTCTGAAAATCATTTGGGCTAAACCACTGTAGAATATGAAAACTAGACCCTTGTGGAAGTATAATGTATTTGGTTCTGTGGGCCCATCTTTCTCCAAATGTCCATAGTGGCCAAAAATCCCCGACAGGATTTCGTCACATACTTATCATAAAAAATCAAAAATTGACGAATTCTGAAAATCATTTGGGCTAAGCCACTATAGAATATGAAAAATAGACACTTGTGGAAGTATAATGTATTTGGTTCTGTGGGCCCATCTTTCTCCAAATGTCCACAGTGGGCAAAAATCCCCGACAGGATTTCATCACATACTTATCATAAAAAATCAAAAATTGACGAATTCTGAAAATCATTTGGGCTAAACCACTGTAGAATATGAAAACTAGACCCTTGTGGAAGTATAATGTATTTGGTTCTGTGGGCCCATCTTTCTCCAAATGTCCACAGTGGCCAAAAATCCTCGACAGGATTTCATCACATACTTATAATAAAAAATCAAAAATTGACGAATTCTGAAAATCATTTGGGCTAAGCCACTATAGAATATGAAAACTAGACCCTTGTGGAAGTATAATGTATTTGGTTCTGTGGGCCCATCTTTCTCCAAATGTCCACAGTGGGCAAAAATCCCCGACAGGATTTCATCACATACTTATCATAAAAAATCAAAAATTGACGAATTCTGAAAATCATTTGGGCTAAACCACTGTAGAATATGAAAACTAGACCCTTGTGGAAGTATAATGTATTTGGTTCTGTGGGCCCATCTTTCTCCAAATGTCCACAGTGGGCAAAAATCCCCGACAGGATTTCATCACATACTTATAATAAAAAATCAAAAATTGACGAATTCTGAAAATCATTTGGGCTAAGCCACTATAGAATATGAAAACTAGACACTTGTGGAAGTATAATGTATTTGGTTCTGTGGGCCCATCTTTCTCCAAATGTCCACAGTGGCCAGATATACTCGAATCTTAATTTCAAAAATTATGGAATTCTGGAAATCATTTGAAGTAAGACACTGTGGAATATGAAAGTCAGAGCCTTGATGATAAATATTTTATTTGGTTTGGTAAACCCATTTATCTCCAAATGTCCACAATAGTGTTTTTCTGTTGTTTCCTATACTCTGTTAACCCTTAAACGGATCTTGGCTAAATAATGTGGTTTGCGTCTTTGCTAGTTAAATTCGAATGTATCTTCACACACATGGTAATAAAAGGATTCAGGGTGATATGTATAAGCCATTTTTTTATAATTGAAAAGATTATGATAAAATCTTTGGAACTATTTATTTACATTGAAAAATTCTCACTAATATATTTATACCCTACACCACTACGTGGTTAGGGTATAATAAGTTTGTGCTGATGTTTGTAATACTAAAAAATATTTGACCTAGACCCACCTTATAGTATACCGATCGACTCAGAATCACGTTTTATTTCGATTTAACGGTCATCGTTAAATGTCCGTCATCATCAAAATATTAAGATATTTTGATGAAATTTGATACACCGACCTATGTGGCCCCAAGCACGAATCCTATTGATTTTGGTTAAAATCGATCCATGTTTAGACCTAGTGCTCATGTTTAGACATAGTGCAGGTCGCAAATATTAAGATATTTTGATGAAATTTGGTACACCGACCTATATCGGCCCAAGGACAAAGCATCGGTTAAAATCGGCCCATGTTTAGACCTAGTGCCCATATAATGGTCCCCCCCCCCCAAAATTGGCTTGGTTACACGCTGCAGGTCGCAAATATTAAGATATTTTGATGAAATTTGGTACACCGACCTATGTCAGCCCAAGGACGAAGCCTATTGATTTTGGTTAAAATCGGTCTATGTTTAAACCTAGTGCCCATATAAGGGTCCCCCCAAAAATTGGATTTTTTACCCGCTGCAGGTCGCAAATACGAAGATATTTCAATGAAATTTGGTTCGCTGACTCACATGGTCCCAAGGACAAAGCCTATAGATTATAGATAGGATCGGTCCATATTTTACCTATGAGTATGAGTTTGTTCGCGGGTATACGCGGGATCCCCGTATTCCTGTTATCACATGATCACAAACTTAAAACAATTTTAATTTTTTTAAAAATCTGGTTACCCCAAATTTTACCTTGTTGCAAATGCAAATTACAAAATCTACAACGAAAGCAAAAATACTTTTCTCAAGTTCAATGTGGCTACAAATATTCTTGTTAAAAATATATACGTTTTTTAATTTCATTTTTACTCTTCCGCGTTTTAATTTCTACTTCGTCTACAGCGTATGACAACAACGAAATTTGTATTTTTTTTAGATATCAAAGATCATTCATTCTGTTGGCAAGAAATTCATAAAACATTCTAAAAATTGCCAACTTGCCTATTTATCAAACAATTTTGAGAAACAAAAAATTAAATAAGGCAAAAGTTACCATAAGAAACGTAAATTTAATTTTAATTAGAAATTTAAGCGAAATATTGCAAAAAAAAAATGGAAAAACAATTTATTCAGTAGTATAGTAAAAGTCATTAAGATATCATATCGTAGAGTCGGCAGAATTTTATCATAATTTAATTGTGTGTACGGTTTGAAAGTACTCGGAGATACTTGTGTGTTCTTACTAGTATCCCCGAGTACTTTCAAACTCTACACACAAGCTGGCTTACTTTACCCAGGGTATGGCCGCATTGTAATGGCCCACAAGCCAATATACTTCGTAAGTACACACAAGTATAGTGGCTTGTAAGTCAGACAAATTTTTTGGAAAATTTCAAATATTTTAAATTTCATATACAATTATACACAAGTATCCCAAATCGTAAGTGCACACAATGTGAAGTACACGAAATCGATTACATTGTGTGGACTTACACGTTTTTCTAAAGGGTATAAAATACTAATGTATTTTATTTAACAAATATGTCATTGACGCTATTTAACATTTTGGCTAGTTTTGTACAGTTCAGTGTACACCCAGCAAAGTCTTTCATTACCAAATAAGTGGTTATATAATGAAACTAAAATTTTTTACTACACCCTAAAAATTACCTAGTTGATGATCACTATTTTTCCAACTATGTCATAGGTGAAATAACCCTCACTATTACATAGTTAATACAAAGTAGTGAAACGCAACTACGTTTAATTAAAATCTTAAAATCAACTATAGAAAAAGTTATTGATAACGATTTTATGGTAGAAATTTTATAAAACCTGAACATAGTAGATATTTACTAAATTTGAATAAACATAGTCAAAAGAAACCACGGATTTTACCATTTTACTCCCTATTCAACATCTGAAATGAAAACTTTTATTTACTACTTTCACTTCTTTATTTATTTTTGTCAATCTTTACATTAATTTCAATTTTCACCGATACTTTTTCATGTGTTGAAATTGTTGCACAAATTTTTTGCGATTGAGCGGTTGACCATTTTTAATTAATTTCGTTTTGAAGTGGATTGGCTTAGCAATATTTCGCAGGTTAAACAACCTGCAAATTATGAATTAAGATTAATATGAATATTTATTATTACAATAAAACTTATCAACAAATAATGAAATTCCGATTAGCGATGTAGGCTTGTTAGAGATTTTACATCTGGTACTTCCTTCCCAGTGTAGAAACGGTAATGACATATCATTATTTTTTGGACTACCAGTAATGACACCCACTTACCATCTGCATTATTTTAAAACATATAATAATGAGTTACTGATAATGACTTATTTTTATCATTATTTCAAATAGGAAATAATTTTCTAGATTTTTTTGAAATCTATTTTTAGACTCAATATTTTTTAAACACTGGTAAGGATATATGTAACCACATATTTTTTGATTTTTTGTATGCTGGCGAGTAAGCTTACTTGTGTGCAGCAGGTCAATTATGTTTTTATCTATTAAATATTACATGTCGATATAGCTCAGATGGTAGAGCAATCTGGCCATCTGTAGACCCAGGTTCGATTCCCGCACCAGCATAATACAATAATACAATAAAAAATATTTTTTTTTATATAATTTATTTTTTTCAAAATCTATTTTTAGACTCATTATTTTTGTCAGTACTGGTAAGGAAACGATATATTTTTTGATTTTTCGTATGCTTGTGTGTAACCATAACACATTATTTTTCGCGACATCGCCATATAAAGGTAATAAGAAATGTAATAACAAAAGTAACTAGTTACCATTACCAAGTATGTAGTTACATAACCACATATCTGGTAATGATTTTCTACACTGGGGTGTTCATATTGAAGCTCTAATTAAAATTATATCTAGAAAAAATGTAAAAATCCGTTCAATTACATCATAATTTTTTATTGCGAAACTGCCAATTTTTCTTTAAGATACACCTAGAAAACAGATTCGTTGTCAAAACCGAATTCGTTGCCAATCGAATTTATGCGGGCCCACGTACTATCAGATATTTCTATGGGAATTTCCATTATGACTACCCTATTTTATTAAAAGTAACTGATTCTTAATAATGCTTCGTTGTTCTAAGAACTGAAATAATTAGTTGACATGATGGAAAACTAAAGCAAATATCGTCCCTTACTACCGATTTTTATTTTTTAATTACCTACTGCAATTCAGTCCTGACAATAAAAATAATTATAAAACGTAATTTTTTAATATTTAAAAATATTTTTTATTTCTGCTGGATTATTTTTTATGTAACAGTATTAAATTACAATTCAAAAATTAATAATTTAAACAATGTTCGAATAATATTAAAAACATACATTTATAAAGAAAAAAAAAAATTATTGATCGGGGAAAGTTTGTTCAGGCACATTTTTGGAATTTTTGTCTTACTAGCGTTTTTACTTTTGATAGATATTAGTTGATTTGGTGATTAGGAAAATTTTAAGTTCATAAATTGAGTTTTTCTTATGTGCTTATTTTTATAGTAATGACAACCCAAGTAAAAAAAATTGATATGGAGCCATATGAAGTTATATTTAATTATATATAATCTTTTATGTAATTAGATATAATTATATCCGAAAAATGAGAACGTCTTATTATATCATATTGTATCGAATTGTATACAATTGTATACAATTTGGTACAATTTGATTCAATTTTATGCAATTCGATACAATTGTATCCGAATTTTGTCCTCATCCAATTACATCAAATTATATCTTTTTGTATAAAATTATATAAAATGTTATAAAAGTGGACATAGTTTGATACAATTATATCTAAATATTAACCTTATACTTTTTATCATATTATATAGGACCATATCTAACAATATACATACAAAAATAATTTTTTTAAATAAAAAAAAATTTTCAATTACTTGTAATTGTAATTGTTCTTTTTTGAATTGCAATTACAAATAATCGGCCTGATTACGAGTGTCGAATTTGTAGTCGAAATTTTCGACTCCATATAAAATGATTTTGTTTATAATGGAAATTATAAAGAAATGAAACTCGGATGCTGGATTTTTTTAAATCTGAGTGCTATATATGGTAAATCCAATTGAAAAATTGTTCAAAAGTTGCGTTTTTAGTGAATTTTTAGCAAATTCGACTTAGTTTCGACTATGACTACGACACTCGTAATAAGGCCGAATATGTAATTATAGATGAGTTTTTTTTTTTTTTAATTACAATTACATGTAATTGTGTATTTGCATGTGTAATTAATTACAAAATGTAATGATTAACCCCAGGCCTGCTGGAGATCTTATAATTTTGATAAATCTTCCATTACTTTTATTAAGATTTATCATGACAGTGCAATAAACATGAAAAAAAATTTCTTTTAATTTAGTAATAGGTCCATTCGATTACTGGATAATTTGTACAAATTTGTACAAATTTTTACTGGATGGCGTTCGTTAACACAAATACTCAGTAAACAGAAAGAAAAAAGAGAGAATAAAGTGACAGTTCTATGCTGAGAGTTTCTAAGTCTTGTTCTTTTTCTTGCAAATTTTTACTGGACAAATTTTTGCCAGTAAGAATTGGCAAGCAGAAAAAAACACATGTTTCGAAAACATATGTTTGTTTATTGTAAATAAAAAAAATATTTTGCAGTTATGTTATTTTATGGAAATGCAAAGCAGTAAAACTTTCAAAACAAATTATGGAAAAGATAAGAAAACGTTCTAAAAATTTTCTGCTTAATATTTAATATCAATAATTCTCTTCTTCCATAACGACCAGTTAAAATTTATTTGTATATTTGGTGTTGTACTCAGCTGTGTCTACAAACTTGCAAATTGTTGCAAATTTTCTGTTCGCGTACAAGTTTGGGAAAATTTTATTTTGAGAGTAAATCTTGTCTAACTCTCTGTAAGTTTGTACTGAGTAATTCTTACTGGACTTGACTGAGAAAAGTAATCGAATGGACCTAATTTTAAAATAAAGTTAACAACACTGATATACAACCAAGATATAAGAAATCAGTCAAGTGTACGTTATAGTATAGAGAATTTCGTATTAAAGCTGCAGTGTTGTTAATGTTATGGGTGCGGTGCGTAAGCCATTTTTGACTCATGCTCAAAAAAAAAACAAATTACTCACGCACGAGCATTTCGTTTTTTACTCAGCACACATGATTATATTAACTTACTTATTAAACTTACAATCAGAAAATTCTCACGCAAAACAGTAAAAATTACTAAAAACATATGATGCAAAAAATAAACTCACACACGAATCAATCACGGGTTATTCTTACTCACGCTCACGCACGAATCACTTAAGTATAGTAATTATTACTCACGATCACGTGTGAATAACGTGACTCACGAACATTTCGTGTCACGCGCCAATCCCTAGTAATTACTAAATCTAAAACTAGTTCAAAATCATTGATAACATGGAACCAAATATAATACAATACGGTTTTATATGGACCTTATATATTTTTATACAAAATCACTTTGAAAAAATTGCCTATGTGGGATGATATATAATTATAGATGATTTTATAAAGAACGTTATAAGTTATATATGGGTTCATATTCGTCAATATATAATCATAACTAACACAAATTATAAAAGATTTCTTATATGGATCCACATAGTTTTATATTATTATGTATAGTGTCATACTAAATTATATATAAACGTACATGTAATTATGTCTTTTATATGTTACTTTATGTACTTATATATAGCACATACATATATATGTAGGCCAATATGTAATAATATAAAATCACATATGTCTCCATATTAAAACCTTTAAGGAAAAAATATCTAACATATGACTATATAAAAGTATATCTGCTTGAATTTAAAAGCATATGTGGCCATATGTAGCTATAAGTTACTATATGCAATTACATAAAATAATATATGATTATATCAAAACTTTTTTACTCGGGAAGAGATTACATTTCTTGAAACAAACACAATAAACACGAAAGGATGACCATCGGAAATATAATTTTTTAGTTTGATGATTCGACAAACATTTTTGCTACCAATGAATAGTCTTCCTTTGCATACTTCACATCACTCTTTCTTTTAAATTATGTTACCCACTCTTTTTTTTTAACGCAAACACCAGAAATTCACATTTTTCAAATTATCGTAGTTTTTCCACAATTCAATTTATTTCTTATTTTTTAAAGTTGACAACAACATAAAATTTTTTTGAATCCAATTTTTTGATATTTGTTTGGTATTGACTACAAGTTTATGATTCACTCAATTTCCATTCGGTAAACAATACCAAAACAGTTTAAAAGGTAGATTTTCTGTTATTATAATCGAAAAGGATTTCTTTAAACAACCTTTTTGAATTTTAACAACCGATAATTATGTGTTGTAATTAAAAGCACATTTTCGGTTTAAAATATGTTGTATTAATCAAACTTGTTATTGTAATTTCCAATATTCGGGATTCAATCATATTATATTGTTAAATTTTGGTTATATTAATTGAACTTTTTAATAAATTTGAATAATTGCAAGGATTGGTATATGGAATCAATTTTATTGTTGTATATACTTTTATTTCATTACAATTACATTATTTCTATATAACTATAGAAAGTCTGTTACAATTTCAAATAATTGAGAAGTACGATAGTAATTCTTAATACCATATTTATTTTTGGTACTGGGGACCGATTTACAACCAATCAAAGTTTTCATTTTTAAAATGCTTGTTAAGTTTTTAGGATCCTTATAACGGAAATAGTGTTATTTTGACGATTTTGAACTATTTTTTTTGACGATTTTTCAAAAGCTATGACAATTTTGACGATATTTTCCAAAATTTTTGACGATTTTATGCCTAAGAAACCTGGCAATGTTTTTGTATTCATACAAACTCCCTACACCCCAAAAATTCCTTAGTTGTTTATAATGAATATTTCAGCTATATCATAGGTGAAATACCCCTAACTAATATATAGTTGAATTGATTTAGTTGATGATAACTAAGTTTTGTAGATATCAAAAAATTAATAGAAATCAACTATATCATATAAAAAATAGTTAATCGACACTACAGATATCGTTCTGTTCTAATTTTAAAGGGAAGTCACAAACACTATGACAATTTTTTTTATTAGAAATAATTTTAAATGACATAATATTTGAAAAGGAAATATAACAAAAGCAACACAATTAAACATAAATAAGAATTTCACACATTTAAGCCCCAATTTGGAAGTTTTTAAACTTCTTTTTAGCTTTTCCAAATTCATCTGTAACCAGCATGTTTTCAGGCAACTTTATGCCACGACATCGAAATTTAAAACTCGGCAGAAAGGATTCTTTAATTGTCGTTTTTGTTCGCTATTTTGATAAATTTTTCATCCCACATTCCAAAATTGTATCTGCAAAACATAAAAGCACATTAGATATTAATTTTGGATGGTTTAAAACATATATAAAGAAGAACTTACCAAATCAACATTTCATTTTCTGTTTTTTATAAAAAATATATTTTTAAACTATTTTGACAACTTAAAATTAATTGAAATGTGTATTTACAGGGTAACCAAAATTTTATTGATTTCGACTAAAACAGTAGTTGTTTTTTATTATGCTAGTTATTTATATATTTTTTAATTTCAACTATAGATTTTATTAACTATCTTACTATGGAATTTTATCGGTGTAGTAAAATGAGAATTAAACTCAAACAATTTGCATTTATTGTACAAAAAGTTTATAAAAAGCTTGCAAACAAAGATAAAAGTTTACATTTTCTTATACAAAACGTGGTTTTGTAATTTATAGTACAAAAACAATGCAAAACAAATGCAAAATTAAGAGTTTCTTTAAACGAATGTGAATCCAAAGTACATTTATAAGCCTGTAAATTACAGGCTGTAATTGATGCATTATTTATGTAAGTTTTAAAAAAAATTGTGTAAACAATATAAACATTTTGTAAAAATTTTTTTAAACGTTTTTTAACCTTTTTGGTAAATAAAAAAATATTAAATATTTAAAAAAATTGTAAATTTTTGCTCAAAAATTATTTAAAAAAAATAAAAATACAAAGATGTAAATATGTAGCCAAAATTTGGAGAAATAAAAGAAACATATGTCATGAAACTTTTATAATTTCTTTTATTTTCGATATTTCGCTACATTAAAACTTCAGTGGCGATCTGTAACGTCTAAAAACTTTTTTGCGGATTTTTTTGACAAACTATATTTATGTTCATAATTGGGATATTTGAAGGATTCTCGAAGAATTATGAAGAAGAATCAAATAATTCGCAAATTTTAATAGTTTTTAATTGACACTTTGCATATTTAAATTTGATATAGGAAAAGAAAAATTTAGGTTGCAATTACGCATTTTTTAATAACAACTGTTGTAAACAATATATTAGGTCTGTATTTTGTTTCTATGTGTTGTTTAATAAACGGATCTTTTGTTGTACTTTTATTTTAAATAAAATTACGAAATTTTAAGTGCTTTTAAATCGTGTATTTTATTAAATCACACCATACGTGTACCAACAAACGAATGGATGTATGATTGTGTATCTAGCATGTGTATGTCTAGTTGAGTATAAAATACACTTTACTGACACAATTTACAATTAAATATACAGTGAGCAGCATAAGTCATGGTACCCCACCTGAAATAAAAGTTTTTTTTTTTAATTTCTCAAAAAATATTTTACAAAATATGTAAAATTTATTTTTATCTCATGTATTAACTTGTGTACTATAACAAAACAAAAAAATTAGTCATGTGCTATGCGAAACAAAAAAAATATAATTCGGAATTCGTAACAACTCCATATATCTGCACAGCAAAAGTCTTTTGATATATATAACTGTACATTTCAAATATAATATATGCATTTCTAATTTGTAACAAGTATCAAAAAATCAGTTTTTTGTTAAAAAAAAGTAAAGTAACATGATTTGTTAAAATGTCTCGAAGGGAATTAACAATTGAGGAAATTGCTAATATAATAAAAAGAAGCAAATCGACAATACAAAAAATTAATAATCACTTTAAAGAAGAGAAAAATAATTGAAAATAAACTACGAACTGGACATCCTGCAAAGTTAAGTAATAGAGAAGAAAGCAAAATAGAAGCTGTAATTGAGGAAGATCTATTTATAAGTGCAATTAAGATAGCTGCAGAGTTGATGGAATCTTTTGACAATAGTGTTTCTACAGACACGGTACGTAGATCGATCAAAAGGACCAGGTACAATGCTCGTACAGCACGCAAGATTCCTTACATTAACGAAATAAACAGAAAGAAGATTTCGCCAATGAGTATAAAATAAAAACAAATGAGTTTTGGGATAAAGTCATTTTACGAACGAATCGAAATTTAACATTTTTCGCTCAGACGAAAGTGCATTGGTATGGAGAAAAAATTTTAATAAGGTCATCCAAAGAATACTCTTCAAGCACGGAGGCGGTGATGTCATGGTATGAGGCTGTATGACAGCAGCAGGAGTTGGTAATATGGTTATTGTCGAAGAAATAATGAACAAAACAGTATATTAAAATATTCTTAAGAATAATCTGAATAAAAGTGCTGAACATTCTTAAATTCGTAATGATTATTATTTTGAACAGGACAATGACCCTAAGCACACTGCTGCTGAGGTAAAGATGTGGGTTGCATACAATACCCCCACATGCTTAAAACCCCTCCGCAAAGTCCCGATATGAATCCTATTGAACTCTTGTGGAATTATTTAGAAAACCAATTGCGTAGTCATAACATTTCTAATAAAATTTAGCTCAAGGCTATGCCTTTGACTGAATGGCAGCAAAAAGCTCGAAATTGCACAGAAAAACTTGTGTAGTCAATGCCAAATCGATTAAATAAAGTTCTACGTCTTTAGGTATATCCTACTAAATATTAGGTGTAGCATTATAATAAAATATCTATCCATATTGTAACTAATTTTCGTCTTTTCGCAGGGGTACCAAGACTTTTGCTGTGCAGAAATATGGAGTTGTTTTGAATTTCGAATTATATTTTTTTTTTTTTGTATAGTACATGGCTAATTTAATACATGATATAAAAATACATATCACATAATTTGTAACATTCCCAGCAAAACATTGGTAATGACTGGTCATTACTACATGCATTACTTAGATCTCATATCTCATTACCCGTTGAATTACTTTTAAACTGAATGTAATGAGTTACCGATAATTATACCCCACACATTACTATTTCACAATAGCTGAAACCAATAATATATGTTCTAAATCATTAAAAACCATAACTATGGCGTAGCCTAGTGGTTATCGTTTTTGCCTGACAGACATGAGGATCGCTGCTCAACTCGTGTTAGATTCCATTGTTGTTTTTTTTTTTTTTTTGTAATTTATATTAAACATCTATTTATAGAAATGTTGATGTTCATTAAGCAGTATTTAATAACAACAAGTTTTGTGAAAAATAGACATGTATAACAGTTGCCACAATAAATGTGTACATAAGTTAAAGCATTAAAAATCATAGTGATGTCGTGGTCTAATGGTTAGAGTGTTTGCCTGACGATCGTGGGGTACGCTGATCAATACGTGTCAGCTCTTATTGGTTTTTAAATTTTTTATATTTTTTAAAATCTATATTCAACATCTATTTATAGAACAGCTGATAAACTACTTACAGGTAACATCAGTGTAATGACTTTCCTTCAATGACATCACCATGTTAAAATAAGTAGTTTAGTAATTAAAAGGTAACTAGTGAACACTTAAGATTTCAATACCTAAAACTCATTACATGGTAATGAAAGGTTTTGCTGGGTTGTTTTTGATAAATTTTAGAAACTTTTTTATTTCAACTAAGGCACCATGACTTATGCTGCTCACTGTATAAAAACAACTACGCCAAAAATTTAATAAAATTAATAACAGATGCGTAGCAAATTTTTGATTCAGTAGTAATAATACAATTTTGATTTTGTTATTCATGTTGGTAGAGAATTCAAAACCAAAAACCGGTTAACCATTTTTTCATTTTGAAAACACTGACCGGTTTCGGTTTTTGTCTAAATTCGAATAAACTGAAAACCAGGGGGGTTATTATGTAATTCGATTCGAAAAGAAATCGCTTTCGAACAGAATTTTCACATTAAAAATTCAGTAACAGAAAATTGTTTTTAGTGAAGGAAAATGTTGAAAACGTGTAGGCAATGTCTAATAAATGTGAAAAGTAAAAAAAGTTGGACTTTCAAGAACGGATATCTTTTTACAAGAGTTTTAAAATTTCCGAATTCGAACAATAGTTTTGGAATCCGCTTACGTAATAACCCCCACCCCCCCCCCCCAGATTTTTTTGTCTCGGTTAACCAGTTTTTTATTGCATATGTATTTTTTTTTAACTTGGCACTAATTTTCTACTGTTTTATATATGCGTGATATCAAAAAATGTGATAAAAACCGTGTAACCACCGAATTTCTAATGCATGGATTACATTTGAGTTACATATTTCGATATATATCAGCGCATTGTCACCTGTTTTACATAATTTATAACAATCTGACCAATTTTTGGTTAATACATAAAATTTGTGACCAATTTTATAGGCCAAATGTAAACTCCGTAACAAGTAACTCATAAGGTTTTTTAACTTTAATAGCTTATATTTTAATAACCAATAAAGCTAAACACTAACTGTAAGAATTTTTATGAAGAGGAAAAGTGCCGTTTTTAATAAAAATTAATACATTTTACAAACTTTTTCGTATATCTTAGCTATCACGACTTCAACTCTGTAACGATTTTTCGTCATAATTTTTGATAAAAATGTATATACCAGAATTTTGGAGTTATCTATTATTTATATTGCGAAAAGTATAATGTTATTTATACTCAAATGATCGTTGGACTGTAAGTAATCATCCATTATAACAGACTTGAAGCTTTTCTGCAGCATGTAACATTCTCGAAATGAAAAAAGATGTCTTTAATAAGATTTGAAAAAATGTAAACTCCGTTCCTAATTTTAACACCAAACTATTTAACGAGTAAGAAAAACAATGTCATATTTGGATTCACCTTGTAGGCATCATGCGATTTTGTTTCGGAAAAAAAATTCTGTTAAAGCGTTTCTGAAAGAAAACGAAAAAAGTAACCAAAAGTAAACTCCGTAACTGTAAACTCCGTAACCACAATTGTTTGCATGAGGTTTCATTTTTAAATTCCAGTTTATGTAAAGGTAGCCTGGCAATTCAAGTAAATTCACAAATTCAGTTGGAAAATTTACTGCGTCGGTTTCTTCCACCGGTCCTTCGTTACCTGCAGTTTAAATATCAGAATATATTTTTAAATTCCAGTTTATGTAAAGGTAGCCTGGCAATTCAAGTAAATTCACAAATTCAGTTGGAAAATTTACTGCGTCGGTTTCTTCCACCGGTCCTTCGTTACCTGCAGTTTAAATATCAGAATATAAAAGTTCTATTCTTTTTCTAAGGTTTTTTCTCTTTTAGAAAATTTGTTGTAACTTTTTGGAGAGTATGTTTCAATGCTACATAAGTTTCATATTCCGTAGATAGTGTTTGAACAGGTAATTAAAAGGGATTCTTCACCCCTTTTTGTTCCTCCCAGTAAAAATCCCAAATATATATAATCTTGCCTCAATCGCATGCGAAATTTCAAGTACAAAACTCCTGCAGTTTGAGTCATTCAAATTCCATTCCATTTTGTATAACAATTTTAGTGTTCCAATGTAACTCCTTCCAAGATTCCATTTCGTTCACCATTTAATTGCATTTCGTTCCCATTACATGTTATTCCAATTCCACTCATTCCCCCTTTGCCAAGCCGATTCAGCCGCCGACAATAATCGGCTAGCCAATTTTCGCCAAAGCCGATAGAAAAATGCAAAAATATTAATTTTTTCAAAAATTTATAAAATTTGTTAAAATATAAATAATTATTTGAAAAGTAAGAATGAAATCCGGATAGGGACATGCCTACAACGGATTATTTTTCACAATTTGTTAAATACGTTTGGGATTTTAGCATATTTAATTCCTTTAATGTAAAATTTTGTTTTGAGATATCGTTGATTTTTAAAATATTTTGCATCAAACTGGCGGTAGCACAACCAGGCGGTTTTGTTGATACTACAATTCTACAGGTTTCCGCATTATTAGGACTGCGTTTGAAAATAATGTCCATCCAAAAAAAAAACTGATGAAACAGTCATTCAATTTTAAAATAAAAATTATTTTATAACCGTATTTTTTAAGATTCAGATTATTATAAAACTCTATACAAATTTTTATTATATTTATTTTACAAAATTTTTTAAGTTTTCTGATGCCTTTCCATCAAAGTTTTTATGGTATTATTAAATACCTTTCAGCTGCTAAATACCACTTTCCGCGGAAATCTTTGACAGAAATAAGGCTATCTTTAATACATCGGATATACTGGTGGGGCCATCTAATAGGTGATGTCAGATAGATGAAAATCTTATATTTTAACAATAAATTGTGTAAAATTTAACAAATATATGTATACTAGACCGTACCTCAAAAAATTTTTTTTTGCCGAACGTGGGGTCGCCTTTTTTAATTTTTTGTTATAGATTTGGCATTTAAAATCGGATTTTAAAGTGTGATATATCGATTTTTTTTCTCGCGACCCTCCTCGAAATTTTCATCAATTTTGTTCTCTCTCTTGGTTTTCGAGATATAGGCCTTTTTAAAAAATCGGGAGGGAAAAAATGGCGCCAAATATTATATTTTAACAATAAATTTTGTAAAATTTACCGAATTAGTTAGTTTTAAATAATTTTGAAAATTAACACTCAAAATTAGTTAAAGTACTAAGGATTTTTAGTATAGCGTTAAATGAAGATAACTAAAATCTTTGCTTGAATCAGTGTTTCAACTAAAAATTTGTTAATTAGTCAAATCGATTTAAAACCGGTTTGACAGATTTTTCTACTGACGTATTATTTTAAGTGTACCTACAAAAAAAATACAAAGTTGACTTCGAAATTTTTGCAGTTGCTTTTTTTGCGTGTATGTATCTGTTGTAATTCTTGGAAAACGTACCGATTAGCCGCCGCCGATTCTTTTGACAGAATGGACCGGCTTGTATCTCTGCGTTTCAATTCCACTCGTTCCCCATTCTATGCCATCTCGCTCCTCATTCCATTTCGTTCTATAGTCCATTCCATTTCGTTCCCTCTTCCAATCCATTTCCATTGTCTATAATTTCAATTCCACATGTCCCCTTTTTAACCACCATTTTTACCACGTTCCTGTCCAAAATCCTAAAAATGCCTTGTCGATAAGGTAGCCCATACTCCAAGGAAAACATATTATAGATTACAGGTTTCTAGCCGAAGGGTTCGGTTAGGCCATCAAGGGGGAGAATTGTTCCCTTTTTACCCCTCCCGGTAGGAATTTCCAAAAATTCCGTCTTAGAGGACGTCTGCGTTGGAGGAGGAACCTACTACATACATAATTTTAGGTCTCTATATCCAGCAGTTTGGCCAGGCCGTCAAGGGGAAGTTTTATCCCTTTTTACCCCTCCCGGTATGAATTTCCAAAAATACCGTCTTAGGGGACGTCTACGTTGGAGAAGGAACCCAAATACCGAATTTAAGCTCCCTAGTTCCAGCAGTTTGGCCAGGCCGTTAAGGGGGAGACTTTTCCTGTTTTTGACCCCACCTGTGAAAATTTCCAAAAATCTCATCTTAGCAGATGTCTACAATAGAGGAGGAACTTTAATACCAAATTTCAACTTCCTACCTCCACCGGTTTGGGCAGGCCTTTAGCGGCACTTTTCGCTTCATTAATCCCCATTTTTGCAATGTCCCTGTCCAAAATTCCAAAAAGCACCTTCCCGATAAGTGAGCCCATACTCCAAGGAACATATGTTTTACATTTCAGGTTTCTAGCCAACTTTAACTATTTGTGCCCCTCTCGGTAGGAATTTCCGAAAATCCATCGACAGGGAATTTCAGCTTCCTAGTTCCAGCAGTTTGAGCAGGCTGTCAAGGGGACACTTTTTCTTTTTTTTGTCCCTCCCGGTTGGAATTAGGCTGGAAGAGGAACCTAAGTACCGAATTTCAGCTTCCTAGTTCCAGCAGTTTGGACAGGTCGTTAAGGGGCCACTTTCCCATTTTGAGCCCCCATTTTATAACGGCCCTGTTCAAAATTCAAAAAAGTATCTTTCTAATAAGTTAGCCCTTACTCCAGGGTCCCACATATTAAATTTCAGGTTTCTATCCGAAGGGGTTTTTACAGGCCACTTTTTGCCCCTCCCTTTAGGAAGGGACTTCTTCGCGGCTATCTGCGATGGATGAGGAACATTCATTCATTTTTCCCTTTCAACCCCCATTTGTACTATGTTTCTGTTCCAAAATAGAAAAATTACGTTGCCGGTGAGTTAGACCTACTCCAAGGAATACATATTTAAAATTTTAGGTTGGCCAAAAGGGATTGGGCAGGCCGTCAAGGAGGAGACTTTTCCCTTATTTCCCCTCCCGATAGGAATTTCAAAAATTCCGTCTAAGCGGACGCCTACACAGAAGGAGGAACTCACATACCGAATTTCCTTTTGGGATATCCTGTAGCGAATTCCAAAAATACAAACTTAGTCGATGTCTACTACAGTGGAGGAACCTTTATACCAAATTTCAACTTCTTACCTCCAGTGGTTTGGGCAGGCACTTTTCCAATTTGTGAGACTGTTTATGGGGAGACTTTTCCCCTTTTGCCAGTTCCGGTAGGAATTTCCAAAAATCCCGTCTTAGCGCACGTCTATGGCGAATATCAAGAAACCCTGTTTTAGTGGAGATATCCGTGCGGGGAGGAAAAAAGTACTTTTTTTGAAATTATATTTTTTTAAATGGTACTTATTGGAAAAACCGAAATTTTTTGGAAAAGGATACTTTGTTTTTACAAAGTACTTTATTTGTACTTTTTTTGGAAAAGGTAAATTTTTTTAGAAAAAGGTACTTTTTGGAAAAAGGTATTTTATTTGGAAAACGGTACCTTTTTTAGAAAACGGTACTTTTTTTTGGAAAAATATACTTTTTTTGGAAAAAGGTACTTTTTTGGAAAAAGGTAATTTTTTTATCCCCTTTTTGCCCCTCCCGATAAGAATTTCCAAAAATGCCGTCTCAACGGACGTCTACACCGGTCCAGGAATCTACATACCAAATTTCAACGTCATAGCTCCAGCAGTTTGGGCAGGACGTCAAGGGGTGACTTTTTCCCCTTTTTGTCCTTCCCTGTAAAACTTTCCAAAAATCCCGTCTTGGTGGATGTCTACGATAGTGGAGGAACCTTTATACCAAATTTCAACTTCCTACCTCCAGCGGTTTGGGCAGGCCGTCAAGGGAGGCCTTTTTCCCCTTTTTAACCCCCATTTTTACAACGTCCCTGTCCAAAATTCTAGAAAGTACTTTCCAGAAAAGTTAGCCCCTACTCCAAGGAACACATATCTTAAATTTCAGCTTTCTAGCCAAAGGGGTTTTGGCAGGCCGTCAAGGGGGAGACTTTCCCTCTTTTTGCCCGTTCCGGTAGGAATTTCTAAAAATCCCGTCTTAGCGGACGTCTACGCCGAAAGAGGAACCTACCCAGTCAGAAATCGCCAGTGGTACAAAAAATCAAGCACTGGCATACCACTGGGTAACCACGGTATTAAAAATAAATGACTGGCAGAACACTCATTTGGGACGCTTTGCCAGCGTTTGCGAAAAGCGTTTTACCAGTATTTGTTTTACAAAAATTTCGGTGGTTTATAAAAAAAACCACTGGCAAAGAATTGGCTTGCCAAGGATATGCCAAGGTTTGCAACCAGTGGTTATTCAGTGCTACCTAGTCAATGCTACCAGGCGCACAAAAATCAATTCACTGGAAAACCAATGATTTTATAAAAATGCTGACGCTTCGTTAAAAAATGTTTGTAGTCGGAAGGTTCCGAGTTCAAATCCGGTTGCAAGCAAAAAATTTTTTTTTGATTTTTTTTAATTTAAAATTTTTTTTGTTTTATAAAATCAATTTTTTTGTTTGTGGGAAAGCTCCTTCAAGACCAACTTTTTTTTTGCCCACCCAACACTGGCATACTAGTTACAAAAAATTGTTTGCCTGTACTAGCATTTTGGCACAGCCAGTAGTTGTCCAGCTATTATCACTCATTTATGTGTTTAGCCATTATATATTATATGTCTCGTTAGCTCAGTGGGTAGAGCAATCGTCTGCCAATCTGACGGCCTGGGTTCAAATCACGGCAGGACCAAAAAAAAATACATATGAACTTTTTTTAAATTTTATTTTGGAAAATATATTTCCAGACCACCTATTTATTGGTTTTGCCAACGTTTAAAAATTTTGTTCATCCAGTGCTTTTCCGGCGCTTTTTGAACAGCCGGTCCTTTTGTCTAATGATGTTATCATTTTGGAAATGGGAAAGCACTTTTTGCCAGTACTTGTACCACCTGTTAAAGTGCTTTGCCACCGCTTTCCCGTTTGTATTTTTCTGACTGGGTACATACCAAATTTCAACTTCCTAGCTTCAGCGGTTTGGGCTGGGCGATGTTGAGGCAGTCAGTCAGTCACTCACGTTATACTTTTATATATACCCAGTAGCAAATGGTCGAACTAGTTCTAAAAAGTACTAGTTTTTAGACTAGATACTACAAAACTAGTTCTCAAAATAACCATTTTGAACCAGTTGTGTACTAGTTAAATACGATCTATTTAGAGACTGTAAAAGAAATTAAAATGCAAAATTTGAAATTCTCATTTCGTTTATGTTTGTATATAATAGAACATCAAAGTTTGCAAATAAACACCCAAATTTTTTTACTGTAAATTGCCTTTGAGGTGCAAATCAACTGGTACAGTACTGGTACTGAAGAGTCACTCCGGAACTAGTTTGGTAAATTTCTTATAAGTACCAGTACAGCTCCCTGTTTTTATTCTTAAAACAATTTTTAACCATTTGTGTACCTTTAGTTTGATTGAAACAATGCGAGACTATTTCGAAAGATTAACGGCATGTTTATCTATCACGAACGAAAAGAAATTTTCGGTAAAATAGCGAACGAAAACTACTTTTGGTTCATGTATAACGAACGAAATACAATTTTTACCGAACGATAACGCAACCATATAAAATATTCCTTATGATTTTGGTTCATATAAAACGAAGCAAATTGCCAGTTAAGTCAAAATCAAACGATCAACAATTTGCTTTCGTTTGAAGTAAAATTATAATTTTTATAATAATGAACCATGTGCAATTTTTTGCCAGTTTTCTGTGCATTAATAACTGCACAAAAAATATGAACACCAAGTATTTACTCGTATATATTTTATATTTTTACAATTATATACACCCAGCAAAATCTTTCATTACCAAATAAGTGGTTATATAATGGAAATTCATAGCTCCGCACAACTTATTTTTTTGGCGTCTAAACTCATTATTTTTGTTTGGCGTGGTCGTTTTTATAAGTAGTCACGCTTACCCGCTCGCTTACGAAAAAATGAGAAATAAGTACCCAGGTGGAAATTATGTGTGGTAACAAAAAAGAAGCACTGGCAAAGCGCAAGTAGACCGCGGTCTTACAAAAAGAAGTACTGGCAAAGCACTAAATTTGGACGCCTTCCCAACGCTTTAAAATGGTGAATTCCCAGCACTTGTTTTCCTATAACATTATTTTGTTTTTGAAAAAGAAACTCCAAAAGAGTGAATATTTAAATAATTTTTGACTCCACAATACAATAACTCCAAGAATCGTCTATTTTTAGAGTAATTTAAAATTCTTCAGTGATGAGGGCTCATAATTTGGTGGCAGGGAAAACACTTGATTTTTATGTTTCTTGGTGCTATCTCAATACTTTGCAAAGCATTAAATAGATCGGTGTTATCATTTGGGTGTCAGGAATTTTTTTATTTGAGCGTTGGCAAATCATTTGATTTTTATGTTTATGGGTGCTTTCCCAGGGCTTGGTAAAGCATTGGCACCACCGTGGAACGGTGTTATCATTTGGGCATTGGGAAAGCGCTGTTAACAAGCACTCATACCACCCATTTCGGTGCTTTGCCAATGCTGGCCCCTTTGTATTTTTCTACCTGGGTAGTTATGAGGTTTTGAATAATAAGTGGTTACACACATGCTTACAAAAAGTTGAATTATAAGTGGTTATCAGATTGCTTATTTGATTCTTAAAAATAAGGAGTTAGGCAAATACTATTAGCTTAAGGAAATAAATTCAGAAAATTTTAAGTTTTAGTTTTAGGACACGTCATACAAATTTAAACATATTTACAAATAATAAATAAAATTTTTATAAAATTTAACTGTGTAAAAAGTACTTATTTAAACTATTACGAGTAAGTCATTATTTTATATTTAAAAACAATGAATACAATAGGCCATTATTAGGAAGTCATTATTTTAAATTATAAAATAACGCAAAAGGTAATGATTCCTCATTTTGGGTAATGCAGATAGTAATGAGGTGTCATTACCAATATACAAACCTTACGAAACACTCATTTTAGGGATATTAAAAAACCGTTCTTCAAGTTGATTATTAAACAAAATCTTTCGACGCGCTTAAACTTTATAAATTTATCCACCATTTCACTATTTTATACAACATTAATCACTTCTTTAATTTTTTGTATTTACTTTGAATATTTTTTGTAAATATTAATTTTTTCAACTTTTTTAAAAATTAATTTCAATAAATTTCAATATTTTTTATATTTTGTTTTGGTTATTTATTTATAAATATTTGTCAAAAGAATAAAAGAGGGTTACCAGCGATTAATATTTTAACCAAAATGTACGAGTATATGGAAACGTTGAATAATTTGAAAAAAAAATTGTTGGCAATCCTTTCATTTACAAAAACCAAATGAAATATAACGTAACAGACGTAAGTCTAGACGAAAAATTATAATCGTTTTACATAAACCAAATTTCTTACGTGATCGTTCGTTTCCCTTTCGTTCATTTAGTTTTCGTTTCTTTTTAGATAAACAGGTCGTAAATTTAAAAAGGAGTTTTGAAATTCTAGTTTTGTTTACTTTTGTTGTTAGTAATATAGTCTGAAGTTGCGAATAAACAGTAAAATTTTTTATTGTGATTAGAAATTATAAACACAAAATATTTTAGATTTCGTTTGGTAAATGGACGTAATTATCTCCGTAAGGAAACTATCAGTCTAATCTACGTTTCGTAAAAGAAAAAGTGTTTGTTTTTTATCTACGTATATAATTTAGATCTTTACCAACTGGTACGGTACTATTTCCAAAGAGTCACTTCGGAACTGGTTCCGCGGGTGTCACATTAGTACCAGTTTTGCTCCCTATTTTTCGTCCTTAAATTGTAATTTTCAAACTAGTTCTACAACTAGTACCAAAGTGGGAGTTTGGGGACAATTGTCCCCATCCCTATGACATCTCTATGTTAAATTCTACAGTTGTTTGTATGGAGAGGCGGTAGAACTCGTACTACACCTTTTGCAATTGTAATTCAGAAAATATCAATTGAAATTCAGAAAATATCAATTGAAATTCAGAATTTCCATTTGAAATTCAGAAAACATCAATTGAAATTCAGAATTTCCATTTGAAATTCAGAAAACATCAATTGAAATTCAGATTTTCCATTTAAAATTCAGAAAATATCAATTGAAATTCAGAAAATATCATTTGAAATTCAGAAAATATCAATTGAAATTCAGAAAATATCATTTGAAATTCAGAAAATATCATTTGAAATTCAGAAAATATCAATTATTATTCAGAAAACATCAATTGAAATTCAGAAAATATCAATTGAAATTCAGAAAATATCAATTGAAATTCAGAAATCGTCATTTGAAATTCAGAAAATATCAATTGAAATTCAGAAACCGTCATTTGAAATTCAGAAAATGTCAATTGAAATTCAGAAAATATCATTTGAAATTCAGAAAATGTCAATTGAAATTCAGAAAATATCATTTGAAATTCAGAAAATATCATTTGAAATTCAGAAAATATCAATTGATGTTCAGAAAACATCAATTGAAATTCAGAAAATATCAATTGAAATTCAGAAATCGTCATTTGAAATTCAGAAAATATCAATAGAATTTCAATTGATATTTTCTGAATTTCAATTGATGTTTTCTGAATATCAATTGATATTTTCTGAATTTCAAATGATATTTTCTGAATTTCAAATGATATTTTCTGAATTTCAATTGACATTTTCTTAATTTCAAATGATATTTTCTGAATTTCAATTGATATTTTCTGAATTTAAAAGGACAGTTTCTGAATTTCAAATGATATTTTCTGAATTTCAATTGATATTTTCTAAATTTCAAATGATATTTTCTAAATTTCAAATGATATTTTCTGAATTTCTATTGATATTTTCTGAATTTCAAATGACAATTTCTGAATTTCAATTGACATTTTCTGAATTTCAAATAACGATTTCTGAATTTCAATTGATATTTTCTGAATTTCAATTGATATTTTCTGAATTTCAAATGATATTTTTTTTTTTTTTTTTTTTTTATAATAAATACAGCATTTATTTACTTCAAATTACATAACCAAAGCCCTGGGGCCATATATGATTAATAAAAGCTACTACAAAAAAATAATTTAAATAAAGATAATAAAAATAAATAATAATAAAAATAAATAATAATAAAAATAAATAATAAAAAAAATACAGTAAAAAATACAGTAAAACTATCATATAAAAAAAATACTGAAAACATTATCTTGAATAATATAAATCAGGGACGTAACAGTTATAACTTTTATTCAAAAAAGTGATTGTTTTACAATTATTTCCTGTTTGAGTATTTTTAATTTTCTGTTTATTTGCTCTGTTTGATTTAAATTTTTAATTCAAACAAAAACAATCCAAACACGATTTTTATTTTTTCAAAAATAATAAAAGTTATTTTGTGATTTTTTTTTCTTTATCAAAAAATAACAATTAAGAATATAAATCAAAAGCCATGGAACCAATGACTTCACCAATTATAATATCCTGATGATGTCAACTAGTGTTAATAAAAGATTGAACAGTGATTTAAAGTGAGTAAATATGTATATTCCAGCAACTTCCGGCATTCAATTTAGGTCAATTTTTAATTTTTATTTTATTATCAAATAAAAAAGTTAATGCTTAATTTTTTCAAAAAAATCATTCTGTAACTTTTATAAAAAGTTTTTAAATAAAAATCAAAAAACAACAGAAATTTATAGAGTAAAATATAAAAATTGAAAAAATTAAAATCTTTGCCAAACTTTGTGATTTTTTTGTGCAATATGATTTATAAAATATAGTGCATTATTGAAATATTATAATTAAATAAATTTGGGTGGTGACTTTTTTAGAAATATAACAGTTATTTTGGGTCTCTGATATAAATAGATATTTAAAAAAAAAATAATACAATCACCAGATTTTCCTAAGTGCAGCGATAATAAAAAAAAGAAAAGATCGAGAGAGATAAAAATAGTACACTCAAAAAAAAAAGTCAGTAAAGTCAGCAAAAAATGTTGCTGTGTCAGCAAATTTTTAGTCAGGAGCGTGCTTGCAAAAAAGTTGGTAATTTCAGCAAAAGGTTTGCTGAAAATCAGCGAGCTGATTTTTACCAAAAAATTAGTAATCTTCAGCAAAAGTTTTGCTAACATTTAGTCGACTGCAAATGAAAAAAATCCTTGCTAAAATCACTAAACTTTTTGCTGAATATTAGTAGACTGAAAAAAATTCAAAAAACTTGTAGCGAAATTTTACTTTAGTTAATTTATTTGCTGAAAATTTAAATATAGAATATGTGTAGAGTTGTTTCTCTTTTTTTGTCATTTCCGTTTCCAGACAAGCTGCGACATCAAGATGTCTATCTGGTTGTCGTCCACGCTATGCATGCGGTTATCAGCACAATTTTTGTAGCAAAATAAATTAGTAAAACATTAGTTCCAAATTAGTTTAGTGCTAAAAAAATACAACTAAATTTTTTGCTGAAAACGGAATTTCAGCAAAAAAATTGCTGAAAACTAGTACACTTGATATACAAGAAGTTTTACTAATTTTTCTACTAACTTATTTTTTTGAGTGTAGCACAAATAAAATGCTATAACTCATGAATAGCTACATAATCCTTAAGCTTTCGCCTAAAGACCTAGGGTGAAAAAGCAAAACCTCTAAGGTATAGAGGTAGATCGTTCCATATTCTTGAAAGCCTAATCTGAAATGATCGCTCGTACATAGTAGTATGATGTGTTGGATAAACCAGTTGGGGGTTTCTTTCCGAGTTGGACAAAAGAAAGTTGTCAACTATATAGTCCAGAAACCCATTAACCATTGCTTTGTAAAAAAATATCAATAACCTCATACCTACATAATTAACAAAAGAGCACCCAAGAAATTGGATTACGTACGGAGTCACATGAGAGCGAAGTCTTAGGCCAAAAACATATCTAATAATTCTATTGAAAATCTTGGTAAACCTATTAAATTCACCGCCTGTGGTACCAGAAAATACCTCGACACAATATAATATATGAGGCATCAACAAGGCATGTGCCACACGCATCCTAATTGAGAGAGGCAGATATAAGTCAAGAGAATACAACCTTCTCAACAAGAATGATATTTTCGAAGAAACGTTATTAATATGCGATGAGAAATTTAAATGATTGTCAATTAAAACTCCAAGACATTTAATCTTATCCACAAATTCAACTCTCATGCCATCGAGAGTAACCATTATATTATCAGTATCGAAACCAAAACCCATTAACTTCGTCTTTCTTGGATTGACAACAAAACCATTGCCAGAAGACCAAGATATAACCTCATGTATGATGAAATTTACACCCTCTTCCAAGACATCTACAAATTGCGAATCGGCATAGCAAAGAAACTGAACATCATCCGCATAAACGTAAGACTGACATGATAGACCATTCCCAAATGTAAGAAGATCATTCAAGTAAATCATGAACAGTAGTGGGCCAATAACAGACCCCTGAGGTACACCACTGGTTATTGGTTTCGTTAATGAAAAATAATCGCCAATCGAAACAAACTGACTTCTACAACTCAGATAAGAGGATATAAGTTTACAAGCTTGTGATGAAAAATCAAACAAATTAAACAGTTTGTCCACAAGTTTCGAATGTATCACTCGGTCAAAAGCTTTAGACAAATCCAGTGAAAGAAGAACTACATTTTTACCATTATCCAAAAATTTTCTAATCGAATCCGTTAGACCAAGAAGAAGGGCACCAGTACTATACCCACGACGAAAGCCTGACTGAAATGAGTGTATTAAAGAGTTACTATCAAGGTGTAGGATCATTTGATCCTTTACAATATGCTCAACCACCTTCGAGAGAATCGGAAGGACAGATATCGGACGCAAATTATCCAAAGAGTTGGAAAGACCTTCCTTTTTTATGGGTATCAGCCTAGCTTTCTTCCAATCGTTAGGAAACACGGAAGTAGTAAAAATTGATCAACCAACCGAAGAATATGGGAAGACACAAACGGAAAAACTAAATTAATAAATTTCAATGGTAAATAATCATTACCTGCAGCATTAGATTTAATCTTCCCCAATGCTGCGCGCAATTCTCCCAGATTCACACAACGAAACGAAAAACCACCACCTAAAGTACCCCCTGAAAAATCCATTGAATTGGGATTATCATCTATCTGACACGAAACAAAATAGTCATTTACCTCGTCAGCATTAGCAGAGATAAACTGATTATCAGTCTCCAAACAACCATTTCCCCTTAAATAGCTCCACATTTGTCTAGGACTAAGATCCCTAAACATACTTGAATAGGCACGCCTCTTAGCTACCCTAATAACTCTCTTTGCACGATTTCTGTGCTCACAATAAACAGCCCAATTCAGTGAACTTCTGTTCGGAAGGTAATATTTGTAGGCTAAGTCTCGTAAAGATATATGATAGACAATATTAGGGGAGTTAAACCAGTCAACAGACTTAAAAACTATCTTACGCCGTACGACAGGCACTAAGGAGTGTAAAACATAGAGGTTAGCCATAAAAACCTCCAATTGAAGATTTACATTATCCGTTGCATACATTCCACTAAAATCAAGAGAATGAACAGTTCGTTCTAAAACTTCCATATTCACAGAATTATAGTCCAAGTAGGACACATATTGTTGGGAAGTAGGTTTCGGAATATCGACAGCAATAAAAATTAGTGAATGGTGCGATATTCCTGGATACTGCATTTGACCAGAAGTACTCACAACAAGAGAGGGACTCATTAGAAAATAATCAATAAGGGACGTAGAATCCTTATTAATATCATAATGAGTGGGGCTGAGTTGTGATGGCACACTATTTTCTGAATTTCAAATGATATTTTCTGAATTTCAATTGATATTTTCTGAATTTCAAATGATATTTTCTGAATTTCAAATGGAAATTCTGAATTTCAATTGATCTTTTCTGAATTTCAAATAGAAATTCTGAATTTCAATTGATATTTTCTGAATTTCAAATGGAAATTCTGAATTCCAATTGATATTTTCTGAATTACAGTTGCAAAAGGTGTAGTTGCTTGGTTCAAATAAACTAGTACATAACTGGTTCTGAACTAGTATTTTTTGCGATTGATTGATGGAATTCACAGTTTATTTATAAAAAAAAATTTTTCCTTTTTATTTTTCTTTTATTAACCTTTACTTATTTTTTAATTTTTTTATCTTTTTTCGTAATTAAATTTTTATTTGCAATTTACTACCTCTTTATCGTAATTTTTCGTTCGAATGTGTGATACGAGTATAAATTTTCTATCCGATGTTGTGTCCGGTGTGCGGTCAGATAAGGATTGGGACTCTTAGCCTTATATCCTTTTAGATTATAAAATCATATTGTTAGGGCCAATTGTTAACGCAATACGTTTTGCAAAGACGTGTTAATATTTAATTAATATACTTTATTTTAATTTCTTTTCGTTACAGATCTGAAAAGCAACACATGAAAATACCACGTGATATACAAGATGCTAAAATGTTGGCCAAAGTATTGGATCGTTATAAGGACATGTACTATTTCGAAGTGATGTTTGGTGTTGTAGTTGCTTATATATTGTATCCTTTTTCAAACCGAAAACAACAATTCCCAGCTAAAAATCGACATATATGCATCCATACAGGTTAAATGTATGTTCATGCATGGTCATTAGACCGTACCGCAAAAAAAAAGTTCGCCGTACACCCTCCAATATGAAATATTTTTGCAAGGCAATTTCAAAAAAAAAAATTTTGCCGAACGTAGGGGTCGCCTTTTTTAATTTTTCTTTATAGCTTCGCCATTTAAAGTTGGATTTTAAAGTGTGATATATCGTTTTTTTTGCCTCGAGGAGACCAGTATTTTGCTAGAAAGGAAAATCCAATGAAAAAAATTTAAAACGTCGACCCCTACATTCGGTAACCAATATATAAAAAAATGTTCTACTGGGTTTATCGAAAAACTTCCTTAGCAAAGGTTTAATGATTTTTTGCGAGCTTTAATTTTCTGACATTAGGGTTTTACATTAGGGTGGTAGCAACTGAGATCTGGTGGGTAACTACTAGAACGGGATACTTGAGGTCAACTGGTCTCCTCGAGAGAAAAACATCGATGTATCATACTTTAAGATCCGAAAAATGTAAAATGGCGACCCTACGTTCGGCAAAAAAAAATTTTTTTTTTGAAACCGCACTTATTTTTTCCCCCTATAAGGTGGTACGCTCTAATTCACACGTATGGTCATATATGATTCATGTATGGAAATTTATGTAACCATGTATGGTCATATACATTTTTACCACAGTTCAGCATTAGTCTTGAATCAGACTTGCCTTTGGCATTTCTATGTATTAGTGACATGTGATGTCTGTGCTGCTGTGCTGTGAAATACATGGCATTCAACAAATTGACGTCACGAGTACCTTTTGATACTGTGGTAGCCATATTCTACATAAAATAACAGAAAAGCAACCCTGTTTCAAGACTAGTGGTGAACTGTGATTTTAACTTAAAAGATACTTGTTTTACAGTTAATATCACAGTTCACCACTACGATATTGGGCCATCAATTTTTCGATAGCTTTTGGCATGAGAAAAAAAAAGTTCCATTACGACATATAAAAATCATTTTCGAGGCGCCCAAATTTAAATTTTTTACTTTTTTCAATTTTTATTTTAAAGGTTTTTGTAGTAGGTGATAAAAAAATCGACTGATTTAATTTTTTTTAAATATTACCTTTTCAAGGTGAAGTTGTACGCTAAAAACGATGGCGATAGCAGTTTTTCAAAAAAATATTTTTCTTGAGGGTTTGGACGAGTTTTTGTCGAAAAATCGATCTTTTTTACGCGTTAATTTTTAAGGTTTTTTAAATTTGGTTTGTGAAAAAAAAATTCGCCGACTTCAAATTTTTTAAATATATCCTATCCAAGGTAAAATTGTACACTTAAATCGATGGCGATATCATTTTTTTCGAAAAAAAAATGTTTTTGTTTGGTTTTTAGACGAGTTTGAGACGAAATTTGGGCGCCTCGAAAATGATTTTTTTGATAACTTTTTTTCCTCATGCCAAAAGCTATCGAAGAATCGATGGCACAATATCGACAAATTTTTGTCCTTACAAATCGGCTCACCCTAATGGACACACTGTTCCCTTTTCAAGCCAGTGCTTTTAAACAGCTACACTAGATAAAAATAATTCAGTGGTTTAAAACTACTGTTTCCAATTATTCGACATAGGCGGTTAACCGGTTAATGCATTATTCGAAAAATCGCTAAAATTAATTAACCGGTTGTTCGGGTCGGTTAATCGAGAAAATTGGCGATTAATCGATTAATCGTATAATGCAAAATTAATGTATTTCCTAAATTTTTTATCAATAAAAACACAAAGAGATGCCTGTTTTTGTTAAATATCAACCTGGGGGGTTATTATGTAATTCGATTTGAAAAGAAAACGCTTTCGAACAGAATTTTCGCACTAAAAATTCAGTAACAGAAAATAGTTTTTAGTGAAGGAAAATGTTGAAAACGTGTAGACAAGGTCTGGTAAAAGAGAAAAATAATAAAAAAAATTAGACTATCAAGAAAGAATATCTTTTTTAAAGAGTTTTAAAATTTCCGAATTCGAACAATATTTTTCGAATACGCTTACGTAATAACCCCCCTGGCATATAAACTCGATGTATTTAAAAAAGATTTCATATTGGTTGAAAAATTTCGGAATCTGAAATTTGTTAACCAATACAAGTAATAAACATTTCTTGTACTATTTAATAGAAAAGATCTCTAAAAATTTTGCTAAAGCTACTAAAAATTAAATAAAAATTGGGGGGGGGGGGGGGATACTCAAAAACTGAGTAAGTTAAGAACAGCAAATCTAAAACTGTTACATATCGATAACTTAATGTAGATTTTTTATTTCTTTAGAATAAAATTTGAAAAACTTTAGTTTCAATTTTTTTAATGCAATTTTTAAACAATACTGCCAACAATAAAATATAAAATAAAGTTAGAATTTTATTAAGATTAGTCAATTGAAAATACCAATTTACTCTGCAAAAATCAGCAAAAATTTTTGCTGAAGAATATCGTAAAGAATTGTTAAATTCTCAGTCTTTTTCGGTTTTTGAAGGGGCATTCAAAATAAACAAAATAGCTTAAAGTTTGAATTTTATTGGTCGAGGTTTGATGAAAATTGTTACTAAATTAATTAAAAATTTCTTAAATTTTATGAAAAAGCTTTTTAATTTTTACTATGAAGCTCTTTCTAATCATTTTTTTGGGTGTATGAAATTTTTAATAACCCAGCCAGCAATTTCGGAGCGCTCATAAATAAGATTCTTAAATAGCTCATAGAAATGATTATTGTTTTTTTGAAAACACTCTTTTTTTGGTAGAAAATATGAACCCTCAAAAACAATCCAAAAAGTTGTCTCTACAATCTAAAAAGCTGTCTCAAAATGAGGGTTCATTTTTCGGACTCAAGGAAGATTCCAAAATTATTTAAATTTTTGAGGAAAATTTCGATTTTATACGTTCTTTTTTCTGAGTCATTTCTGAGTACACAGGGGGCTCTTTTGGACGGACCACTTTCATAGGAAAAAGTGGAAAAATGTTTATGTTTTTGGAGCTTATTTCTGAGTCATTAATGATCATCTCTGTTTGCTGGGAAATAAAATAAAAATTGAATGAGGGGTATGTATGGTTTCATAAAAATTTTTATAAAGTTTTATGTAAAACTGCATTAATATAATGAAAGTTTTCAATGGACGACTTCCAGCGAATCTTCATTGAATCAATGAAAAAAGTCATAAATAGCATGTAGACAATTCTCTCAGAGTACAGCTACAGATGTCAAATTCCATATAAATTTGAATTTTTTAACTTTTATTTTGTGTTAATTTAAGGTTATTTGTTTATTGTTAATGAAACCAATGCGAATAAAAATTTAAATCATGGATGGCAACCAAAACAATTAATGGACGATTTTTCAGACTACATTAACTTTTTAGTGGCAGAGTTTCTATATATTTAAGAATGTACAGCACTTAAATACTCTTCATCCATTCAAATCGGCTTCAATATTGATAGTATGGCGATAACTGCATTAAACTTATAGTTCAGAGTTGATGGTGTTTTAGTTAGTATTTATTTTTTTTTTAAGCTTTTCTTGCAATTTTTTATCCAAAATTAAGAAAATTATGAAGTTTTGTGAAAAAAGAAAGGAAAAATTCTATATTAAAAATTTAACCGGTTAATCGATCTATTTTAACCGATTATTCGGCTCGAATAATTATTTTTAATTGCGTTTTAAATTATTTGTTTCGACATTAACCGAAAGAGAGGCGATTAATCGAGGAATCGGTTAATCGATTAACCGAATTGGAAACACTATTTAAAACCCATGAGATAGTTTAGTATCTTGGCTAGAATCGTAAATTTAAAAATAATATCCCAGTAAAAAATCTATCAAACTGGTTTCAAATCTATTTGACTAATTTAAAAAAAATCCCAGTGTAGAAACGGTAATGACATGCCATTATCTTTTCGTCTACCGGTAATGACACCGAATTACTTTTATTGTAAAACATATACATATGTAATAACACTATGCGACAGTCAATGATGGAATGAAACCAACGGGAAATGTTATATCGGTCAAAAACAATTTATATGTGTCCCGGCGTTTCGCTGGGTCACATCTAGGAATCGAGATATATCGATTTGAAGTTAGTAACTATCATATAGGGGAAATTGTCACCTTTGAGGGTCTTTTTTTTTGACATAACTCGAGAACCACTAGTCCGATTTTGCTCAAACAATTTTAAAATTACAATTCCTTTAATCTGTTCATATAACGTTTTTCTATATACTCAACAGTTTTGCCGGTAAAAATAAATGTATGAACAAAAAAAATATTTTTTGCCAAAAATATTAAATTTTTTTATTTTTTAAATTCATAAAAATCCAAAACGGAAAAAAGGCAAGTTGTATTACTTTCACGCAAAGTCACATAACCTTTAAACAAAATGAGACATAGATCATGAAAATAGATGGACGCGTTTCGCTTTTATTCACAGTTAAGTGAAGGTATCTCATTTTGACAAGAATATTGATTTTATGTTTAAATGAGTTTGGATAATATTTATTATATATTATTTATTATTAACACGTAAAATTAAAAATTATTACAGGTAATTATTAGGTTATTACTAGGGTTTTTCTTTTCCCGGACTTTTTCATTTCCCGGGACAGCGGGATTTTTTTTAGAATTTCCCGGGATCCCGGGAATTCCCGCTCGTTAGAAAATAAATAAATCCGACCTATGTTGTACTTGAAAAACTCAATTTCTATCAAAACACCGTCGGACAAAGTCTATATTTTGGTTGTACCCATGAGAAAATCTACTTAATATATTCTGAAAGAAGGGCTAATTATATAAAATAGCCATATCTTCTACTTTTTCTAGATCAATTCGTTTAACAGTTTAAGTCGCGAATTAATATTAGGCGATATATTTCTATGGAAGGCCGTCTTAATTTTAAAAATCTCTGAAATATATTAACTATATATTAATTCTCTTTGCAAACGAGAAACGAATTGATTTATAAAAAGTGAAAGACATGGGTATTTTTTCATCCCTCCTTTCAGGATATATTGGAATTGTTATAGGGTCCAACTTTGTATCGGACGGTGAAATAAAAAATTTATTAAAATGAAGTTAGAGAGATTAAAAAAAATATTTTTAGTCGTTTCTTATATGAAATTCTGGACCATGTTCTTTATTTTTTCGTTTTGTGTCTCACACAAATTTAAATTTCAGCCCTGGTTTCTATATAACGATATAAAACGATACTTAGGGCCAGTCTTATAGTTAGAACTAAGATCGATTTTTGCTTAAACATTTCTTAAAAATGGAACCAAAAAATTTATGTTTCTAGATATTTTGTTTCTATGTAGATTTTCTGAAGTATTTGCCCAGAACTATTTTTATAAAAAATTTAAAAAATGAGTATTTTTCACACAATTTTTTTGGAAAATTCGCCAATATCTTTTTATAAAAAGAGACACTAAAATATTATTAAGGGTGAGTGCGAACTGGCTAAATAAAATCTAAACTAAATTCAAGTTTCCAAAATTTCTATGAAATTTTAAAATGTTTTAAAAAAGTAAAACCCTTTTGTTAGTTTCTATTTAGTTTAGAATTTATTTAGCCACCTTGCAAAGGTCTTGAATAGTTTTTTAATTTCAATTGTTATTTTTTGAATAGCAATTTTTTTATGCCACAACTACTTAAAAAAGCATTTGATGCATTATTTTAAAAATAAACAATATTTAAAAAATACATTTAAAATAAATCAATTTAAATCAAATTATTTGAAGTAAAAAATACTTATGTATATCAATTAAAAATACAAAAATATTAGGTACTAATTTTTTAATTTTAATGCCGAATTTTTTGAAGGTATTTAGAACTGAAATACTGATGTTGAAATGTTGTATATATTGCTTTATTTGAACAAAGATCATAATTCTAATTTAAACTTGTTAATGGCTGCGAATTTGTTTTCGGTTTAACTAAACAAAATTCAACTGATATCGAAAAAAACTCGGCAAAAATAGTATTGTTTTTAATACTTATTCTGTTTATTGAATTTTAAATCGCATTTTTTAATTTTAAATATATATTTTATTTAAACTTATTTAAAGCTTCCAAAATTGTAATATACAAACTAAAACTTCTGTAAAAGAATAAAGAAAAATCCCGGGAAATCCCGCACAAAATTCCCGGGATTGCGGGATTGAAAAAAGGGCGGGAATTCCCGGGACGGGATTCCCGGGACATAAACCCTAGTTATTACATAGATACATAGGTTATAAAAATCGATGAACGCAAAACTTATTTTCGTTTGTTTGCGCCCTTTCTTGCGTGGTTCTCCCACTTGTTCAGAGTCTGTATCGGATGAGGATCTGTCTTCATCTGGAAAAAATCAATTGTTTTTAATCAGTCAGTTAACTTCATTTTTGTGACTTACCCTCGGAGGAAACTCCCATTGTATATTCTTCTTCTTCATCTTCATTGTCGGGATTGTACGTCTTTTGCGACCACCAACAAATTTCAGCCAGCAGCGAATCGAGCCTTTTGCCTTTATATCGCGTTTCCATTGGAATTGCCACTTGATGGAAACGCTCGCCATGTTCATCCGACTCTGAGGCTAGCTGCTTGCTGAAGTATTCGAGATGGTGATGCAAGAAGTGAATTTTGAGGGACATATTCACTCCAATTTTGTGGAAGTAGTGCAACATCTTGGTCACAAGAGCGGGGTAATTGTGTGCTCGCGTACTTCCCAAAAAATATCGTATGACTTTCTTCACTGCCCTCCACGCAAAGTAATCATTACCGTCTAAAGCACCTTTAAATTCCTTTGATTTCATGAGCTTTCGTATATCCGGCCCATTCAGAACACCTTCCTTCAATTTTGCTTCGCTGATTCGTGGGAAAATATTATTCAAACAATCAAGAATTTTTGGTTGCTTCACAATGGCCTTGATGAAATTTTTTACGATTCCCAGTTTGATATGGAGAGGGGGCATGAGGACGTTCTCCATTGGCACCAGTGGATCATTTACGCAGTTGTGTCCTTTCTCCGTTGGATCTCGAGGAAGCCAGTCATGCGTTTCGTATTGGTTTCCTTTAAATCGGGTATCCCAAAGACACAAGAAACACATGTTTTTCGTATAGCCTCCTTGGAGACCTCTTAGCATCGCCACGACTTTCAGATCACAACTGATCCGCCACATGTGATCAGTGTAGCAAACTTTATCCAAAATTATTTTCATCGAATCGTATGTTTCGCTCATGTCTGTGCTGTAGCCAATGGGAATGCTTGGTTTTTTATTATATTTATGTAGCAAAACGAGTTTCAGGCTTGATTTCGAAGAATCGATGAACATTCGCCAATCAGCTGCGACATAATTAATGGCCATCGCCTCCATCAGTCCCTTTATATCGTGGCAGTAAACAAATGTGTTCCCTTCGTTGAGTGTGTAGTACCGTTGGAATAGCAATTGTCGTCTTCGATATCCGGTGACTTTGACATTAGGCTCCAAATTGTTGCCTTCTTTCAAAAGCTGGGCAAGTTTTTCTGCTTCACGTTGAGAAAGGTTTAATTCTGCAACAATCTTGTCCATTCTTGCTTGTGATATTGGAATTATTTTGTTTGATGGGCCGGCTTCTGGTGTTGGTTTATAGGTGAAATCCGATTGATCCATTGTTTCAATAGAAAAAGAAGTTTCTCTGTCAGGACTTGGAAGCGGTGGAATTGGTATTTCATCCGAATGCGGTAGAGGTATTTGTGCACTTCTAACAGATAGGTAAACTCTTCGTTTAAGGTCTTTACGATTTACTCCACATATTTTGTTTGCGCAAGCGTAACAGTTATCGTAATTGTGCTCTCCTGGATCAGTCCAAATCATTGGTACACCAAAAGAAAGTGAACTGCGTTTCCCTTGGATCCACATGTTAAGAGCATTGTAGCACGTTTTACAAGTTTTGTCTGGGGCCCACGAAACGCCGCGAATTATTTCGGAATCAAAATAAAGTTTAAAAGCACGCTCCACTTGCTCAGTGAGTAATGCAGTATTTGTTGAAAAAGCTCTTTTGCCACAAACGTAACAAAATAAATTGATTTTTTCTGAACAATTTGCACTCATTTCGGTTTTATACTTTTATTACTTTTTCGTCACTTTAAAAAAATCGTACTTTACGCGTTCGGAGACACTTGTTGAATGACAAAAATCGATCAATGAACACCTATAAAAACTACGTAAGTTTCAATATTTTACTGAGAGGTACTTATGAATTGGCGCATCTTTTAAGGGTGGCTATATACCTGATTCGTGTGCGTTTTAAATTTTTCGAAACGTTCTAAAACATGACCACTCATAAATGTGGGTGCAATTTGTGTAACAAAATCATGCAGGTAGCCAACGGAAAAAACCCAAATAATTAAAAAAGTGCACTTTTCTTTTTTCCTTTTAATTGTCCACGCACATATATGACCGTTTTTTAGTTTGTTACCGCTACCATACTGTTATTACTTTTTTTTAATATTTTAGGCAAAAAATATTTTTTTCTTCATACATTTATTTTTACCGGCAAAACTGTTGAGTATATAGAAAAACGTTATATGAACAGATTAAAGGAATTGTAATTTTTAATTTGTTTGAGCAAAATCGGACTAGTGGTTCTCGAGTTATGTCAAAAAAAAGACCACCAAAGGTGACAATTTCCCCTATATGATAGTTACTTACTTCAAATCGATATATCTCGATTCCTAGATGTGACCCAGCGAAACGCCGGGACACGTATAACTTCTTTTTTACCGATATAACTTTCCCCGGTAGTTTGAACCCTTCCCGATTTATCTCACAGTGTAATGAGTTACTAATAACTAGTTACGTTTTTCATTATTTCAAAACAAAAAATAATGTGTTGCCAATATCGACTTATTTTTATCATTATTTCAAACATATGATGAGATAAAGCAGATCAACCGATATTTTTCACAAAACTTGTTTCGACATCGGAAAGCACCACTGCTCCGCTTCATAATGTTTTTTGGTTTTTCCCGATATATTTTGTCTTCTCGGACAACTCGTCCGTCAGGTTATGGTTTTGCTCTAGCATCAAAAAAAGTCGAACAATTTTTAAGTCGCCTTTTTTGATCAATTCGATAGATCACTGTATTGTTAAGTGAAAACCATGACCCTATAGTTTTAACTCAACAACAAATTAGGATTTGGCGTTCCAAAAAACATAATTACTTTACTTTAGCATGTTGATGCCGTGTTTTCATTTTTTTGGAAAAGCTGTAACGAAAATTGCATAATAATTGATTTCGACAAACAATTTTTTCAAAAAGAAATAAAATGTTGAAAAAATTCGAAAAGTAGTGCTTTCAGATGCCTGATCTTGTTTTGTGAAAGATAACATATGTATTTGCACTGTAGTAAAGTTCCGAATGTAGCAAAAATATTAAATATTTAATTTAATGATATTTACTTTTCATTTATTTCGGTGTATTAAATTAACCTTGACCTCTTTTACATGTTGTCATTTTTAGTTTTATTTAGCAAATTAATTATGCACTCTAAGCACATATTGCGTTTCTGTGAAAATGTACCGTACAAATAGACGTCGTCACCCACACCACTACACTCAACCAAAAAAGTCTGTAATGGCTACTGAAAATTTTTGCTGTTATTACGGGAAATTTAATTGTTTTTAGTCCAGCGGTATTTTTTGCTAATTTTAGCAACACATGTCTGCTGATATGTAGTACAACAAAATTAGTACACTCAAAAAAAAAAGTCAGCAAAAAATGTTGCTGTGTCAGCAAATTTTTAGTCAGGAGCGTGCTTGCAAAAAAGTTGGTAATTTCAGCAAAAGGTTTGCTGAAAATCAGCGAGCTGATTTTTACCAAAAAAAAAAAAATAGTAATCTTCAGCAAAAGTTTGGCTAACACTTAGTCGATTGCAAATGAAAAAAATCCTTGCTAAAATCACTAAACTTTTGCTGAATATTAGTAGACTGAAAAAAACTCAAAAAACTTGTAATGAAATTTTACTTTAGTTAATTTATTTGCTGAAAATTTAAATATTGAAATTGTGTAGAGTTGTTTTTCTTGTTTCTCATTTCCGTTGTCTGTACTACATCCAGACAAGCTGCGACATCTACATTTGTTTATCTGCCCGACTAAAAAAGTTTTCATATAATCTTATATGATTTGATATAATCATAAATGTTTATATGCGTGGCTTTATATAACCATATACATTTATATTGGTTTTATAAATATTTTTGATATGACGTTATATATAATCATATGCGATTTGATCTGCGATGTAGTTTATATATAATTATATGTATATAATGGCGTATAAGCTTCTGTAAACAATCTTATATGAAAATATTAACACAGTTAATAGAAAATTGTATTAATTTTATATAATTATGTCTGACATGATATCTAATTATACAAAATTTTATAAAGTTTAATTTCACTATAAAAATTAAGAAAAAAGACTTAGAAATTGTGGATCTGGTTTTGAATTTTGCCCTTTGACATATAAATTAATGTTTATAATTGAATTTAACATCTATTTATCAAATATTTGGCAAAATACTCTTTATTAAAATAAAAACAAAATTTAAAGAAATAAATATGGGAAAAAAATTTTTTTCATTGTGAAATTGAAGGGCGAAATAACTATTATTTTTAAATTTTAAAACAAAAATTAGACAAACATATGTTGAAATAAATACGATTTAAGTTCAGGGCGGTTACCGCGTAACTCGATTTGAAAAAAAAAATTTTTCTAATTCGTAAATTTTATACCTTATGTAAAAAGAAAAGCTTTTGCATAAAACTTACTTTTTGAATTTTTATACATAGTGTACAAGGCTAAGAACAAAAATAAATTAAAAAGTAGAATTTTTGTACAGAATTCTTTTTTTAAGAATATTTGCAAGATTTACGAATTCGAAAATTTTTTTTCGAATCGAGTTACCCCCAATTATTTTTTCCGTGAAAAAAAAATTAATTGTGAAACTCTAAACTAGAAAAAGTTCTAATTTTGACTTAAACTGAAAATTTATTTTGTCAGCTATTTCCAAGTTTATTAAGAAAAATTTTTCTCAACAACTTTGTTCACGTTTTGAATTTTGGTCTTTATTGAAATAAATCAAAATAAACCACATTTCAAAAGAAGGATTTCAGTTACAAACTGCGTTATTCTAAGTTTAACGACAATCTGCGTCTAAAAACGGCGTAAATCGCATTCAATCTTCATATCAAACATCTTTCCATCAATAAAAATTTTCTGTATTCCATCAAAATACCAAAGATTCGGCCGATACCCACTTTGTTAGCCAAACTGTTCTGGGCATTAGTATTTAATATGAATGAAAATAAGTGATATCAACAATATTTACTAAAATTTTATTTGAATTTTTTCATGAAATTATATGTTTTTTTATATAATTTGATGCAATTAGATAGACCCATTTTTCGGATCAAATTGTATCGGGTTAGATGACATGCTTATCTCGCTTGATATAATTATATATTCCAATATTCGGATCAAATTAGATATGAACTTATATATGGGTTTATATATGGTGATATATGATTATTAGGGTTTGGGGTTCGGGAAATCCCGGGAAAAGTTTGCCGGGAATTCCCGGGAAAATAATATATTTTTCCCGGGAAAACGGGAAATTTAAAAAATATTAAATTTTTTAAATTGTTTTTGTTTCGAATAGGATTTTTTAATTTTAGTCATAAAAAACATTTTAAATACCAAAACAAAAATGTCATTGGCAAAATCTTTTAAAAGGGAATACATTTATTTGACATATATATTATAACTTATTCAAAATTTAAGTAGTAAAACCTAAAAACTTGGTAAAATGTTTAAAAGAAATATGAAAACAAAGCTTTGTTTCTTACAAATAATCGCCCTTACTATTTAAATTTGTCAAATGTATAATTTAGGTAAAGTCGACTTTAGTTAAAATATTGGGTGGCAGTATACCTTGACTTGGTTTATTTTTGGAGCATTCTGATTGGTTAATTTATTTTCAACCAATCAAAATATTTGAAAATATAAATATTTTTGTAAGGTTTTCATACACAAAATGAACAAAACCGTTTGATTAAAAATAAAGTCGACTTTAAATTTAAAATACTCCTTTATATTAAGGGTCAATCATTTTATAAATAACGTTTTCATTAATAAATGTGAAAAGAAAAGAATAATTGTTAACGGTGGTATCTAAATTTATTTATCCGACATCTAAATTTGGTTCACAAAAAAAAAAAAAAAATTGAAGGTCATGCAACTTCTCTTGATGAAAACAACAACAAGCATAACGTTTCAGATAAAATGAGTAAAGTATCCGAAGGAAAAAGTGTAAGCTGAATAGGCATTAAAGGTTTTATGGTAGGGCAAACATTTCCTGAAATGGTATCCAAATTAGCCGCAGTCAATCCGCACCATAACTAGATCTTCGTTTATTCGAGAAAGTTTTTATAATAAAAACCTGGCAATTCAAAAAAATGAAACCGATGTAAAGAACATTATATTAAATTACTACAATCATTTAAAAGATATCATGAATGGACAAGAATATCACAAAAGAGATATTTGAACATATGTATAAACGGAAATAATTCATTTTATAACCTGGGGTTGGTTTATATATCAGGAAGATGTAATGCTGATGAAATAAGAAGAATTGTAGAAATAAGACTACAAGAGTTTTATTTGTCTTTGGAAAATAACATTGTGGCCACCATATCTAATGGGCCAAGTGTGATGAAACGGTTTGTTTCCGACAGTCCAGTAGTAGGTGCTTTCTGCTGGAATCATGCAATTCATTTAGCAGTGCTGCGAGTAATTTATGTGAAATCTAATGTTCAACATTCTGATATTTTTTACTTTGAATTCTCACTACACAGGCTGCATTTGTACTGAAGTAGTGTTTTTTTTTTAACAAAAATTACTTATATAGGTGGTTTTCATTAACAATTTTGTTTAAAAATATTTCCCGGGATTCCCGGGAATCAAATTTTTTCATTCCCGTTTCCCGGGAAATAAAAAAGTCCGGGAAATCCCAAACCCTAATGATTATATAAGATCTTTTTTAGTCGGGTGGTTGTCGTCCACCCTATAATTGCGGTTATCAGCACAATTTTTGTAGCAAAATAAATTAGTAAAACATTAGTTCAAAATTAGTTTAGTGCTAAAAAAATATAACTAAAACTTTTGCTGAAAACGGAATTTCAGAAAAAAAAATTGCTGAAAACTAGTAAACTTGATATACAAGACGTTTACTGATTTTTCTACTAACTTATTTTTTTGAGTGTAGATGACAGATTTTTTTGAAATTAAACACAGGTTATATACTCAGAGCTTGTAGTAAGCAAAACTTTCATCAAATTTATTGATATTTAGTGCTTTAGATAAATAATTCGATACAGTCCTTTAATAATTTTTTTGCCATTACAGATATTTTCCTTAACATAAATTTCTAATTTCGTTTAGCCTACAAACATTTGCCATTCCAGGATCTCTATTTCTTTCTATATTACTTGGATTTCTTTATCGTTTTCCCATCGCATTGTTTCTCATATGTTTTTGTTCTTCTTTGGGCGCCACACTATGCTATTGTCTATCGAATTTAGTTGGGCGTAGACTTATTAAACATTTTTGGCCTAAAAAAATCGGCGAATGGTCAAAACATGTTGATAAACATCGTGCCAGTTTATTCAACTATATGCTGTTCTTACGTATGACACCCATTTTACCAAATTGGTTCATTAATTTGGCATCACCTGTAATTGGAGTACCACTGTTTACATTTGCATTTGGAACATTTTGTGGTGTGGCTCCGCCATCAGTATTAGCTATACAAGCGGGCAAGACACTACAAAAGATGACTAGTTCGAGTGATGCATTCTCATGGACATCAATGGGTGTTTTAACACTGTGTGCTTGTTTATCGTTGGTCCCTGGTCTACTAAAGAATAAACTTAAAAAGAAAATTGAATAAAGTGATCAAATGAAAAGAATTGGGAAGGAAATAAAGAATATGCAGAATAAGCTAAAGGAGCGCTATAATTGAATATTGTATTGTATTTATGATGTTTATTGATACAACTGTAAACAAAGGAGTGATTTTATGTTTTAATATTCATACATACATAGTTATGTTTTTTTTTCTCACAAAGGCTTAATTCCAAATGTAAACAAATTATTATTTAGTTGTATTTTTTTTTTTTTTTTTATAGAAAAATATTAGTTTTTGAAAATATTTTGAACTAGTATAATTAAGGTTAGGCGTTTTATTTAGTAGCCACATTTTGTAAGACGAATTTTAATATAAAATTTGACGTTTTTCGTACACATTTCAAATATATGCCGTGTAATAAATATACATGTATGGACGAAAAGAAAACATTGAAATCATACACAGAGAGAATTTCTTTGGACAAGTTTCAATGAATTTTTTCCGTAAATTAATGAAGTTTTGTTCACAAAGTGAGTGAGAGTTATCTTATATAATATAATCACTTATTTAGTAATGAAAGATTTTGCTGGGAAACAAAAATGCAAACACAAAAGAAAAACTGAAATGAAATTAATAAAAATTACTTCGTCATTATAATCTGCTGTGTTGATTTCGTGTTTTTGAAAGTAAATTTTATACTACATTTATAATGAATTTAGACTGAGCAAAAACTACCTGGTTTTCGTACAAAACGCATAGTTTTATATATGTATGCGTTTTGACAATTAAAAACTAGAAAGAGCCAAAAACTAGGTAGTTTTTCCTCAGTTCCTAGTTTTTAATTGTCAAAACACAAATATAAAAAACAAGTTTTGTACAAAAGCTAGGTGTAGTTTTTGATCAGTCTAAATGCAGTATTACACTTACTAGTAGTTTTTGAAAACTACTTGTGTTTATCTGCCAAATTCCATACAAATTTTTAATCAAAAACTAAAAATTTTTAAAAACTATAAGTTTTTCGTTGTAGTGTAAATTGAGTTTTTCAGCATGATTTACCGTGTATTCCAAAAACATTTTTTGTTTGTCAAACAAGCTTGATAGCATGCTTCATCACCTATAGGCCGCTTAAGGATGTTTTAATTCCTGCGCTTATTTGCAATTTTAATTTTATATTAATTACATAATTTAAAAAGTACACTGAGAGAATTATCTGCATGATATGCCGTATTTATGATCTACGTCTTAAAGTATATTAGAAATTATGGTTCGCGACCCCTATGCAATAAATTTTTCTTATTTTGTTGAACTGTGTAATTTATGCTTTATGTATTTTTTAATTGCTTGCAAATTTTGTATACATATTTCTTCTTTAAAAATTTTCTTGCTATGCTTATTTATCTTATCCAATATTGTTTATTATGTATATTAGAAAAACAATTAAATTTTTGCCAATATTATTATAATTATTTTGTAGTTAGTTTGAAAAAAAAAAATTATTAAAAATAATTTACAAACAAGTTTTTAAACCAAACACCAATTTTTTATTTATTTTTTGTTTTTGTAAAGCTAGATTTATAGTAAGTATAATTCAAAATTTTAATATAATAAATAAGTTATGAAAATGCACTAAAAAATATTATTCATGAAATACACAAAAAATATTTATAATCCAAAAATACAAACATTTTTCATTATATAAAAAAAATCGCAAATAAAAAATATGTATTAGAAAATTCATTATCGTAAAGTAATTTAATATTAATATCGTTATGACGTTTTCTTTTTCAGAAGTTTTTCTACCATAACTATTTATAAATTTTGAAAAGACAAAATTATCAAATTATCTTATAAAATTTTTCAAAAGATTCTGGAAAATCCAAAATGTTAATAAAATAATGCATTAAGACAGTTATACATTAAAAAAAAGTTCATACATATTTATTTATGTATAGAAAAAACATAATCCCCCCTGATTATGTAAGGCGTTGGCGTATTTAGCAAAAACGCCTCCATACAAATGGAATTTTTTAAAATCGAACTTAACAAAAATAGAAATTTTCCTAGCGAATCTAATACAATTTTAGTGAAATATAAGTCCTACTTGACTGTTAAATATTGCAAAAATATTTGTTATAACGACTTTAAAAACGTCTAAAACCGTCTACGCCTACGACTTAAATAATCAGGGGCAATTAGAGGATTCATAAAACGCCTTGTATATGTACACAACGCGTACCTGTAAGTATGTACGTTAACAATTGTAGTCACATTTTGAGAATTATTCATCCGCTTCTCCTTAAACATCACGATTATTTTGTTAGAAAACTATCCCTTTATGAATGAAATAGAATATTTTATTATGAACAATCAAATTAATAAGCACTGTGGTGTAATGGTTAGCGCGTTGGACTGTTACACGTGAGGTTGCGGGTTTGAGCCCCAACCAAGGCAACATCAATTTATGAAAAATAGTAATATGTATAAGTTTTTTCTATCCCTCATACATATCGCAGCATCCTCCTTCGGTGTGCCAATATCACTTAACCCCACCGAAGTAAAATAATATAACAGGGCTATGAACTAAAAAGCTTCAACAAAGTTTGCCAACTCACCATCAGACGGCGCGCAACAACTGTTCTAAAATTCAACATCTCGCGCAATTACAGTGTTGCCATATTTGAAGCCATTCATCTCACCACATATAAGGTTTACAAGGAGTTTACGAGTTATAATGAGTACGCTTAATAATATTTAAGGATGTATGAAATATAAAAATACAAAACAATTTTTGAATAAATTTTTCAGGGTTGGTAAAACATTTGTGATAAAAATACGATGTTTACGACATATACGACAGTACATGAATCCTCCTAATATATTAAGTTGTCTCTTAAATCATAGAATAATGTTTGTATTTAGTAAATATGTAATAAAATATTGAAGTTTTAAAAGAATATTTTTAGTTTTTTTTAAGGTTTGCTATTTCTAGCCCAAAGATGAGGCCGTTAATAAATGATTGTTTATACAATATTTAAAAGTGTAGGCTACACCGATAATATTTCTCAGTTAAAGAATTCCTCAGTTAAAATAAAAAAAAATCTATTTAACTGAAATAATCGTTGTCAACTATTGTTTCAGTTAAATAAAATGCATTTATCAGATAGGTTCTTTCCTGCAGAGACTATTAATTATAGAGATAGGAAATCAAAACTTACACTACTCGCCGGTAGGGGGCGCTTAAATTTAGTATTACCTGAGCAACTCAAAAATTGCTGAAAACTGCACAAAATGAGAAAAAATCAACCGCAAAATACATATGTGACAGCGCATAGAGAAAGGGACCTAAGGGTAAAAAAATCAATTTTTTTTTTTTATGTTGACAACATCTGAGCATCGAATGAGACCGATCCCATGCCCTCCTAAGAAAGGGACCTTAGGTCCCTTTCTATTTTGCGCGTCACATATGTTCAAATAATAAAATTTGAGAATTCCTTTTTTTTGTTTTGCTGTTTTGTTTGTTATTTTATTTATTTTTATTTATTTATTAATTACATAATACAATTATTGTAACTAATAAGGTAAAAAAAACAAGAGTACTAGCAACAAAGGCTTTCGACTCGGATGTTTGTTATTATTTCAATTTAAATAAAAAAAGAAAATTGTCAATTTTTTGAACAAAGTGCCATCATGTGCCATCTAGTGATAACGATGTCGTTATAACTTTTGTTTTTGGTGATGCCATATTCCTGCTTTCCTGAACATACCAATAAAAAAAATATGTTTGAAGTTTTTTTATTTAACCAATTTTAGACGATATAGTGGATTTTAATGGATATACCGTAGAAATTTAATTAAATCAATTAGTACCCCAGCAAAAAATACCTGACTAAGATCCGTAAAAGCACCTATACTGTTCGGCACGAATGCGTTCAAATTGAGGTGAAAAACGCATTTTTTTAACATTGGCTTGTCATAGGAGAGAAGGTGTTTATGCTACTTTAAGTTTGCTTTGCACGTCATAAAAATGAGTGCTTGGATGTTCTTTTTTATATAGGAAAGCAATTCATTTTTTTACTATCTAAGGAGAGATGAAAAGTAACTTCTTGGGAATGCATTCAAAAGTCATAAATATCACTTCTTAAATATATATTTTAAGGACATTTTACAAAAATTGCTCATTTTGTGAAAAATTTGAATTTTTTTTTATCAAATTTGACACGGTTTTCGGAAAACAGCACTTAAATTTGGTTAGAATATAATTATCTTTTCTTTTAATTTAATTAAAGGTGTTATTCTGTAAATTTCCTAGTGGGGCGTTTTTGGCCAAAAGTATAAAAATTAACCCCATATGGATCACGTTACACAAAATAATTATTTTTATCAAGTTGAGATTTTTTTTTATAAATTTAATGGCTTTACAATCTCGTAGTCATAATTAATATTTAGTTCGATGGGTCTTTTCTGACCCCAGGCCACTAAGGGTTAAATTTTTTTTAAAGAAATGAAAATGACAAATCTATTTTTAAGGGACACTCTAATATACATACATATATGTATGTATGTAGATGTATATGCTGTCCCTTAAAATACGATTTGTCGATTTTTATTCATTACGCCAAGCTTTCATCTAGTAGGTTTTAGAAAACTTTAACCCTTGCTGAATTGCGGCCGAAAATGGCCCATTTTTGAAAAAGAAAATAGCCTATCAATTAAAAATTCACAAAATTCGGAATTTTTGCAAAGACTAGTTTTTTATTTAACTTGTTCATTAAATATACTTAAAATTATTCAGATACGGAATTTTGGTTTCGCTGGATATCATTAACCCACTTTAACCTAGAACCGAAATGCCCATAAATTTAATAGAAATGAAAAAACGGCTTTTTTTATTTGTCAATTTTTTTTTTTAAATACATAATTTGGAAATGTCAAAAGCTATTTTTGTAACATAATAGTTATTATTAATAAAAAATAGTAAATGGAAAAAATGATAATTCGGGTTTTGTGTGGGGAGCAACTCCTTTCCAGGACATTTTATGAAAATTGATTATTTTGTCAAAAATTGTTTTCACTAAATTTTAGCAAGTTCCCAATATTTTTTGACCATGTGTATGTCATATTGAAGGTTTTGCTAAAATAAAATAATATTGCACCATAAAAAAACTTGTAAAAATTGAGCAATAATACTGCTCGTCTGTGGCGCCCTTAAAATTGATAATGAATCAGAAAAAGGATATACGGGAGATAGTCATATCCTTGCACCAAATGAAACAAAATTTGCAACAGAGATAAAAAGTATAATTTTATAAGCTATTGTAAGTTCCTAGTGCATTCTGATCTTAAATCTGGCCAAAATGTAGTTTTTGAGAAAAAGGATATACGGGAGATAGTCATATCCTTGCACCGAATAAAACAAAATTTGCCACAGAGATAAAAAGTATAATTTTATAAACTATTGTAAGTTCCTAGTGCATTCTGATCTCAAATCTGGCCAAAATATAGTTTTTGAGAAAAAGGATATATGGGAGATACCCAGGTAGAAAATTACAAAGGGGCCAGCACTGGCAAAGCACCGAAATGGGTGGTATGAGTGCTTGTTAACAGCGGTTTCCCAACGCCTAAATGATAACACCGTTCCACGGTGGTGCCAATGCTTTACAAAGCCCTGGGAAAGCACCCATAAACATAAAAATCAAATCTTTGCCAACGCGCAAATAAAAAAATTAAAGTGCTTTCCTGACACCCAAATGATAACACCGATCTATTTAATGCTTTGTAAAGTATTGAGATAGCACCAAGAAACATAAAAATCAAGTGTTTTCCCTGCCACCAAATTATGAGCCCTCATCACTGAAGAATTTTAAATTACTCTAAAAATAGACTATTCTTGGAGTTATTGTATTGTGGAGTAAAAATTATTTAAATATTCACTCTTTTAGAGTTTCTTTTTCAAAACCAAAATAATGTTATAGGAAAACAAGCGCTGGGAATTCACCCTTTTAAAGCGTTGGGAAGGCGTCCAAATTTAGAGCTTTGCCAGTACTTCTTTTTGTAAGACCGCGGTCTACTTGCGCTTTGCCAGTGCTTCTTTTTTGTTACCACACATAATTTCCACCAGGGTAGTCATGTCCTTGCACCGAATGAAAGGAAATTTGCCACAAAGCTAAAAAGTATTATTTTATAAACTGTTCTAAGTTTTTAGTCCATTCTGATCATAAATCTATCCAAAATATAGTTTTTGAGAAAAAGGATATATGGGAGGTAGCCATGTCCTTGCACTGAATGAAAAAAAATTTGCCACAGAGCTAAAAAGTATTATTTTACAAACCATTTTAAGTTGTTAGTGCATTCTGATCATAAATGTAGTCAATATATGGTTTTTGTAAAAAAAGATGTATGGGAGGTAGTCATGTCATTGCACCGATTTTTCCGAAACTTCGAATTTTTCTTAATTTACATGTTATAAATCAGCACACCAAATTTCATTCTTCTGCGATAACTCCTCTAATTTTGCCGATTGACTATATACTATATGGGGACGAAGCACTGTGCGGCCCCCTTAAACCATATAGAAAAAAAAATTCTTTTTTAATTCCAGACGGGTGGTATACTTCTTTTTCTTTTTGAGGGGTGTCCGAAAAAAGTAAACTTCAAATAATTTCCAATCAACTGAGTTCTCTGCTAAATTTTGCATTTAAAAAATAGTTACGGTTTCCTAATTTAAATAACTGAGGCTCAGTCAGAGGTATTTCAATCGGGACTCAGTTAAAAATTTAGTAGCCCGTAACTGAGAAATTTTTTCGGTGTAGTCCAAAAACAAGGTAGTTTTCTCAGCCTAAATGCAGTATTAGACTCGTTTTAAAGTATTTTGTTTGAATTTGTAATAACTTTGGAGTTTTTCCAAAACTACGATTTCCTGTGGGTTATTTTGGAATACCTTATAGAAAATTCGAATGAAATCGGTAACCAAAAAAAAATTTTAGGAGCTTTTTTGAAGGACGACTTGCATTGAAAATGTTCGCGATGTTCTGAAAAACTAATCCACATAAAATTTAACGTTGTTGTAACACAAAATACCTACGCAGTGATGAGATTTCCAGTTTCGGTATGAATTTTATAGACTGAGAATTTTATGATTTGATCCAGTAAAACCATATAGCCGCTTAAAAGTACTGGTTTTTAAACGGAACAGTGTGTCCAATACGGGTTAATAAAAGAATAATATTTAATATTTTTGCAATAAAAAATTATGTTTATTTTATCTTCAATTTAAATTTAGATAATTGCTCTTCTTCTCTTTTAATGAATATGTGATTTTCAAAAATAAATAGTGAAATGCGATGCATTCTTGTTTTGAGGCAATATTTAGAAGAATAAAAAAATGATTTTTTAGCATAATACATATATAACTAGTCAATATAAAATGAATTTGGAATGGAATATATTTATTTTTGAATAAATTCGAAATATTTAAAATTATTTTTTCAAAATACATCATTATAGGTTATACCTTAAACTAATTTGGTTAAAAGCAAAAAAAGAAAAGCAGACTTGTAGTGATGCATAATGCTAAGATGTTTTTCTTTCGATTTAAGAAAATTGAATCCATTTCTTTTTTACTTAAATATAAAATTTGCATAGCGTATATGAAAAATAAGGAAACTTTGGATAAATGAATGTATATAAAAATAAAGAATACTGAAATAAAAAATCTAAATAAAATGGATCTACCAGACAACCAAACAACTTCCATCAGAAAAATAAATCCATTCATTAATTCCGATTTTTAAAAATGGACTAAATTTCCCATAGAAATTTGCTACACTTGACAAGATTCTTAAATGATAGTAAAAATTGTAAGGATTATATTTGATTAACTTATATAGTGCTGCAAGTAATTTATAGTTTGTGAAAAATAGTGACCAGACAACTAACTACTCAGATGGTGTGAGATCACGTTCCTGCTCATTTTCATTGAGTATCTGTGATAATAGATCATGCACCGGTTCAAAAACCTTTTTGGCGCCAGTATTGGTGAGATTTTTATAATCAAACATATCATGATGACTAATCGAATCATCCATCTGCACTAGACCTTTTGCAATATCAACAGTTTGTACACGATTTAGACCCACAACTTTCTCTTTAATAAGAATATTGACTTGAGCATTTTTATCACGTAATTTATTCGGTTGATGACCACGAGGTAGTAGAGACTAAACAAAAAAAATAGAATTACATAAAATTTTCAATAATAATTTCCACTTACAGGTAATACAATATAAGCATCGGGTAATTTGGAGCGTATCCTCTGTATAATTTCATATATACCATCGGCAGTTTCTTCAGATTTATTCTCTACATTATTGGTTCCCACATGTAATACTACAATTTTTGGTTTAACATTATCTAATTCACCGTTTTCCACACGCCACAAAACATTTTCGCAACGATCACCACGTATACTAAAGTTAAGGCAATGCATGGGAGCAAAATAATCATGCCATGTTTCCGTGTCCTGTAGTGTCTCCAATATACAGTCACCCAAAAATATGACATCTGGATCCTTTTCGCGACATTCCGATATGAAACGTTTATGTATGCTAGTTTTTATTAATTAGACAATTCCATAAGTTTCGTAAGGGATTCAATTTATTTGATATTTACCTTAACCATCTATCATCACCTTCAGTGTCTTTTCGTTGGGAGGCAACCGTACAAGGATTCATTATGTTTTACTTTTATTAAATTGAATATTAATTTTGTTTTTTGGTATTGCTGTTTATTATTTATTTAGGAAATTATTTTTTTTTTAATTTTGCAATAAATAAAATTTGATATAAACTATTTTTTGCAAGCAGACAATAAAATCACAAAATCTTTCGTTTTCCAACCCCATGTCTTCACAGGTAGTAAAATGATAATAGCAATTATCAAAAATGATTTCATTTCAAATAACCTAGTGTCTTCAAATGCAATGAAATGTGCAAAGAAATTTGAAAATAACACAAAGCAACAACAAAATTATTTTCGTTGTTGTTGTTTTGTGTGTTATTTTCAAATTTCTTTGCACATTTCATTGCATTTGACCTAGTGTCTTCACCTAGTGTCTTCAAATGCAATGAAATGTGAAAAGAAATTTGAAAATAACACACAAAGCAACAACAAAATTATTTTCGTTGTTGTTTTGGTGTTATTTTCAAATTTCTTTGCACATTTCATTGCATTTGAAGACACTAGGTAATAAAGCTACGATTACAGCTGCACGGAAATCCTGAGATTTCGATATCTACCACTCTGAAAAGTGGTACAGTAAAGGCATGCGTATAAACTTTAATTTTTTGGAAAATGTATTTATCAAAACTAAATATGTGTACTTTATTCAAAATTGAACATTTATACGATTTCCTTCATTGTTTTTTCAGGGTGGTGGATATCGAAACTTTGGAATTTCAATGCAAGTGTAAACGCAACTTAAATTAGGTAGTATAAGAGTAAAGCGGAGTATACACGAAGGAACATTCGTGAAAAAATGCCAATTTTTTTTACAAATGTTCATTTGTGTACGTTAATGTGTCGTGTTGACATTCGTGCAATTCGTGTGTTTAAAATTTTTTGTTTCCAAACTCAATGTGCCTTCGTGTATACTCCGCTTAATATTACATATTTACCTGAGTACTGATTCTGAATAGTTTGCAAGCGGTGAAGTGATAAAAACTGTAATTTTTTATTATTACTTTTAAACAAGTAAAAAATATTTTTCACCGCTTCACAGCTTCACAAACTATTCGGAATCGGTACTCTGAGCAAAAACTACTGTTTTTCGAAATTTAATATCTACCACATTACTTATAATTTTTAAAATATTAGGGGTTTTCATATAAACTAGTAAATTCCTTGTAAGCCTTGTAAATATAAATACAAACCATATTTTTTTAAGTATGGAGTTTGACATTAAACTCATAGGTATACCAGGTTTACATGTTTACGAGTTTATATGAAAACCCCTATTGTGACAAATTTGGTAAAAAAAAAACAGCAATGTTGTATTACATATTTCAGCTACGTTTACATCTGCACCGAAATCCCGAGATTTCGATATTCACCACTCTGAAAAAACAATGAAGATATGCGTATAAACTTTAATTTTTTGGAAAATGTATTTATTACAACTAAATATGTGTACTTTATTCAAAATTGAACATCTAAGCTTTCCTTCATTGCTTTTTCAGAGTGGTGAATATCGGAATCTCGAGATTTCGGTGCAGATGTAAACACAGCTTTAAACAATTTTGTTACTAACTTCTTTAAAATGTTAGAAAAATTCGAAAAGTGGACCATAATCGTAAATTTTTTATAGAATCCCGTCTGGTTTTTGCTTTAGTAATTTTTAACTTGTCAAAACTCATAAAATAAAAAGCAAAAGCTACAATAGTTATGTACAAAACTAGGTGGTTTTGTTCAAGTATATATAAATGTTAGGGGTAAATTTAATTTTGTATTTAAAATGTATTCAATGAAAGTTTATTTCTTACTATATATATTATTGACTAAAATTGATTTCACGAATCAAAAAATAAAACGATTCGTGCGAATAAAATAAAACAAATTTTATTGATTCTTTTTTAGAAATTGAATAATTTTGGATGATTGAATTATTTTTTTAAAGGTCTGTTGTCTGTACCGTTTACGTATTCAGTACTAAATAAATAGTATTGAGTACTCAGTACAGGAATACTCAACACTTTTACAACCTTATTGGATAAAAGAAATCAATAAAAGCCTAATAAGAATTTTTAAATATTGTAAATACTAAGAAAAAAACATTATGAGCAGCATAACACATAAAAATCTACAAGAATTATGTCGTGCCTGTTTAAAATCCATAAAAGGATCCTCACAACAACCAAGTGAAAGTATTGACTGTCTTGAAGATGATGAACATATTTTCAATGGAGCTGCCAATTTGAATAGTTTATTGTTACCAAATTTATGTAAATTGTTTATGCTGTTTACTACCTACGATGTACAAAATGAAAATAATGATTTCCCCAAACGTTTATGTGAATGGTGTTATGGCAAACTATTGGATTATGGTGAATTTCGTAAAGTGGCTTTGAAAAGTACTGAAATGTTGTACGAAGTATGGAGTACCCGGCAGGACGAAAATAAGATTAATTTACAAAGCAATGAAGGAGCAGAAAGTCGCGTATTTAAAGCAGAAGACCAGTTAACACATCACAAGCAATTTAAATATGAGGTGAAGGATGATAAAGGCGACGAGGAAAATGATGATAATAAATTGGTATGTAAGAGCCGCTCAAGATAAAAATATGTATCTTTTTATTGAACTAGAGTTTGTCAATAGTTTTAAAAATGAAAATATTTCTAATTATTGCAAAAAAAAAAATGAATGGAAAACAGAAATAAGTTAATATTTTTTACGACTTTTTTTTTCTTGATTTAGGTATATTTTTCGCATTTAGCTATAGCTAGAACAATTACCTATAACAATATCGTTACACAGTACAGCACTAAAAATTCATCGGTCTTGTGACCTATCAGTTCTGATCGCTAGATGATAACATTGTATTATCTACAAATTTCATTTTGTTCGTTTATTAAGTCAATGGTCAATTAAAGACTAGGGTCGGGTAACCCATGCATCTATGCATGCATCTAAAAATACGCTCAATTTAAGACTATCCAGATTCATTTCAATGCAAATTCTTTTGGTGGTTAGGGTAAAAGACCAACTTCACTCCTTACCTAAGAACAGAAATTAAGAAATTTTAATCGAAATAACTCTAAAGGCACATCTACACGAGAGAGAGAGAGAAAATTCCTCTAAATAGCTTAAACCATTCACAATAGAGCTAATTAGAGGTGTTTTTTGCTCTATCTGTAGAAGTTTTCTCTCTCGTGTAGATGTGCCTTAATAGTTAAAATAAGCATCCTTTTAGATAAGTTAGCCGGCGTAGACTAAATAAAAACCCCTTAATTTATAAACACTTTATGAAGTTATAGGAGGTTTATGGAACACATTTGATACGAAAAAAAATATAATGCGTTTATAATTTAACACTTACTTCGGTTAAGGTAGTGAAGTTGGTCTTTAACCTTAACTACGAATAAAATTTGCATTAAAATAATTCTGGATAGTCTTAAATTTAACGTACTTTTAGATAAGTTAGCCGACCAAGTATATACAGTATATACAGGAGAACTTTTTAAAAATTGTTTGCGCTTACACTTGGGGCTGTTTAGAATTTTGTTAATAAAATCGTCGTGTTTAGTCGTAGGAGTGTAAAATTTTACAGGAATATGCATTTAGATACGGTGCATCATAATCGATCAAAAAGTAGATTTTGAATTTTTGTAACTTAAGGCTTTTTTGATTTCATATGACGATATGTATTTATAAAAAAAAAAGTTTTTACATTTATAAATTAAGCCCTTAACCTAGTGTCTTCAAATGCAATGAAATTTGCAAAGAAATTTGAAAATAACACACAAAGCAACAACAAAATTATTTTCGTTGTTGTTGTTTTGTGTGTTATTTTCAAATTTCTTTGCACATTTCTTTGCATTTGAAGACACTAGGTAATTCATTAACGCTTTGTAAAATTATAGAAGGTTTATTGAACAAATTTTGTATGAAAATGACGTTTTGTAACCTGCTATAACTTTACAAAGCATTGATGAATTTAGGGATATTAAAAATATATTAAAAAGATTTTGATTTTAAAAATATAAGGATTATAACGAAGCGTTCTGGGTGGCGCATAGAACGATATTTGAGATAACTCAAGGCAATCAATACATATATCATGGATTAGTAATACAGATTGAAATATATCTCTATATTCCAATGATCCAAACCTAAAAGTAGACCCTTTGATCTATATGAAGGTCAAATGTAAACGATAAAATTGCACGTTTAAGAAATATTTGATGTACTCTCTCAATACGAAATATAAATTGGATAATATTTCCGGAAATAGTGATTTTTTTGCAAGTGGTACTACAGAAATTTAAACAAGGCGTCAAAACAAAACAAAGTTTTGCAACTTTTAACAGTATTTTTCTCGCTTTGAAAAATTGCTTACTAAAGTTTGAAGACAATTTATTGATAATGATGAAATTGTTATAATTATTTCTTTAAATAAATTCGTAACAAATAAAGAAAAAAAATATTAATTTGAATAAAAAAAGAATAAATTACAATCATCAATAATTACACTTCCCGTATATGAAATAAAAAATTTTATTTTTGTTTTATTTTTCAAAATAAAGAATTATGTTTCTTAACACATAAAAGTGTCCTATTTCCATGTCTATAGCTGTATATGTGATTCCATATATGCAAAAGGGACTCGTATATGGACATATACGGAAGTACATGGCACTCCCTACTGTACCGAAATAATTCTCGACATATTTCAACAAAAAAAATTTATTCATCTGTAGTGGCCTATACGTTAAAATCGAGGTTTTTCAAAAATTTTATATTCATATATTTTTCAAGTGGAAAGATTTCACTCGAAATTTAAATGCCTCAAATTGCAATTTAATTTAAACAAATGAAAATTCTTTTAATTTTATAACAAAGACACAATCACAATAAACACAAAATGTAACTTTTTCCCAAGAAATAGTCTTGTACATTAAATTTGCGTGAAAACAAACTCTATACAATTTTCACGTGAAACTGATTGTCGTGAAATATTATTTTTTTATATGGAGTATAACAGTTTTTTCACGTGAAACTCAAACAACTTACGGTGCTTTACGAAGAAAAGCCATATCTCGAGATGAAAGAATAAACTTAATAAAATAACTTTGCTTATAAAAATCCTTTAATGCAATATTTATTTTAATGTTACCAGTGTGAATGAATTTAAACATATTTTATATCTCGTGTTTTTTTTTTTGTTTTTTTTAGTTTATCCTTAAATCATTAGATATAAAACATCAATTTGGGGTCTTTCTACATTAGGTTTGTTCCACTTAATTCTGGGTAAAGTCTGGTAAAATGAGAGTAAACAAATAAATATCTCAAAAAATGGTAAAATTGCTCACAATACCGCGAACGCACAAAACCACATTTCAAGCCCAAAAATTAACGTCAAAGTTATTCGTATAAACAAAAGCATTTTAAGAATAAAATATCGAAGGAAATAAAGAAAAAATATTAGAACGTGGTATTTAATAACGCTATTAATTATAAGTATTGTTTTGTTAATTATGTTTGCAAATTTAAAACATCTGATTTATAAAAAGCTAGTGATTTTAACTTCTGGTAAAAAGAGAAACAAATTATTCTGTCATCAACGCTCTCATTTACCCAATTTTTAACAATAGAAACGCTTTTTGGTAAGATTGGGTTCCCGCGGGTACCCGCGGTAACGTACATGGAACAAACCTATTATGCCATCAAAAACATTTTATAATAAGTAGTTATTGCAATAAATCACGATTTAACAAGGTTGGTTACCGTTATCGTTATAATACCGTTATCGCTAAAATACCGTTTCGAATTGAATACCGTTACCAATACCTCTAAAAACAATTCCAAATACCTTTATCGTACCCGATACCATTATTTTTATGGGTAGATACCGGTATTTTACCGGTATTTATTAATTTAAAAAAAATGACAATTTTTTTAACTTTTTTATTTTATAATCTTGAGTTCTATTTACATAAAAAATTATTGATTATATTATATAATTAATATTATATAGAATTATTATATAATCTGACATGTGATGGAAAACGATAGATTTTGATTTCGATCGATTTAGTCAAAAACCAAAAATTAAATGATTAGAAAAGGCGAAGAAGTTTTAAATTGTTTTTAACCGCTTTAGTTGAGTCAGCTATATCGATTTGCATCATCTTATCGCTTTTAAATTAAAAATAATACGAAATATTCAGGACTTGAAATTTCAAAAACGATCGATTTGAAATCAATCAATTTTCATCACACGTCATAATAATTTTTTTTATTAAAACTACCAACTCGTATTTATAACTTATAGTGTTTTTAACACTTAAAATTAAAAATAGGATTCAAATACATATATCTGTTTTTATATATTTTTACCGTTATTTATTATACCGGTACGTACCGGTATTGATGTTTCGATAACGGTATATCGTTACCGAAATAGTCTTAAATACCGTTACCTTTGCCGTAACCGAAACAAACAAAATTCAATACCGTTACTGTTACCGTTATTCTTTTCGGTAACCAACCTTGCTATTTAAATAAGTCAAACGAAACTTTTTTTATCTTTTCTTTTTCACATTTTTTTTTAGCTCTTACCTGAATTGGTTAATATGCCTTTAAATATTAAACCAGAACCCTTTTTTGAGGCTATGGAACCACAATTTACAATGCCCTTATATATGGAAGAAGGAGAAATAAATCGTGACCTTTCGTCATATGAGTCGAACGATAGTGAGGACGATGCAGATGATGAAGAGTTATTACTACCAAATGGTGCTGCCAATAATTCTAGTCCCTCTATGTACAGCATCGATAATAAAGATGGAAAATATGTACGATCGACAAAAAGAGATCGCAATAAGAAATCAATTTATTGCAATATGTGTAACAAGCAATTCTATAAACAAGTATATTTGGATGCACATATACGTGGTACGCATATGGGTCATCAGAAACCATTTCTATGTTCAAGTTGTCCAAAATCATTTACACGATATAAACAGTTACATCTACATTCGAAGTCACAACATATAGAAATAATTTTCCGGTGCGATTTTCAAAATTGTGATGCTACATTTCCAGGAGCTATCAAACTGAAAACACATCGTCAAGTTGCTCACAATTCAGAAGAACTGCTTACGGCTTACGACTACCAAGATGATGGCGAATGTCAAGATGGTATTGATCATACATGTCAACTATGTTGGCGTAAATATAGTTCAGCCCGTGCTCTTAGAGAACATATAAAAAGGCACAAACAAATCAAAGAACACGTATGTTCAGAATGTGGTGTTGCCAAAGTTACTCGCACAGAACTGCAGACACATATGCGTATACATATACCAAATTTGGAAAAATTTCCTTGTCCCCAATGCCCTCAAGTGTTTAATCATAAAAATGCCATATCTCGTCATGTCAAAGTAATACACGAAGGTGTTAAACGGTTCGCTTGTAGCTATTGTCCTAAAAGATTTGGCACACGTAATTCTCAAGTCTGTCACGAACGTTTACATACCGGCGAACGTCCATTTACTTGTGAAGTCTGTCAAAAAGCTTTCGTCCAACAGGAGGGCCTAAGATCGCATATGAAAAGTCATGATAAAAATCTACGTACACACGTTTGTAAATATTGTTCACAAAGATTTATAACTTTAAAAAATCTTATAGACCATGAGCGACGACATACGAGTGATAAGCCACATATTTGTAATATTTGCAGTAAAGGTTTCTATAAGGAGGAAGACCTTAATATACATCGTGCAGGGCATTATGATATTGTAAGAAGTGAAGATAAAGTTGTTGTAAAATCCGAAATTGATACAACATATTTTCAAAACAATAATGTATTCTATACTATGGAACCAACTTCCACACAAAATGGCATACTAACTTAAATCTTTAGCAATTGGCAGGACAACCAGTAATATGCTCTAAAAAATACATTTTATGACCATAACAAATCCTCTAAAAAACAAAAAATATGCTGTAAAGATTAAAAAACATGCTCTCAAAAACACATTTTTTCTTTACAAAAAAAACTTATTTTAGAACTTTTTTTCAATTGCTAGCTAAAGGCAGACAAAAAATATAGAAGTACTTAGGTATTACATGCAGGCCTTTGCTGTGAAGATGATAAAAAAGCATCTAAAACTATTTTTTGTTAATAGTTAATGTTTCATTCTTCTTCCTACACACCCAGCAAAAACATATTCTGAACTACTTATTCGCGATGTGCCAAAAGTACTCATTACTTTGTGCCTCCTTGTAAGTGACATGGTAATGAGTAGTAAATACTTTGTGTTTTTTGCAAGTGAAAAGGTAATGTCTACCAGGCGTGGATACAAGGGGGCCATGGGGTCTATAGCTCCCCTCCCCCCTTGACGATTTTTTTTTTGTGCAAATAATGCTATAAGAGACAAAACGATTAATTTTTTAGAATTTCACATTCAACAAACATTTTTAATTTTGAGATTTTATGTCTGTTCCCGTACTTTACCGAAGTTACACAAACTAGCCCAAAGGCGTTCCCGTACTCAAAATTGCGTGTAAATTGTTGTTGTTTGGGCTGTTTTGGGTTCCCGCGGGTACCCGCGGTAACGTACGGGAACGCACATTTTATGTAGATTCTTGGATTCAAGAAAGAATTTGTTTTGTTCAGGAAACCTGAGACAGATTCTTCACTTTTTCAAGAGATAATTCTCATAAAAAATTTTAGAATGAGCTTGGTTTCATTGAACAAATTTTGTGAGGCTAATAACTTAAAAATTAATATTTAGGACCAGTTGTCAATTAATATTTAGGACCAGTTGTAATATTTAGGACCAGTTGTCAAAGATCGATCTCAAACGAAATTACTTAAGAAATCTTTAGGAAAACAATCGTGCTAAGTTCTGACTATAGAACTGGCCCTTATATTTCAAAGTTTTTCTTTTTTTTTTTAATATAAGTGCACTACTATTAAATCTCTTAAGTGAATTTCTTAATTTTTTAAGTTTCATGGTCTTAGGATCACTATTTCAACCGTAAGTAATGCTCAGAAACACCTTGAAATCTCGGAAAAAAATTTCACTTAAGTATTTGGTTTTATTAAGTGTAAATAGGAAACACTTATACACATTGTAATATGATAGCTTAGATTTTTTGATAGGAAAATTCTCAAATTCTAAAAATTTTCCGAAAAACTCGTATTTTTCGATTTTTTACCTTAGAAAAGTTTTATATTTAAAAAAAAAAATTTGTTAATTTTAAGACATTAAAAAAATATGTTTTGGAGTATATTTTTATAAAAAAATCACACATCTAAGCAAAAATTACCCCATTTTAAATATTATTAGTGCTTTTTCGTATTATTCTAAAGAAATTGTAGACAAATTGAATATCATTGCATATTTTCTAGTGTTTTAAAAGTTTTTTTTTATTCGAAATGAAATGGTGTTTTTAAAAACTTTTAGTTTTTGATTAGTCTGTCGGAGAATAAACTATGCTTTCTATGAAAAGTCATTTGTGGTAAGGGTTAGCAGAATTTGGAATAAATTTCCTATTGCACTTAAGTATTTTTCATATTCTGTCGGTAAATTTAAAAACCTACTTCTTCAGCGGATTGCAAATGGTCCTAGAATATAACTAAAGATATGCTTCTTTCTGTTATTATCAGCTTCAATAACTTCTGCTGTTTTCTTTGCTTCTATTTTTTCCCATTTCTTTCATTATCCTTTATTTGTTATCATATACAAACATAAATGTATTTATTGTAGCTAACTTATTATATATAGTAGAATTAAGTGTTTCCAATTCGGTTAATCGATTAACCGATTCCTCGATTAATCGCCTCTATTTCGGTTAATGTCGAAACAAATAATTCAAAACTCAAATAATTATTCGACCCGAATAATCGGTTAAAATAGGTCGATTAACCGGTTACATTTTTAATATGGAATTTTTCCATATATTTAGTTAGAATAAATTTTTCCTTTATTTTTCCCCAAAACGTCATCATTTTCTTAGCCCTGACTAAAAAATTGCAAGAAAAGCTTTTATTCAATAGGGAAAAAAGCTGCATAGAGAGAGCTTTCTGGATAAATTTTCAATGAATTTCTTTCACGCAATAATTCATTAACATTATGCGCATAATTCATTAAAATCATGGTCCTGTGGATGTGTTAATTATGTTTTATTGACGGTTCTTAGGGACTATTTTAATTTTGTCAATTTATTGGCGAGGTCCATTCATTGGTTTTTTTGCGGTGGAGAATTTTCATGTGTTTTGTGGGATTTTTAGGGGTGCTGATTTTTGGCATTTTGATTTTTAATTTTGTTTCTTATACTGCCTGAGTTGGGCTGTATTCCTTGGCTTTGGATGTATTGTGTTAAGGGGATGTGACCGATGGAATTTTTTGAGTGTAGATCCGTTGGGTGAATTGGGATTGTCATTGGGATATGGCGGAGGTTATGAGGTTATTGGACTGGTATCACGGGAATTGGCAGTTTGATGTTACTGCCACTGCTTACTGGTGCGGTTGGTATCTTGATTGTGATTTGTGTTTGGGGACCTGATCACATAGGGTTTGTTATTATTTTTTTGACAATTTGGAAATATATTTTTTGTATTTCATTTGGACTGTTCGGTTCGGTATTGTGTTTTTATTTTTATTATTCTTGTCGCGAGAGTAATTGGTGGGAACGTGTGTGATGGTCTTTATAGGAGCGGAAGGTGTCATTTGTGAGTGCTGCATGGATTCGATGGGGTGAGTTTTTTGAATTTGTTGTTTTTTTGGGGAATCTGTATATGGGGTGTAGATGGGATATATTTGTGTTGTTCGAATTTTATTGTGTGGTTTCGCGAGTGTGTATTATAGTCCGCGGGTGTTGTGACCAGCGGTTATTGATTCTCGGGCGTGGTACTGGGAGGGATGGGGTAGGGTTTTTGGATTATTTTGATTTATGGTTTTTTGGGACAGTTTTAGGAATTGGTTTGTTATATTCGGGGGCATATTATATATGGGCATTTCCATCATGTCGAACGGGACCGTCGAACACCTTTAGAGTGGAAAAAAGTCAAAAGAAAACGGATTTTTATTTTGACAATAGGTTTTACTTATATCTTTTTATTAGCCCTACAATTGGTGCTGAGTTTGATTTTAAGCAATTTTTCGTTTTCAAGATAATTGTAAAAAAACAAGGCATTCGCACGGGACAAAAACAGAAGTGGTTTTCGCGGCTAACAATTAAAATGCCGATTTCAGCGAAACCTGAAGCAATATTTCAATGTGACTAATTTTACACTGTTGTGCATTGATGTCTTTTAAAAATGGTTGTAATTTTACCCAAAAATGATTCATATTATTTTTTTAATTTAATTTTATTCACTGTCGCACGTGACATGTCGCACGGGACATTTTTTTCCACCATGAGATTTATGTTGTTTCTGTTGCTCTTTTTACGAAATTATATATAAACAAGCTTAGTAAAAATGTTTTTAAATCGACAGAAGTATTCAAGGTATTTATTTTAATATAATAACCATTATTAAATATAATTAAAAGAAATATGTAGTATGAATTAACCCAGCAAAATTGTCGGATGGAAAGAACCCACTGTAGAACAACTTGTACGTGCATGCAACCTGTTCTAATTTATGTTCTATCATCGGTGATTTTTATTTCAGTTTGTCCCAAAAGCAACAGGTTCTTTTCCTACAAACTAGAACAGGTTACTTTGAAACCGGTTCTAGAACTGGTTCCGCGACAGTAAAACCTTCCATTTTGACACTTAGGAATCAGATCTAGAACCTGTTCCACGTAACCGGTGGTAAAAACACCTGTTCTAGAACAGATTCAGAGGCAACCAGTTCAAAAAACTTTTGCTGGGAAGTATTTATTTATATGAAAATATAAAACACATTTTTTTTCAGAATAGGCAGTCCTAGCTGCTTTTACTTCTTGACCATGGTGCATGCCAATTTTAAAAAATTTAAAAGTATGTATTTACATAAATAAATCATTTACATATGAAAAAAAAATTTCAAATTTTTAAGTTTCACACTTACGATGCCGCACGTGACCAACTGTGTATAAGTACCAAGATCACAATTCTTCTTATTTTTCAGGTAGGTTTTTTTTATTTTAATTGTATAAAAAATCTCTGTTTGTAATCAATATTTGATGAGCTTTCTGCGTGTACTTTCGACGCACTGATAATAAATGTTGTTTTTCAATGTCGCACGGGACATCGAAATATGCGACAATGCAAATCAAAAACTTACAGTTATTTTCAATCGCATTATTTTTTATGCATGCTTTTATGACTCTTTGTACCTATAAAAATATTTTAGAAAGCAAAAGTCAATGCATAACGTCTCTGTTTAAAAACTTTTATCAAAACAAAATGTGCAATAGAAATATCCAAATAAGAAAAGATGCGCTTGTGCGACTTTGCATTCGAATACCTCGAAATGGGTTATGAATAAATGCAAAATCTTTTTACGTTATTGAAATTTGATTGTTTCCCTATGAAAATATGATAAAACAAAGTGTTTTCAAGAACTTTTAATATTTTAGTCTCGGTGGACCTTTCGGTGGAAATGCCCATATGCGTCTCACAGGGGTTCCACGGAACTATTGGGTTAATCCTGCTGATGAGTCCCTTTGGCAGGGGACGAAAGCGCTTCGGGAATTGCCCAAGTGCCTACACGGCTATATTATTGCACGGGTGCTGGGGTTTTTTCGATTTTAATTTTCTGTTGTTGAGATGTGTGTGGTTTCTTTGTTCAATTTGTTAGCAGGGTGTTGCTATGGATGGAGGAACCGGTGAATTTGACATTTTAGGGCTCCTTTTTTCCCTGTTTTGTCTTTCCGCAGGATTACCGGACTGACGGACCGGTAGGGTAGTTAGATCATCGACGACCCAAGTAGGGATCCATCCAAAGAATCGTCTCTAGGCCCCTTAGGTGTACGTAGGGGTCTGCAATCACACATTCAGTGAGTTATCTGCATGATTTTAATGAATTATCCGCATAATGTTAATGAATTATTGCGTGAAGGAAATTCATTGAAATTTTATCCAGAAAGCTCTCTCTATGCAGCTTTTTTCCCTATTGAATAAAAACACCATCAAATTCTTTAAAAATCGAGTGAAAGAGGTCATTAAGCCTTAATTTTAAACTTTTCAAAACATACGACGTGTTTGGCTGGAGCAGGCTTTATGAAATACAATAGACAATGTTTTATTTCTGTTTTAATTCTATTAAAAATTAAAATTAATGTAAATTATATTTCCATGGCCTTTAAGACAAGGTTGCATTTGTTTTAAAACTGTGTCACACAATTGAATTATTAATTCTGTAAGAACTCTAACTTTTCTAACTTCTCCCAATCTAACTTTTATAATCTGTTCAAACCCACATCGATTTTACAACATGTTTCACTAGAATACTATGGAACCCGAAGCCGTTTCACTGAATTTAAACAAATAACCTAAAAGCACAAATTGAAAGTTAAAAATTTAAATTTATGTGGAATTTGACATCTGTAACTGCACACTGAAAGAATTGTCTACTTGCTATTTATGAATTTTTACATTCATTCAATGAAGTTTCGCTGGAATTCATTAAACTGATGCCGTTTTTGATAAAATTTTATGAAAAATATTTATTAAATATTTCATACACCTAAAAAAAGTTTTATTAAAAAGAGCTTCATAAAAATAATGAAGCTTTTTCATAAAATTTAAGAAACTTGTCATTCACTTACTGAAAATTTTAATTAAAATTCGTCTGAAAAAATTCTCTCTGCGTAAGTTCCCTGAATGTTTAGGTTATTTTTATTGTTAATGGCTCTTAGAAAACGAAAAAGAGACTGAGAAAATTTTCAGAACTTTAGATATAACATTTTTAAAAAGCAATATCAAATTTTATTGTGACAGTATTGATTAAAAATCACATTCCAAGAAATTTTGTATCTAAAGTTGTGAAATTTGTTTCTAAAGGCACATCTACACGGGATAAAAATCTCGTAGAGTTTGCGCTAAATTTGTCATCTCTAATATAGTTGGCACTAATTTTTATCGTGAAAGTATCATCTGTAGTTACTACTGTTTCCAATTATTCGACATAGGCGGTTAACCGGTTATTGCATTATTCGAAAAATCACTAAAACTGATTAACCGGTTATTCGGGTCGGTTATTCGAGAAAATTGGCGATTAATCGATTAATCGTTTAACACAAAATTAATGTATTTCCTTAACTTTTTACCAACAAAAACACTAACAGCTTCCTGTTTTTGTTAAATATCAACATGACACATGAACACGATGTATTTAAAAAAAATTTTCAAATTAAAAAAGCACATCTACACTAGAGAGAAAATGCTAGAGATGAAACAAAAATCACCTCTAATTATCTCTATTTTGAATGAATTGAATTTAATTTAATTTATTTATTTGATGTCCTGTACAACAAGACAAAAAGTCTTATAGTTAAAGTACAGGATTATTATATGTAATTATTAGAATATATGTACAATAAAAAAAAAAACATATATATAAATAAATAGAAAGTACAAAATTGAAATTTTTAGAAAAAAGTAAAAAAAATAAAAAAGTACATCATTAGAATTAAGATTAAACATTAAAAATTAGAAATTATTACAATTTAAATTGATCAAAGTTAAACAGAGCAAAGTTTATAAATGTTTACACTTAATTAAACAAAATTTATATGTTAACTGTAAAATTCGTAAATTGATTTCTTAAACTGCCCTGCGTTGCTTAAAAATTGTATGTTTGGCGGTAGCGAGTTCCAAAGACGAATAGATTCTGTATAAAATTGCCATTCAGAGACCAGAAACTCATACAAAACGGGAACTATATTATTATTTCTTTCCGATTGTGAAAAGGATAATCGATTATAAAGATATTTAGGTTCACGTGTATTCACGATCTTATGCATAAGCGTAAGTGCCTTTATTTTCAAAAGATCACAGAGTCTTACTCCATATAGTTTTTTCTCATAGGGTGTAATATGTGAAAATCGTCTCAAATTATAAACATATCTCAATATAGCATTATATGTTGAGGTTAATTTGTTTAAGCTTACAGAATCGCAGCACGCAAATGAGTTTATCTATTTTGGAGTGTTTTTGCTCCATCCCTAGCAGTTTTCTCTCGCGTGTAAATGTACCTTAAGGTTGAAAAGTTTCGGAATCTGAGATTATCTAAATTGAAATATTTCTTATACTAATAGAAAAATTTATGTAAAATATAGCTGAAGCTGTTAAAAATTAGTTAAAAATGGCAAAAAAAAAAACTGCTGAAACTAGGAGATTTTTTTTCTAAATATTAGTAAGTTAAAAATAGCATAACTCAAGGTAGATTTTTTACTTCTTACGAATTTTTTTTTAATCTGTAAAACTTTGGATACAAAATTTCTTTGAATGCAAATTTAATCAATACTACAATAAATATAATATTGCATTTAAAAAAATTATTATCCAAAGTTCTTCCTCCTCCCCTGAAGAAATAAAAAAAAATTAGTTCCATTTGATTAAAATATTAGTTAAATGAAAATACCAATTTACTCTACAAAAATTTGCAAAAAAAATTTTATGAATAGTAGAGTTAGTAGACTAAAGAATATCATAAACAATTGTTAAATTTTTCAGTTTTTTTCCGTTTTTAAGGGCCATTGACAATAAACAAAATTATCCAAAGTTTGAGCTAACATTCCCTTCTGTATTTATGTATTTAATAAAATTCTAAATTTTTCCAAATGTATTTCAGAAATTTCTATTTTTATTTTTATTTTAAAAGCAAGTCTCATAATTCCTATAAAATTTTCATAATGAAAGAGAAAACATGTATGTTTGTAAAAATGCTTTTAAAATAAAAGTAGTAATTTCTGAAATACATTTGGAAAAATTTGAAATGCAATTGGAATGTTATTAAATACATTTGGAAAATTTTGGAAACAAATAGAGTCTTTTTAAATACATTTGGAAATTTCTGCAATACATTTTTAAACAATTTTGAAATAAAACTGAAAATGGTGTAGTTGGACATGTTGTAGAATTGATGTGGTTTTGAATCGATTATACTTTCTTTGGAGATGTGAGAAAAGGTAGAGTTTCTACAGAATTAAGATATCAGTTGACAGTTGTGGGACACATATTTGAAAAAATGCAACCTTGCCTTGAAGGACATGGAAATAGAATTTACATTAGCTTTAATTTTTAAAAGAACAGAATCAAAAATTGCCTACTGGATTTGATTAAAGCCTATAGAGCACTTCGACGCTGATCCAGCCAGACACTTCGTGTATTTTGGGTAGTTTTAGAAATACCTTTATTTTGCTTAAGAAAGGTATCTAAAGGCTTAACGACCTCTTTCATTCAATTTTAAAAGAATTTGGTGGTATTTTAGTAATTTTATGTTTATTCTAAGCTTTTCTTGTAATTTTTTAGCCAAAGTTAAAAAAATTATGAAGTTTTGGGAAAAAAATAAGGGAAAAATTCCATATTCAAATTGTAACCGGTTAATCGACTTGTTTTAACCGATTATTCGGATCGAATAATTATTTGAGTTTTAAATTATTTGTTTCGACATTAACCGAAATAGAGGCGATTAATCGAGGAATCGGTTAATCGATTAACCGAATTGGAAACACTAGTAGTTACCAAGTATTAGTTTTTTAAAATTGTGGTATTATATTTTTTCCCCCAATTACCAACAGGTGCTTTTCATAAACTGAAATGTTCAGTAATGTTACAAGACATCTTAAAAATTGTTACTAATTAAAGAAATTATATTTGACAGCAAATGACAATGGCCTAACTTTTCAATCTTATAATAGGTGTGTTTGGGTACTTTTCCAGTAAAGTCCAGTAAATATTACTCAGTAACAAATTTACAAAGAGTAAGGCAAAATTTACTCTCAAAAAAAAATATCTAAAAATGTACGCAAACAGAAAAATTGTAAGAATTGGTAAAATACTGCTGCCAACTTCTGCCCTAAAAATATCGCTAAATCAAACTAAAAAATCACTAGAAATTTTTAATTTAGATATAAATTATAAAAAAAATTAAATAGCGATAAATCCCTAAATTGCACGAACATTTTAGGTTCTGTTGAAAAATTTCACAAAAATAGCTATATTTTTCAAACTTCTTAAAACTTTCTTAAAAAATTATTGATACATCGCCAAATTTTTCAAACTTTTTTGTTTTCCATAAAAATTTACCGAAAAATCGCTGAATAATAATGATTCAAAAATTCTGTCAAGGAAATAAATGTAAAAAAATGCTAAGAAAATGTGAAGACTGAAAAGAAAAATCGCTAGTTTTCCCGCTAATAGCTAAATTATATTTTATTCCCCTAAACGAGTTGAAGTATCGCTAGATTTGCGAATAAAATAGCTAAATTGGCAACAGTTATTAAAATAGCTGATTGCGAAATAAACCTATTCAAATTATTGGATTAATAAATAGAACCTAATAAAATGATCACTTACTTACTCCTTCCATCGTAAATAAGCTTATATTTAAATATTTTTTGTTTTTACAAAAAATTATTGCAAAATTATTTAGACAAATGTTTTGTTTCTTCAATCATATGTTTTAAATCATATTTTTTTTTTCTTACAAATTCTTACTAGCAAAAATTCATCCAGTAAAAACTTGTAAGTTCTCTGGTATTGAACTGTCACTTTACCCTCTATTTTTCCTCTCTCCTTACTGAGTAATTGTGTAAACAAACACCTTCCAGTAAAAACTTGTACAAATTTGTACGAATTTGTACAAATTTTCGGGTACGCAAACACACTTAATATGAAAACTTTTTTTAAATATATCGAGTTTATATGTCACGTTAACAAAAACTGGCAGCTCTTTGTATTTTTATTGATAAAAAATTAAGGAAATACATTATTTTTGCATTAAACGATTAATCGATTAATCGCCAATTTTCTCGATTAACCGTCCCGAATAACCGGTTAATCAATTTTAGTGATTTTTCGAATAATGCATTAACCGGTCAACCGCCTACGTCGAATAATTGGAAACACTAAGTAGAATACTAAACAATCATATAAGGTCAAATGTATTTAGGCTCGATTGTTCGATTATGAAATAAATAAATAAATAAATAAATAAAATAAAAATTTGTATTTAATTTGACAATACAAGTTTTTAAAAACTACTATTTTTGGTTAACTGTAAATGTACCCAATAAACCAAACGATATCGATATGATATTTATTATCCCTAGAATAACGATATTAAATCGCTAAAATCCGGCCCGGCATGGAAACACTATCGTTATTCCAGGCGATTTCGATATCGAAAATGATATCATATATCAACTGTGGGCAAATGCGGCCCTTTGCTGATTTTTGTGCGGCCCTTGTTGAAATTTAAATTAAAATTTTTTTTTTATTTCAAACATTTTTTTTAATATCTTATTTCGCAATGTTCTAAAATTTTTTATTTCGAAAATTTTTAGATAAAAAATTAGGGCCAGTTTTATTGTCAGGGCTATGATCGATTTGAAAATTTCTTACTTAAGAGATATTTAAGGAACAATTGATATTACTCTTTGGGCCACTTTAGTTAGAAATTTCTTACTTAAAAAGAATTTAAGACAAAAATCGATCTTACTTCTGACTATGAAACTGGCAATTAATTCTTTACATAATAAATTCATCATCTTTTACGCTACTGTCGACATTGAACTTTGTCGACAGTAAAATAACAAGTAATTTTGTATTTTAAAAAAAATTTTTGTCACATTTTTCAAGTTTTATTTTTGTTTTCATCACATTTATGAAGCTTTTTATAAATATGATGGAGGTTTGTCTTCGAGTGATACTTATATTCAGCAAAATTTTTTTGTAATTTCAGCAATAATTTCTAGATTACAGTTTGAAACAATTTTACTAAAATTTACTAATTTTTTCTAGTAATTTCTTTATACTACAAATCAGTAAATTGCGTTGCTTAAATTACAGAATATACCGCACGGCTCAAAATAGTTTAATTTCCAGTAATAACATCAAAATTTTCAGTAGCCTTTTCAGACTTTTTTGTTGGGTGGACGAGTTTTAAGCCTGGATCAGCCAGACGTAAACGTATCTCTGCATAGCTGAATTAATAAGTTAAATAAGAACAGGAGATGTGTTGTGTTTTTTGTTTCATTCTTATGCATGCAATATAGAGCAGACGTAAATACACAACAAAAATCTGTTGTGAATAGCATGCATAAGAATGAAACAAAAAACGCAACACATCTCCTGTTCTTATTTAACTTATTAATTCAGCTATGCAGAGATACGTTTACGTTTACGTCTGGCTGATCCAGGCTTTATAGTCAGCACAAAGCACGATTTTACTTTAGTATAAACTTTGTTTGAAAATTTCTTACCAAAGTAAAGTGTAGAGTTTGCTAAAAACCGAAAAATTTGAAAACCGCGGTTTCGGTTTTCTAAAATTATAAAAACCGCTGTTTCTAAAGCTGTTTTTTCAAGAGTTTAAATTTTAGCAAATTATTTAAAACAATATAAAGTTAAAATTTTATAAATTTCGCGGACTACGAAATAGTACTTTTTTAAAAATACGCTGTGGAAATCCGATCTGAATATATGAAAATCAATATCTGTTAAACTACCTGACTTTTTGTTGACTTAATTATCCGTAATAAGAAAAAAAACAAAAAATTCTTTAAACTAATATTTAATGGAGAAAACGTTCGTTACAATTAAATACAAAATTTTGTAAAATAGAAGCTGAGCCCTTTTCGAAATTCATGATTCAATAATATCGCAACATTTTTCTGAGCGCTCAGAAATTATGACTCGTAAGAGACTAAAATATGATCATTTTCAGAGTGCTGAAATTTTCGATTTTCCATTACTTCTAAATAACTTAAAAATTAATCTTAAATGACTCATAATAGCTCAAAACTTCTAAATCTTCCAATAATGCTCATAATTCAGGGTCTTTTATGAGTCGTAAAAGTGCGCTCGGAAAGAGGCTTCATCGGTTAAGAAATACTTCCTCATATAGCTATAATTTCAGAAGGTCTTAGTGCACTTTTATGAGTCTTTTCGGATTCTAATTTGATACTGGAATGCAATCTAGTTAATTATTTTAATTTGTTAAAGTCATTGTTAAAAACCGACTTATTTTTGTCAGTTTTCGGTTTCGGTTTGAGGCTTGAAAAACCGCGGTTTCGGTTTCCATTAAAACCGAACAGGAAACTCTAGTAAAGTGTTATTAAAATTCGTACTTTGTGCTGACTATAATACTGCAACGCATTGGTCTTAAATTTAGAACTGCGCGAAAAAGTTAGCGTTTTAATTCATCAAAAAGCACTCAAGTTTGTTATCACGTTTAAATTTAGTGCATAGTGTTCCTTTAAAGGGGCGAAATTTTTTTTGTTGTGCGCAACGAAATTATTAAATTAAAACCCGAATCAAGGATATAATTCTTTATACATGGTTTTTTTCGGAATAATATTCAGTCTTTTATAACTCGTTTCAAATTTTCATTGGCCGATTCCGCGACACTGCAGGTTAATGCAAAAAATATGAAAAAAAGTGTTCCAAAAATGTTTAATTCTACTTATCTAATTAAAAAATATCAAAACAGAATTTTAAAAAGTTGAGTTTGCAATGAGTTCTTGTGAAACCAGTTTTGGAATGGATTTGAGAACAGATTTTATTCTTACATGAAAAATAAAACATTAGTTTCGTCCGCTTTCATTTAATGTAAAGATTTGTAGTTTTACTTTTTTTAATGTATAGTGCGGCCCTTTATAATTTACGAAAAACCACAATATGGCCCTCGGTGAAAAATCCGTGCCCACCCTTGTCATATATGAAAGCAAAACCGGAATTCTTTTAAAATGGGCTGAAATGCAGTCATAATGAAAAATTGATAATGAAGTCGTCACAGTCAGAAGAAAAGTCAAACTCACCTAGATTTTGCAACTATAATTGTCCAAAAAAAAGGAGTATAAATAGCCAAACGAAGTAAAAATTGCTAGTGGACTTGGCAAAGGCTTTTGATAGAGTAAATCATTCTAAATCATTTTAGTACAAAAGTTAAATCGACTTTTTAATTTTTCTAGCTCTGCATGCAAATTGATTTCTTCTTATCTTACAGATAGAATGCAATATGTGTTCAGTAATGGTTCTTGTTCCTGTTTATAGTGGTGTATCCCAAGGATCTGTACTTGGCCTCTACTTTTTATTATGTTCATTAATGATCTTTTTGATATTTTATCTAATAGTACACAGAAAACATTTTGTTCATAAATATAATGAATTGCTTTCATTGATTTCAATTCATATTATGTATGGAAAAATTCTTACAGTTTATGAACAATTTGATAAATTTTGAATATTCAAAATAATACAAAATAACAAGTTGCTTTGAAATAAAAAAGACGTCAACAAATTTTATGTCTATTGATTTTGTTTTTGAAAAAACACCAATTTGGGAGAAATTCGCATATTTTTAAGGAATATGATAAATACGGTATATGTGAGCAATTGTTCTATGTATACGCGTAGACAGTTTTTTATTTTACATATCTTTCCAGAAAGCAAAAAATTTCAAGATCAATTGCTTAATTTTGCTGAAAAAGGAAGTAACTGGCTGCTGGATAATTAGACCAATTTAGGAAAATAAATTAACAGTGCATTCATAAGAATGACGACATAAATTATGCAGATTATTTTATATTTTTATAAATTTTTTCATTATATGTAGGTATGAACAAATTCATACACTTTATGAAATAGTTTTGGGAAAAAAATTTAATGTTAGATTCATACATATTCTGAACAAATTCATTCCAAGTATGAATTATTTTTTTCTGTGTATGTGCCTTCCATTTGCGTTTGCAGATGATGTTCAGATTTTGTTTAAAGGGGATAAGCAATTCCCTGATGTTATGCAAAGTATGATAAATTATACTGTAGATTTACCAACGACCATATAGACTAAAGACAAACCACCCGCCTCAACTGCTGTTAAAAAGTCTCTTTAATTTTATATGCAAACTGGTTTTAAGAGAAACAGTTTTTAGTGTTTTTTAACGCGTATTTTTTAATATTAATAAGCAAAATTTTGTGCTAATTATACAAAACTAATGCAGAGAACATATCAAACAATATAAGTGCAATTTACAATTTAATTAAAATTGCTTAAAAACAATAAAAATAATTAATTAAAAACACATTTTTCATTTTTTGTGATTTTACAGTGAAACTCTCTTAAAACCAGTTCAGTTTTTCAGATGAGAGCCGTGGATAGTGCCTGGATTTACTCGATAGTTGGATGTCTTCTAATTATCTTCATGTCAACTCTAATAAATCTAAGGCAATGTTGTTTAGTAATGGAGGTATTTATAACTTTTCTATTAATTTAAATAACAATTCAGTTGATTTTGTAGATAAACCTTAATGTCTGGGTGTGATTCTAGACAACAAACTTAGTTTTGAGGAACATGTCAACACTGTTGTTTTTAAAATTAATTTCAGATTGAGAAAATTATATAGCTTAGATATTATGCTACCTTTTAATGTTAAGCTTAAGATTGTTCTTGGGCTATTTATGCCAATAATTTTATACTGCTTAGAAGTTTATTCTGGGGCTTTGGGTTATGTTATGAAGAAGATTAGTTTGCAATCGAGTTATGAGAAATTTATACTCTCTTAGAATACGTCATCACATTTCGTCTTATGTTTTAAAATTTCTAGGATGTTCGTTTGATAAATTTGTTAATATTAGAAGTATTTTGCATTTTTATAAAGTGTATAAATTGCAAATACCGCAGTTCTTATTTGGTATTTATAAGTTTGGCAGATCTAATAGAAATAGACAATTAGTTATTCCGAAACTGACTACGCTTTTGGGGCTATCTTTTCTTGTAAGGGTTGCTCATAAATACAACAATTTGCCGTCTACTTTAAAGACATTTTATTTTTCTATAAAAACATACAAAGAAAAACTTTTTCAAATATTTGCAAATACTTGATTTGTTATTATTTTTTGGCCATTATTTTTATTTTTTCTCTCAAAGTGAAATGCTGTTATTTATTAATTGGCCAATGAGGCTTTCTAATTACAAATGTTAAAATAAATAAAAAAAATAAATTTATTCAAAGACCTGGGAATTGAATGAAAATCTGTTATCACTCTTATTTATTATTTATATTGTTTTTTTTTAAGATTATTATATTTAAATTAAATTTTATTTAACACTTTATTTTATTTGTATTAAATTTTATTGTTTGCTTTGCAAACTTAGTAGTATGTATTTGTAACCGATTATGGCCTTTCGGCTAGGTTATTGTAATAAATAAAGGAATTGAAAAATCTCGTTAAAATTCGTCGAGCAAAATTCTCTCTGTGCAGAGGTAATGAGTGTTTTAGGGAGTTACATGCTGTTCTTGCTAAAATAATACGTTTTATAATAGAAAAGTCAGAGGTTGCCTATCTGAACTTCTTACAAAACTCTTTACCGGGTAATAGTAGGTTTTGTTAGATTAATGACGATTTTTGGCGCAGAGCTCTACCACATATCCGAATTTCATTTGGATCGTTAGGAACCCATCGGGATAGCTTCCTTGTTATAAACAACTAACCAATTATTGTAACATAATAAGTACTTGTTTCCAAAAACTGCTATTTTTCTTCATCAGGATACTCTCCTGACAAATACTTCACAGTGTTTTTACTTTCAAAAACCTCTACACTTTCAGGAATGGAAATACGGTCGTTTCGGGGATTTTCCAAGTACTTACTATGTTAATTGATAATATTTGACATACTTCTTGTCAAATTATTTTTTTATTTAAAAGTTGTAATAACTAGGGCCAGTTTTGTAGTCAGAACAAAGATTGATTTTTTCTTAAATATTTTGTTCTCAGACCGATTTTTTCCTAAATATTTCTTAAATAATCAGAATCTTCATTGTGTTTCTGATTCTGTCCGGCACTTACGGAATCATAAATCCGGCTTTTACTGCACATACAAAGTATTTTTGCAAGGTAATTCCAAAAAACATTTTTTTTTTGCCGAACGTAGGGATCGCCTTTTTCAATTTTTCGTTATAGCTTCGGCATTTAAAGTCGGATTTTAAAGTGTGATATATCGATTTTTTTGCCTCGAGGAGACCAATGTTTTGCTATAAAGGAAAAATCCAATGAAAAAAAATACGTTCGGCAACCAATATATAAAAAAAAAATTTCTACTGGGTTTATCGAAAAACTTCCTTAGCAAAAGTTTAATGATTTTTTGCAAGCTTTAATTTTCTGATATTAGGGTGGTAGCAACTGAGATCTGGTGGGTAACTACTAGAACGGGATACATGAGGTCAATGGGCATTGGTCTCCTTGAGAAAAACATAGATGTATCATACTTTAAGATCCGACTGCAAATGCCAAAGATATAACGAAAAATGTAAAATGACGACCCCTACGTTCGGCAAAAAAAAATTTTTTTTGAAACCTTGCAAAAATACTTCATATTGGAGGGTGTACGGTGCACTTTTTTTAACTGTAAGGTGGTACGCTCTACTGCACATTAACGGTCCGTAATGCACGTATCCGTCAAAGCTTGTGTGTGTACGGAACATTAACGAACCGTATAATCGTATTTCGAACACAACACGTTTTAACTCCGTTTTGGTGTATCCGTTTCCGTACCGTTAAATACGGACTTCGCCGTTTTTTTATCAGTTTTTATTCCGTACCAAACGGCCTTTCTTATTATATTTGTTATCAAAATAAAAATAGTTAATTAAATAAAAGAGAGCACTTACCAGGCGGTCGCCTCTTTCGAACATTAACATTTTGTATCGAAAAATGTTAGCCTTTACAGACATGTGTAATTCATATGGTAACATTTTTCGATACAAAAAAAAGAAGAGAGTGATTTAACAGAAGTTGTGTGAGTTGGTAGCTCTTTTAATTATATGCTCGTTGCACTTACATCGTGTAAACCTTCTGTTAATTTCAAAAACGTGTGCATGCACAATAAAGTGCGTAAGTAGTAACTTGAAGGTCTTTTACGCAGTTTAGTGGAAAGTGCTATTCACAATAAAAAAAAAAACAACAGCGTGCATCAATTCAAGGTCACGATGTGTACAATGAATGCCATGGTCAGTGTTGCCATATAGCCAGTTTTAACTGTTTTTTACAGTTTTTTGGGATGCCTAACAGTTTTCCAGTTTTTTCATGTAAAAAACAGTTTTTTTAAATTCATGGATTTTTTACAGTTTTTTCATATTAAATCGGCACATTTGTTTCATTTACAATTTGTTTAGCTAAAATTTAGGAATTAAAATATAAAAGTGCTTATGCCTAATAATTTGAAAACTTTATAACACGTTTTAAAATTAATTTTGTATAAAATATTTGTTTTATAAGCCATTTATAAACTTAGAAAGTGGTTATTATGACCCAAAAACTACAATAAAACTTTCATATTGTCAAAAATTAGGTACAAGTCTGACACGTCATAGACCCGACGGACATTTTTAGCCGAACTTTTCAGATCATTTCTAAATGAAGGATAATTTAGAAATTTATATTTTTTGAAAAAATTAAAACAATGTCTCACCAAAAGAGGCCAAAATTGAATTTTTTTTAATAAATATTTGCCAATTCTGGATAACAAATTACTACTATTTTTTAATTATGATCAAGGACAACTCCAAAAAACTTAATTTTCGTGGGCGCTGTGGTGTACTGGTTAGCGCGTTGGACTGTTACACGTGAGGTTGCGGGTTCGAGCCCCAACCAAGGCAACACCAATTTATGAAAAACAGTAATATGTATGAGTTTTTTCTATCCCTCATACATATCGCAGCGTCCTCCTTAGGTGTTCCCATAGCACTTAACCCCACCGAAGTAAAATAATATAACAGGGCTATGAACTAAAAAAAGCTTCAACAAAGTTCGCCAAATCACCATCAGATGGCGCGCAACAACTGTTGTAAAATTCAACATCTCGCGCAATTACAGAGTTGCTTTATTTGAAGCCCTTCATCTTTCACCACCTTTCACTTCTTCTTTATCCCCTTTCTAAAGGAAGCAACACGTTAATTAATAGGAAGAATTTCCTGAGTGTTGCTCCTCTTTATAAAAAAAAAAAAAAAAAAACAGACAATTCCCGACATAACAATGAAAGTCAATTTTATGTGGAATGCAAATCAATAAAGAATATTTTGAAATACTAAATTGATCAGTAAAGTATTCTATCCTAAGTCAGGGGTTAATCTCGGAAGGGTGATTCGATGAACTTTTTTTTACTTTAGATTCGGGCCTAAACTCTTTAAAAAAAAGTTTTATTAGGAGGCTATGCAAAAAGTCGATTACTATCAATGCCAAAGGCAATTAAATTATCAAATCTCGATATTTTGAAAATTGATATCCTGGGATAATATTTTAGTCCCAGGATACTTCGGGATCCCAGAATTTCTTCTGATTTTTAAAATTTTTTCAAAAACCAGTTTTTCTATAAAGAAACAGTTTTTAATTACAGTTTTTCTAAAAATATATATGGTAACACTGGCCATGGTGCAAAAATAATTACTTCCGAACTGCCAATAGTTTTAGCGGAAAAAGAGTATTCAAATTTGTGTTATGTGTAAATATTAGGTTTGTTCCACGTAATTCTGGGTAAAGTCTGGTAAAATGAGAGTAAACAAATAATTATCTCAAAAAATGGTAAAATTGCTCACAATACCGGGAACGCACAAAACCACATTTCAAGCCCAAAAATAAACGTCAAAGTTATTCATATAAACAAAAGCTATTTTTAACAATAAAATATCGAAGGGAATAAAGAAAGTGTTAGAACGCGGTATTTGTTAACGATATTAATTAATGTTTACAACTTTTGTTAATAATTTAATTATTTTTACAAATTTAAAACAGCTGATTTATAAACAACAAGTGATTTGACAGTTTTACCATTTTACCCGAAAAAAAAGTACGGGTAACTTCTGGTAAAATGAGAAACAAATTATTCTCTCATCAACGCTCTCATTTACCCAATTTTTAACAATAGAAACGCTTTTTGGTAAGATTGGGTTCCCGCGGGCACACGCGGTAACGTACGTGGAACAGAGCTATTATGTGTAAATACAATTAGTTTAACCGCAACTAATAAAAACTATAGTTTTTTTTTTATCAGGTATTAAATTTTATGAAAGGACAAAATTACAAGCGATGATGGATGAAGGTGCAAACTGTTGTTTTTTTTTTTGTTATTTTTTTTTTATTTTAATAAACAGAAAAAAATAAATAATATGTAGTACTCAAAATTAATAGAAAAATAGGCAAAATTTAGGTATAAATTAGTCAGTTGTTTAAAAAAAACGGTACAGATACGGACAAAAAACGGTAGTCTAAAAACGGACTCCCTTCGTTTTTTTTCACGACATAAAGGTCAGTAAACGATCCGTCAAAAATGCTGTTTTTTATGATCTTACCTGAAATTTATGAAATATTTATATAAAATTCGAAGAAAACAAATCTATTAACAAAATTAATTAATTATGAAATATACGATAGAAACTGACAATTACTTCCTCAAAAAATACATGGGACACAAAAACAAATTTCCCATACTTTGCTTTCGTTTAGAAAAGCAAAAGCCTAAAAATATATATTTATTTGTTCAATATAGACCTGTTAACTTATCTCAACATAAACTGAGTACAGTGTTTAACCATACTTATGAACGTCAATTTTATATTGAAATATCTGTGGTTAACGTTTAACCATGGTTATGTTGGAAATAAGTTACTCGCTTATAGTAATAAGTGCGTTCCTTTACCTTTTGGGTAAAGTTCGGTAAAATGACAGTAAGCAAAAAATCCTCTCACAAAATGACAAAACCAAAAGTAAAGGAACGCACAAAACCACTTTTCGAGCCCAAAACTGCATTTCAAAGAAAAATGTGAAAATGTGTATTTTAGTTTGAAAAAATGAATAAACACACATATTTATTTGCATTTAAAATTTCTTATTGATTTTGTTTAATTAATAATTATAAATAACACATTTATTTTGCGTATTGGTTTGTTTAATTTAATTTTTCAATTTATTTTCACTGTTTTTGGTTATCATTGCATCAGCTGTTAGTTTACAATTTACCAAAGTTACCCGAAGAAAAAGTCTGGGTAACTTTGGTAAAAAGAAAAACACAAATGCACTCTCTTTAACACTCCCATTTACCCAATTTTCGAGTACGGGAACGCTTTTTGGGTAAGATTGAGATCTCGCGAGTCCCCGCGGTAACGTAAAGGAATGGACCAAATACAAAGCCATCGAGGCCAAAACATAAATATGATTACATATCAATAAATTCCTGAGTTAAATGTAAATTATATGAACAATTTTAAATTACGGTCTCAAAATAACAATCCCTATATTTCTGAAACTATTACTTATGCGTTCTCATGTGCGATCTTAGTTGGACTCTTTGTACAAAACGTTGACCACATTCTTTACATTCGTGAGGTTTCTCTCCCGTATGCAGCAATTCATGCATTCTTAAATTATCTCCTTTTCCAAAAGATTTTGCACAAAACCGACACGCAAAACGTCGTATGCCCTTATGCACTACTTCGACATGTACACGCAAATTGTTAATACTATAAAATATCATGGGACAATTTGGACATGGAAATTTTTTCGCTTTTGTATGAGTGTTTATGTGAATAGTAAGTTCTTTTTTAGTAGTTTTCTTTGCTCCACAAAACGAACATTCAAAATTTTTAATACCTGCATGTCTTAGCTGATGTACTTTAAAGGAAAGCTGTTTTGCGAAAGCTTTATCACATTCTTTGCATTGGAACGGATACAGTTCTTTAGGTCCATGAGTGTACTGATGGTCTTTTAGAGCTTGCATTGATTGATATTTTTTGCCACATTCTTCACATATATGATGGTCTTGTTTTCCAGCAACAGATTTGTTTGTTTCATTTGAAGGTATCACTTGTCTAAATTCTGCATGATTTTGTCTAAAATGCTCCTTGTAGACACTTGTACTTTTAAACTTTTTACCACAACCTTCATATTCACAAACAAAATTCAATTCTTTTTCCTTGTGAATCTTTTTTAAATGTTTAAGCAATTGGTTTGTAGCGTTAAATGCTTCATCACATTTTGAACATTGAAAGCGTTTTAAGCCCAGATGGCTGCGCTTATGCATATCCAAACATTGTTGACTAAGTCCTCGATATTTACATTGATCACAACGAAATTTATATAAATATTTCTTGACTGTTGTTTTATATGTTCTGGACAAGTTTTTCCCTTTTTTACCTTCTTTACAAGTTAATTCATCTGATGAACTGCAATCTTGATCGTTGTTGGGAACATAACATTCTGTAACCGAGTTTTCTACCCCAATTTGAAATAGGTCTCCGTCTAAACTACCATCCTTTTCATCATCGTTATCGTTTTTAAAATAATTAAAGGAATCAAATTCTGTAATTTTGGTATTACGAGTATTTTTTATATAACTTGGACTTATGGCAGTTATTAAAGGCTAAAATGAATGTAAATTAAACTGGTTACAACTCTTTAAAAGTATATTAAAATTACCTCTTCAATTTGTAATTCTTTAATTTTTTCACTTTTAATAATATACTCGACATCGTGGTTATCAACAATATCTATTCGTAAGAAATGTGTCACTTGAGGCTCTTCATGCATATCTTCCTTTTTATGTGTTGTAGTTGAATTATCGGTTGATTTTTTAATACTTTCTTCAATATCTTTATTATTTATAATATCACTAACCTTTACTCGAGAACATGCACATAATTTTCGAAATTCTAAATGATCTTTTAATTTATTTAGACAAGAGCGGCATATACTGTTTGGGTATGTGTCAACCTCTAAAGGATTGTTTAAAGTAGCATCCTGCAACCAATGTCTTATCTGTAAATCTAAACTTTGGATATTAAATTTTTGTCGCTTTAACAACTTAAGACAGGTACGGCAATAGTTCTCCAATGTTTCCAGTGAAATCTTTCCCATATTTTTAACATACCCTTCTGTGGGCTGCAGCAAAAATATATATACTAGAGTTGTGTCGTTCATGAACGAACTAGTTCATTTGAACGGTTCAGTTCATTGAACGATATGACATCGTTCACCATTATTCGTTCTTTTCGTTCTTTTTTGTATACATAAAAAGTTTATTAATTTTATTACAGAATTAAATGTTTTTCTCCATAATTTAAAATTTTAATAAAATTGTAATTTTCTGATACTATTAGTCTATGTACAATAAAATTAATATATAAACCAGAGCTTTGAAGAATTAATTCCTTAATTCAATTTTTCAATTCTGAATTAAAAATTCGATGAATTAATTCACTAAGCACCATATATTGAATGGAATTAATTCATATTTGCTTCCGTTCGATTTATTTTGTTACAAATTAATTCAATTGCAATAGTTGTTTTTATTAAATCAAATGAATTAATTCAGTGGTGAACACGTTCAATTTTATAAATCGAACTGAAAAAAGTGAATTAATTCGTTATTCGTTATTCGAGCAAATATGAATTAATTCCATTCAATATATGGTGCTTAGTGAATAAATTCATCGAATTTTTAATTCAGAATTGAAAAATTAATTCTTCAAAGCTCTGAGTAAATTAAGGTTTTACTCACACTCAAGCGTGATCACATGTGATTCACCTGAATCACGCAAAATTCTGCTCACGTGCCCATCTCTATTTTATACACTTTACACAACATTAAAAATGAAAAAAATTGCATTAGCCTCGTTTTCACAATATCCCATTAGCTACTAACTGGGACTTTAACTGACACTGTTGTTATTTTACACATAAAAATTGAACTTGACGTTGGCTAAATTCAACTGAATATTCAGTAATCGAGCCTTACACCAATTAGTAAAAATAATAATTTAACTGAAATCAGGGTAACAAAAAGTGTTTAAATTTAAAAAATAAAACTTTCCTTAATTACAACTGCATTTATTAAAATGGCAGCAATTACACATAAGATGAGTAGGATTTGTACTTCGTTTAGTAAAATCTTATAAATAAGAAAACCTTATTCAGCTAAATTTTACTTATGAAATCCGCAGTACTGAGAACCAGAATAGAAAATTGTAAACGAATTTGTTCGTAAATTATAAAACATAAATTAAGGTGCCTATTACTACGTGACTCGTTGCAACTGTCATAAGACTATTTTAAAAAACTTTCCTTACAAAACAAGGAAATTCAAAAAATTCAAATTTTATTTGTCAATATTATGATTGTGTCAATATTTGATCTTAATTTAAGCTGTGTTTTCGACTTAACCATATCCGTTAACTCATAAAAAAAACTCAAAGTGCATAAAAACGCGTTTAAGGCAAAAACTAACACATTACTTTTCGTATGCACGTTAACTTTCAACTCGGATAATTATCAACGTTGAAAACTCAACGTCTTTACATTTTCATATCGTACGCAACTTATTCGCGTTACTTCCTAAAAACTTTTGCTGACGTACATTCGATTATAACGGAACAATTATAAACATAACCTGTTTAAAAAAATTTTATATTACAATCAGTTTAACGTACATTTGCTTTAAATACTTAACGTTGATAGACATGACACAAAATACAGCTTTAATTGAAGTTTTCAAACAAAAATTTGAAAGTTTTAAAGTTTTCAAACAACAATTTTTATTGTTACTTTCCAACAACAAACAAAAGGGGAATACAGTCACAACTTAGAGCCACAAACTTTTCGTAGGAATAGGCACGTTAATATAAATCTACATTTACTTCTGCATCTATTATTTATTATGCGTTCTCATGTGTGATCTTAGTTGGACTCTTTGTACAAAACGTTGACCACATTCTTTGCATTCATGTGGTTTCTCTCCCGTATGCAACAATTCATGCATTCTCAAATTATCTCCTTTTCCAAATGATTTTTCACAAAACCGACAAGCAAAACGTCGTATGCCCTTGTGCACTACTTCAACATGTACACGCAAATTATTAATTCTATAAAAGATCATGGGACAATTAGGGCATGGAAATTTTTTCGCTTTTGTATGAGTGTTTATATGAAGAGTAAGTTCTTTTTTAGTAGTTTTCTTTGCTCCACAAAATGAACATTCAAAATTTTTAATACCTGCATGTCTTAGCTGATGTACTTTAAAGTAAATCTGTTTTGCAAAAGCTTTATCGCATTCTTTGCACTGGTATGGATACAGTTCTTTTGGGCCATGAGTGTATTGATGGTCTTTTAAAGCTTGCATTGATTGATATTTCTTACCACATTCTTCACATACATGATAGTCTTGTTTTCTAACAGCAGATTTATTTGTTTCAATTGAAGGTAGTATTAATTTAAATTCTGCGTGATTCTGTCTATAGTGTTCCTTGTAGATACTAGTACTTTTAAACTTTTTACCACAACCTTCATGTTCGCAAACAAAACTGAATTCTTTTTCCTTATGAATCGTTTTTAAATGTTTGATCAATTTGTTTGTAGCGTTAAATGATTCATCACATTTTGAACACTGAAAGCGTTTTAAGCCGAGGTGGCTGCGTTTATGCATATCTAAACATTGTTGACTAAGTCCTCGATATTTACATTGATCACAACGAAATGTATATAAATATTTCTTTACTGTGTTTTTATCTGTTTTTAATAAGTTTTTCCCTTTTTCATCTTCTTTATTAGTTGCATCATCTGATGAACTACAATCTTGGTCGTTGTTGAGATCATACCGTTCTGTATCTGAGTTTTCTCCTCCACTTTGAAATATGTCTTCGTCTAAACCATCATCTTTTTCATCTTCGTTATAGTTTTTAAAATAATTAAAGGAATCAAATCCAGCAGTTTTCGTTTCATTTTTTATACAACTTGGACTTATGTCAGTTATTAAAGGCTAAAATGAATTTAAATTAAAATATTTAAAACTTTTTTGAAGTATACACTCATGGCAGGAAGTTTAGGAACAAATTTATTTGTTACTTCACACATTAATATTTTGGAAGCGAAGTTTTTACCATTGGAGGATATCTTACTATTCACTTATACACAAATAAAAACACAGCCGTTTTTTATTAGTGTAGTACCAACAAGGAAACATTAAAAACATTGCCTAAATGGACTATTTTTCACGCTTGACGTGAAAATATTAAATGGTTATAGCACTATTATATTTCTAATGAAGGCAATATTCAACAACTTTAACTTTGATAATTTAAATTGTTCAATAAGCACTATGAAGATATATCCAAAAAAACCTAGCTTTCAGAATGTAAATGGTTAAACCACTTTGTCTCTAAACTTCCTACAATGAGTGTATCAAAAAATACCTCTTCTATTTGTAATTCCTCTTTAATGTTTTCACTTTTAATAACACACTCGACATCTGGGTTGCGATCAACCATATCTATTCGTACGAAATGTGCCACTTGAGGCTCTTCAGGCTCTTCCGGTTTAGGTGTTGCAGTTGTATTGTCCGCTGAATTTTTAATACATTCTTCAACCACATCTTTCTTTTTTATAATATCACTAACCTTTTTTCGAGACCGAGCACACATTTCTCGAAATTCTAAGTGATCTTTTAATTTATTTCGACATGAGCGGCATATACTGCTTGGGTATGTGTCAATCGCTAAAGGATTGTTTAAACTATCATCCTGCAACCACTGTCGTATCTGTAATTCTAAACTCTGGATATTAAATTTTTGTCGCTTTAGCTGCTTTAGGCAGGTACGGCAATAGTTCTCCAATGTTTCCAGGGAAATGTTTTCCATATTAATAAATGTTTTTAAACAATTAGTAATTGTCCTATATGTACAATGATGTTAGATAGTGGCCAAAAAAACCTGGTATAGATGTTGCTAAAAGCTGGTATTTGAAACAAAAATATATATATGTATACTCACAACATAGTATGTTTAATATAAGGTCCATTCGATTACTGGATAATTTGTACAAATTTTTACTGGATGGCGTTCGTTAACACAAATACTCTCAAGGGCGGATTATGGGACCGTAAACGTATATGTGATGTAACTGTACCGTGCCGTAGCTAAAAAGTACACTTAAGGCTGAGTTACCCAACCGTAAACGTATCTGTAACGAATCAGCTGTTTCGATACCACAAGAAGAAATGTATACGAATGGTTACTAACACGTAAATGTAAACGAACTTGCCGGATCATTCTGTTGAAATCAGAATTTTCTATCCGGCATCGAAACAGCTGACTGATTTTAGTCGGAAAAAAATATGAAATGAATAAAGAAAAATGATTCAAACAACAAATAAGGAATAAAAATTAACAAATAAATGGAAAAATTTAGAATAAAATATAAAACTACATGAAATAGATGCTAAATAGTAATGTCGTTTACGATAATCTATAAGTGTACTTTTTAGCTACGGCACGGTACAGTTACATCACATATACGTTTACGGTCCCATAATCCGCCCTTTATAGATTATCGTAAACGACATTACTATTTAGCATCTATTTCATGTGGTTTTATATTTTATTCTAAATTTTTCCATTTATTTGCTAATTTTTATTCCTTATTTGTTGTTTGAATCATTTTTCGATGCCGGATAGAAAATTCTGATTTCAACAGAATGATCCGGCAAGTTCGTTTATATTTACGTGTTAGTAACCATTCGTATACATTTCTTCTTGTGGTATCGAAACAGCTGATTCGTTACAGATACGTTTACGGTAGGGTAACTCAGCCTTCAGTGGGTCTCAGAGGTTAATCACAACTGTGTCGATTGTCGACCGACGACAGCAAAAGTCGTCACGATTAATTTAAATTCAGCGACAATCGACCGTCGACATTTGTTGACGTTTAGAAAAAAATGAAAGCAAAACAAGAATATGTTTGTATTTGTTTCGCTACAATTCTTCACTAATTCAATTGCTTTTGCATTAATTCTGGTTGTTTTGCATTTTTTTGTATTTAATTTTGCTTTTTTGCGGTAAAATATGTATTTTTATTTTCAATTATATTTCTTCTGTCAAAAAAATAAATTTTTTGTAAACAAAGTACGAATTTTTGCAACTTTAATACGAATTTCTGCAACCCTGTTCCCTTAATTAGTTAAAAATATGGCAACATTTTGACAAATGTTTTGAGTGTGTGTTAGTGTGTCGTCACGAAAATAGAATAGATTCTATTACGACGCCAAATCGCCGGACGACATGGCGACATTTTGCTTCCCATACCAAATATATGAAAAAGCACATGTCGTTGTCGACTCAGTTCTGATTAATCTCTCATACTGCAGGTTTAAACTAGGGATGCCAATTCGGATTGATATTTGAAAATCCCGGGATTCGGGATTTTGTAGGAAATCCCGGGATCTCGATTTCGGGATCCCGGGATTTTCGGGACTACGGGTTTTTTCGGGATCCCGGTATTTTACGGGATTTCCGGATTTAAATTTTCCTTAAAATTTTTATGTTATGTAACTAATTTTTTTATAGAATAAAGCGTTTTATAATTATTTAATGTTAATTAATAATGTGGTACATTTTATGAATACTGAAACATCTCAGTCAGAAATTGACAGTGGTATAAAAAATCAAGTACTTGCATACCACTGGGTAACTGGGTAAAATCGTTTTGCCAGTATTTGTTTTACAAAACATCACGGCAGGGCAAAAAAAAGATACATATGAGCTTTTTTTAAGTTTTATTTTGGAATATATAATTCCAAACCACCTATTTATTGGTTTTGGCAGCGTTTTGCCAAAGTTAAAAATTTTGTTTCTCCAGTACTTTTCCGGCGCTTTTTGAACTGCCGGTCCTTTTGTCTATTGACGTTATCATATTGGAAATGGGAAATTTTTGTCAGTACTTGTACCACCTGTTAAAATACCTTGCCATTGCTTTCCCGTTTGTATTTTTCTGGCTGGGATAATATATGAAGGCCTGTCATTAAGTACACTTGCGCCCAGTATTTTGTAAGCAGATTTTAAAACAGATTCGTTGCGATAACCTTGCCCACTAAATCGTGTAATTACAGCAACAAAGTTATTTGGTTATCGTTATCAAATGTTTTCATGGAAGAATTCAAACTTACAGTCCCAGCCAAAAGTTACAGTCCCAGTTTCAGAAATCGAATTTCGCTTGGAAGAATAAATCGGTAAAATAACAAACAAACTTGATTTTTCGCATGTATTACTCAAAAACTTAATATTGTTTACCAAAATTTCAAATTTTTCTGCAAAGTCTTTGCATAGTTTACTCGAATAATCTACTTAATTTATAATTTTACCAATATATTGGCATCAATTTCTTGTCAATAAGTGCGTTCCTTTACTTTTTGGGTAAAGTTCGGTAAAATGAGAGTAAACAAAAAAATTCTCTCACAAAATGACAAAATTACCCAAAAGTAAAGGAACGCACAAAACCACTTTTCGAGCCCAAAAATGCATTTCAAAGAAAAATGTGAAAATGTGTATAATTTTAGTTTGAAAAATTGAATAAACACACATATTTATTTGCATTTAAAAGTTCTTATTGATTTTGTTCAATTAATTATTATAAATTACACATTTCTTTTGCATATTGGTTTGTTTAATTTAATTTTTCAATTGTTGTTTTTGGTTATCATTGCATCAGCTGTTAGTTCTACAATTTACCAAAGTTACCCGAAGAAAAAGTTTGGGTAACTTTGGTAAAAAGAGAAACACAAATGCACTCTCATGAATGCTCTCATTTACCCAATTTTCGAATAGGGGAACGGTTTTTGGGTAAGTTTGGTATCCCGCGGGTTCCTGCGGTAACGTAAAGGAACGGACCTAATATGAGCAAATTCAAGAAAAAAACGTAGGTAATCTAAAATTGCACACTTTGTTTATTTGCGTTTATATTAATACTAAAAAATAAGAAAATCCCGGGAGTTTTGAGAAATAATCCCGGGATTCGGGATTTTGCCAATCCCGAAATCCCGGGATTTGCCGCTTGGCATCCCTAGTTTAAACTTTAGTTAGTAGTTAACCCAAAAATTTGTTGTTGTTTTATGTACAATAAAAAAATTGTCACAAAAACTGGTGTGAATGGAAATTATTATAATTTTGGTATTCTAAGAAAAATTGTCACAGCAAAACCTTGACAAAATTGTCATGTAATAAAAAGCACATATATTTTCATTCAACAATTTAAAATATAAGTTTTATTTCCTTTTGAAGAATTTTATAATTTTTCTTCACAGAAATATAATCGAACCTTTTACCGATTCTAAAATTCCTGCAAATTCCTCCAAAAGATTATGTACACTCATAGAAATAAATCCGTAAAAATAGCAGAAAAAGTTACAAAAAATTAGTTAAAAATGATGCTGCAGAAAAAACTGCTAAAATTAGCAGATTTTTTTACTAAATACTAGTAAAATGAGAACAGCAAAATTAAAACTGCTAACTTTTAGTTAATTGAAAATAGCAAATTGTACTGTAAAATCTGCAGAAAATTTTGCTAAATATTTGTAGACTAAAAATAGCAAAAATAAACTGTTAAATCTACAAAATTTTTGCTATTTTTAAGCTAAATTTAGTTGAATGCAAATAGCAGTCTATTCTGCTAAAATCAGCAGAAATATTTGCTAAAAAATTGTAAACTGCTGTTTTCAAAAGGCTCGATTTTTATTTGCATTTAAAAAAAAATCGAAAAAAAACTTCGAAAATTTTAAATTTTTTGGTGATTTTTTAGGCTACTAATTATTTAGCAAAATTTTTTGCTGATTTTAGCAGGTTAATTTGCTAATCTCCATTTACAAAAATTTAGCTCATATATAACTAAAATTCTGTATATTTAACAGTTTTAGTTTTGCTGTTCCTATATTACTAATATATAGCAAAAATAATCTGCTAATTTAGCAATTTTTTTCTGCAGCATCATTTTTAACTAATTTTTAGTAGTTTTTACTGAAATTTCTACGGACTTTTTTCTATTAGTGTAAGTACACACAAGCACGCGGAGATACTAGTAAGTACACACAAGTATCTCCGAGTACTTTCAAACTCTACACACAAGCTGGCTTACTTTACCCAGGGTATGGCCGCATTGTAATGGCACACAAGCCAATATACTTCGTAAGTACACACAAGTATAGTGGCATGTAAGTTAGACAAAATTTTTGAAAATTTTCAAATATTTTGTGTTTCATATACAATTGTTATACACAGGTATCCCATATCGTAAGTACGCACAAAATGAAGTATACCAAATCGATTACATTGTGTGGCCTTACACGTTTTTCTAAAGGGAATTTAAAGCTTTTGAACACAAATAAATCCTTTTTGCCTGAGAGTTTTATACGATTAATGTCCCAGAATCTAAAATATTGTTTATATAAAAAAACATCATATCGATTACGCACGCAGAAAAAAAACAGGTGGAACTTTATCTAAGTGCTATGTAATTATACAACTACATATGTTCGAAGTAAGTTTTACAAATTTCTAGCAAAATATATGTAATTTTTCGGATATTTTCCACTACACATGTATATATTTTGCAAGGATTGTATATATTTTACAGAAAAATGTGGATTTTTTACTAGAACTTTGTAAAACTAACTTGAAAATTAAATAGTTGTATAATTACATAGCTCTTAGGTAATATTCCCCCTGTTTTTTTCTGTGTGTGGATAAAGGTCTATTGTATTAAACAGACAAACTCGAAAAATTCAGATCTAAAAATTCTTTAAAAAATGCCTTAAATTCTTGAAAATTTTAAAATAAAATATGTTTAGGGTTTAGGATTGGTTCTTTTTTAAATAATTTAATAAAAATTGAACGTTTTCTTCGTAAAAGTCCCAAAATTCTGAGAATTTTTCTAAACATTTATACAAAAACAATCCAAGAATTTTTAAACAGTTATTGTTAGTGCTATTTTTTATATTTAATTGCATTTTTTTTTGCGGATAATGTTCATTTTAAGCAAATTAAATAAGCTCTACTACACGCAGAAAAAAAGATGTAACATTTACAAAAATTAGAGTAAAAGTTTACAAAGTTCCGGTGTAGATATACAACTACATAAAATTAACGACAAATTTGTCAAGACGCTTATGTAAATTTTCAAAGAGATATATATGTAATTAAATCGAAGCCTTTGTTTAATATAACAACACGCAAAGGAAAATAAACTTTTTTCTTTTAGTAAAAAAAACATAGTTTATTTTTTAAATAAATAAAAGAAAAATTGCAAATTCTGTATTTTTATTTTAGTTTGTTTAATTTTAATTAATTAATTTTATTTATATTTTAATATATTTTTGTTTGCCCTCAATTCCTCTGCTACCGAACTGTAATTGTGTTTACCAATCCTTCATTGCTCTATTCGTCATTTCCGTTCAATAACTGTAGGTGTAATAATGATGTATATATATAAAAACTATTTGTCTAAAAAACAAATGAGAATTATAAGACACATTTTGCAAAAAAAAATTGACTAAATAAAAAATTACTATGTCTGTAAAAGTGTTGAGTACCGAGTACTCATTTCAGACTTTTTTTAGGGTACGCAATGCTGAAAAGTAATTACTCAATACATTTAGGCTTGTATTTTTTCAACAAGCAATTTTGACATGAAAATTACAATAAAAATATATTATTTTTGTTTTTATTTGCATTAATATTTTTTATTTTTGTTTGCATTAATATTATAAGATAAAAACTTGAGAAAATCCAGCAGATTTGCATATGTCAAAGGAAATTCTAAGCGCTTTTTGACATTTACCTGTCTTATTAGAAAAATATACTTATTGCTTATTTTATTTTCAAAATTTGATCAATGCAAATTTTACATAGTACGCTTTTAAATAAATTTCACCAACGTAAATTTAAAAAAGCACGTTCTTAGCCAACTTAACAAAAAAAAAAAGCATTCGTAATTTAACAAAAATGCATATCAATTAATTACCAGGAATTTGGGGCTTGTATTTTTGTATTAGTTCAATACTATGCAAATTTTACATAGCAGGCTTTTTAAAAGATACACCTGTTTTTTTCTGCGTGTACCTTTTTCAAAATTTTTCTAGTTAGGGATATTTTTAGATTTTTTTTGGGGACAACGAAAAAAGTATCTGGCAAGCCTGATCATATTCTCTTTGCCAATTTATTGTGTCACTTTTATTTGAAAATAAATTAATTCAAACACGCGTTATTATTTCAGTATCTTTATTTTCAATATACATTTACAATATGTCTGTTCCCGTACTTTACCGAAGTTACACAAACTAGTCAAAAGGCGTTCCCGTACTCAAAATTGCGTGTAAATTGTCGTTGTTTGTGCTGTTTTGGGTTCCCGCGGGTACCCGCGTTAACGTACGTGTTAAAGGAAAGATCCGATACTGCTGTAAATTTAACAATTTTTCAGTAGAAAACTATGCTTGTGCGTCATGTCGCTATGTGTTGTTGTATTTGTTTTATTTTATTTTTGTATATTATTTTATTGGATGTAGATAAAATAGTCAGAGACAATAAATTATAGAGATAGGAAATCAAAACTTACACTACTCACCGGTAGGGGGCGCTGAAATTTAGTATCACCTGAATACTATTTAGTATCACTTTAGTATCAGCTGAGCCTATATTTAAAAACTCAAAAATTGCTGAAAACTGCGCAAAATAAGAAAAAATCAAGCGGAAAAATTTTTTTCAAATAATTCAATTTGAGAATTTTTTTTTATTTGCTTTTTTGTTTGTCATTATTTCAATTTAAATAAAAAAAGAAAATTGTCAATTTTTTGAACAAAGTGCCATCTAGTGATAACGATGTCGTTGTAACTTTTGTTTTTGGTGATGCCATACCCCTGAAAATAGTCATTCATTTGAAGTACTCCTTAATAATTTTGCTGAGAATTTATTACTTATCATGCGTTCTCATGTGCGATCTCAATTGCACTCTTTGTACAAAACGTCTGCCACATTCTTTACATTCGTGTGGTTTCTCTCCTGTATGCAACAATTCATGCATTCTCAAATTATCGCCTTTGCCAAATGTCTGTTCACAATACCGACAAGCAAAACGTCGTATGCCCTGATGCACCACTTCAACATGAACACGCAAATTGGTAGTTCTGTAAAAAATTTTAGGACAATTGGGACACGGAAATTTTTTCTCTCTTGTATGAGTGTTTAAATGAATAGAAAGTTCTTGTTTAGTAGTTTTCTTTGCTCCACAAAAGGAACATTCAAAATTTTTAATGCCAGCATGCCTTTGCTGATGTACTTTCAATGATCGTCGCATTGCGAAAGCTTTACCACATTCCTTGCAGTGGAATGGATACAGTTCTTTAGGTCCATGGGTATAATGATGTTCTTTAAAAGCTTGGGATGATGAATATTTCTTGCCACATTCTTCACATACATGTTGGTATGGTGTTTTAACAGCAGGTTTATCTGTTTCTTCTGAAGTTTCTTCTTTACATTCTATGTGATTTTGACGATAGTGTTTCTTATAGCTACCAGTATTTTTAAACTTTTTACCACAATCTTTAAGTTCACAAGCAATATTTAATTCTTTTTCCTTGTGAATTTTTTTTAAATGTTTAAGCAATTGTTTTGTGTTGTCAAATGCTTCATCACATTTTGAACACTGATAGCGTTTTAAACCGAGATGTATGCGCTTATGAATATCTAAATTTTGTTGACTGAGTGCTCTATGTTTACATTCATCACAAGGAAATGAATATACAAATTTCTTACTACTGGCTGTGGTTTTATATGCTTCTGATAAGTTTTTATTTTTTCTATCTACTTTATTATTTGATTCATCTGATGAACTACAATCTTGGTCGTTGTTGGGAACATAACATTCTGAATCTGAGTTTTCTCCTCCACTTTGGAAAAGCTCTTCATCGAAACCGTCACTATTGTTTTCTTTTTCATCGGCATTATCATTTTTAAAATAATTGAAGGAATCAAGTTTAGATTCTTCTGTTTCATTTTTTATATAACTTGGACTTATGATATTTATTAAAGGCTGAAACTTATAAATTTTTATTAAAATCGTTAAAATTTCCTAAAATTATATCGTTATCATTAGGCCAACTAAAAAGAAGCCAGAGTTTGTTTTATATTTGAAAAGTTGGAACAATTTAGTTCTGAATTTCAGCTATATTTGTTGGAGATTTTTTTCCTTATTTTGGAATTTTAAAAATTATTTTAAGTCGAACTAAATTTTTTTAATTAAAATTTGATTTTTAAATTTTTTTAATTTAAAAAATCATTTTTGTTATCCTAAATACTTAGTAAACAAAACTATAAATTGAGAGAAAAAAGTGACAGTTCGATGATGAGAGTTCTTCTTTCTGACATTTTTACTGGATAAATACTTGCCACTAAGAATTTTCAAACAGAAAAAATACAACATTTGATTGAAAAACTTGTTTGTGGTAAATAAAAAAGAAATTTCGCCATTGTGTGAGCCATATCAACTCACACCATTCGGATTTACCATCTCCGATTTGAATGAAATTCACTACAGCTATGGTACACTACAAGAGCTCACGATGCATAAATTTTGGAGTACGGACCTTTTCGGTTTCCGAAATATGACGTCAAGAAAATTGAAAAAAACGGTCAAATTTGACTAAAGTATGATTACAACATCGATAATAATTTTTAAACTGTTTAACATCTAAAATTGATTTTGGTATTATTTATTAAGAATGTGCCCTTTCAAATGGTATGCATATCGATTTTTTCATGGAAGGGTAAAATGTCATTTCTTGGGGTCTTGGGTTCAAATACCCATATCTCAAAATGTGTCATTTTTAAAAATTCTTAAAAAAAATATATGTTTTTAATTGAACCCGCTTCTATATTTGTAGAAAAATTTAGGGTGGTATCTCGATTCATGTCTGAGATATAGCCAAAAATATTGACATAGGTATTTTTTTTTTGTAAATTAATACATGTAAGTATACATACATATTAGACTGGCACTTATCTGAAAAGTTGCTCCAAATCCCGCTTTTGGGGGCTTATTTTGTGAGATTACTGTAAAAACTAATCCAGAAAAAATTTCAGCTCAATCGCCGAATTTTCGAGCTATCCCTGGCCCTTCAAAATGTTGTACTACGAATTACAAGGGGAAAAATTACTTTTTTGGTCTCTTTTGAAAATACTGGCTTTTAAATAACTTTATTTCTAAAAAATTTCCATATAATCGTAATCTAGACTGAATTACCTTTCTAACAAGGCATAAAAATTCAAAATCGGTTTTCAACTATTTAAGTAATTGCAATTCGCCCAGACCAATTGTAGGGTTGAAATGGGATAAATCATGAAAATCGCAAAAATATTATACATTAACCCCTCAATTCATAAATGCTTTGTAAAGTTAAGCCCAAACCAAATAGTGAAAGTGCCAGTGGCAGTGCTGTCAAACGTTGTTATTGAATTTTGCGAAAACTATTTAATATTTTAAAAAAATTCTTTTTGCGTTTTTTTAAAAACAGCTCTTGTTTATTTCGAAACTTTTATAATTTCTCGGTAGTGACAAATAGAGAATATACAAAAAACTGCTTTATCGACAAAACGTCGAACTGCTGTCGACATTGCGTTTATGTGGTTTAGGCTTTATTGCAGGTTTACAAAACGTCATTTTCATACAAAATTTGTTCAATAAACCTCCTATAATTTTACAAAGCGTTTATAAATTTAGGGGTAACATATAAAATTATTCTCTGATGTGTAACAGGTAGGGAATGCAAAATGCTGCACTTTTTGATTTCCCGGGAAAGCGGGAAATTTATCTTGAATTCCCGGGATCCCGTAAGGGACATAAATTAGAAAATATTTTATAGTAATTTAAAAATTTTCATTAATAAAATGTCTTAAAGACCTCAAATTTTCATGATCGTGAAAAAGCTCCAGTGGTTTTTCTTGGAATTTTCGTAGTGGGAAAGAATTGCTGGGTGTTTTTATAAAAATAATCAAACGAATTCGTTAACAAATTTGTGTGAGAAACACTAATTTAAAAACGTTTTTCCTTCCAAATTTTTTCACAAATTTGTTAGGACTTCTATGTAGAACAAATTAGGCTAAAAAATTTTTAAGATAAATCTTTTTAAGTTTGTGTTTTTCACACAAACGATTTAACGAATTTCTCCGATTCTTTTTATAGAAACAGGCAGTTAATTTTATATTAGAAATTATATAAGTCTAATTATATATGTGTTTTTAAAAACTTAATAAACTTAAACTAATTTTTAGACTAAAACACTTGTCCGTAAAAGAAAATAAATAAAAAAAATTAATATTGAAAATAATTTTAGAAAATTGGAAACATTTTTAAAAATTATGGGAACAAATTCTAACTTAAAAATTTTTAAAAGTCAATAGATAAATTTGGCTTTAATTCTGTACAGAATAAGTGCGATTCAAATTTTTTTATACAAACACTATTTAGTTAAGTGGTTTTTAAAAAAATATATTTTTTAAGTTACTTTAAGCCTGTTAAAAAAAAAGTAACTTAAAAAGTTCGATCAAGTACACAAATTAGTGTGTTCGTTTACTCGAAAATCTTACTACTTTTACTACAATTTTGTAAGTAAATGAGCAAGCCTAATGTAAGATTTTTACTATTTTCAAAACGTTGGAAAATTTTGCATAAGTAAATTTGAAATAATTACCTTTATTATTTTAAATTGCATTTTTTGAAATCCCGGGATTCCCGCTCCAAATTCCCGGGAATGCGGGAATTGAAAAAATGGATAATTTCCCGGGAATCCCGGGACGGGAAATCCCGGGATGCATTCCCTAGTAACAGGTCAACTTCAGCTTAAATTGAAAGATGGAATTTTGGTGTTCTGGAACCTAGCTTTGCTCAGCTGTCGTGGGGATCTTGTCTCCGAATGTGTTTTAGACAGGGTTGGCAGGCAATACCGCTAAAATACCGTTATCGATTCAAAACCAATTCAACTGACTACCGTTACCCCTAAAATACCGTTACCGAAATAACTGAAATACCGTTATCCTTAAAATACCGATACCGAAATAAATGAAATATCAATAATAACAAATGAAATATTGTTATCCCTATAATACTTTACCGTTATTTTGAATTTTCTGCTTTTGGTAATTTCACGTGGTTATTGAGTATTTTTTGTACATTAAGTTGATAAATTGGTTCTGTTTTTAATCTCGTTTGTTTTTTGTAAAAAAAATTACGGGATGCATCGAAATAACTGACTACCGTTACCCTTAAAATACCGTTACCGATATAACTGAAATACCGTTAACCTTAAAATACCGTTACCGAAATAACCCAAATATCGTTATCTTTAAAATACCGTTACCGAAATAACTCAAATACCGTTATCCTTAAAATACCGATACTGAAATAAATGAAATAGCGTTACCCTTAAAATACCGTTACCAAAATAACCTAAAATATCGTTCCCTAACGATAACCGCATTCGTTTCGGTTACCATCCATGGTTTTAGATGATGCAATAACTAACAATCAAAATCTGTCTTTGATTTGTCAGGACTATCATCCAAATACCAACAATTTTGTTAGCCAACATTTTAATAACCGAAAAAGAAAAAAAAATTAAAGGAAAGTAGGACTATAAAGACAAAAGAAAGAAAAGAAAATTTGCTAATCAACCTCGATGTATGTTGATGACAACGAAACATAACAGCCATTATCGTTGGGTGCCACTTTTAATTTTCTTTTCCTTCTTTTGTCTTTTTATAGTCCTACTTTCCTTTAATTTTTTTTCTTTTTCGGTTATTAAAATGTTGGCTAACAAAATTGTTGGTATTGGGATGATAGTCCTGACAAATCAAAGACAGATTTTAGTTAGTTATTGCGTCATCTAGAACACTTCGTTATACCTAAAGATTGATTTTGGTTTCGACTTTTAGTGACGACTACGAAATTGTGTCAATTATGCTGAAGGTTCAGTAGTCCTGTACTGTAGTTATAGTAATTGTGATACAGTTGCGCTAATCTTTTGGTGAATTTTTTGCGTTAAGTTAGACCTATATTCTGTCAATGATTATGGTTTACAGCGGCGACTTAAAATTTTGTTCGCTAATTTTTGTTAATATTTTTTTTGTAATTCTTAAAAATTTTGTTTTTTTTATATTGCTCAGTGGAGATGTTGGATAGGTAGTTGTACGTTGTCATTCCTTTAATAGACTCTGTAAATCCCCATATGATTTATGTGATTTAAATTTAATTCAATTGTTACAAATGGACACTGAAAAACTAAAAATTCAAATGTTGTAAAAAATGCTTGAATTCAGCTTTATTTTAAGTGTTCTTTTCCAGTGAAAATCCAGGTCATGTAAATTGAAATAATTTGTTTTTATATTCTTGTCAATACTGAAAAATTAACAAATTAAAAATAATTTTTTTATATGAAAATATCAAAGGAATCTGAATTTCTTCCTTGGATTCTAATAAATATGTAAGTGATTGATCTTTCTTTGAGCCTTAACTTTATTCTAACGTTATTCTTTTCTCTTTAGCTAAGAAAAGTACAACAAAATTTGACGCTGCCAGCAAAATTAAGGAGAAACTACAAATAATTGGTTTCCGTTGGATATTAAAAGAAAAATAAAAATGTTAATGTATGTATGACAAAACAATTATATAACTGCAAATAAATTGCAACAAATATTATAATTATGATGTTTTAATTGGCTTGATTTATGCTTGAAGATAGGGCTTGAATACAAGGGTTTTCAGTGTGTTGTTTGAACTTGAATTGGACTGTAATTCAAGGCTTGAATTGAAGCATGATTTCAACTTGAATTTCAGCAAAATTGTTTATTGGGAATAGTTGTTTTGATTTTCGATATTCTTTATTTTTTTTAATCGATTTATTAATTTTATGGTAATATGTTTACTACACCGCCAGTAGGTAACTCGTAGTCACAGCCGTAGGGCTATTGTTGTTTCGGCTACACTCAAAAAAAAAGTTAGTAGAAAAATTAGTAAAACGTCTTGTAAATCAAGTGTACTATTTTTGAGCAATTTTTTGCTGAAGTTCCGTTTTCAGCAAGAGTTTTAGTTATATTTTTTTAGCACTAAACTAATTTTGAACTAATGTTTTACTAATATATTTTGCTACAAAAATTGTGCTGATAACCGCATTTATAGCATGTACGACAACAGACAAGATGTAGATGTCGCAGATTGTCTGGATGTAGTATAGACAACGTAAATGATAATTAAAAAAAAAACAACTCTACACGATTTCTATATTTATATTTTCAGCAAATAAATTAACTAAAGTAAAATTTCTCTACAAATTTTTTGAGTGTTTTTCAGTCTACTAATATTCAGCAAAAAGTTTAGTGATCTTAGCAATGATCTTTTACATTTCCAATCGACTAAATGTTAGCAAAACTTTTGCTGAGATTACTATTTTGTTTTGGTAAAAATCAGCTCGCTGATTTTCAGCAAACACTTTTGCTGAAATTACCAACTTTTCTGCAAGCACGCTCCTGACTAAAAATTTGCTGACACAGCAACATTTTTTGCTGACTTTACTGACTTTTTTTTTTGTGTAGTTTAATTTCCAAGATCTATAAATATTCAAATCTAATTTTTTGTCTCTCAAAAACCTAGCCTAGTCCCAGGTATGGCCAAAAATGGAATTCTTTTTTTAATTTGCAAAACTCTAAATTTGAGTTTTTTAAAACGTTAGCCTAAACCACATGAACAAAGTTTCTACCCCAGTGCGACGTTAAGTCGATAAAGCAGTTTTTTGTATCTTCTGTATTTGTCACTGCTGGGAAATTTAAAAATTTTCTAAATAACCAAGAACTGTTTTTAAACAAAACACAATAAGAATTTTTAAAAAATATTAAATCGTTTTCGCGAAATTCAAGAAAAAAGTGTGAAAGCACTGTCCCTGTCCACTGACACTTTCATTATGTGGTTTGGGCTTTTCTTCAACAAAATATAGAAAATGTGGTCAACGCAGAGTTGTTTTTAACTTCACATCTGTAACAGGTCAACTTCTATAGAGATAAAACAATTCCCTTTAGAAGTTCTAGGGTATGGACCCAAGAAATCCACATAAAGACGTTGGAAAGGTCTTTCCGATTGCAAAGTTTCACCCATAGGAGGGCGAAGTACATAATTGGGAGATTTGGTCTGTTTACACACCTCGCACGCATCAACAAATTCTCGGACCTGACGAGCCATTTTTGGCCAAAAATATAATTTTTGCAACCGCTTCAAAGTTTTATAAAACCCATCATGTCCACACATGGGTGGATCATGAGTCTTAGAAATCAACTCACGTGTAAGCATATCAGGAATCCAAATCTTCCAAGTGTATCACAATTCAACAACGAAGATCTGTTAAAAGCCGTACGTTTATAAATAACGCCTTCATCCACCTTTACATCAGATATCCGATTACCATTTTCCACAACATGATCTATAAGTGCCAAATATTCCGGGGAAATAAACGCTGGGTCTTTTAAGAAGTCAACACGTACCGAAATTTCATCTTCAAACGCACGAGACAAAGAATCTGCTACTACAAAAAAGAATCTGCTACTACATTATCAGAGCCCTTTCGATGCCCAATGTCAAAATTGAATCTTTGGAGATTTAGGCTCCAACGTGAAAAGCGACCATTTAGATCCTTTTGGTTCATCAACAACTTGAGCGAAGCATGGCAGCTAAACATTCTAGTTCCGTGATGGTATAATTTTTTTGAGCAGAATTTAACTTTTTGGACATATAAGCAACCACTCTCTCGTTTCCCTCGTCATCAATCTGGTAAAGAACCGAACCTACACCCAATTTACTGGCATCACATTAAATCACGAAAGGTCTGTTATAATTGGGATGCCATAGTACAGGAGAAGTCGTCAACGCAGTTTTCAGAGCCTCGAACGAATTTTGAGAGTCTTCGGACCATTGAAAACCTTTACCTCTCCTAAGAGTATCTCAAACCGGAGCTGCTAAAGTAGAGAAATTGGGAACAAATCGTCTATACCAACCGGCCATGCCGAGAAAACGTCTAGCTTCCTTCGTACTTCTACACTCAAAAAAAAAAAGTCAGTAAAGTCAGTAAAGTCAGCAAAAAATGTTGCTGTGTCAGCAAATTTTTAGTCAGGAGCGTGCTTGCAAAAAAGTTAATAATTTCAGCAAAAGGTTTGCTGAAAATCAGCGAGCTGATTTTTACCAAAAAAATAGTAATCTTCAGCAAAAGTTTTGTTAACACTTAGTCGACTGCAAATGAAAAAAAATCCTTGCTAAAATCACTAAACTTTTTGCTGAATATTAGTAGACTGAAAAAAACTCAAAAAACTTGTAGCGAAATTTTACTTTAGTTAATTTATTTGCTGAAAATTTAAATATAGAATATGTGCAGAGTTGTTTTCCTTTTTTGTCATTTCCGTTTCCAGACAAGCTGCGACATCTATATCTAGTCTATCTGATTGTCGTCCACACTATGAATGCTGTTATCAGCACAATTTTTGTAGCAAAATAAATTAGTAAAACATTAGTTCAAAATTAGTTTAGTGCACACAGAAAAAAAACAGGTGGAACTTTATCTAAGTGCTATGTAATTATACAACTACATAAGTTCGAAGTAAGTTTTACAATTTTCTAGCAAAATATATGCATTTTTTCGGATATTTTCCACTACACATGTATATATTTTGCAAGGGTTGTATATATTTTACAAAAAAATGTGCATACTTTACAAGAACTTTGTAAAACTAACTTGAAAATTATGTAGTTGTATAATTACATAGCACTTAGATATTATTCCCCCTGTTTTTTTCTGCGTGTGCTAAAAAATATAACTAAAATTTTTGCTGAAAACGGAAGTTTAGCAAAAAAATTGCTGAAAACTAGTACACTCAAAAAAAAAAAGTCAGCAAAGTCAGCAAAAAATGTTGCTGTGTCAGCAAATTTTTAGTCAGGAGTGTGCTTGCAAAAAAGTTGGTAATTTCAGCAAAAGGTTTGCTGAAAATCAGCGAGCTGATTTTTACCAAAAAAATATTAATCTTCAGCAAAAGTTTTGCTAACACTTAGTCGACTGCAAATGAAAAAAGTCCTTGCTAAAATCACTAAAATTGTTGCTGAATATTAGTAGACTGAAAAAAACTCAAAAAACTTGTAGCGAAATTTTACTTTAGTTAATTTATTTGCTGAAAATTTAAATATAGAATATGTGTAGAGTTGTTTTTCTCTTTGTGTCATTTCCGTTTCCAGACAAGCTGCGACATCTACATCTTGTCTATCTGGTTGTCGTCCACGCTATGAATGCGGTTGTCAGCACAATTTGTGTAGCAAAATAAATTAGTAAAACATTAGTTCAAAATTAGTTTAGTGCTAAAAAAATATAACTAAAATTTTTGCTGAAAACGGAATTTCAGCAAAAAATTGCTAAAAATTAGTACACTTGATATACAAGACGTTTTACTAATTTTTCTACTAACTTATTTTTTTGAGTGTAGCAACTGGATAGTCGACTATAGCCGAAATTTTCTCCAGGTCTGTCATCAATTTTCCTTCGCCGATTATAAAACCTAATATCTCAAATTTTTAAAACAGAACTTACTCTTTTGGACGTTGATGGTAAGTCCAGCCTTACACTCAAAAAAAAAAGTCAGTAAAGTCAGCAAAAAATGTTGCTGTGTCAGCAAATTTTTAGTCAGGAGCGTGCTTGCAAAAAAGTTGGTAATTTCAGCAAAAGGTTTGCTGAAAATCAGCGAGCTGATTTTTACCAAAAAAAATAGTAATCTTCAGCAAAAGTTTTGCTAACACTTAGTCGACTGCAAATGAAAAAAATCCTTGCTAAAATCACTAAACTTTTTGCTGAATATTAGTAGACTGAAAAAAACTCAAAAAACTTGTAGCGAAATTTTACTTTAGTTAATTTATTTACTAAAAATTTAAATATAGAATATGTGTAGAGTTGTTTTCCTTTTTTTGTCATTTCCGTTTCCAGACAAGCTGCGACATCTACATCTAGTCTATCTGGTTGTCGTCCACACTATGAATGCTGTTATCAGCACAATTTTTGTAGCAAAATAAATTAGTAAAACATTAGTTCAAAATTAGTTTAGTGCTAAAAAAAATATAACTAAAATTTTTGCTGAAAACGGAATTTTAGCAAAAAAATTGCTGAAAACTAGTACACTTGATATACAAGACGTTTTACTAAATTTTCTACTAACTCATTTTTTTGAGTGTACGAAGAAGAACAGCTAAAACATTGAGCCTATGTAACATAGTTTCAAAATCAGGCGCGATGACAATAATGTCATCCATATAGACGGAGTACCATTCCCGATATTCGTGAGGTATAAACACACTCAAAAAAAAAAGTCAGTAAAGTCAGCAAAAAATGTTGCTGTGTCAGCAAATTTTTAGTCAGGAGCGTGCTTGCAAAAAAGTTGGTAATTTCAGCAAAAGGTTTGCTGAAAATCAGCGAGCTGATTTTTACCAAAAAAAAATAGTAATCTTCAGCAAAAGTTTTGCTAACACTTAGTCGACTGCAAATGAAAAAATCCTTGCTAAAATCACTAAACTTTTTGCTGAATATTAGTAGACTGAAAAAAACTCAAAAAACTTGTAGCGAAATTTTACTTTAGTTAATTTATTTACTAAAAATTTAAATATAGAATATGTGTAGAGTTGTTTTCCTTTTTTTGTCATTTCCGTTTCCAGACAAGCTGCGACATCTACATCTAGTCTATCTGGTTGTCGTCCACACTATGAATGCTGTTATCAGCACAATTTTTGTAGCAAAATAAATTAGTAAAACATTAGTTCAAAATTAGTTTAGTGCTAAAAAAAATATAACTAAAATTTTTGCTGAAAACGGAATTTTAGCAAAAAAATTGCTGAAAACTAGTACACTTGATATACAAGACGTTTTACTAAATTTTCTACTAACTCATTTTTTTGAGTGTACGAAGAAGAACAGCTAAAACATTGAGCCTATGTAACATAGTTTCAAAATCAGGCGCGATGACAATAATGTCATCCATATAGACGGAGTACCATTCCCGATATTCGTGAGGTATAACCAGATCCATAAGCTTGACAAAAGTCTGTGAAGCATTGCAGAGACCGAAGGGCATCCTTTTAAACTGGTAGAGAGATTTACCTGGTACCGCGAATGCTGTTACCTCCCGAGACTCTTTGTCAAGTTTAACCTGCCAGTAAGCATCCTTGATATTTACCCCCGAAATCCAAAAAGTATCCTGAAGTCTAGAAAGTAATCTAGAAAGTAAACAGGCGGAATTGGATAAGCCCATTTTTTTGTGAGCCGATTCATTTCGCGAGCGTCAAGACATAAACTATTCTTTTATCCTTTTCTAACAAGACTCATCGCACTACACCACTTTCACTAGGCTCAATCACTTCCAGCTCTAACATTCGATCAACCTCTTTATGAATAATCTTCTCAATAGGCGGAGAAACAGGGTACAACTTCTTTTTAACAGGGTTTGCACCTTGAACATCTATGTGGTGTTCTAGCAAATGAGTCTCACCGAGACCGATACACTCAAAAAAAAAAAGTCAGTAAAGTCAGCAAAAAAATGTTGCTGTGACAGCAAATTTTTAGTCAGGAGCGTGCTTGCAAAAAAGTTGGTAATTTCAGCAAAAGGTTTGCTGAAAATCAGCGAGCTGATTTTTACCAAAAAAATAGTAATCTTCAGCAAAAGTTTTGTTAACACTTAGTCGACTGCAAATGAAAAAAAATCCTTGCTAAAATCACTAAACTTTTTGCTGAATATTAGTAGACTGAAAAAAACTCAAAAAACTTGTAGCGAAATTTTACTTTAGTTAATTTATTTGCTGAAAATTTAAATATAGAATATGTGTAGAGTTGTTTTTCTTTTTTTGTCATTTCCGTTTCCAAACAAGCCGCGACATCTACATCTTGTCCATCTGGTTGTCGTCCACGCTATGCATGCGGTTCTCAGCACAATTTTTGCAGCAAAATAAATTAGTAAAACATTAGTTCAAAATTAGTTTAGTGCTAAAAAAATATAACTAAAATTTTTGCTGAAAACGGAATTTCAGCAAAAAAAATTGCTGAAAACTAGTACACTTGATATACAAGACGTTTTACGAATTTTTCTACTAACTTATTTTTTTGAGTGTAGAGTATAACATTCGCGGTAATAAACAGCTGTAATAAAAGTAGTAACTTGTAGTAAGTAAACGAACACGCTTATTGTAAGTTTTTGAAAAAAATATTTAGGGGGTTATTTGCTGCTTGCTGTTTTCCATACAAATTGTTTTTGTAACAATAACAATTTACACACAAATCAACGCAACGCAAGGCGTTGCGTTTTACAAAATAACCCACTTAATATTTTTACGATTTTCATAAAGCATGTTCGTTTACTTACTGTAAGTTACTACTTTTAAAATTAAATACAAAAAGTAAACAAAACTTTCCAATTGTAGTAAAAGTAGTAAGAATTTTGAGTATCTAACACACTGATAATTTATTCCATTTTAACCCTATAATGGTCTGGGCGCATTGCAATTACTGATGGTGTTTTCTTTTCTGACAAAAATGTTGCCTTTTTTGCACTTTGCTTTTATATTACCTTTTTTGTGTTCTTTTCTTAATTAAGGGTAAGATTCTGAGAGGGCATCGTGTTCTTTTCTGAAAATGTCTAATAAAGTGCAAAAGTGCAACATTTTCCGCCCTCAAAAAATTTACGGGGTAAAGCGTTGCCCTTTGTTTTTCAAGCTATGTGTATATACTGCAATGTTATTTGCCAGCAAACTCGCAACTTGGTGGCCTAGGGGGTACTATCCTGGCTTCTGATGCAGAAGGTCGCAGGTTCAAACCCCGGTTGGACCACAACATTTTTTTTTTTCATTTTTTTTTTTATACAATTTTATTTCTTTTTATAAAATTTTTTTGTATATAAAATTTTATTTTCTTTTATAAAATTTTATTTTTTTTTTAAAAATTTTATTTTTTTTTTATAATTTTTTTTTTTTTTTTTATAAAACTTTATTTATAGTAGTAGCTAGCGTAAACAATATGTCCCGTACGTTACCGCGTGTACTCGCGGGAACCCAAAATAGCCCAAAAACAACAATTTACATGCAATTTTGGGAACGCCTTTGGGCTAGTTTGTGTAACTTTGGTAAAGTACGGGAACAGACATAATATTGCATATACATACACATGTGTTTTGAAAAATGCAAATAAGAGATTTTATTGTTCTATTCTGATTGGAAAAATGTAGCATTTTATTGGGGTGAGGGCAAAATTTTTAAAATTTTACACTTTAACCCATTTTGGATTTTTTATGCCTTGCTAGAAAGGTTATTCTAGTCTATATTACGATTATATTGGTATTCATCAGAAATACAGTTACCTGCAACTGCAACTTAACCATAAACCACCTGCTCATCCCATCATTACAGAATACATATAAGGTTTAACCACTTCAACAACACGCCAGTTCTCAACATTCTACGACGACAAACATCAACAAACAAAAGTATTAGTATAATTTTATTCTACTAACACATATAAATAATATTCTTTCACAGTTGTACATATACTATTATTCTTCCACTGAGCTGATAGCCCTGGCAGCTAATGGTCGCTAAAAATCCTTAATCTTAGAATTTATTCATAAGATTAAATTAATAAATAAATATGGGTGAGTTCCTAAACGTCAAAACACATTGCAGTGTTTGCGGTTTTACTACTGTTTCGATACAAAGCAAACAAGTGTGTTGCTTACTTTGTAATAAAAACATGTCAACAAAGCATCAACAACATTTGTGATGCACAGTTTGCTTTTTATATGCGCATCAATTGCGTTTACGAATGCATGACTTTGTTCAGTTGCATTGCAAATGACGTTTTGGAACTCAGCCTATATATTAATAATAATAATAAAGACCAAAAATTTAATTTTTTCCCTTATAAATAGTATTTAAAAATTTTGAAGACCCAGAGATAGCTCAAAAATTCTTCGATTGAGCGGAAATTTTTTCTGGATTAATTTTTCCAGTAACCTCACAAAATAAGCCCCTAAAAGCGGGATTCGGTGCAACTTTTCAAATAACAGCCAATTTATTTTTTTTTTATTTTTTATTTATTTATTTATTTATTGTTGCAATTTAATATATAACTTACATTTATTAATTTACAAAAAAACATGCCTATGATGTTTTTGGCTGTAACTCAGATACGAATCAAGATACCAACCTGAATTTACAAATATAGAAGGGGAGTTCAATTAAAAACAAATATTTTTTTAAGAATTTTTAGAAATGCGCATTTCAAGATATGGGCATTTGAACTCAAGATCCCAAAAAATTACTCTTGACCCTTTCATGAAAAAATCAATACGCATATCATTTTAAAGGGTGCATTCTAACCTAAAATATAATACCAAAATGAACTTTGCATCTTGCATAATTTAAAAGATATTGTCGATTAATTATGCTTTAGTCAAATTCTAACGTTTTTTTCCAATTTTCATGACGTCATATTTCAGAAATTAAAAGAGTCCGGGGCTGAAATTTATGCTTTAATGACATGTCGTCAAGTACGACAGTTGTGGTATATTTCATTAAGGGGTTCACAAAGGGTGCGCTTTTTTTGTATCGTTTTATCGTCCTAACAAAAAGCAGAGTTGTTACAATTTAAATTAAAAAAATACAATATTTGAGAATAGCACGATACAACATTTTTACGTATGTTTAGTGTCCACTTTTTTGTGTTGAGTTGATATGTTTTCACCCCATTATGTTATTGTATACAAATGCAAAGCAATAAATATTGTAAAATAACATTTAATATCAAGAAATCGCTTTTACTTATTTATTTTGAGAGTAAATCTCTATATGTTTATACTGACTGACAAAAGTAAACGAATGGTCCTGTTGTTTAACTACATAAATTTCAAGAAATATAATATGAAGTTAAATACAATATTTTATTTTAATAAGGATATAATGAAGAAAATAACGAAGATTTCATGAAATTTAAAGGCTTATTATTTCAGTTTAACTGCTTATTTTACCGTTTTTTCAAGCATTTTTAAAGAGCTTAAAATATTGTTTTTGGAGCTTTTTTTGGTTGGCCTAGTTATCATATATTTAGTTTGAGCTATCTACAAATTTCAACGGAATCGAGTATAGACTTTGCATTAGATTTGTATAATTTTAGCAAAATTTTATTTATTTATAGGTCTGTTCGAAGTCGTCAACAACCGACAACAATTTACCCACAATTTTAACGATAGCAAAGCTTTTCGGTAAAATTGGGAACCCGCCGTAACGTACATGGAATTTTTAAACACGTATCTCATACCAAATTTGTAAATACAAAAAAAAACTTTTTAAAAAGGCTCCAACAAAAAAATTTGTAAATCCAAAAAAAAATTACTTTTTTTGTAACTTTGAATTTTTATTTTTAACCAATTTTTATATGAAAGATAACAACTTACAAATGAGTTACAAATATTTCAAACAAAAAAATGTTTGGGAATAAAATTTGAGTTTTAAAGAAAATATGATTGCTTTTACAAGTTCCCATTGTTGGTGCCTACTGTTTTTTCTGTGTATGTTTGTTTATTATAAATAAAAAAAATTATTTTCCTATTATGTTATTTTATGGAAATGTAAAGCAGTAAAACTTTCGAAATAAATTATGCAATATATAAGAAAACCTTCTAAAAATTCTTAGCCAAAGATTTTACATCAAAAATTGTCTTGTTCCATAGCGACCAGTTAAAATTTATTTGTATATCAAATCAGCTGTGTCTACAAACTTGCAAATTGTTGCAAATTTTCTGTTCGCGAACATCAGGGATGATAAAGTTAGTACTATAGTACTTTTTATGGTACTAATAGAACCTCAAAAGTACTATGGTACTCCTATGACTCATTTATTACTATTTACAAATTTTCATGTTATATTGTATTTAAAATGAACAAATTAACTATCGGAGTTTAAAATACGTAATTCAATGAAACAAATTATTAAAATATGTACACAAAAATATTAAAAATAAGGTGAATTAAAATTTTTCGAAAATTTTTAAAAAGATCCTTAATAATCGTAACTTTAAATTGTCGTGATAACCAAGAAGTTGCGTTCATCGAGGGTTATATTAATTGAGGTGGTACTTAATTTAATTGTTGAAAAAATCAAATAAGTTGAATTGATTAAATCCCTTTAAAATAATTTTCACCTTCTAACGAACTTTAATACGACTTTCAGGGACTTCATTCAAACAAAAATCTGAATCAAACGTCAGCACAAAGTTATTATTTCCATACCAAATAATTCTATATAAACGCATTTAACAAGTTCAAATATCGGTTTTTCCGATAGTGGAAGTGATCGTATTTCCGGGCTGATGCTATCTATTACGTCTAATATTCTAGTTTCCGAGTTATAAATATCAGTTAGCGAGATAAATTAATTTTTCGGGTTTTTAAATCTTTTTTTTTTTTAAACCATGAAGAGAAATCAAATATTTGTAATTTTTCTGACTTTTCCGAGCATAAAACGCTGTAAAAAAGCGCCGGGAGGAACTAAGCCAAATTTGAGCCTAGGTCTTTGCCCGGAATGATCACTACCTCACTAACAAATAAAATTAAACAGGACCGGCGAAAGAAATCAAATAAAATTGCTTTGATTGGGTTATATCATTAAATACTAATACATTCAATATCAGATAGCACCTCTTCATGATTACTAAGTCAAAACATGGACCGATTCTAACCATTCTCAATAGCGCAGTAATCGATGCAGTAGAAACTTATGTACCAAATTTCGTCACATCATCATTTTTTTTAAATGCGAACTGTAGTTTGATTATAGGGATATTTGTACGGACAGACGAACCGACATCATAAGCACCAACTCAATACACCCAAGGAGTGGTGTAGAATACAAAAAATATTTTTTGTTACTATGGAGGTCGAAAAAGTACTATTTTTTAAGCAAGTTGGTACTATTTTGAAAATCCCATTTATCATCCCTGGCGTACATGTTTCGGAAAATTTTATTTTGAGAGTAAATCATGTCTTACTCTCTGTAAGTTTGTACTGAGTAATTAGGTCCATTCGATTACTTTTCTCAGTCAAGTCCAGTAGGAATTACTCAGTACAAACTTACAGAGAGTAAGACAAGATTTAAGGTGCGTTTACAATGCTGGAGTACTCCAATCTGTAGCAAATTTAGTTCTTTTCTCTTTCTTACTAATACGTTTTTATATTTTGCTATTTCTTTTTATTCCACTCCAGAGTCAAAGTTGTTTGACTCTGGAGTACGGATTTGTTCCACTGTTAAATATTTAACATGACAAATATACCTTAAAACACACATCACTAATTTGTTCACATCTCTAATTGTCAACAAATTAGAAAAAAAAAAATATTAAAAATCATAAAACCAACACAAAATAATTGTGTTGGAAATTTTAAATTTAAATAAAAACTTATTTTAAAATGAAGGCAATGAATATAAAGCCTAGACATTCGCGAAAGGAAATGTAAGTATTGAAGTGTCAAATATTTTGTGAAGTAACTCTACTCTGCATTTTGAACAGTTAGCATTTCAATCTGTACTGCAGAGTAGAGTCACTCCATCATTGTGAAAGCACCTTTACTCTCAAAATAAAATTTTCCCAAACATGTACGCGAACAGAAAATTTGCAACAATTTGCAAGTTTGTAGACACAGCTGATTACAACACCAAATATACAAATAAATTTTAACTGGTCGGTATGGAAGAATAGAATTTTTGATGTTAAATCTTTAGCAGACAATTTTTAGAAGGTTTTCTTATCTTTTCCATAATTTATTTTGAAAGTTTTACTGCTTTGCATTTCCAAAAAATAATATAATTGGAAAATAATTTTTTTTATTTACAATAAACAAAAATATGTTTTCGAAACATATGTTTTTTTCTGCTTGCAAATTCTTACTGGCAAAAATTTGTCCAGTAAAAATTTGCAAGAAAAAGAAAAAGTCTTAGAAACTCTCAACATAGAACTGTCACTTTATTCTCTCTTTTTTCTTTCTGTTTACTGAGTATTTGTGTTAACGAACGCCATCCAGTAAAAATTTGTACAAATTTGTACAAATTATCCAGTAATCGAATGGACCTATTCTTACTGGACTTGACTGAGAAAAGTAATCGAATGGACCTATAGAGAGTGCGAATAACCGTTAACCGCAATTAACCGCAGCATTATAACCATAACAGCGGTTAAGCAAACTCTAGTTTTCGAGATAATGGGTCATATGAATAAAACTTAGCAATTACTTCGAAGTAATTACTTTGGGCTTAGGAATGGCTTTTAACTGCAAATTTACCAATTGGCTGGTAGAATAGCATGAAATGTAAACGAAAATTAAAAACGAAATTTCTAGTCTACTCCCAAGCAGACTAGATTTGTGAAGTAATTGCTTAAAAAACCCTGTATTTCCCCCTATTAGTAATATCTATTTTTTATTCATACGAGCCAATGTTCAAATAAAAATTTGCTAAATGCAGAGCTTTGAAGAATTAATTCCTTTTTGAATGAATTCACCACCAATCGAATTCAATTTTCTCTAAAATTGAATGAATTCCTTTTCTTAAGTAATTCACTGAATTCGTTCAACTGAATGCGTTCATCAAACAACAAATTCAAAGAATTAATTCAATTGCAATAGTTCTTGTTATTAAATCAAATGAATTAATTCACCGGTGAACGCGTTCAATTTTACAAATCGAACGGAAAAAAGTGAATTAATTCCTTAATGAATTAATTCACTACTGAATTCATTCAATTTCATTTTCGTTCAGTGAATTAAAAAAAAAAATAAAATTTAATTCAGTGAATTAAAAAAAAACTAATAAGTTCACTGAATTGAAAAAAATAAAATAAGTTCACTGAATTGAAAAAAAAATAAACTAAGTTCACTGAATTCAAAGCATGTTTTCTGCCGTTCAATAGAAGAAAACAATAATGTACAAATAAAATTTTTAAATAAGCAATTTTACAGCGTGTGCTAGTAAAAATGAACAAATTAGAAACCGGGTGCTGTACATGATTCAAAAATAAAGCCTTTTACTAGGTATTGAAAATAAAAACTTTACAGATATAGATAAATTTGAAAAAAATATAACTATACAACTAGTTTGAAAAATTAATAGTTAAACAGTGTTGCCTAGTATAGTTTTCTATTAATTTACTAGTATTTGGTAAAATAAAAGTTGTAATGCAACTGATTTTGTATTTATTTGTAAAAAAAAAAGTAAAAAAGAACACAACGGTATATCTTACTGGTAATTTAAAATATCATTTTTAAAAATTTTTGAAAAAAAAATTGTTAAGAAGAAATTTTTTCCCAGCTTTGTTAGAATATTGAATACTTGGCAGTGCTATTTAATGACAACATATGCCTTCGACGACATTTTAAAAATGAACTTGCAGCTAGTAGTGTGGACACATGTAAAAATTTCATGTTTTTTCGGTAATTTTCGGTGATAATACGTATTCTCAACTTGCAACCATTTACTTGCATGTGGAAACGGGGGGTTAGATTGTGTGTTTTCAGGCGGTTTTCATCGCCTCTTTCGAACATTGACAATTTGTATCGAAAATGTAAGCCTTTGCAGACGTGTGTTGTTGTTGTTGTTGTTGTAAAGGCTTTAAAATGAGAATTTGTAGTTAATAATTCTCATTTAAAGCCGGAGTGGCAATCCTTGCTCGGATAAATTCGAAGATTCGAATACATCCGAATCGTTCCGGCACATAGTCCGATTGCCGTGGGAACCGGGTTATACCGCCCATACTTGGTCGTCAGAGCCTCGTCAGCGTTAACAGGGGACACCATGTCCAAGGTGGACTGTGGGTGAGGTTGGCATTTGGAAATAATTTCCCTTGACCCCCGCAGACGTGTGTAATTCTTATGACTGATTTTTCGATACAAATTAAGAAGAGTGATTTAGCAGAGGTAGGGAGAGTTGGATAGTCTTTTAATTATATAGTCGTTGGTGTTTTTTATTTTTAAGATACTTGCAATGTTGCATGTTAAACTCACTTTCGTTGTAGAAGGCTGTTTTTCAGAAATTCGCGATCTAAAAATCTTATCAAGTTTTTGGTCAATCGAGATTCGCTACTGACGTTTTTTTTGGTGGTGTATTAATACCCGAATGCGAAAAATATCTAAAGTTTCGCTACATCTCTCCTAGTTATCGAGATATGGCATACTGAAGTCATAATACATATTCTATGAGTAAAAACCGCTTAGAACATTTTTATTTTATATCTCCAAAACTAAGCGATAGACCGAAATTTTTGACCTATGGGTATTAATGCGACCCCCAAAACCCTTTAGGCTTTATATTACGGAAATGAATAAATAAAATAAAAAAAATTGCACCTAACTCTGCTAGATTTTAAAATTGAAAATATCTCATAAACTACTAACGCTAGAATCAAAAGAACGTTTATTTGGTTTTTTTATTTATTCTTCAATTACATAACCGAGCCCAAAGGGCTGTATATGGTTTCTCGCCTATATTTCGAAAACTTTGCGAGATAGAGCAAAATGTGTTAATACTCCCACAAAACCACTTTAATAAAATCAAATTGTACTTTGCTAGATTTGAAAATTGCAAATATCTAAACTACTAACAATAGAACAAAAGGCTATACAACAAAGCTTTATTCAGTAAAGCCGCCTTTGGATCAATCGCAAGTAGAAAATCCACAGTCCGGCCTATTATGGGGAAATACTTTTTGGAGTATTGGAATTGTACCATTTAAGACAGCGTTGTCACTTTAGTGGAGGCACAAACTTTTATCAATTTTGGAACAATTTCGGTAAACCTTACTTGTTCTCTATTATTTGCATTGAACAGTTATGGCGACGCAAACCGCATTTTTGCAGGTCTCTAATATGGAGGAAGTCAGTCAATTGAATATGTTTTAAAATAAGCAGATTATCGTTTCGATCTCTGGTTTTTTGTAGATAGCTCAAATTGAATTCAACCTAATTTCAAATACCTCTTTCATTTCGAATTCCTCTTTTACAAATTCGCTTTCAACAGAACACCCGACATCCTGATTATCAACCACATCTATTTGTAGAAAATGTTCCACTTGAGTTTCTTCAGGCATACCTTGCTTTTCAATTGTAGATGTATTTCCGATTACATTTTTGATATTTTCTCCAACATCTTTCTTATTTATAATATCACTAATTTTTTTTCGAGAACGATCGCACATTTGTCGGAATTCTAAAAGATCTTTTAATTTATTTCGACAAGAGCTGCATATACTGCTTGGGTATGTGTCCATTGCCAAAGGATTGTCTAAAGTAACATCCCGCAACCATTGTCGTATCTGTAAGTCTAAACTTTGGATATTAAATTTTTGTCGCTTAAACTGTTTAAGGCAGGTACGGCAGAAGTTTTCCAATGTATCCAGGGACATGTTTTCCATATCTTTAAAATATTCTTTTACAGGCAATTGTAGTAAATTAGAGTTGTAAAATTATTGAGTATTTCGGTACTGAGTACTAACCCTAACAATTTTTTAAGTACTCAATCAGTGTTGCCAGGTTAAATGGGTACAAAATCGTCAAATATTTTTGAAAAAATTGTCAAAATCGTCATTGAGTTTTGAAATAACTTTAAAATGTTGTTAAAAATCGTCAAAACTTTAATAACACTGCATGACAAAATCTTCACTTTTAAAAATTAATAGAGCTCTGACCATTTAGCAAAAAATCTGTACCATTGATCGAAAAATAAAGTACGCCATTTAAATCAGCATGTCCGAAATATACACGCAAAAAATAAAAAGTGGATAATTGCCGAAGTACTTCGGTAAAATACAACTTCAAAAGTTTTCTGCTAAGTTACACAATTCTTTAATTAAAATATAATATTTTCTAAGACAATTTATAAAAGAAAAAACTTAGGTAACTTAACATATTTTGAAGTGCGTGGAAATGGAATAGGTCAAAAACTAAGGCAAGTTGACAAAAACCAAAAATTGATAAATCTACATGTATTTTTTTACTGACTTACAAAATATACTTTTGAAGTTGTATTTTACCTAAGTACTTCGATAATTATATACTTTTTATTTTTTCCGTGTATAGAACTGATGGTCAGATCTCCCTTAATTTTTTGAGTGTCATGCAGTGTAATCAAATATTTTTATTATTATAACCCTAAAATCATAATATAAAATTTAAAAAATTTAAGAAAAATTCTAAAACTTTAGTTTTTTATTTGATTGGTTGAAGTTCCTCCACTTTCAACGGAAATTGATTTTGTAACAAAAAGAATTTCTTTAGAAATAACGTAACACTTCACCGAAGTGTTTTAGAAAATAAACCTTTAATACTCGTATCTCCAAATTTCAAACAATTTTATGTATGTATTGAAATTTTACCATTTACTGCAATTAATTGTTCGAAATCGTATAGAAAAAACTTTAGATTTTAATGTACTTAGTCTAGAGATATTTCACAGGTACCTACTAATGAATTTGCATAAAAAAAGAGTCCGATATGAGATATACATCCCTTCGAAAAACACGTTACATTTATTTGTGATTTAGGAAAAACTGTTTTAAATAAAAATAATTACCACATTCTGTTAGTTTTCCTACTAAAAACCATCAGATTCTAAAAACTGAATTTGTTGGAGGGTTTGTAAAATGTATGTTTTTGAAAGTGCGAAAGGTGAAAGGAAAGAATGTTGAAATAATATGTATTTATCTTTGTGATTGTATTTTGGTTCTTTTTTAAAATCTTGTAAAATTTGTAATGCTTTATTTTATGTGATCTCATATACATATGTACTTATAATTTTTTTTACCTATATTGCGATTTATTATATATTGTAATAATTAACTTTAATTTTATATAGAAGTTTATTTAGTTAGTAGCTTTAATTAACCATATAAGGCCCTAAGGGCTCGGTTATGTAATAGAAGAATTAATAAAAAAAATAAAATGACTACCTTAAATAAAAATTTTATGATTTACTGAATAAATTTTCAAATTTATTGATTTAGATAATGAAAAAACAATGGTAGCATTCAGCAGAGAAACCTTAAACTGATACCGGTGACTTGTAGCGCTTTGTGATTAGTAACTCTGCTGAACGATGTTTTCTTTGTTTTGTTTTTAAATAGAATTTTTCTATATTTTCCTTTAGATTCTTTAAATTTTTGTTTTTGATTTATGTTTTTATTTGTCATTCTTAAAAAATATATTTTTAAAATCAACAACAACAACAAATGTATCACTAATTGATCAAAAGTAGCAAACATTTTTTACGCTACCAAAATATGACAGCGCTACCTGAGCGCTCAGACTGAGCGGTTAGTGATCAGGTCGTTCGGCAGAACTGTTGATTATTAAAGTGTATCTGCCGAACGCACCCAATGTATTTTGGAACAATTGTTGCTATATTTCCGAAAAAAATCGTCATTTTGAAGAGGAAAATCGTCAAATAGTTATTTGGCTATTTTCGATAGTAAAAATCGTCAAAATAACGATAAATCGTCAAAACTGGTAACATTGTACTCAATGCACAAAGTTAAATACTCAACACCACAGATGATATGTTATACTGGGGTTACACGATCAATTTTTGGCTTTCAAGTTTCAATACTCTCACAGTTTTTTACTAACACACTCACACTTTTCCAAATATGTATTTGGAAAAGTGTGAGTGGGTTAGTAAAAAAATTGAAACTTGAAAGGCAAAACTTGATCGTGTAACCCCCATGTTACTAATGTCAGGTGTCAAAAAAGTATTCTCGAACCGTATGGTTTTGCCATATTGCCCCAATCAGCTGATTCATATCTGTATATTAATCTGTGCTCAAGACTTTCAAATGTCATTTTCTAGAGAAATTTGTTTTCGTATGAAAACGCAATTTTGAAAATAAAAATACAACTCTGAAAACACAAATATGTTTGTGTAGAAAAAATTTTTATACTACATTTATACTCCAGCAAAAACCACCTAGTTTTTGTACAAAACTAGTTTTTCCTTGTTATAAAGTATTAAGAATTTTTAGGAAAACATTTAAATTTGGGGAAACATTTAAACCGTCAAAAGTATTGAGTAGTGTCTTTTTTCTTTCCTTTCTAAAAATATCGCTAAATCAAATCAAAAATTCACTAGAAAATAGCTAAATTATAAAAAACGTAAAAAATTTAGCTATAAATCGATAAATTTCACAAGCTTTTCAGGTTCTATATTTTTATTTTCGAACTTTTTAAAAAACTTATCGATACATTGCTAAATTTTTGGAACTTTTAAGTTTTCCATAAAAATTTAGCCATAAATCGCTGAATAATAATGATTAAAAAATTCTGTCAAGGAAATAAATGTAAAAAAATTCTAAAAATATAACTATTAATTTTTCAAACTAGTTATATAGTTATATTTTTTTTTCAAATTTATCTATATCTGTAAAGTTTTTATTTTTAATAGTAAAAGGCTTTATTTTTGCATCATGTAGGTTGATAAACAGCATCCGGTTTCTAATTTGTTCATTTTTACTAGCACACGTTGTAAAATTGCTTATTTAAACATTTTATTTGTACATTATTGTTTTCTTCTACTGAACGGCAGAAAAAAGGCTTTGAATTCAATGAACTTATTTTATTTTTTTTCTATTCAGTGAACTTATTTTATTTTTTTTCAATTCAGTGAACTTATTTTTTTTTTTAATTCACTGAACGTAATTTTATTTTTTTTAATTCACTGAACGAAAATGAAATTGAACGAATTCAGTAGTGAATTAATTTGGTGAATTAATTCATTTGATTTAATAAAAAGAACTATTGCAATTAAATTAATTATTTGAATTTGTTGTTTGATGAACGCATTCAGTTGAACGAATTCAGTGAATTACTTAAGAAAAGGAATTCAATCAATTGTAGAGAAAATTCAATTCGATTGGTAGTGAATTCATTCAAAAAGGAATTAATTCTTCCAAGCTCTGCGGTCAATATGCTTGCACCACTTGGAAAGTTGTGCCATAATATTGCAAATGTATGGCCCGCTTAAGAAATCGTCAAGACTGACTTGAAAAAAAATCGCTAGTTTTCCCGCTAAAACGGAGAATCAGGGATGGAAATGAGTTTTTTTCATTTTGTACCAACCACATAAAAAAATTGTACTTTTTCGACCCTCACGGTACCAAAATTTTTCATATATAGAAAATTTGTCAGAATAAAAACTTTGCAGAAAATATTCTTCTACAAAAATTGTACTTTTTCAGCCCTCACCAATTTTTTTGATATAAAAAGTACATGCGATCGAGGTCAACCTTGCAGAAAATACTATTCTGTAAGACACAAAGGCCTGCTAACTTATATTAAAATAACCAATAGTTGTCAGTATCAAGTGTATATGAAAATATATGTTTTAACGGTTTGTTCTGTTTATTTTTAAGATAAGTTACCCGTCCTAAGAATAAAATGTAATATTTTTTTTACTTTTCAAAAAATATACGAAAGAGGCGGGTTAAATTCTAGAATTTTATGTAGTAGCAGCACTCAATCGACGCGTATTGATGAGCTGATTATAGGAAAATAATAATTTTACATATATACTTGAGCAAAAAGCACCTAGTTTTGACAAGTTAAAAACTAAAAGAGCCAAATAACAGGTAGTTTTTGCTCAGGTATAAATGTAGTATAATACATTTTTTTGCAACATTGGGCCCAAAAGTTGCCAGTTACAAGTTTTTGTGTTTTTGCTACTTTTGATCAATAAGTGATACATTTGTTGTTGTTCATTTACAATAAAAATTGTATTATAAAGCTGCCTACACACTATGGAACATGGTTGAGGGAACAAAAAATATCAAAAAATTTTGTAAACACGAAATGCACGCTCTCAACACTCACACACACACAAACGCACTCACACATTCACAAAAAATGCTCTCTTTTTTTAAGTATGTTCCCTAGTGTGTAGGCAGCTTAAGAATGACAAATAATTTTTGTTTTTGAATTATATTTGTATGTTTTTATTTGTCAATCATACAAAACAAAAAGTTTTTAAAAACAACAATAAAGCCTAACTTGCTAGTTTCAGTATTAATAATCTAAAATAGAAGAGAGCACGAATTTCCTTATGTGAGAAATAATGTGTGTGAAGAGAACAACTATATCGAAAAACTATCAAACTGTCAAATTGATGTTGGTAATGCAGTACCCTGCATATGATTTGCATTGATGGTGTAAAAAACTAGAATCTAGAAACTAGCAAATGTCATATAGGCTTAACAAATGTATCACTATTTGATCAAAAGTAGCAAACATTTTTACGCTACCAAAATATGACAGCGCTACCTGAGCGCTCAGACTGAGCGGTTAGTGATCAGGTCGTTCAGCAGATAGTTGCACAACTGTTGTAGAACTGTTGACTGTCAAATTGTATCTGCCGAACGCACCCATTGAGAAGGGAACAAAAATATCAAAAAATTTTAATAACACTAATTGCACGAATGTCAACACGAACATTAACATACACAAATGAACATTCGTAAAAAAATGGTAATTTTTTCACGAATGTTCCTTCGTGAAGTCTCCGCTTCAAAATGTTTTCATTTGCTTTGCCAAGATTGGCACACAACAACAAAAAACGGTGAGCACGATAGTCTCTCTAGTAAATAAATACTTTTTGATAACATGTTGTCATGGAATGTTGAAACGGAAATTGAATTATTTATGTTTTCTTTTTTCAGACATTTATCGAATTACAAAAAAGTATTGAAGAAGCGCCAAAAGAAAAATTAACTGAAAATTTAAAGAAAGTGAAAAAAAAGTTGAAAAAACTTTAAAAAATATATTAAAAATAATAAAAAAAAAGCATTAAAAGCAAAGAAAAGTGAAAAAAGTTGAAAAACTTAAAATAAATAATAAAAAACATTAAAAGTAAAGAAAAGTGAAAAAAGAAAATTGAATTGAAATAGAGTACCCAAAGGGTGGGTGTGAAAGGATGTCCCGGATATTCCGGAGACACTTGTCCTCTATTTCAATTCAGAAGAGATTCTGCTCATGCGTGGTGCAAAAATTTAAAAATATCTAAAGATATTTTGAATACTGCCTTACGCATCTGCAGCCTCCATTTTAAAAGTGAATGCATTGCTCCAGGCCGATATTTACGACCTGGAGCTATGCCAACATTAAATCTTGGTAAGTATGTTTTGTACGCTTCAAACTTCTTAGCCTTGCATTACTTTAGAACCTTACCCTTGCATTAGTTTGGATACCAAATTTTTTAATACACCCATGTTCTCCTGAATTAGTAAATAATTGTGCCACTTGTTTAAAACTTTCTACTCAGGGCCCTAGAATAGGAACACGAAACTGAAGTTGAAATTATTTTGTAATATATATAGATCTGAAGTTATTGCCTGTCGTCATATGAAGACGTTAGGGGAATACGGGTACAATTGTTAGAAAAGAAATTAGGAATAAAAGGAATAGTGGAACAAATCTACTTTATGGGCATAGCTCAAAAAAACCGAAATTAGGGGTAAAATAGGTGAGTTCAGAGGTGTGTCGGCGGCCCATATTTTCTGAGTTATGGGCCTCTTAAGTTTGGATATATCATTTAATTTATATATTTTTAACTTCGGAATGCGTTATCTGAACGGAACGAAATGGCTGTCGTTACAAATCTACTTCAAGCACATTTGATCCGGCATAAAAAAAATTTCAAAACTATTAACCATGGATGGTAACCGAAACGATGTGGTTACCGGTAAGGGCAACGCTATTTTAGATTATTTCGGTAACGGTATTTTAAGGATAACGCTATTTCATTTATTTCGGTATCGGTATTTTAAGGTTAACGGTATTTTAGTTATTTCGGTAAGGGTAGTTTAAGGGTAACGGAATTGTGATTATTTCGGTAACGGTATTTTAAGGTTAATGGTTTTCAGTTATTTCGGTAACGGTATTTTAAGATTAACGGTAGTTGTTGTTGTAACGGCTTCAAAATGAGAATTTGTAGTTCATAATTCTCATCTAAAGCCGGATTGGCAATCCTTGCTCGGATAAATTCGAAAATTCGAATACATCCGAATCGTTCCGGCTCATAGTCCGATTGCCGTGGGAACCGGGTTATACCGCCCATACTCAGTCGTCAGAGCCTCGTTAGCGTTAACAGGGGACAATATGTCCAAGGTGGACTGTGGGTGAGGTTGGCATTTGTAAATAATTTCCCTTGTATTTCCCTTTCGGCGTATACCTCAAAATTTTTTACAAAAAACAAACGAGAATAAAAACATAATCAATTTATCAACTTAATGTACCAAAAATACTAAATAACCACTTGCAACTACAAAAAGCAGAAAATTAGAAATAACGGTATTTTAGGGATAACGGTATTTCATTTATTTCGGTAACGGTATTTTAAAGGTATCGATATTTCATTTATTTCGGTATTTTAAGGATAGCGGTATTTCAGTTATATCGGTAACAGTATTTTAAGGATAACGGTATTTTTAGTTTTGGGTCACGGTATTTTAGGGTTAACGGCAGTCAGTTGAAAGGGTTTTGAATCGATAACGATATTTTAGCGGTATTGCCTGCCAACCCTGCTATTAACCCATTGCGGCCCAGCTCATGATTTTCTGTTTTTGAAATGGAATTCTTCTAAGAAAAAGCATCCCAGGTAGAAAATTACAAAGGGGCCAGCACTGGCAAAGCACCGAAATGGGTGGTATGAGTGCTTGTTAACAGCGCTTTCCCAACGCCCAAATGATTACACCGGTCCACGGTGGTGCCAATGCCCTGGGAAGCATTTAATGCTTTGCAAAGTATTGAGATAGCACCAAGAAACATAAAAATCAAGTGTTTTCCCTGCCACCAAATTATGAGCCCTCATCACTGAAGAATTTTAAATTACTCTAAAAATAGACGATTCTTGGAGTTATTGTATTGTGGATTCAAAAATTATTTAAATATTCACTCTGAGTTTCTTTTTCAATAACAAAATAATGTTATAGGAAAACAAGCGCTGGGAATTCACCCTTTTAAAGCATTGGGAAGGCGTCCAAATTTAGTGTTTTGCCAGTACTTCTTTTTGTAAGACCGCGGTCTACTTGCGCTTTGCCAGTGCTTGTTTTTTGTTACCACACATAATTTTCACCTAGGATGTTTTCTCAATATTTTGCCTATTTAATGTACAAAATAACAATTATTTATTTGTAGCTAAGGCTTTAAGTTTTAATATAAGATATAATTTAAGCCTTTAACCCTTCTAACAGCGCAGATATCAAGAGTTAAATTTAATAGTGGCTTCGCTGAGTAAAGTTTTTCCGTGTAACCGGCCTTCTGCCGGGCTTAGGGGTTTTTTCCTACGTGATAGGCAGTTTAGTGGCTTCGCTGAGTAAAGTGTTTACGTGTAACCAGCCTTCGGCCGGGCTTAGGGTTTTTTTCCTATGTGATAGGCAGTTTAGTGGCTTCGCTGAGTAAAGCTTTTCAGTGTAATAGGCTTTGGCCGGGCTTAGGGGGTTCCCCTATGTAGCGTTCGCATTTTTTTAATTTTGTAAATATTTGAATGAACAATCTCGTGAGCGAAGCGAGCTCGCTCGCACTCGCAGTTGTGGTTTGCAGTGGTTTAATTAATATATTTATTTTAAAGCCAGGTATTTTGTTCGTACTTTTGCGAAAAAAGCTGTCAAACTCCATATAAAAAAAAATGATTTTTCACTTGCGTGGAATTGTTGCGAAATTGCGGTGGAATTTTTTTTCGCATCAATTTAATAGCAGGACCATTTGAAAATGTAGCGAAAAAGTGACATTTGGGTTAATTATGATTGTAACTTTTTATAGATCACAAAAAATTTGTGCATTTTGATGTTTTTATTATAGTTTTTGAGCTCCACACATAGAGCTAAATTTTTTCGCTCTTTTGAACAAAGTACAAAGCACAAAAATAAAAAAATTAATATGATATTTAACTGTTAATATCTGGGGTGTTATAAGGGTTACAGGTATAAATTATATCTTAAATTGAAGCTGAGAGCCTTAACTACAATTAAATAATAGTTATTTTGTATCTTTATATTGGTGAAATATTGAGATAATGGGCGTTTTCTCTAAAAAGTATGGATAAAACCAGACTTTTACGATTTGACGCTTAATGGACTCGGGAGTATTATATCTCAAATTAAAGGTATTTCAATAGCCTTTTTAACGATAAGTTGTTTTTATCCGATAATAAATGGCGAATATACAAAGAATTCAAAATTCAAACTCGGGAATCGGTGTTCGCCGACAAAAAAAGCATACATCGTTGAACTCGGCATTGAAAGTTCTATCGTCCGTGAAAATTTGAAACAAATCCGAGTTATGCCCGTAAACTAGAGTTTAGCCAAAGAAGGTTATAATTTTTTAATAGGGAATATCGGTTAATCGTTTTTGGTTTGCGATACTGTAAAGGGTGTGTCAGCATGCTGTTAGATAAAAAAACAATGTGGCGAACTTTCGAGAAAGTTCCGTCCACGTGATTTACAAATCAGACGCACAGGAACCACAGCAACACATATACAACCATTGCCTTCACAATGGAGGCTAATCGTGATGAAGTTCCAATACGCCAGAAAAGGTTTGCATATGGTTAGACTCAACAGTCTAACGGCATGCTGAGACACGCTTTAGAGTATCGCAAAACAAAAACAATTAACCGATATTCCATATTAAAATTTAGTACAGGTCACGAGATAACCTTCTTCTTCGGCGACTCACGGCGAACTGAATAATTAATTTTAATTACATTTTTTGTTTTCTCCTTTGTTTTTTTTTGCTTGTAAAAAGGCTTTTATTAAATGTTTTATTTCCCCGACTTCCTTCATTTTATCTTGTTCGCTGTTAAATTTCTTCTAATTCCTTGTGTTTTTCTACTCATTCGTGTATGAAGTTTTTTGGAAAACTACGCGCTTTTAAAGCACCTTAACCCTCTAATGCTCTTTCTTCTGATTGCAATAATATTTAAACCATATATTTGGCGTTGAAAATCTACTATGTAACAAATATTAAAATTTTAATTTATCGCTTTATTTAGGCGATATAGCATAACAAAGGTTGGAGACGTATCTTGAAACCCAGTAGTCAAATAATTTCGGCTTCTGCTGTAAATAGCACTAACAATAAAATAAAATTACGTACCAAAAATTGTTGTTATTTCAAAAGTTATGGCTATTTTCGCTTTTTGAAAATTACGAAATTTGGCGAATTTGGCACTAAATATCAATAAATTTTGACGAAACTAGTTCTGCTTACTACTACCTCTGAGTACATAATATGTGTTTAATTTCACGAAAATCTGTTAGCTGGTTTTTGAGTTAGTGAGATATTTGTAAAACGTATCCTGGCGTTATCTTGTGAGCCCTGGAGAAAAATTTTTAACTGATTTTACAATTAGAGGCTCTAAACTAGCTTTATTATTATCGGTAATGTACGCCATGTAAATGTATTTTTTGGCAATTTTTCAAATATTTTTTTTTGTTGTAAAAAGATAATTTTTTAAAATTTTCTAAATTTTCACTTTGCATGCTTCTCGCTTGAAAACCGTTCCTTATACAAAAAAAGTTTGAAGGCAAAAAAAGTAGGCCTTTAAGTTTTCTATGGATATAATACAACTTGTTTAATAAAATATTGTTATTTAGCCTAAAACTATTTAAAATCTGAAGACCGCCAAAAGGCGGCCTTGGGCATTAGAGGGTTAATGGATACCCCCTGATCAGAGCTTTGAGGAATTAACTCGTTTTTGAATGAATTCACTACCAATCGAATTCAATTTTCTTTAGAATTGAATGAATGCTTTTTCTTAATTCACTGAATTCGTTCAACTGAAGGCGTTCAACAAAAAACAAATTCAAAGAACTCATTCAATTGCTATAGTTCTTTTTATTAAATCAAGTGAATTAATTCCTTATCGAATTAATTAGGTTATAATGATTGCTATTTGAAACTGTTTTTTATAATTCTTTATATATTTTAGTTTTAAAAACTTGGAAAATCGCAATCTAAGAGCCACAAAAAAAAAAGATTGTGTTTAAAATTTATTAGATCAATTATAAAAAATACAAACCTATTTCATTTATATACAGTGGTGGAAAATATAATAGAAACGATTCAAGTTTTTTCTAATTTTATTCTCGTTGCCTTTATTTTTAAACATCAAAATAGTTGCTAAATTTGTCCCTAAAGGCGAAGAGATGGTTCAGAAAATTGTACAGAAGCAAATTTAGCCACTATTTTGATCTTTTAATAATAAAGGCAACAAAAATAAAATTAGGAAAAACTTGAATCGTTTCTTATATATTTTCCACCACTGTATAACTTCTACGTACATATATTATGTCTGTTCCCGTACTTTACCGAAGTTACACAAACTAGCCCAAAGCCGTTCCCGTACTCAAAATTGCGTGTAAATTGTTGTTGTTTGGGCTGTTTTGGGAACGCACATATTATTTATTATGGGTTTTCATGTGCAATCTTAACGAAACTTTTTGTACAAAGCGTTTACCACACTCTTCACATCTATGCGGTTTTTCTCCCGTATGCAACAATTCATGATGTTTTAAATTATCACCTTTACCAAATGTCTGATCGCAATAACGACATGCAAATCGTCGTATGCCATGGTGCACCACTTCAATGTGCACACGCAAATTGGTAGTTCTATAAAATATTAATGAACAATTAGGGCACGGATATTTTTTCTCTTTGGTATGACTATTTAGATGAGATCTAAGCTCTTTTTTAGTTGTTTTCTTTGCTCCACAATATGAGCATTCAAAATTTCTAATACCAGCATGCCTTTGCTGATGTTCTTTGAAGGTACGTGGGTTTATGAAAGCTTTACCACATTCTGTACATTGGAATGGATATAATTCTTTAGGTCCATGGGTATATTTATGTTCTTTAAATACTTGCAATTTTGTATAGATTTTACCACATTCTTCACATACATGCTTGTATGGTGCTTTATCAGCAGGTTTATCTAGTTTTTCTTCTCTTATATGGTATTGGCGATAGTGTTCCTTGTAGCTGCGAGTACTTTTAAACTTGTTACCACAATCTTCATGCTCACAAACAATAGTTAATTTTTTTTCACCATGAAACTCACTTAAATGTTTAAGCATTTGAGGTGATTTGTCAAATGCTTGATCACATTTTGAACACTGATAGGGTTTTAAGCCAAAATGGGTGCGTTTATGAATATCCAAAGTTTGCTGACTAACTGCCCGATATTTACATTGTTCACATCGAAATGTATATGTATATTTTTTTCTTTTTGTATTTTGGGAATTTTTCTTCTTTGACTCATTACTTGACTCATCTAAGGAAGTGCAATATTGTTTATTGTAGACTTCATAACTATTTGAATTTGAGCTTTCATCTCCACTATGACATAGCTCTTTACTTGAATTGTTATTTTTTCCTTTTTCATCGTCATTGTTTTTAAAATAAGTTAAAACATTAATCTCAGCCTGGTTAAGTTCATTTTGTATATCAGTCGATTTTATGCTATTTATCATAGGCTAGAATACACATATACACACATACGCACATTATTTATCGTAACTTTCTAAATATTAAACTTAAAAATACCTCTAATTCAAAAATAGCACACATTGATTCACTTTTAATAGTGCAGTCTGTATCCCGGTTCTCAACTTTATCTATTCTTAAGAAATGTTCCACTTGAGATTCCTTAGGACCAACATCTTTTTCAGGTGGCATAGCCTTGGCTTTGGCAGGATTTTTCATATCTTCATTTACATTTGTTTTTCTTAATATATCTTCAATTTTTTTTCGGGAACGCACACACATTTGTTGAAATTCTAAAAGATATTTCAATTTATTTCGACAAGAGCGGCATATACTGTTTGGGTGTGTGTCAGTCACTAAAGGATTGTATATAGTAGCATCCTCTAACCATTGCCGCATTTGTAAATCCAGACCTTGAATACAAAATTTTTGTCGTTTCAAAGGTTTAAGACAAACGCCACAGAAATTTTGCAATGTTTCTTGAGAAATATCATACATGTCCCCCAAATGTTTGTTTATTAATTTTTATAAAAGAGCAAAGTTGGGTACAGTGATGCCACACCTTTTTGGTGAAAAAGCTTCAAAATTTGAAAAACAACAAATAAATCGTCAAGCATTTTATGAAAAATCGTCATCAAAAAAATATAAAAACACTAATGCGAGATTCACACTTTATAACCGTTAAACCACAGTATACCGGATAGCAAAGGTTTAAATTAAAAGACTTAATTCCTTCATTCACTTTTTAAAAATTAATGTAATTTGGGTTAAATTTCATTCCGTAATAGCATTCTTATGGAATTAATTCGATAGATTAATTCCCAAAAGTTTTAAATTACATGAATTAATTCTATTTTTAATGAATTCTAATTGAATGAAACCAAAATTTACCTGAATTCATTGAGTAAAAAGTAGGGTTGGCAACCGTTTCATAAAGTTAGTGATAAGTGATAACGTTATTTCAACAGTATTTCGTTAGGTTATTTTAAGGTTATCGGTATTTTAAGTTATATCGTTAAGTTATTTTAGGGTTTACGGTATTTTAAGTTATTTCGTTAGGGTATTTTAAGGTTAAAGGTATTTTAAATAATTTCGTTAGGGTATTTTAAGGTTATCGGTATTTTACGTTATTTCGTAGTATATTTTATAGATATCAGATTATTTTTACCCTTATTAATAAGTTATTAATTTAATTTAATTTCTTTATTTATAACAATAACCTAGCCTAAAGGCCATAATCGGTTACAAATTTTTACTAAAAGTAACAAAACAAGCAATAAAATTTGTTTAAAATAATATCAGTAATATATTATTTTAAAGCCTCCAAATAAGTAGTGATATATCTCTATATCGGTAACTCATTATTTCATACCATCCACATAAGTATTGATGTATTACAATATTAGTGACGCATTACTTTAGGTTTCTAAGTAAAACCAAAGTAAAGGGGTAGCCATTGCAAGGCAATGCGTGAAAAAGGTCTAAACCTTTAACAAGGTTTTGCTGGGTGGTTTTGTGCGTTCCCAGTATTAAATATGACCATTTTTACCATTTTTTGAGATAATTATTTGTTTATTCTCATTTTACCAGACTTTAACCAAAATTATTTCGAACAAACTTAATATTACCACCGTACGTATAGTTAACAATACCATTTGTAATTAATCAAAACAAACTCATACAAACTTATTTTTTTTAATTTAATTTTTATGTTTTTAGAGAAAAAAAACCTTAACCTCAAACCTACTAAATTAGAATTAATAAAAATACATATTAATGACAATATTAATTGTATTTGGTCTATACGACGCGTTTGAAAAAACAACACTATACTGTAATTCTATTTCGTTAGGGTATTTTAGGGTTAACGGTATTTTAATTTATATCGTTAGGGTATTTTAAGGTTATCGATATTTTAATTTATTTCGTTAGGGAATTTATTTCCAAATGGAATTTTTGGTATTAATTAAAATCAGGTCGACTTTACCTAATATTAAATTATTTTATTTAATTTTTTACTCAAATGTTTTTAACTTCCAAATCCATTTTTCTGAAAGTGCGGCTATATTTATGAAACACTAGTAAAATAAAAATGGCGATTTAAATTAATCTACGTTAAAAAAAACTTTTTTTTTTAGTTATAAGTAGTGTTTCCAATTCGGTTAATCGATTAACCGATTCCTCGATTAATCGCCTCTATTTCGGTTAATGTCGAAACAAATAATTCAAAACTCAAATAATTATTCGATCCGAATAATCGGTTAAAACAGGTCGATTAACCGGTTACAATTTTAATATGGAATTTATCCCTTATTTTTTTCTCAAAACTTCATAATTTTCTTAACTTTGGCTCAAAAATTACAAGAAACATAAACACAAATATATTTTATTTGTATTTAAGAAAATTCTATTTGTATTTTAAATTTGTCCAAATATATTTCAAAATTATTCACATGTATTTAAAAATTTTTTAATCTGTATTTCAAAATTGTAAAATTGCATTTAAAATAATTCCATTTGTATTTCAAAATTCTCCAAATGTATTTCAGAAATTTCCAAATGTATTTCAAAAGACTCTATTTGTATTCCAAAATTTTCCAAATGTATTTAATAAAATTCTAATTGCATTTCAAATTTTTCTAAATGTATTTCAGAAATTTCTATTTTATTTTAAAAGCATTTTTACAAACGCCTGTTTTCTCTTTCGTAATGAAAATTTTATAGGAATTATAAGACATGTACGTTGCTTATAAAATAAAAATATAAATTTCTGAAATAGATTTCGAAAAATTTGAAATGCAATTAGAATTTTATTAAATACATTTGGAAAATTTTGGAATACAAATAGAGTCTTTTTAAATTCATTTGGAAATTTCTGAAATACATTTAGAAAATTTTGAAATACAAATGGAATTATTTGAAATGCATTTTGACAATTTTGAAATTCAGATTTAAAATTTTTAAATACAAATGAATGATTTTGAAATGTATTTGGACAGTTTTCAAATACAAATAGAATTTTCTTAAATACAAATAAAATATTTTAAAATATATTTGTAATACATATTTTAAAATATATTTGTATAATTAGTGTGGGCAGATATTATTCAGCCTCTAGTTCGATGTGATTGATATATTTGTATAATTTTGAAATACATTTTGAAAATTTTAAAATTCATTTTGAACAATTTTGAAATGAATTTTGAAACGTTTTTATACAATTTTAAACAGTGATTGGACAATTTTGAAAAATTTTAAAACATTTTTGGACAATTTTGAATGATTTTTGGACAAATTTAAAACATTTTTGGAAAAATTTTAAAAAAATTTGGATAATTTTGAAACATTTCAGACAATTTTGAAACCTTTTTAGGCCATTTTAGAATATATTTGGACAATTTTAAAACATTTTTGGACAATTTAAAAACATTTTTGAAGAATTTTAAAACATTTTTAAACAATTATGAAATATATTTGGAATTTTCTGAAATAAAACTGAAAGAGGTGTAGAATACAAGGGAACCCGTAACAGTTTCACTGAAATTAAATTTTTATTCGCATTTGTGACATTAATAATAACGAAATAACCTAAAGTTAACACAAAATTAAAGCTAAAAAATCAAAATTAAATGGAATTTGTAACTGTACACTGAGAGAAATGTCTGCATTCTATTTATGCATTTTTACATTGATTCAATAAAGTTTCGCTGAAGTTCGAACATTGAAAATTTTTATGAAGCTTTCCATTCATTTTGTTAAGAAAACTTCATTAGTTTAGTGGAAATTTGCATTAAAACTGGAATAATAAAGATCCCTGTGCGTATGTTAGCTCAAACTTTGGATAATTTTGTTTATTGTCAATGGCCCTTAAAAACGGAAAAAAGACTGAGAAATTTAACAACTGTTTATGATATTCTTTAGTCTACTAACTCTGCTAACTATTCAGAACATTTTTTTTTTGCAAATTTTTGTAGAGTAAATTGATATTTTGAATTAATTAATATTTTTCTCAAATGGAACTAAATCTTTTTTTTTATTTCTTCAGAGGAGGAGGAAGAAGTTTGGACAATAATTTTTTTAAATGCAATATTAAATTTATTGTAGTATTCATTAAATTTGCATTTGAAGAAATTTTGTATCCAAAGTTTTACAGATTAAAAAAAAATTTCGTAAAGAAATAGAAAATTTACCTTTAGGTTATACTATTTTTAACTTACTAATTTTAAGAAAAAAATCTCCTAGTTTCAGCAGTTTTTTTTTGCAATTTTTTCTATTATTATAAGAAATGTTTCAATTTAGATAATCTCAGATTCCGAAACTTTCAACCTTAAGGTACACGCGAGAGAAAACTGCTAGAGATGGAGCAAAAAACACTACAAAATAGCTAAACTCATTCAAAATAGAGCTAATTAGGAGTGATTTTTGTTTTATCTCTAGCATTTCTCTCTTGTTCTTTTTTTTTTTTTTTTTTTTTTTTTTTTTCCTATTTTAATTTAATTTAATTTTAATTTAATTTTAATTTAATTTCTTTATTTATTACAATAACCTAGCCTATAGGCCATAATCGGTTACAAATTTCTACTAAAAGTAACAAAACAAGCAATAAAATTTGCTTAAAATAATAAAAAAAATTAAGGTATAAAATATAATATTAGATGTATAATTAAATAACAATGTAAAAATAAAATTAATAAATGCAAAAAATTTAACGTAAAAGTTATAAAAAATATATTTGTAATACATATTTTAATTTGAATTTTTTTTTAAATACATCGTGTTCATATGTCATATTGATATTTAACAAAAACAGGAAGCTGTTAGTGTCTTTGTTGATAAAAAGTTAAGGAAATACATTAATTTTGCTTTAAACGATTAATCGATTAATCGCCAATTTTCTCGAATAACCGACCCGAATAACCGGTTAATCAATTTTAGTGATTTTTCGAATAATGCAATAACCGGTTAACCGCCTATGTCGAATAATTGGAAACAGTAGTTATAAGGTCTTTATATGACACAATCTCTTGAATGCTCTCATTTACCCAATTTTCGCGTACGGGAATGCTTTTTGGTTAAGTTTGGGATCCCGCGGGTTCCCGCGGTAACGTAAAGGAACGGACCTATTAAGGGCGGATTATGGGACCGTAAACGTAAATGTGATGTAACTGTACCGTGCCGTAGCTAAAAAGTACACTTATAGATTATCGTAAACGACATTACTATTTAGCATCTATTTCATGTGGTTTTATATTTTATTCTAAATTTTTCCATTTATTTGTTAATTTTTATTCCTTATTTGTTGTTTGAATCAATTTTCTTTATTCATTTCATATTTTTTCCGACTAAAATCATTCAGCTGTTTCGATGCCGGATAGAAAATTCTGATTTCAACAGAATAATCCGGCAAGTTCGTTTACATTTACGTGTTAGTAACCATTCGTATACATTTCTTCTTGTGGTATCGAAACAGCTGATTCGTTACTGATACGTCTGTAACTATCTCTCTTATTTTTTCGTGATATGGGCCATTTTAAAAAATCGGGACGGAAAGAAATGGCGCCATCTTTAAAACTTCGGATACATTGGTGGCGTCATCTAACGGGTAATAATAGTAACATGAAAATATTATATTTTAACAATAAATTTTGTAAAATTTAACGAATTAGTTAGTTTTAAATAATTTTGAAAATAAACACTCAAAATTAGTTAAAGTACTGCGGATTTTTAGTATAGTGTTAAATGAAGATTACTAAAATCTTTGCTTAAATCAGTGTTTCAACTAAAAATTTGTTAAAATTTAGTCAAATCAATTTGAAACCGGTTTGACAGATTTTTTTACTGACGTATTATTTTAAGTGTACCTAAAAAAAATACAAAACTAAAGGCTGAGTTACCCAACCGTAAACGTATCTGTAACGAATCAGCTGTTCCGATACCACAAGAAGAAATGTATACGAATGGTTACTAACACGTAAATGTAAACGAACTTGCCGGATCATTCTGCTGAAATCAGAATTTTTTATCCGGCATCGAAACAGCTGAATGATTTTAGTCGGAAAAAATATGAAATGAATAAAGAAAATTGATTCAAACAACAAATAAGGAATAAAAATTAACAAATACATGGAAAAATTTAGAATAAAATATAAAACCACATGAAATAGATGCTAAATAGTAATGTCGTTTACGATAATCTATAAGTGTACTTTTTAGCTACGGCACGGTACAGTTACATCACATTTACGTTTACGGTCCCATAATACGCCCTTGACTTTGTAATTTGCAGTTGCTTTTTTTGCGTGTATGTATCTGTTGAAATTCTTGGAAAATGTACCTTTTAGCCGACGTTAGCCGGTTAGCCGTCGCCAGTCGACACTATTTTTTTAGGCCAGCCGCCGCCGATGCGTTTGCGGCTCAACTGTAAAAATCAATCGCCGCCGACTATTTTAGCCATTTGCCGCCGCCAGGTGACAGAATGGACCGGCTTGTATCTCTGGTACCAACTCACCCAACCTCTGTTAAGCTGCCTACACACTAGGGAACATGGTTGAGGGAACAAAAAATATCAAAAAATTTTGTAAACACGAAATGCACGCTCTCAACACGCACACACACACAAACGCACTTACACATTCACAAAAAATGCTCTCTTTTTTCAAGTATGTTCCCTAGTGTGTAGGCAGCTTTAAATCACTCTCTTCTTATTTTGTATCGAAAAATGTTACCGTATCAGGGCTGCCAGATGATTTTGATGAAAAATCGGCACTTTTTCACAAAAAAATCGGCATTTTCGGCACTTTGATTTCAAAAAATCGGCAAAAAATCGGCACTTTCAAAAATACCCATTTATGTAATATTTAGGTTAATTTACATAAAAAAAAATATGTGAAAAGGACATTTCTTGTAAAATAATAAATTTTTAAGTTTAACAATTAATTAAAAATAAAGGTTTAAGAGGTAAATTAAATGATAATAAAAAAAATGTTAGCTGTAATTTCATAAATATTTATATACTACATATTCAGATGAGCAATACTCATAAATTAATTTCACAATTTTGAAAGATATTTCTCCTTTGAACATAAGGTTCCCATACACCTTGCAATATTATGCAATTATTATTACTAAGTTCATGCATTTATAATCGTGTTTTATGTACATACGATGTATGTTTACAATCAAAAAATATGCATTTCAAATTTTAAAAATATGCATTTATTATTGATTTTTCCAACGTTTTTGATATTATCAATTCAGTTTTAGTATTACATATTTGTCTTTAAAAGTAGTTCAACATTAAGAATTGCCGTTATTCATTGTCAAAAATTGATTTATGTTTGATATTTCTGATATTTTTGTATTCGTGATCAAAAGAAATTTGAAAAATATTTAAAAAAAATAAATTGTTTTGTACAGTGTATAGGCAAAAACACAGTTTTAAATTAAATACCAAAAAATAAAGCATAACATTCGTTTTTAGCAAATAATGCAAAAAATATGTATTTTATTTATTTATTTCAACAAATACATAACCGAGCCCATGAGGCCATATATGGTTAAAAAAAGCTACTAAATATACCACAATATGCAAAAAACTATACATTTTTAGCAAAATATTTTAAAAATGTGCATTTGCAGCAAAATATGAAAAAATATGCAGTAACAAGTCGATTACATTTTGTTGCAAATTTGTTGATCGCAAAGATATTTTGTTAACATTCTGTTTCAGCTAACGACAATAAACATGTATTAACACGAATTTTCGAAATGTCAAAGATAGAATTATTTTCTTATTTATTAATATGCACTGTAAATCACTAAAAATTTAAATTTTGTGTTTTTGAGTTTTAACAAAAATTCCGCATTTTTCGACTAAAAATCGGCAAATCGGCATTTTGCATATTTTTTAATAAAAAATCAGCAAAATGCCGAAAAATCGGCAATTCTGGCAGCCCTGTACCGTATGAACTACACTGTCTGTAAAGGTTAACATTTTTCGATACAAAATGTTAATCTTCGAAAGAGAGCGACGAATAGCGCCTGGTATGCCATCGTCAACGTTTACACGGTTGCGTTTAGGAATGCATGACTTTGTTCAGTTGCATTGCAAATGACGTTTTGGAACTCAGCCTGTAGCAAATCTGTACTCCAGAGTCAAACAAGTTTTACTCTGGAGTGGAATAACAAGAGTTAGCACAATACAAAAATGTGTTAGTATGAAAGAGAAAAAAACAAAATTTGCTACAGATTGGAGTACTCCGTCATTGTAAACGCATCTTTATAATATTTCAATAATGCACTATATTTTATAAATCATATTGCGCAAAAAAATTACAAAGTTTGGCAAACATTTTAATTTTTTTCAATTTTTATATTTTACTCTATAAATTTTTGATTTTTATTTTAAAACTTTTTATAAAAGTTACAGAATGATTTTTCTGAAAAAATTAAGCAATAACTTTTTTATTTGATAATAAAATAAAAATTAAAAATTGACCTAAATTGAATGCCGGAAGTTGCTGGAATATACATATTTACTCACTTTAAATCACTTTTATTAACACTAGTTGACATAATCAGGATACCTATTATAATTGTTGAAGTCATTGGTTTTATGGCTTTTGATTTATATTCTTACGGTTGGTCTCATACTGTAGGTTTAATTTTAACTTAACTATAAACAAAAGAAAATGTCAAAAAATGTACACAAAACAACAACAAATTTTTGGGTTAACTATTAACTAAAGTTTAAACCTGCAGTATGAGACCCACCGTTAATAGTTATTTTTGATAACGAAAAAAAATCACAAAATAAATTTTATTATTTTTGAAAAAATAAAAATCGGTTTTGGATTGTTTTTGTTTGAATTAAAAATAAAAATCAAACAGAGCAAATAAACAGAAAATATTCAAACAAGAAATAATTGTAAAACAATCAGTTTTTTGAATAAAAGTTATAACTGTTATGTCCCTGATTTTAGGTCTAAATTTAATTACAAAAGGCTCTAAAACTTCACATAATTTGTTAATGCAATATGACATATTGTATATAAATTTTGGACCTTTTTCTTTTCAAATTGGCTTTGATATTTAAAATCGGACTTCGTCTTATATTTAATTTTTTTTTTAAACCCTTAAAAAATGTTTAAATTTTGACTTTCAGCGACTATATTTAGAAAAGTTATTGAGATATTACCCCTGATTATGTAAGGCGTAGACGTTTTTAGGCGTTTTTACAACAAAGTCGCTAGAACAAATATTTTTGTAGTATTTAGCGATCGAGTAAGTCTTATATTTTATCAAAATTGTATTAGATTCGCCAGGAAAATTTTACTTTTTGGTAATTTCCATTTTGAAAAATTCGATTTGTATGGATGCGTTTTTACTAAATACGCCAACGCCTTACATAATAAGGGGGATTGATACACACTTAAGTTTGAAAAATAGGGCACGGAATTAAGCTTAAACTGTGTAAAGCGTTTTCTTTCCGAAGCTATAGTTACTAAATTATAAATTTTTTATTGACAAAATTGACTGAAAAATTAAAAAAAATTAAATCGCGAATTGCGCGAAACCTAGAGCCAATTTGAACAAACTGCACCCCGTTTCTATATTTCTCGCATCGAAAAAGTTTTCACAAAAAACATGTGAAATACAACCCTGCTCTCCTTTATATAAGGTGAGTCGCAGACAATAAAATATATATGGCATCAAATCAGCTAATAATGTGCTGCATGTAAGTTATTTCTAATTTAATTAGGTGTTTTACAAAACTACATATATCCACAGTAATAAAAGTTACAGCATCTGAAAATATTACGACAAAACCTAAAGTCAATTTTTTTATCTCTTCAATCGCCCTGTGATATGCAGGGTGACCATGCATTTCTCGACGAGAAAACTTCTCGCATTAGATACAGAAACGGGGTACTGGTTGCAGATTCGAAATCAGCACCCCCTAATTATACTAAAACCACTGCAATAACTTGTAGAGCAGTGTTATTATTACTTAAAATTATTTGAAGTAAATAAAAGATTATTAATATTTCAAAGCTGAAATATTAATATTTTTTTACTTATGTGCGTATTTTAGTAAATAAAATAATACTGCTATTTCAAATTTACAAATATTAATAAAGAGCCGTTTACATTATAGTATTGAGTCATATGATTTTAAGTAAAGGAAATCATAGCAGTGGGTATATAATCCCAATTAAAATCTTAAAGACTTTCCCCTAAATTCATAAACGCTTTGTAAAATTATAGAAGGTTTATTGAACAAATTTTGTATGAAAATGACGTTTTGTAAACCTGCTATAACTTTACAAAGCATTTATGAATTAAGGGGTTTAAATGTAAGAGTTAACTTAACAGAGATGACTTTAGGTGTTTTTTTACTTTTTGGGTAAAGTTCGGTAAAATGAGAGTAAGGCTGCATTCACACCTAATTCTTAAACACGTGTTTAGCTAAAATTACCCAATAGTACGGGAACACAAAAAACCAGTTTTCTAGCCCAAAATCTTATTTCAAAGAATAATGTGAAACAGTGATGGGACTTGAAAAATTTTGTTTTGTGCCAAGTGTGTGACTGAAATGTGCCCGTGTTTTCAACTTTAATTTCATTTCGTGTAATTCAACTTTAATTTCATTTCGTAATCGCATTCTTATGGAATTAATTCTATTTTGAATGAATTCTAACCTAATGAATTCAAATTTTCTTGAATTCATTCATTTAAAATGATAAATGAAATCCATTCGATTCTTATTAAAGATTTGGGAATGCAACCAATGAATGAATTCTTTAGGAATGGTTACTCGTAATGGTGTACATAGAAACATTTTCTAAAACTGAATTAAATTTTTCATGAATTAAACTTAAATTAATTCTTTCGAAACTCTGAGCTAAAGAATTTTTAAAATTCTATGGGTTATTTGGTAATATCTTCGATGACATTTTTAGTTTTGCTTGGTTTGAAAGTGTATTTTAATACGAATAAATGCTCAGAAACTAAAAATTCAAGAATTTTTAAAGAATCGTTAATTTTTAAATCCATTTTCTATTAAATTTTGTATATAACGAAAATGTGCCAAAATAGTATCGGTTGTGCCATTGTACCAATCAATCTTAGATTGTGCCACAAATCCCATCACTGATGTGAAAATGCGTATAATTTCAGTTTGCAAATTGGCACAAATACCCATATTTATTCGTATTTGAAAGTTGTTTTTGATTTTATTCAATTAATCCTTATAAAAACAAACAAGTTTCTTTGGATTATTTCTTTATTTAATTAAAATTTTGAATCTATTTTCACAATTGTTTTTTGTTTATATTTACATCACCTGTTTTACCAAAGTTTACCCGAAGAAAAAGTCTGGGTAAATTTTGGTAAAAAGAGACACACTAGCTTTGTTCGGGTACTCAACATTGGGATCCCGCGGGATCCCAATTTTACCGAAAAGCGTTTTCTTACTACACAATTGGGTAAATGAGAGCTGTCATGAGAGAGTAATATTCTTGTTCTTCTTGCACGAGAAAGCCCAGACTTTTTTTTCGTGGAAATTTGGGTAAATTGTTTTAATCAGCTGTTATATCATCAGTTGGGTGCAACTAGTTCAATTGAACTCTTCACTGATTTGAACCAAAGACCTAGTTCACAACTAATAGCTCTTTTAGTTCAATGATCATTTCATTCATTCAGAAAATATGTTTATCATTTACAAAAATTAGTATAATAGTTGCAAAAGCCTATCGGTGATTTTACAACTCCATAAAATTATCAACAATTTTGTGAAGACGCTTGTTTAAATGTGTTAAAGAGTTAAATATGTAAATAAATCGAAGCTTTTGTTTAATATTAAAATCTTTTCCAAATTTAATAAACTATGTATTCCTTTTTGTAAATAGAAATGCCTAAAAAGGAAATTTTTATTAAATTTTTGATTTAAAAAGGGGTTTAACTAGAAAAGCTATCTAGATTTTTACAACAAATTGAACAAGAACTATTAAGAGCGCTCACCAAAACGAACTATAATGCACAAATCTATTGACATTTGTTTTTCGGGCTTCAAATGTGGTTTTTCGCGTTCGTTTACTTTTGTGCATTGTTGTTATTTCAGGAGAGTATTTCTTGTTAACTCTCATTTTACCGAACTTTACCCAAAAAGTAAAGAAACAGAGCTACTAATACACTCTCATTAGCGCTCTCATTAACCCAATTTTCGAGTACGGGAACGCTTTTGGGTAAATTTCGGTAACATTGGGAACGTACGGGAACGCACTTTTTGTGTGTGCAAATCTTACGAGAATGATTTTTTAAAAAAATTCTAAAAATGAGAAATCCGATAAGAAATCTTATGACTGCCAAAAGCACTGCTAGCACTCAATCCTATAATAGGTGTGTTTCTTTACTTTTTGGGTAAAGTTCGGTAAAATGAGAGTAAGCACAAAATCCTCTCACAAAATGACAAAATTACCCAATAGTACGGGAACACAAAAAACCACTTTTCTAGCCCAAAATCTTGAAACAGTGATGGGACTTGAAAAATTTTGTTTTGTGCCAAGTGTGTGACTAAAACTTGCCCGTGTTTTCAACTTTAATTTCATTTCGTGTAATTCAACTTTAATTTCATTTCGTAATCGCATTCTTATGGAATTAATTCTATTTTGAATGAATTCTAACCTAATGAATTAAAATTTTCTTGAATTCATTCAATTAAAATGATAAATGAAATTCATTCGATTATTAGATTTGGAAATGCAGCCAATGAATGAATTCTTTAGGAATGGTTACCAACTCGTAATGGTGTACATAGAAACATTTTCTAAAACTGAATTTAATTTTTCATGAATTAAACTTAAATTAATTCTTTCGAAACTCTGAGCTAAATTTAAATCATTTGAATTTTTAAAATTCTATGGGTTATTTGGTAATATCTTCGATGACATTTTTAGTTTTGCTTTGTTTGAAAATGTATTTTAATACAAATAAATGCTCAGACACTAAAAATTCAAGAATTTTTAAAGCATCGTTATTTTTTGAATCCATTTTCTATTAAATTTTGTAGATAACGATAATGTGTCAAAATAGTATCGGTTGTGCCATTGTACCAATCAATTTTAGATTGTGCCACAAATCCTATCACTGATGTGAAAATGCGTATAATTTCAGTTTGCAAATTGGCACAAATACCCATATTTATTCGTATTTGAAAGTTGTTTTTGATTTTATTCAATTAATTCTTATTATAAAAAACAAGTTTCTTTTGATTATTTCTTTATTTAGTTAAAATTTTAAATCTATTTTCACAATTGTTTTTTGTTTATATTTACATCAGCTGTTTTACCAAAGTTTACCCGAAGAAAAAGTCTGGGTAAATTTTGGTAAAAAGAGACACACTAATACACTCTCATTAGCGCTCTCATTTACCCAATTTTCGAGTACGGGAACGCATTTGGGTAAATTTAGGTAACTTTGGGTAAATTTCGGTAACATTGGGAAAGTACGGGAACGCACTTAATGTAAACTACTCTTAAGTGTCTTAAGTCTGGTTATAGCTTGTGTGCTCTGGTTTTGATTATGGGTTAGATTCAAACTACACTGCACTAGGTGAATGATAATAAAATTTCTTCATTCAATTAGTAAAATTATGAATGAACATGCGATTTGAATGATTCAAGTTGGGAATTCATTCATTTCAATTTCAATTCAATTCTTTATTGATATAACCGAGCCCAGTGGGCCATATATGGTTAAAAAATACTACATTAAATAATACTATAAATTAGATTAAAATAGTTAACTAAAAATAAATTAATTAAAGTTTCTATATAAAAAACAATTGATGCAACTCCAAAAATGTAACAAACATAATAATTATAATAAAATTTAATAAAAACTAAATAAATATACAATAGCTAACGGCACTGTTAAAAATAATGAATAAATAGAATCTCAATTATAGCAGTGAAATCACAATAAAAAACGTTAATTATTACCTATAATTTAAACCTCATTTCCTTGGACATGTTCAAAAATTCTTCGTTTATAAGTTTGGTAAGAATAATCTATGGACTTAAGTGGCTCTGGTAAATTATTACAAAATCGAGCTACCCTTACATAAAATGAGCGTCCTAAAAGGGAAGTAACGAAAGGATACTGTATTTGACGATTACGTGTAGATCTACTAAATGAAAAAAAAATGAATTCAAGTATGTAAGATCAGGATTATGTTGTGCCTTATAAAAACAAAGCATTAGCCGAGTTTTTACATAATTATAAAAAGAACAGCCTAAAAATTTTGACACATACGTTGACACATGATCCATAAGTCTTAAGGAATATAAATAACGCATAACTCTATTAAAAAGCAATAAACGTTTCCGCATAATATAACCAAAGGTTCCACTATACACTTCAATACAATACAAAAAAATAGGCATAACCAACGTGTGAACAAGCAAAACGTTGATATGTAGAGGTAAAATCAAATTGACGCTATAAAAAAAACAAGCGGACTAAAGCCCGCTCGATGGTTTGTATAAGTTCCCAGGTGACTGGGAACTTATACAAACCAAAGATTAAATTCGGCTGTGCCGAGTCTTTAGATACCCTCCATCCTGGTGTTTTTATTCGGGGATTCTACTAAGTACAAACAAGTATGAATTATTACCCATTTTGTATTCGGTCAATCCACTGTGCAACAAATGTGTATGATTTTTTCCACTACTACAAGTAAATATTTCAGTTTAATATTGTTTAATCTCAGTGCTGCCACAAGCAAGATTCAAAATTCCCAAAAGTGTAGACAAAATTACCCAAAAAATATGAAATTATAAATGACTTCAATTAACATATTATTACAATTTGAACTCCGAAAAAAGGTAATAACCTCATCAGTAAACTTAAAAAAAGTGATTTGGCCATTTCAATTGTCCCATCGTTCTGGGCGTTATATTATTACAAAGAAAAGTTCCTTAAATATGCAGCATTTATGATGAACTTTTGAGTCTTATACTGCATTTAGACTGAGCAAAAACTACCTAGTTTTTGTACAAAACTAGTTTTTGTTTGTTTTTTATGCATGCGTTTTGACAAGTAAAAACTACAAATGGCCAAAAACTAGGTAGGTTTTGCTCAGTCTAAATGCAGTATTATATGAATCTTCATAAAATTTAGAGAAAAAATTAACTTTAGACCAAAACACTTAAAAAGCTTGTAAATAAGAGTCAGTTATGATCACATGTGAACGATTTAAAAATAATCTTATTTTAGAGTCTTTCAAAAATCAAGTTTTACTTTAAAATCTTTGGCAAGCAATTGAGAGCACTTCAACTAAAATAATGTTTTTGTGGCATACACAATATAATAAATTATTCGATAAAACTTTATTAGTTGAAATTTGCTTAATTACTTGGTAACGATTTTTTTGTGTACGTTAATAGCTTATTTGTATAACGAAAGAATTTCAAAGCATGTATAGATTAATACACTTTCCTGATGTATCGGTTTAATTCGTGGATGATCAGTCGCTGTGAATCAAGTCATTAACTCGTATGAATAAAAAATAGATATTGGAATTTTTATGCAAACTTCACAATTAGATGTTAAGTCATTCATAAGCCAAATACATACATTGAGGCAGGGTTGGTGGGCTCTATCGCTAAAATACTGTTATAGATTCAAATATCGATACATTTAAAATACCAGTACCGAAATTAATGAAATACCATTATCCCATTATTTTTACAACACCATTATTTTTTAGTCTAAACTTTTTGTAATTCCACGTCGTAATTGTGAATTTACACAAGTACACTTAGTTAACCTTCCTATACCCGCGCTAATTTTTGTAACACGTATACCCGCGCGCGGTCTCACATACCAAAGGTTTTAAAACCTGTTTTTTAATAGTTTTTCCTAACACAACCTATATAGATAATATTTTTTTTTAAACTTAAAGATATAATGAAAAAAATTATACCATGCAATAACTTTATTTTCAGTAATTTGATCGACTTTCAGTCTTTTACAAAACAGCCTTAAATTAAATATATTTAAAAAAAGTGTTTTCTCGGTCTCACAGACCAACGCGCGGGTATAGGAAGGTTAATAAATTTATTTTACTTTACTTGGTTTTTTACCATAAAAAAAATTTGCGGAATGCACCGAAATAACTGAATACCGCTTATCTTAAAATACCATTATCGAAATAATTGCAATACATTTAACCTTAAAATACCGTTATCGAAATACTGTAACCGAAATAATCTATGATAGCGTTACTTACCCTCACCGATAATCGCACCGTTTCTGCTACCAACAATGCTTTGAAGTAATTGCTAAGTTGTATTCATAGACCCACTATCTATTGGGTAGTTTATGAATTAAATTCTTTTTTTATGTATATTATATTTTTTTATTTACAAATTTGATAACTTTCTCAATTCATTCATTTGAATTGAAATTTAAGTGAAAAACTAAACAATTTAATAATTGCTGTCATCCATGCCCTACCCATAAAGTGTCATATAGATGTGTGCAGACCATTAAAAATATAATTCCTTAATTCGTATTTTAAATCTCAATTTTGCAATAAGTTGAACTCAGTGAAATTTTTTTTACCCCGATGTAGTACTTTTCAAGCTGTTAAAAAAAAATCCGCGGAAAGACTTCTGTAGGGAGTTTATTTCTGTGAAAAGTTTGGAAATGGACTTAGCTACATATATCTAAGTCATTTATAGTCGGATTGGAACAATATATATATACCATTGGAAAGATAGTAAAAATATCTTATGGACGACATTTTTTTTTTGTTTGCTTGCCCATTACCGGCGAATGAGATTTATTTTTAAGATTTTTTAAAATAAACCGTTTTTATAAAAACCACCGTATACTACCACATAATTTTCCCGTTCCCGCGGCACTCGGGTCTTCGTACCGGAACGACTCGGAGCCGAACAAGCCCCGACCAAGGAATGCCAACTCAACAAACCCACAATACGTATGTATGCCCTCTTCTTTTTTCTAACCTGGAGCAACTTTATCCGGCGAACTTGCTCCATATTATATTGGTCCGTGCCGGAATCGAACAAAATCCAGGACCATGGTTCTGCTCGGTTTGCCAGGACCGGTTACACTCTGGCGGAACATCAGTCAGGTGTAACATCTGCAATCAGTGGGTTCACCTCAGGAAGGACAGCACTAGAAACTGCAGTGGGTTAAGAACCCATAGGGACTGGGACGGTAACTACGTGGCCCCATGCTGTATAGGCCAACGTAACAGCTCATCGTCATCGGAGTTGTCAACGTCGGCGACATCGTCGGCCTTGCCATCATCGAGACCCCGATCTCGTCCCAACAGCAACAACCACAGCAACAACAACAGCTACAACACCAACAGCAGACACCACAACTAACACCGCATGTGGCTGTCCCCCGACCTGAGGTGATAACACTTATGCAGTTTAACTGCAACGGCCTCCAAGGTAAGATCACGGAGATAACCCGATTTATGCAGCTCCACAAAGTCATGGTCGCTGCGGTCCAGGAAACTAAACTCAATGTCACCTGTAGACTCCAGAGTTGTAGTAATTACAACATTCTGCGCAAGGACCGCACACGGAGCGGAGGCGGGGGCCTCGCATTCATTATCGACAACACCGTTCTGTACAGCATAATCTCGCCTGACCCAAACGTACGTGACGTATACATGGAACATCAAGGTATAGCAGTAAGGTCAGGAGCTGCCGAGATAGAACTGTACAATGTGTATATTCCGCCAGTGGCCAGCTGCCCCGCAGGATATCACCCGGACATCAGATTCCTTCTGGTGGGTGATAACCGCATGGTGATGGGCGACTTTAACGCTCACCATGAGCTCTGGCACTCCAATCTGGGGGAAGACCAGAGAGGGATAGCCCTGGCGGAACAGGTCGATGACTCCACATTCTGCACACTGAATGAGGACGCCCCCACCAGAATTGTAGGAAGTTGCACTAGCTCGCCAGACATAACAATTTCGAGTGCAGGTCTGATAAATTACGCCTCCTGGCGGCCGATTATATCGTTGGCCTCAGACCACCTTCCTACGATAGACCAAGTGACTTTATCGTCTCTGAACGCCGCACGTACATTAACCACAAGAAAGCTAATTGGTTAGCGTTCAGAGAGTTCACCAACCGCAAATTCAGTGACCTACCCACCCCAACCGATGTGCGCTCCGCGGAAAGGAAGTTCCGCGAAATCGTCAACGCAGCGGCTGCTCGCTTCATTCCGGCTGGAAGGATCGCCAACATCAGACCAAATTTCCCAGCCGAAGCAGCAGAACTCACGGATGAGCGGGACGAGCTTCGTTAGACCAACACCAGCGACCCCAGGATCAGCGAACTCAACCGGGAGATCAGCAAGTTGGTCAACGAGCATAAACGGAACAAATGGGTAGATAATCTGAAAATATGCAACCTCAGCACCGGAACCAGCAAGCTATGGTCAACGGTCAAAGCTCTCTCGAACCCGTCCAAAAGGGACGACAGGGTATCGATCTCATTTGCCGATAGGACGATATCGGACCCGAAGAGGTGCGCGAGCTATTTTAGCCGGCAGTTTATAGAGCACCCCGAGAGAGACAAGGCGAAAAGGAGTGTCGTGGGGAAAATGCACGAACTCAGAGTCGATGACGAGCCATTAGCTTTTACGTCAACAGAGGTTGCCGAAGCCATCAAAAGAGCCAAACCATCTAGAGCTCTGGGACCCGACGGAATTTCCATGCTGATGATCAAACAACTGGAGATGCCAGGAGTAGAGTACCTGACAAAGGTCTTTAACCTTTCCCTATCCACCCTAATTGTGCCCGAGGTCTGGAAGATGGGCAGGGTGGTGCCACTTTTGAAGCCAGGAAAGGATGCGAGCCAGGGAGCATCGTACAGACCAATCTCCCTACTGTCACCGGACTTGAGGTTCTACTCCTCCCCAGTCTCACACAGCACCAGCATGGATTCCGTAAGCAGCACAGTACAACAACAGCTTTAACCGCCATTGCCACACAGATAACTAGCGGTCTAAATCAGAGCCGCCCTTGCGAAAGGACGGTTCTAGTGGCGCTTGACCTATCGAAGGCATTTGATACGGTCAGCCACGCGACCCTCTTCAGAGACATCGCCGAATCCAGTCTCCCAAATGGTACGAAGAGGTGGATAGCGAATTATCTGTGTGGTCGCCAGTCGTTTGTGGAGTTTCGTAACAAAAGGTCCAAACCTCGTAGAATTAAAGAAGGGGTTCCTCAAGGAGTTCTCTCCCCGATATTGTTTAATTTCTACGTTTCGAAACTCCCGGCACCACCAGAAGGAGTAGAATTGATCTCATATGCCGACGACTGTACGATACTGGCGACGGGTCACGATATTGATGGCTTATGCGGTAGGTTGAACAGTTATCTTCATGATCTTACGAATTTCTTCACTGGAAGGAATATGCAGCTCTCCCCTGCAAAATCCTCGGCGACTCTTTTTACCACTTGGACGAAAGAAGTAAGGCTGGAACTGAATGTAGTAGTCGATGGCGTGCGAATTCCGACACTCAACCACCCCAAAATTCTTGGGGTTACATTCGACAGCCTGTTCATGTCCTCAGCGCACACCACTGCAATTTGCAACAAGATGCAGAGTAGGAACAAGGTCCTCAAGTCGCTAGCCGGCAGCTCTTGGGGTACGGACAAAGAAACCTTGTTGGCAACCTACAAAACAATTGGTCGGTCAGTGGTTAATTATGCTGCGCCAGTGTGGTCGCCTAAAGTCAGCGATACCCAGTGGAGAAAGCTCCAAACCTGCCAAAACTCTGCCCTCAGGACAATTACAGGATGCCTGCAAATGTCCTCGGTTCAACATCTTCACGAGGAAACGAAGATCCTTACAGTAAAGGAACACTGCCAAATGCTCTCGAAGCAGTTCCTGCTGGGATGTCATAGGAGGAACCACCCGAATCACCATCTTACGGAGGTGGATCCCCCCCCCCCCCCACCGAGGCATGTCAGAAAGGACCTTCGTGTCTTTGAGGGCACGGTCCAGCGTTATATGAGAGACCCGCTGGACGAAGCATCCTATAGGGCAGGTATAAACGATATTCATCGGGACAGGGTAAATGACGCCATCAATTCTTATCGGATGAATATCGTTCTTGGAGGTCGTCCCCCACCTATTGCGGAGAACGAGGAGAGGACTCTCCCACGATCTTCAAGAGTTCTCCTCGCGCAATTGCGTTCGGGATGGTGTTCACGCCTTAATTCATATTGGTCTCGGATCGAGCCCACCATCCCGAACACATGTCCCGCATGCCAGAGAGGTCCCCACGACGTAAACCACCTCTTTGGCTGCACGGCAAACCCGACTCACCTAGATCCCACGTCACTATGTACCCACCCGGTTGAGGCGGCCCGGTTCCTGGGTCTGGATCTAGCTGAGTCAGCAGAACAAGATGAAGAAGAATAATTATAATATATTGCTTACATATTTTATTGTAGGAGGCGTTGCTACAACAACAACAACCACATAATTTTTTACTTATTAATATATTCTCAAGATTAAAAACTTTTGAGATGTAGTTCAAATTTTATCACTTCAAACACTGAAGATATTAGAAGTCAAACCTTTTTGTTTTTGCAGATGGTACATAAGATACAACTTTGACTCTAACCAACAATTATACTGGTTATAAAAATCGGGAATCGAACATATTTTGGGAGTAAACACATTTTCGGTGACAGTTTGTTAAAATTTCCCGTAGGGTATTGTCAGTATTGAGATTTTTCATTTGTCAAAAGTTAGCCATACTTTGAAAGAAAAAAAATCTCACGATTTTGACCTCTAATATCTTCGGTGTTTGAAGTGATAAAAACTTGATATATATATCAAATGAAAGCTTTTCGTCTTGATAACATACTTATAAGCACAATTTTTGTTCTTATATAGGTTTTCTATGGAATAAAAACAAAAAAAATAAAATTCCTACGCCGAATCATAATGGGTCAACAAAAAAATGCTATCCTAAAGCTATTTTTATTACCTTTCCAATGGTGTACATATTGTTCCAACCCTATCATAAATGAAGAAAATATAGTTAAGTTCATTTTTAAACTTTAAACCGGGCCCCCAAAAGAGAGTTATATCAGTAGTAAAAATTTAGAATCATTCGGTGAGGTGCCTCTAAAGCCAACATACGTCCAAATTATTCAATCGAATTAACACAAATAGGAACAAATCTGATCTCACTTTATTCAACGTCCATTAATTGATTGAATTATTCAGTCTTTTATAAAATGAATTATGCATATAAATTCAAAAAAAGAATTATCTCTTTCAAGGTCTGGGTGTGTATGTATCTATTTTTTCTTATTCAGTAACAACAACAACACACAGTTATTATATTTTTTCATGTTAATATGGAAAATTCCAGAGGTGCTTTTACATTTTCATTCATAACTTTTAAACGTCTGGACCAAATATGTCCATTTCCAATACATCCTAGCACAACTATTTTGACTGTGATCGTGATTTCAACAGACAGACAGACGGACACGGCTATATCGGTTTCGCTATTGATAACGATCAAGAATATATATTTTTTTATGTCCCAGATTTTTTTTCGATGAGTTACAAACGGAATGACAAAATGATATATACCCTCCTGCACAGTGGGATGGTATAATAATGGACATTTTAAAGTTGACGGCAGTTATTTTTTAAATCTATTTTTGAGTTGAAGAAATAATATATTTTTCGTCACTATAGAATTATTTATTTAGCTTGATTTTACTACTTTAAGGTGTAATAACAATTAAAGCATATCGACATTTAAAGCAGGTGACATTTATAGAACTTTTAATGTATAAGCAAAGGTAAAGGAACAACCTCTGTTAATGAACCTCTTGATTGGTCTGTTTTAAACGATAAAATGTGTTAACATTACAACAAATTTTATTAACATATTTCTTTGGTGCACGGTGCAAAAGCACGCGAGCGACTTCATAGAACCTAAACAATACATTTTAATTGTTAACTTTTATGTATTTGCATTTAGGGAAAAGAAGAATTCATATTTGGGTCATACTCCAGGAGGTTCAATGGAAGCAAATTCTTTATTCCTTCCCTTTTTCAATGGGAACTGTAATTGAAGTATTTTTTAAAATATGTACGAATAATTAAAAAATATGTAAATAATCGTAAATTAACAAAGTCGTTAATAAAATTAACTATTTTGTTTTTTTAGAGATAAAAAATGGAATCTCTAATAAATTCGTAATTCACAAACAAATGCATTTACAAAGAAAAAAACAACATTATCAGGCATGTCACAGACTTCAATTTCACTTGAAAGTGAAATTGAAAACGCAAATTGCTTCTCCAGAAGTAAATGGTATATTTCCATATTTAGACCAAAAATAACAGATAAACGTAATTAATTATAAGTTAAGAATGCTGTTTTTAATAATTTCACTTAAAAAAGTTTTTGTTCAAGAGCATATTTAAGGTTTTAACACATATTTCGCATAAAATTAATATGATTTCGATGTACAATTTCGTAACGTTTTACTTTTGGTTCTTCAGGTTTTTTGCGTTTTCGTAAATTCTAAAATGTTTAAAAAAAGACTTTTTGTGGTAAATTCGTGTTTCAACTGCTAAATTTTGATATAAGTTGCCATTTGTAGTTAAAAAAGAGAAGATCGCCGATCAAAATTTAAAATTTTACAAAAAAAATTACGTTTTGCTAATCAACAAGAAAATTATTCAATTTACCAACAAAAAGCGTTTTAAATGTACATTTTTTTAAGTGAAATAATTAACGACATTTTAGGGAATACATACCAAGCACTATTGAAAAGCTTTTATGAGTTTAAGCTGCTCTAGATATCAATTCCACTTTGGTTTTTGAAAGTGGAATGAAAACGATTTTTTTTTTTCGTTTTACGTTTTGTGGAGAAACTTTTAATGTTTTAAGTACAACTATTGAGCCTGTAGCATACTCGATACTTACCGAAACGTTTATTTTCTATACAAAATTATCCGTAGCACCCTGAACTGCAAATTCAGAAAGAACAAAATTGTTTTCGATCACTTTAGGAAAAAAATTGCGGAACTGAAATTGCGAAATCAAATCAATTCCGTAAAAAACCTGTGACATGCCTGTATATATACATTTTTGAAAGTTGTTTTAAAGCACATACATTCGAAACAGAAAAATAGCACTTATAGCTCCATTGTAACCAATTTAAAAGTTGTTTGTTTTGAATGACTTACACATATTTTTGCTTGGTATTGGCACTTTTCTAATATATTGTTTTCTTATGTTGGCACTCAACGTGCCAACAAAAAATCGGTTAATTTTGTACCCCACTTTTAAACCCCTAAGTATGAGATTGGATCTATAAAAAAAAACGTTTCTCTTATTTTTTCCTCTATAACATGTCCAAGCTGTACTGCCATCGGCGGTAATCTATTAACGGTGCTTCCTTGTAATACAATTGTTAAATTTTATATTCAGACTATTGCTTAGCTAAATATTTGTTATGAGTTTTCATATGAGCCTTTAAGGCAACTTTTTGTATAAAACGTTTACCACATTCTGTACAGACATGTGGTTTCTCTCCGGTATGTCGCATTTCATGATGTTTTAAAGAATCTTGTTTACCAAATGATTCTTCACAAAAACGACAAGTCCAACGTCGTATACCTTGATGAACAACTTGATCGTGCATTCGTAAATTTCCAGTACTATTAAATATCATTGGACACCGGGGACATTGCCATTGTTTCTCCTTGGTGTGGTAGTTAAGATGAGCCCGTAATTCATTTTTTGTGGTTTTCTTCATACCACAATAGGGACATTCAAAATTTTTAATACCGGCATGTCTAAGTTGATGTTCACTAAATGCTCGCTGATTCGTAAAAGCTTTATCACAGTCGGTACATTGGAAAGGATATTGTTCTTTAGGTTTGTGTGTATATTGATGTTGTTTTAAACGTGCCAATTTTAAATAAGTTTTGCCACAATCTTCGCAAACATGTTGTGGTTGAGTCTTAACAACTTGTTTCTTTTGTTGTATATGCTTGAGCCTATAGTGTTCCTTGTAACTTCTGCTACGTTGAAATTGTCTACCACAACCTTCGTATTCGCAAATTATATTTAATTTCTCTTCAGCATGTATTTCATTTAAATGCTCACGTACATGAATAGGTTTATTAAAGCTACGATCACATTTTGGGCATTGGAATGGTTTTAGACCTTGATGTGTACGCTTATGATTATCTAATGTTTGCTGATTGAGACATTTCCGATCACATTGATTACATTGATATTTATATTTTGTTTTTGTACTCGATGATTTTTTAGTTTTAGTGGTTTTAATTTCGGAAACAAGTCGTTTATCACTGCTGCTGTCTTTAATATTTGTTGCACTCATCTCTTCATGGGATTCACTGTCAGAATCCAAACTTCTTATTTCACTATTTTTTTTGAATTTGTATTCGGATCCGCTATCATATGTATCATTCTCTGAACTTTCTTTATTTTTCTCTATATTTTTTGATTCTTCTTCAATATTCAAAAAATTAAAATATCCAATTTTTTCGGATTCTTCTTTGGTATCTGATTGGTGAGGGTATTTGGTATCTGGTTGGTTGGTCATTAAAGTCTAAAAATATATTAAAAATATTTTTTAAAGTTTTTACAATCAAAAACACCTCAAAAATACTGTATGGGGCATCTGAAATTTTAAAATGTTTCACATCGCAGATGTGCGGTATTGTAAGCATTCCGAGTTAAACCTCAAGACTCCCGAACAATGTCTGGGATTTTCAAAAAAAAAAAAAAAAACTGGGAAAATATAGATCCACCAAAAAAAATTTTAGTCATTCTTTGGTTCACACTTAATCCATTGCTTCCTAAGTTGTAGTGTTGTTTCACTGCTTTTTTGAGGTTATTCTAAGCAGATTCCTATTTTCGGAAAATTTTTCCCAGACATTCTAATAAATTATTGCACATATACGAACCTTTATCAAAAATTCCTTGATTTATTTATTTGTTTCATTACACTATGCGACAGTCAAAATCGGGACGGGATGAAACCAACGGGAAATGTTATATCGGTCAAAAACAAGTTATACGTGTCCCGGCGTTTCGCTGGGTCAGCCGTAGGAATCGAGATATATCTTTTTTTTGACATAACTCGAGAACCACTAGTCCGATTTTGCTCAAACAATTTTACAATTCCTTTAATCTGTTCATATAACGTTTTTCTATATACTCAACAGTTTTGCCGGTAAAAATAAATGTTTGTTACCGCTACCATAAAAATCAATAACCTTTTGTTTATTACTTTTTTTTAATATTTTAGGCAAAAAATATTTTTTTCTTCATACATTTATTTTTACCGGCAAAACTGTTGAGTATATAGAAAAACGTTATATGAACAGATTAAAGGAATTGTAATTTTTAATTTTTAAAATTGTTTGAGCAAAATCGGATTAGTGGTTCTCGAGTTATGTCAAAAAAAAGACCATCAAAGGTCAAATCGATATATCTCGATTCCTAGGGGTGACCCAGCGAAACGCCGGGACACGTATAACTTCTTTTTTACCGATATAACTTTCCCCGGTAGTTTGAACCCTTCCCGATCACTGACCCCTACCATTTGTCTCACAGTGTTATTAGAACATTAAGAATGAAATTCTTTTACAGTTCAAATTAGTATATCATAACAGGTCTGTTCGACATCACTACAGCAGGTACCCGAGGAAACCCAATTTACCCGAAAGAACAAAAATTTTTACACATAATTTTATGAATAGAAAGGCTTTTTGGCAGGGTTGGCAGGCAATACCACTAAAATACCGTTATCGATTCAAAAACCTTCAAAGTGACTACCGTTACCTCTAAAATACCGTTACCGAAATACCTTTATCCTTAAAATACCGTTACCGAAATAACTGAAATACCGTTATCCTTAAAATACCGATACCAAAATAAATGAAATATCAATACCCTTAAAATATCGTTACGAAACAAATGAAATACCGTTTGTAAAGGGTTTTTCAATAAGAGCGCAACAAAAGTTTTTTTAAATAAAACAAAAACGGTTTTGGATATCAATGAAATTCTTTATTCCTGTGAAAATTCGATGCCATTATGTATGGAAATCGATCTCTTTTGCATGGCCACCACAGGCACTCTTGCAGAAGTCCAGACGCTGAACCTAATTTTCGACGGTTTTCAAGCATAAATCGGCCGATACTGCTGCAATTTCACGTTCGATATTCGTACGAAGTTCATCAATCGTCGCTGGCTTGTTGGCATAGACCATAGATTTGACGTAGCCCCACAGGAAATAGTCCAACGGCGTCAATTCGCACGACCGAGGCGGCCAATCGACTGGACTATTTCGTGAGATAACACGTTCTCCAAACTTGGTTTGCAATAAATTGATTGTGACATTCGCTGTGTGGCTTGTGGCGCCGTCCTGTTGGAACCACATGTCCTCCAGGTCCATATCATCCAATTGGGGCCAAAAATATTCGGTTATTATTGAACGGTAGCGATTCCCATTCACAGTAACGTGTCGGTCTTGATCATCACGGAAGAAGTACGGCCCAATGACGCCGCCGGCCCATAAACCGCACCAAACCGTAATTTTTTCGGGATGCAATGATGACTCATGGAGTACGTGTGGATTGCTGTCTGACCAATAACGCATATTTTGTTTATTGATGGAGCCATTCAGCCAGAAATGAGCCTCATCGCTGAAGATGATTTTTCGATGAAAATCCGATCATTTTCAAGTTGTTTCTCAGCCCAATTCACGAACATACGAAGCTTCTCGTGGTCAAGCGGCTTCAGTTCTTGCGTCAATTTGATCTTGTAAGGATGTAGGCCAAGATCTTTTCGCAAAATTCGCCACAACGACGTCACAGAGATGCCCAACGCTTGAGAACGACGTGTGGGAGACACATTTGGGCTTTCTTCAACTGAAGCCTCAGCGGCAGCAATATTCTCGACACTACAGGCACTTCTTTGTCTCACTGGCACGGGAACATTTTGTACAGTGGCTGTGGATTCAAATTTTTCCACTAGACGCTCAATTGTTGATCTGTGATGACGACTATTTTTCATTCACCTTTTTATTAAATGAATTCAGGTAAATTGGGTTTCATTCAGTTAGAATTCAATCAAAATAGAATGAATTCATATAATTTAAAGCTATTGGGAATTAAGCTATCTAATTAATTCCATAAGAATGCTATTACGGAATGAAATTTAACCCAAATTTCATTAATTTTTAAAAAGTGAATGAAAGAATTAAGCCTTTTAAACCTTTGACCGTTATCCCTAAAATACCGTTACCGTTATTTTTAATTTTCTGCTTTTGGTGGTTGAACGTGGTTATTGAGTATTTTTTGTACATTAAGTTGATAAATTGGTTCTGTTTTTAATCTTTTATTTTTGGCAAAAAAAAATTGCGGGATGCATCGAAATAACTGACTACCGTTATCCTTCAAATACCGTTACCGAAATAACTGAAATACCGTTAACCTTAAAATACCGTTACCGAAGTAATCCAATAACCGTTATCCTTAAAAAAACCGTTACCGAAATAACTAAAAATCCGTTATCCTTAAAATACCGATACCAAAATAAATGAAATAGCGTTACCCTTAAAATACCTTTACCGAAATAATCTAAAATATCGTTACCCTTACCGATAACCGCATCGTTTCTGTTACCATCCATACTTTTTGGTAAAATTAGGTACCCGTGGTAACGTTAAATATCGAAGTCTGATTCTTTTTCATTGGGTTATTAAAAGTCGTACACCTTCCCGTACTTTACCGCAGTTACCCAAACTAGCCCAAAGGCGTTCCCGTACACAAAATTGTGTGTAAATTGTTGTTGTTTGGGCTGTTTTGTTACCACTAATTTAGATCGTTTTATTGTCACTTTATTCAAACTTTTTTTCTTGCTTTAAAATGCAATTGTGTGGAGGTATTTTCTGGTACTTGGGGTTATAACATTAGGGATATTCAGTTGATCTTTAACAGAGTGATAAGATATATATATATATATATATATATATATATATATATATATATATATATATATATATATATATATTGTTATATATATTGTTATATATATTTTGATATATATATTCAGTGCGAATTCGTGAACATATTACACAACACGTTAATCGTTTTCTTGGAACGTCTTTTAATGACTTTATTAAAATACGTCTCCTGCTATATTTTTATCGTGTTATTAGTACAAATTGCCCGTTGTTTATATTTAATTTCTTTAGATTTACCAGATCCACTAGATCTAATCGTCTAATTGTACCATTCAATACTCCTTGGGTAAGTCGATCTTTTCAAAGGCGTGTGGTCTTGTTGTTTAATGCACTGCCAGCGTCCTTAAGGCATTTCAATTGTACTGATCATACTTATAAAGGGAGGCTTTTGAATAATTTTCAATAACTACAATCTTCTTATCTTTCTGATAATTTTTATTACAACATAGTTCATAATGACAATAGTTCTTTCTTTCTCGTTTAAATTGGGATATCAAAAATAATAATTATAATATTTTTTAGAGTAGCAAATAAATATATTTTCTTATCAGGGTTTTATATATTCTAAATTAAGATTATCTTAAGTGAGTGGAATATTGTAATTTATTAATTGGCCACTAGGCTTTCAAATTACAAAATGGTGAATAAAAAAAAAAATGCATTGTGGCTGGGGAGCAAATTAGATTTATACTAATTAGATTTATCTATTCAGTATGTAAATATATTTTTTTAATGTAAATAACTCAGGTTTATTATTACTATGTAATATATTTGAATTAATAAAATAAAAAAAAATAAAAAATATCAAAAATATAATAAAATTTAACGGACAAAGCCTTTTTCCGTATATAAAATATATTTTTTTTTCAAAAGTTTGAACTAATTGTTATTGAAACCGTTTCAGTATGACTAAAAATATTAGTTTTAAAACCGCTCTACCTAAGGGAATAATGCCTCTTGCTGGATTATTGGAACTAGTTAGGAGCGTGACAATTTCAAACAAATATCGCCTATACGATTCCCTAGAACTAGTTTCAAGGGTGACAAATTCAGATAAAAATCAGCGTCTCAAAGGACTAGTTGTAAAAATTGTGTTCGAAGTTTTTTAAAGTTGTTTTCTGAGTTTCAATAACAAATTAAACAGAGTCAAATATTTCAATTCAATTCACACCTATGAAAAAACAATTTATTGCCGAGATGTGCACTTTTCAATCACGTTTTATAGAGTAATGATAATTAGATATGAACCCGTTGATATCACATAATGTCTGTTCCCGTACTTTACCGCGGTTACCCAAACTATCTCAAAAGCGTTCCCGTACTCAAAATTGCGTGAAAATTGTTGTTTGGGCTGTTTTGGGTTCCCGCGGTAACGTACGGGAACGCACATAATATCGGAAAAAATACAAAAAGAAAAACTAAGCCCTAGTTTATGTATTACGACAATACCCTAAACGAAATCAAAGCAACGAAAATTTTTTTTTGTTTCCCATATATTTTTGACGAAAGTTATTGTCAATTTCTTTCGTCTAGACTATTTTCGTAATATATAAACAAGCCCTAAAATTCGAAAAAAATCCAACGTGCGATTCAATTATATTGACAAATAAAAACGTTGCAAGCGTATAAATTTAGAAAATCTAATGCAACATTGAGCATGAAAGCGTAAAAATGTAATTTGAATAGAAGTTTAGAATATGTACTTCCTTTTTTTAGTTTAAATACTAAGTAATCGTTACCTCTACTTCTTCCATTTCAAATTTAATGACATTGCTAATTTGAACTGTATCATCCTTTTTAACGGAAACAATGAAATCAAACTCTAACCAATCCCGATTTTTATTTTTATCTGTTCGTTCAGTCTTATCGCCCACTGTTCGGTAATTCTTTTCTTTTTCCAAAATATCTATAACAGTTTTGAGAGAACGAGCACACATCTTTCGAAATTCCAATAGTTCTTCCAACTTATCACTACATAAGTGACAGATGTTACTGGAATACGTATCATTTGCTAAAGGATCATCTAAGGTGACATCCTGTAGCCAATCACGTATTTCCAAATCCAAACAATGGATATTACACTTTTGCCGTTGTTTTAACTCTTGAAGACAAGCCCGACAGAAGTCGTGCAAAGTTTGTTGTGATATATATTGCATATTTTTTATTTTTTTTATTTAATTGTTGATTTTTTCTTTATTGTGTTTACTTTTTATAATGACTTCGGTTTATACAAAATTTAGTTGAATGCAGTGTTGCCATTTCAGTGCTTTTCGTGTATTTTTTGGTGCTTTTTTCCTTCCCGTACCCGGTGATTTTTTACAAATACCCGTTTATAAAAAGCGGGTATTTACAGTGCTTTTTCAGATTTCTGGCAGTGCTTTTAGTGCTTTTTGTACAGTTTATATTTTTGGTATTTGTTCTCCTTTTTTAAATTTTTCTTGAATTTTTTGTCAAAGTTGAAAAAATAATACGAAATATACAAAAAGTACATTTTTTCACAATGTTTGTAGTACAATTTTAAATAACAACTTCGTTATATTTAAACCTCAAAAGTTAGGTGCTTTTTTACCCCTTTTTTGGTAATTTTTTGAACCTTGTTTACACGATTTTACAAAGCTAAAATGTGTTTTTAAAATCTTGACTTATATTTTTCAAAAAATTATTTCGTGCTTTTATACCCCATTTTTGGTAAATTTTTACCCTTTTTACCCATTTTCAAAATGCTCACGGTGCTTTCCTGCCTTCAAGAGTTGGCAACACTGGTTGAATGTAAACAGTGGTTGTGTTGTAAAATAAAAGCGTAACCGAATACTTCTATTATAATCGCCGCCAGAAATTCAAAAAGACGTAAAGCAGAGTATACACGAAGAAACATTGGGTGTGTTCGGCAGATACAATTTAATATTCAACAGTTCTACAACAGTTGTACAACTATCTGTTGAACGACCTGATCACTAACTGCTCAGTCTGAGCGCTCAGGTAACGCTGTCATATTTTGGTCCCGTAAAAAATGTTTGCTACTTTTGATCAATAAAGGGTAAGTTACCCAACCGTAAACGTAACTCTAACAAATTAGCTGTTTCGAAAACACAAGAAGAAGTGTATACGAATCAGGGATGATAAATGCGTTTTTAAAAATAGTACCAACCAGCTTAAAAAATAGTACTTTTTCGACCTCTATAGTACCAAAAAATTTTTTCATTTAATTTTTTTTATCATTATAAATTAACAAATAAAAACTCTTAAAAAATAAAGAGTTCTGTTATATCTAACTCATACAGCAATAGAGAAACGTAAAAATTTTAGTTAAAACTACTAAGTTAAAAATTACCTTGCATAAAAAAATGTTTTTTATCATTATAAATTAACAAATAAAAACTCTTAAAAAATAAAGAGTTCTGTTATATCTAAAGGTTCAATTAGACGTGCCATAACGCCATAGCCGTAACCATTACGCCATAGCAGACAACCAAAATTCAATTGGTATCTACGGTTACGGTTATGGCGTTATGGCATGTCACCTATAATCGAATACATTGTAGCCCATAAGATTGGTTTGAACAGCGGTTTTATATGGTTATGGCACGTCTAATTGAGCCTTAACTCATACAGCAATAGAGAAACGTAAAAATTTTAGTTAAAACTACTAAGTTAAAAATTACCTTGCATAAAAAAATGCAATCTGATTACTTTTGTAAAATATTAGTAAGATAAGATCAGCAAAAACTAAACTATTAAATACATATACAAAATATTTTTTTTTTTGAAAATGCTATAAAAAAAACTACTGAATATTTTCTCAAATTTCTTTTTTTATTTGAAAGTACAATCCTTCCGGTTAATAATGGAAAATAATTTCATTCATATGGCTGCCTCGGCTGGCCATGCAGTAGCCTACACGATCGGCCCAATTTTTAAGCACATTATCGATTGTGTGCAGCTGTATTTCACCAATGGCTTCACGAATATTGTCCTTTAAAGCGTCAATTGTCTCTGGCTTGTCGGCGTAACACTTATCTTTGACGGCACCCCACAAATAATAGTCCAACGGTGTCAAATCGCAGCTCCGAGGTGGCCAAACGACATCAACTCTGCGGCTGATAATGCGATCTTCAAAAACAGGGCGCAAAACATCGAGTGTAGCTTTGGCTGTGTATTGTCGCCGTCCTGTTGAAACGAAATGTTGCCAATAGCCTCCTCTTCAATTTTTGTGAACAAAAATTCGTTCAACATGGCCCGATAACGATCGCCATTGACTTCGCACACATTCTGCAACATTACCATGATTTTCAAAGTAATGTCGCAATATTTCCCAGCGTTGTTCAAGCGTATACACAACCATATTCGTTCAGCGGAAGGATAAAACTAATTATCTGTCAAATCAGACATGAGCTAAGTGTTACCATTCACGAAATAAGCACTAGTTGAAAAAAAAAAACGTTAGATGGCGGACCCTGTATTTGAATAAATTCTAGTTATAGAAAATAGCGACTTACCCTGCTAAAATCAGAAAAAAATAATAATTAGTTTACTAAAAAATCACAAAAAAATTAAATTCTTGAAAGCTTTTTTTAAATTTTTTTTAATAAGAATAAAAATCTAGTCTTCTGAAACGAGCAGTTTATTATTTTTAGTAACCATTTTCGTTGATTTTAGCAGGATAGCCTGCTGTTTGCATTCAACTAAATTTAACTTAAAATAACAAAAATTTTGTAGATATAACAGTTTATTTTTGCTATTTTTAGTCTACTAATATTAATATTTTCTGCAGATTTTACAGTAAATTTGCTATTTTCAATGAAGTAAAAGTAACTTAAATATAACTAAAATATATATTACAAGTTTAAATTTTGGTGTTCTTATCTTACTAGTATTTAGCAAAAAAAATCTGCTAATCTCAGAAGTTTCTTTTGTAAGTCTGTTTTTTTTTTTTTGCTATTTGCCCTTTTCTCTTATTTTTCAGGTTTATTTCTATGTGTGTAATGATCAAAATTATAAGTGCCTGAAAATCGTATTAAACTATGCTTTATAGCGAATTTACATTATGATCGAAATCGAGTTAAATTTTTCTCCCATATTTGCAGAAAAGTAGGGACGTTTGCAGAAAAGTGGCAACATTTAGCAGCTGTTTATGTCATCGAAAATTAATAAATAATAAATTTTAATAACTTTAAAAAATTAAGGAATAACATAATAAAGTCTGTTATTTTTAATTGAAAGAAATATTTAAAGTTGAAAACGGCTATTTTATTGTATCCGACGAAGAGAAACTATGAAAAATCATTTGATGGCGCAGACCATTGACGAAACATTGAATATTTTAGCTTTCTACTAATCATCCCTATACTTAAACACATTTCTTAGCAAATATAACATTGTATCTTTCATAATATAAATGATTTTTGTGTTCCGCCATTAAATAAAATGGTTTTTAGAAAATCTTTTAATTTTGGTTATTTTTGAAGGCTACCCAACAAACAATTCGTTCCGTTTACGCACCGTTTTCGGTCCGTCATAAACGGAATCCAACTCCGTATACGTACCGTTTTCTGGATCAGTATACGGACCAGAAAACGGAACATAAGGAACTGATTCGAATCCGTTGAAAATCCGTCAATGACGGACCGTTTACGGACCGGTATGTCGTGTTAAAAACGGACAAGTCCGTTTAAAGTCCGTCAATCACGGACCGTTTACGGACCGTTATGTCATGTAAAAAACGGACTAGTCCGCTGAAAGTCCGTCAATGCCGGACCGTTTCCGGACTGTTATGTCGTGTAATAACGGAGTATTTCCTTGTCCATATCCTACCGATTTGTTCAAAAAAATAGACCATATGTTTATTATTTTCAATACAAAGTACTGTTTTTTCTTTTTTATAAATTAATTAATAATTATTATTTATAATTACAATATTTAGCACATCCAGCTCGGTCTACCTATCTATCCAGCGCTTAGCGACCCGGAGTAAAATCCAACATTTATATGGAAAAGAGACAATAAATTAGTTATGGTTTAATTGACTGTGTACACGATGCAAATTCTCACATGTTATACACAAAACATTGTGAAACATTAAGTTTCATAAATATTACCTTGTTACTTGATGTTGTTTGATTAATGGTGTGATAGAAAGAATTCCCTCTATTGGATATTTTCCATATACTCCCATTATAATAATATTTTCACCGAATTAACAAAAATTTTTTATTTTGTAAACAAACCGATGAAATCCGTATTTAAAGGTACGGAAACGGATACACCAATACGGAGTTAAAACGTATTGTGTTCGAAAATCCATTTATACGGTCCGTTAATGTTCCGTATACGTACAAGCATTGACGGATACGTACATTACGGACAGTTAACGTGCCGTAAAAGCCGGATTCATGAATCCGTACGTGCCGGAGAGTCCGTTAAAATGTTTCTTAGGTAGTTTGTTTACAAAAAATTTGTTATTGGCTGATCGAAATCCCATTCATCTGTCAAATATTCTAATGTAAACGATATAGATTTCGAATTGGATTTCAAAGCGAAATCTAGTGAACATTTTAACAATGTAAATTCGATATTTTACTGAATTTAGACTGAGCAAAACTACCTAGTTTTTGTACAAAATAGTAATATCTAATATTTAAAATATTTTCAACATAAGTATTTTTTATTAAAAAAATTAAACACAATAAAGCCTATGGAAATTAAAAAAGCACAATAAATTTAAAAATCGGAAAATGTGTAAATAGTACTAAATGAGTCAGAGGTAGAGTTGTAAAAGTATTGAGTATTCCGGTACTGAGTACTCAATACTGACTTTTTTCTTGAGTACTCAATACTAAAACGGTACTACTCAATACTTTTAAAGATGCAATTTTCCGTAGAAATCTGTATTTTTCGTATAAAAATACAACTCTAAAAATAGTACTCTAAAAATACAGCTCTGAAAATACAACTCTATTTGTGAAGCAAAGAAATTTGTAACGAATTTTTGGGAAAAATTATTTAATTAATTTATTTAAAATGTTTTAAATTAATTAAAATGTAAATAACAATAGTTATTTAACACGTGTATGTGAATTGTGATAATTTTTCCTAATAAATACGAATTCATAACATTTTTATTTTTAAATTAAAAAAACCGTTAAAAGTATTGAGTAGTATCGAGTACTCAATTGAAAAGTATTGAATAGTATTGAGTACTCAAAAAATACCGAAATTTCACAACTCTAGTCAGAGGAGTACCATAGTACTTTTAAGGTTCAAATAGTACCAGAAAAAGTACTATAGTACTAACTTTATCATCCCTGATACGAATGCTTACTAAAGCCCTGTATTTTGTTCGTACTTTTACGAAAAAAGCTGCCAAACTCCATATAAAAAAATGATTTTTCACTTGCGTGGAATTGTTGCGAAATTGCGGTGGAATTTTTTTCGCATCAATTTAATAGACAGGATCATTTGAAAATGTGGCGAAAAAGTGCTATTTGGGTTAATTATAATTGTAACTTTTTATAGACCATAAAAAATTTGTGAATTTTAATGTTTTTATTATAGTTTTTGAGCTCCAAACATAGAGCGAACTTTTTTCGCTCTTTTGAACAAAATACTTGGCTTAATGCGTAAATGTAAACGTACTTGCCGGATCATTCTGTTGAAATCAGAATTTTCTATCCGTCATCGAAACAGCTGAATGATTTAAGTCGGAAAAAATATAAAATGAATAAAGAAAATAGATTCAAACAACAAATAAGAAATAAAAATTAACAAATAAATGGAAAAATTTAGAATAAAATATAAAACCACATGAATCAGATAAATAAATCAGTTAATGTAAACCCAGCTTTAGGATACGAGTACCATAAAATAATTATATTTGCTTAATTGCATTCGGTTACACAAACTATCGTGAAAAAACATAAAATTTCATAAACACTTATTATTTAATGATTCTATATGATTTGAAGTAATTTGTCTACTGCGGCAACGGCCAAGACAGGATGCTCGTTTTTGCGACATCCAGAAACTTTTTTAACCGACATTACCGCCCGACCCGTATTAAATTATTTAAATAATTATATTTTGACGACAAAAATTCACGAATAAACTGAAGAAAGACGACACAGTTGCTCCGGAGTTCAAACTGATGAAAATTGGTGAAGTCCGTATTTAACGGTGCAGAAATGGATGCACCAAAACGGATTCAAAACGTATTATATTCGAAAATCCGAAAGTGCGGTCCTTTATTGTTCCGTATACGTACAAGATTTGACGGATACCTGTTTTACGGACCGATAATGGTCCGTAAAAGCCGGATTGATGATTCCGTACATGCCGGACAGTCCGTAAAAATGTTTCTTGGGAATCTTAAAAAAAAAAAACAATATAAATAATAAATAATAGTGGCAATCCTTTTTCATATGATATTTGCCGTTACATTTAGCTTTCTTCTTTTTTGTTACCAAAGCGGTAATTTTTCTTCAACAATTTCGGATTGTCTTTGTTTCTTCTTGGATTCTTCTGCCAACAAACGTTGCTTAACAATTGAAACCGTCAGCTCTTCATTTGGTAAATTTTCCAGAGCAGTCACCATAGAATCGTATGACTAACGACTATATAATTAAAAGAGTACCCAACTCTCCCTACCTCTGTTAAATCACTCTCTTCTTAATTTGTATCGAAAAATTCAGCCATAAGAATTACACACCTCTGCAAAGGCTAACATTTTTCGATACAAACTGTTAATGTTTGAAAGAGGCGATGAAAACCGCCTGGTATGACTCGGGTAGAGTCAAAAACAGTTGAGACACCAAATCTGCTTCTTCAGGTTTGGCTAAAGCAGATATTAATTGTCAAATTTGGGAATTAAATTTCAATAGGTGGTTGTTCATATCTTCTCCTTCACTCGATCTTAATTTTGCGTGTTCCTTCCTTACCAACATTTGATTCTAGACAGACTTCCTTTCAAACGTTGCACAGAGATTCCCACATTTCTTTTGCAGTCTTCTTGTCTCGATCATATTTGATATAGTCTCATGTATAAACGACACAATGACATCCCGTGCTTTAGCATTCAATTTCATGAAGACTGGAATTTCTGCAGCCACGGTAGGTGCTGACTCCGAAACAGCTTTGATATAACCTACCGATGAGAGATGCCTCTCCACCCGGAACTTTCAATTTTCACAATTAGATCCAGCGAACTGCACAATACCAATTGATTTTTCGTTAAGGGATATAACCTCTTATTTGATCACGAATAAATAAGCGAAAAACCACGAAATAATAACAATGCGGGAAATTTATTTATAATAAATCCTGTCCGTCTTTTAAAATTTTTTTTGAATGAAATTTCTAAAAATAAAATTCAAATACAAAAACAAAACGTAAATTATAAACAAAGTATGTATTCACAAAAATAGGTCCATTCGATTACTTTTCTCAGTCAAGTCCAGTAAGAATTACTCAGTACAAACTTACAGAGAGTAAGACAAGATTTACTCTCAAAATAAAATTTTCTCAAACATGTACGCGAACAGAAAATTTGCAACAATTTGCAAGTTTGTAGACACAGCTGATTACAATACGAAATATACAAATAAATTTTAACTAGTCGCTATGAAAGAAGAGAATTTTTGATTTTAAACCTTAAGCAGAACATTTTTAGAAGGTTTTTTTATCTTTCCCATAATTTATTTTGAAAGTTTCACTGCTTTGCACTTCCATAAAATAACATAATTGGAAAATAATTTTTTTTTATTTACAATAAACAAACATGTTTTCGAAACATATGTTTTTTCTGCTTGCAAATTCTTAAGGCTGACTTACCCAACCGTAAACGTATCTGTAACGAATCAGCTGTTTCGATACCACAAGAAGAAATGTATACGAATGGTTACCAACACGTAAATGTAAACGAACTTGCCGGATCATTCTGTTGAAATCAGAATTTTCTATCCGGCATCGAAACAGCTGAATGATTTTAGTCGGAAAAAATATGAAATGAATAAAGAAAATTGATTCAAACAACAAATAATGAATAAAAATTAACAAATAAATGGAAAATTTTAGAATAAAATATAAAACCACATGAAATAGATGCTAAATAGTAATGTCGTTTACGATAATCTATAAGTGTACTTTTTAGCTACGGCACGGTACAGTTACATCACATTTACGTTTACGGTCCCATAATCCGCCCTTTACTGGCAAAAATTTTTCCAGTAAAAATTTGCAAGAAACAGAAGAAGACTTAGAAACTCTCAGCATAGAACTGTCACTTTATTCTCTCTTTTTTCTTTCTGTTTACTGAGTATTTGTGTAAACGAACGCCATCCAGTAAAAATTTTTACAAATTTGTACAAATTATCCAGTAATCGAATGGACATATTAAAAGACTAACCAACTCTCGCTACCTCTGTTAAATCACTCTCTTCTTAATTTATATCGAAAATTCAGCCATAAAAATTACACACGTCCCCAGCAAAATATTGGTAATGACACCTCATTACTATCTACATTACCAAAAATGATATATCATTACCTTTTGCATTATTTTATAATATAAAATAATGAATTCCTAATAACGGCCTATTGTATTCATTGTTTCTAAATATAAAATATGTTGCTGTAAAATGTTGTTGCTGTTGGGACGGGATCGGGGTCATCGTCGCCGATGTTGACAACTCTGATGACGATGAGCTACGTTGGCCAATACAGCATGAGGCAACGTAATTTACGTCCCAGTCCCTATGGGTTCTTAACCCACTGCAGTTTCTACTGCTGTCCTTCCTGAGGTGAACCCACTGATTGCAGATGTTACACCTGACTGATGTTCCGCCAGCGTATAACCGGTCCTGGCAAACCGAGCAGAACCATGGTCCTGGATTTTGTTCGATTCCGGCACGGACCAAAAGGATTTGGAGCAAGTTCGCCGGATAAAGTTGCTCCAGGTTAGAAAAAAGAAGAGGGCATACATACGTATTGTAGGTTTGTTGAGTTGGCATTCCTTGGTCGGGGCTTGTTGGGCTCCGAGTCGTTCCGGTGCGTAGAACCAAGTGCCGTGGGAACGATGTTGTAATTACGTCGGTATTCGTCGCTCTCTTTCGAAGATTGACAATTTATATCGAAAAAGTTAGCCTTTGCAGACGCGTGTAATTCTTATGGCTGAATTTTTCGATACAAATTAAGAAGTAGTGTTTACCTATTTTGCCAGTTGTTTTGAAATTTTTGTAATAAAAATTTATCAGTTAATTTTACAACATTGGTAGTAATTTTTAATGCATTTGTTAGTTATTTTTCAACAGTTAAAAATAACAAAAGTTTTATTTATTTAAAAGGTAAATACCTTTATCGTCTTTTTAACTGCATATACCTTTGTTTTAACTGTCATTTTCAGTAGATTCTACCGACAAACTATTGTGAGTGTACCGAATTTTATCACTCTACGACAACTCCTACTTTTGGCCGCTCGTTATATGAAAATCCACACTGTGCGCCGTTTCCTTAAATTGATTTTATTTGCAATAAATAATTATATCAATCAAATACAATTTTAGCTTACCTTAATGTTTGCAATATTCCAAAAGTTATTCTAAACTCATCGGAAGCTCGGAACAAAAATTTTCAACTTAAGCACCGTAAGTTGGTTTTCACGTGGAAAATTTTCACTCGAACTTTAAATTGCAATTTAGTTATAAAAATTAAGAATTTTTTAATTTTATAATAAAGCACAGTCACAGAAAAATAATACATTAAATTTGAGTGAAAATAAAGGCTACACAATTTTCAGGTGAAATACATTGTCATGAAAAATTATTTTTTTTTATATGGAGTATAACAGTTTTTTCACGTGAAAGTCAAACAACTTACGGTGCGAATAACGGTGATTGATCTAGTTGAAATTCTATAATCGAGGAAATCTTCCAACTGAAGTAGTTCTTTTATAACGAAAATTTTTCATAAAATTTGTTAAGTTTAACTTAATAAGTTATATGTACTTTTACGTACGTTACCGCGGGAACCCAATACACGCAATTTTGAGTACGAAACCGCTTTGGTAAACGCGGTAAAGTTCGGGAACAGATATTATAAAAAAAACTACAAAAGCTTACAAATCATGTGTTTGTAAGTAAAACTAGAGAGCACACAAGATAACTGTCGTATTTCGCGTTTCGGTGAACTCCATAATGCGTCTGTTCGAAGTCGTTACTGCGGGTACCATCGGGAAACTAATTTACCTGAAACAACAATTTACACATAAATACCCGCGGTATCGTGTAAGTGAAACAGAGCTCAAGTTTAATGTATTTGTTTACCAAAATAAAAGGAAGTAAGCATAGTCGTTTTATTACAAGTAGTTAAATATATAAATCATCGATTTTTTAATAAATTAAATAGTTAAATACTTTTTATACAATTCCAATTTGTATGATATTAGGATCAGCCTGATGCTTAGCCAAATATTTATTATGTGTTTTCATGTGCGTTTTTAATGCAACTTTTTGTATAAAACGTTTACCACATTCCGGACAGCCATGTGGTTTCTCTCCAGTATGTCGCATTTCATGACGCTTCAAATGATCCTGCTTACCAAAAGATTCCTCACAAAATCGACAAGCATAAGGTCGTATACCCTGATGAACAATTTGATCATGCCTGCGCAAGTTTCCAGAATTGCTAAATATCATAGGGCACCGCGGACAATGCCATTGTTTTTCCTTGGTGTGGTAGTTCATATGGATTTGTAATTCATCTTTGGTAGTTTTTTTCAGTCCACAATGAGGACATTCAAAGTTTTTAATGCCTGCATGTCTAAGTTGGTGTGCATCAAATGCATAACGTTTTGTGAATGCTTTACCACAAATGGGACAATGGTAGGGATATTGATCTTTCGTTTTGTGTGTAAATTGATGTAGTTTTAAACTTCCCAATTTTGAATAACTCTTGCCACAATCTTCGCAAATGTGTTTTGGTTGTATTTTAACAACTGGTACATGTTTCTGCCGAAAGTGTGCTCTGTACGTTCTGTCACTCAAATATTGTTTACCACATCCTTGGTATTCGCAAACTATATTAACCTTCTCTTTAGAATGCACTACATTTATATGTTCTTGTAAATGATTGGATTTATTATAGCTACGATCGCATTGCGGACATTGGAATGGCTTTAAACCTTGATGTATACGCTTATGATTCTCTAAAGTTTGCTGATTGAGACATCTTCGACCACATTCATCACACTGAAACGGGGGTTTCTTTTTTGTACTTAAAGATTTTTGATTTTTAGTAGTTTTACTTTTATCGACTTTTTGTTTATTAACATTTGTAGTTTTTGATTTCGTTGTCTCTGTTTGAGAATTACTGTCAGAGCTGGAACTTTCATTTTCCTCGAGCTCATATTCGGATTCACTTTCATGGTCATTCTCCGAAATATCTTCAATCACTTCCTTTTTAAAACATTGAAGTTGTTCAGGTTCTTCTTTAGTGTCTGATGGGCTGATGTTGCTTATCAAAGGCTTGAATAAAATGTAAATTCTATTTACTACCCTGACCATTATTAATCCATTAGTACGGTCATATTATTTCTTAAGTTTAATATTTAATTAAATACAAAATTGCAAGATTGTTCATCTTGCAATTTGCTAATTGCTAAAATTTGTTCGATACAAAGAAAACTTATTGAATGGGAATTCTAAAATAAAAAAAATAAATAAAATTTCGCAGTTACTTTATACAACCTTTGTCCTATTAACCTACTGAAGAATTGTTTAAATAACTTGGGCATTAATAATTCGTAGTGCCAAAAAAATCGAAATAGTTTTCTTCACACGTCAGAAAGTAACAGAATAAATAAAGTAATAAATAAGCTCCATAGAAATTCATGCAATACTTTAATGGGCTTTTTAGTTATTCTCAAAACAAAATTAAACTAAGTTTAACTCAGCGTGATGTTTTTGAGTTCTAGTTTAAGGAATGTAAAATTACTTGATGTAGCCACATTGATTGTGTAAAAATAATTTATATCTAATTGTGTCATAAAATGGTGGTGTTATTTAATATTTTATTTGTCAATACGTTGCGATGTTTCAAATGATCCTGCTTACGCAAACGCAAATTATTGTTCAACAGCTGTTTTTGTGTTGACAAATTTCTTCATTATTTTAACTGGTCAATGCTGTTAGGTTATGCCTCAATTAAAAGTAAATTAATAGTATATTTAGACTAGGCAAAAACTTGTAGTTTTTGGCCATTTTTAGTTTTTGAGCCGAAAACTACAAAATTACTTTAGTTTTTCCATACAATTTTCATACAAACTGAAAACCACATTCTACCTGGTTTTTACCAAAAACCAAGAAAAAATATCTGAAATTTGCATTTTTGATACACTCGGTTTCTTTTATAAGTAATTTTCAATACACCCTGTTACAACGAATATAGAAGTAAAGCAAGTGTCAAAAATATATTTTTATATTTCTTAAAAATATCTCGATTTTAAATTCTGTGTGTTTTATTCATTTTAAAATGTGTTAATAATTTTTTTTTAATTTAATTTAACAATAAACACATAAAGAAAATTGTTTAATAAAAAAGTGATATGAAAAAAAAACTAAATGAGCAGTGTAAATGACTTGGCTTTTGTAATTTAGTTTTGTACAAAAACCACCTGGTTTTTGCTTATACTGAATTTAGACTGAGCAAAAACCAGGTGGTTTTTGTACAAAACTAAATTACAAAAGTCAATTCATTTACACTAAATTTTTAGTTTTTCTTTGTCACATCACTTTGTTATTAAATACTTTCCTTTATGTTTTTATGGTTAAATTAAATTAAAAAAATTACTAATACATTTCAAAATGTATAAAAACACACAATTTGAAACTAAAACTGAAATATTTAAAAAAAAATTAAAAAATATATTTTTGACACTTTAATTCTGTATTCGTTATAACAGGGTGTATGGAAAATTAGTTAGAAAAGAAATCGGGTGTATCAAAAATACAAATTTTAGATATTTTTACTTGGTTTTTGGCAAAAACTAGGTAGAATCTGGTTTTCAGTTTGTATGAAAATTGTGTAGAAAAACTAAATTAATTTTATAGTTTTCGGCTCAAAACCTAAAAATTGCCAAAAACTACTAGTTTTTCCCAAGTCTAAATATACTATTAGTCTAAATTCAGTATAAACGACATCTGCAAAACAATAGGCCGTTTTTAATAACTGGATTTATTTTTCGATTTATTTTATTTTGTTAAAAATGCACATTTTGTTTTTTAATTTTCAAAATTTAATATTTTATTTATTAAAAATCTTCTGTCTTTGTTTGTTTCGGATTTTTGGCGAATCATGATAAAACTTTATTCTTTTTAAGGACTGTATGCCTATTGAGCTTATCTATTTCTGTATTTATCTCAGCTGTTATTTCGTAACGCATGGAATAAACAATTACGATTTATTTCGAATTGATAATGAATAACGAATTTTAGAGGGTTAATAGAAAAAAGGTCACATGAACTAGCCGCGGGATATTTTATATAACATGGCAAGTATTTTATAATCCAGATGAACAAGCTTTCTTTTTAGCGAAAAAAATTTTCCAAATTTTTTATGTTGTAATTTTAGTACTTAATTAAAAATTAAAATTGAGAACTACACAGTCCGTACTAATTAATAGTTATTAGAGTATTTTAATTTAATGCCGATTTCTCTATACAAATATACAGGTCTTTTTTTATGCGGTAGATCTGTAAAACCCCCCGTAAAAAGGCTTCACTTCCATACAAAAATGGGAGATACGTTTTGATTATTTAAAAAACCGCACAACTCGAAATAATGGAGTAAAATTCAAAGCAAAAAAGTTCTACAGCATAGAAAAACCAAATAAAAAACAATAGAAATACTACGACGCACTATAGGTCAAATGATAACTTTTTCTGTGCAAAATTAATAAACACTACAAAATTATGGTATTTCAATCAAAACCTGTAAGAATGGAATTTAACCCATTAACGACCAAAAATTTTAATTAACCCTTTTGCAAACATAATACATTGTATTCATTCATTGCTTAAATCTAGTTCATTTTCTAAGTTTAAATCAAAAAGAGCCTCTTCACTTTCATTAATTTCATCGTCTTGGTTACTAAGATGAAATTCTGCTATAGGTTCGCTGCCACAAAATAGTTCAATTACTTTAGCTGGAAGTGTGTAACGTTTTCGGTTTTGTAAGCGTCTATTTAAAAATGTTGTGGAAATTAATGGATCTGAAGTATCGACAGCCCTATTAAATACGTCTAAGAGGTTATTGGTGAGGCTTTTTCTGCGGGCATAATGCAATCTATCGGCTTTGTATATTTTATGACGCGATTCAGCAGCTTCTTCTGCAAAAAACCCATTGGAAGTGCAGTATTTTCTATTATTTGTTTTGAGTGTATGAGTACTTTATGGACCGTAGAAGTCATTCGTAACAATTCAAATGTACTTGAATTGATCTCGAACTGGCAGGATAAACAAATCAAAATGATTTTGAATCGAAATATAAGATCTTTTTCAACACCAGTTATTTCAGAAAAAATATCATGTTCAGTAAAAGCTAGACGGGCAGTATTTCAGTCATTTGTGGAACCGAAGCCACCTACTTTGGGCATGTCTACGCAAAGTCCGACCTTTCTCCAAAAATCGTTTTGTATGTCTGCTGTTCTTTCTAAGATAATTAACTTATCATCTCCTCGTATCTGCCACTTTTGTAATTTGCATTGCCTAAATGTAATACAAATTAAAAAACCGAATCCAGCAATGACGGGGGCTAAGTCCAAACTTTAAGTTTCCTCTTTTGCATGGAATATTTCACTTTTATAATTAAATGTGTTCATAAAGTCTTTAGGTGTAGCAGCACAAATGGCACAAGCCTAGTTTGAGACATTTACCTTTCTGTGACATTTTTTCCCACTTTTGTGCTAATTTTACGCAAAAAATGTAATGTTTGCGTTATATGTTTCTCCATTTCTTTCGAAATTGTATTAACTTCAATTTTGTGAACTACATGTTTAAAAACAATATCAAATTTTTCTTTTTTTGTGCATTCTTTTCGCCATATCTCAAACAGATCGTTTTTTTTTTATACAGAGATTACCCAAAAAAAGCGCCATTATTCGTAAAGCGCAAAAAATCGCAATTTGAAATAAATTTCAAATAACTCATTAATTATTATTTAATCTATTTTGTCAATTTGAAGGAGGTCAGATGAGGTCAAAATTTTTGAGGGCTTACAGAAAGTCAAAATTTTTGATAAATTTAACCGTTTTAAGGTTATGTAGGCTAATGAGTTATTTTCAAGTGTTGCAGCATAAATATATAGCAGTTTTAATTAAATGTATATCTACTTACTTGTATCTTTAATTTCCATTTTACACTAATGAATTATTGCCAACACAATTCGAGAAACATGCACTTAAAGTTGACCAAGCACTACTGAACTCGCAAACACATTTATAGAAAAAATTTAATTAACTGACTTCGACTTACAGATGTGTAACGGTGCTTTATATTTAACACAAAAAAAATCACGTGTCTTTGTTTTAAAGCATTTACAATTAAAAAACAACAACAACAAAAGTAAAACGTCACTTTGATTCTTATCACTTTTGCACAGAAAAAGCTGTTATTTGACCTAATGTGCGACGGTTTAAAAAATTTGAAAAAGTATTCACTGCGTTGTTTCTAGTTATTTTTTTCTTTATAATAAAAATAGAAAAAATATTCGGAAAAAAAGCCAAGAGCACATTTAGGACTTAGAAAAAGGTGCTTAAGGAATATCTAAGAATTTGTTTTTATGACAGATGTAAAAATAAAATCAGACCAGTCTTCTCGTTTTTAAAATCGTTCCATAATTAATTGTGCTAAAGCGGGCCATACATTTGCAATATTATGATACAACTTTCCAAGTGGTGCAAGCATATTGACCGTGTATGTATTAAATTGAAGGTTGAGCAAAATTATGTAGTGAATCAAAACACTTTTGATTTTTATTGGACGACTTGAAGTATTGCATAATCTATTGGCAACACTGTGCAATTTTAATTTTGCGCTGTTTATGTTTGTGTGCATTTTGAGGTTATGTTGAATTCATATATTGCATAAAATATTGTGGCGATCTTTTGTTACATATATGTTGCAATTTATTGTATGGTGTGGGGCAAAACGAGAAAAATAATGTGCCATTATATTGGCCATAATATTGCAAATGTATGGGGGGCTTAAGATTAAAGTTTCAATTTTTAAACTTGTTAAGAGTTGTAACACTACGGGGAAAGGGACCGGTCCCAGATGACACGCAGGATAGGTCCCAAGGGGGCGGAGACTACTCGTTGATCGGTCTTTTTATTTAAAAGAAACATATCACTTTAACATGGCGTTGTCATTGGAAATGACCAATTGCCACAGTTTAGACACCCTGTGACACGTAAGGTGGTGTGTCGAAAAATAGCTTTTCAAATTAACTAATAAAAAGTTAAGAATTAAAAAAAATCTACTTTGCGTCAAAGTAGGGCTCGATAACACAACCTTCTGCTTGTGGATGATGACTAGCTGATGGTAAAGTTATATATTTTTGTTTCTGTTCAAATAAAAAAAGAAAAGCAAACACTACAAGCAAATAAAAAAAGATGAAAAAGAAAAAAAAAGAAAACAAAATTAACACACACACAAATATAGTGGAAATGCCTTGAATATGCCCCCGATCGACCTGTCATGGGATAGGTCCTCTAGTGGCAGTTGAATCCTTTTTTCGTTGGCCATAATTAAATTAAAAAATCAATTAAAACTTAGAAAATTACCTCAAAAACTCTGATAACATAAATAAAAATTTTAAAATTTCCCCTTAAGTTAAAAAGAAAATTAAATGAGATACCAATTGTTAAAACTAAAACAGCTTTAACATTAAAAAACGTTGAAAATACAAAACTTAAAATTTCTTAGCATAAAATTAGAGAAATTTAAAATAAGAGCTAAAAGAGCAAATCGTAAAAAAATAAAGTTAAAAATAAATAAAAAAAAAAAAAAATATTTTTAAATCTATGCCGCGAATTTTGTTTTTTATCTCGGTATTAGTCAAGTTTTTTAAAAGCAACAGCGAAAATATCAGAAAATACTTAGAACATTTATTCATTCTCTTTTGTTCATATTTGTACTAATTTAGTAATATACCTTCGGTTGACCGGTCACGGGATAGGTCCTTGGAGGGCAATTGACACCTCATTCCCCGTATGCGAAATTGTTTAAAAAGGGACCGCGAGTCGAGTATTATTTTCTATGGAGTCCGCAAAATTCATCCGATCGAAATAAACAAGTCTGTCTTGTTAATAAAAAAGAATTGAAAATTATATTTCTCAAAAAACGTTCGTTAAAAAAAATTATTCGAAAATTTTAGATTAGACTTTCAAAATCGCAACCTGAAAATAAATTCCCATTTAGCTACTCTTAAAAAAAATAGTTTTTTTTATCTACGCAATCATTCTCTGCCCCTGACCCAGTCGAGGGCCTATTTGTTTCTTACCCAAACTTTTTTAATTTTGCCCCCTATCACATATCCAAATTGTATGGAGATCTGATTGAACCCACAAACAGATCTTTCATGTTTGATTCTCCTCTTTCTATTGGATCAGTAGTTTAGTTTTGTAAGTATATTTTATTTGGAATCGCTGTACATTGCTTTTTAAATAAAAATTTTAGTGTTAAAAAATGTTAATTTTAATACAACTTCAATCCAAAATCCGCATAAAAAGAGACCTGACGTGTGTATAATAAATTCATTGAGAAACTGTAAACACATAGTTCACAATTTTGAACCTGTATTTAGCATATTTTCGTCAAAGTCAACTTTTGTTTAGTAAAGTTGAACGAAATGGCTCAGAAATTAATTAAAATTTGTCCATCGACTCAAATGTACATGCTGAGTTAAATGGTGGAAAAAATGTTTTTCTGCCACGACCCTTTTAATGTGGGTGAGAAATCCAAAATCAAACAACAACAACTTCGCGAAGCCGGTGTTGGACATACCACAGAGAAGAAAATCCCTCAACCCGGCCAAAGGCCGGTCACGCGTAAAAGCATTTTGCAGTAAATTCTTATTACTAAACGCCCACTTGAAAGATGCGTGGCAACATCCATTTAAAGGCTCCAATAATATTGTAGTATCGTAAAGATACCTCGATACCTCATTTCGCCGCACTGACTTTACTTCTAAACTAATTTGAGCTTAAAGCCCAAATTAGTTTGGAAGTAAAGTGCGGCGAAATAAGGTATTGTAAAGTAGAAATATATTTTCAATAGATTTTCTTACCTCAAATGTACTTTCAAACTAAGTAGTTGGTAAGAAAATCTATTGAAAATAGATTTCTACCTCACGATACATCATTTCGCCTCACTTTACTTCCAAACTAATTTGGGCTTTAATGGAGCCTAACTCAGCGTAGTTACTTTAGTCGATGCACAAACTTTAATTTTTAAAAATTAACTTTTTAATTTTTAAAAATTGATTTTTTAAACACTGGTCGTAGTATGCTTTGACTTGACTTATTTAACGGTGGGTCTCATACTGTAGGGTTAACTTTAACAAAGAAAATGTAAAAAAAAAATTTATACAAAACAACAAATTTTTGGATTAACTATTAGTTAACCCTTAAGCGGCCCATACATTAAGGAACATTGAGTAGGGAACAAAAAATATCATGGATAGGATGGTAACCGAAACGATGCGGTTATCGGTAAGGGTAACGCTATTTTAGATTATTTAGATAACAATTTTTTTTTTTTCAATATTCATTATTATGTACATTTTAGTAATCCCACAAAGCCACTAAGGCTTGTCTGTAGGGTAAAATAAATTCGGTAACGGTATTTTAAGGATAACGGTAGTCAGTTTTTTCGATGCATCAGTCAATTTTTTTTACGAAAAACAAACGAGTTTAAAAACAGAACCAATTTACCAATTTAATGTACGAAAAATACTCAATAATCCATTGCAATTGCCAAAAACAGAAAATTAAAAATATCGGTAACGGTATTTTAGGGGTAACGGTATTTCATTTATATCGGTAAGGGTATTTTAAGGGTACCGATATTTAATTTATTTCGGTATCGGTATTTATTTTATTTATTTATTTATTTATTTCAATGTCAGCTGTAAGCCTAAAAGGCCAAATAGCTGCAGATAAACTCAAAATATGACAACTAAATAGATTTCAGTATTCATTTACATAGTAAATACTTACATAGTAAATTTTATATATACATAGTAAATGTATATGTATATATAAAATTTAGTTCTACTATATGTCTACTTAACTAAGTATTTTCCCCCCAAATTACTCTCTATACAGACACAACAACAATACAAGAAAAGATGATCCGCAACAAAAGCAGCATAAAAAATTTTAAAAATTTAAAGATTGGTTCTAAATATATTTGCAAACTGAGAAACCGTTTGTGAAAATGTCCTTTCGGAGTATGGAATTACATCATTCCACAGTCTACCCACCTTCATAACAAAAGATTTTTGCATAACAAGTGTTGAGTGTGCGGGGTATTTAAAGGGTAACGGTATTTCAGTTATTTCGGTAACGGTATTTTAAAGATAGCGGTATTTCGATAATGGTATTTTGGGGGTAACGGTAGTCAGTTGAAAGGGTTTTGAATCAATTACGGTATTTTAGCGGTATTGTCTGCCAACACTGAAAAATATCAAAAATTTTGTAAACACGGAATGCACGATGTCAACACGCACACACAAACACACATACACACACATTCACAAAAAAATGGGCATTTTTTCACGAATGTTCCTTAATGTATGGGCCGCTTTAAACCTTCAGCGAAACCCACCGTAAGTATCTCAGCCAGCAAACGAGCCGAAAAATTAATAAAAGAGCGCAAAATATGTTAAAAATTTTGACAGATTTCAAAAATATGTGTTCTATTTGAGTAATTTTTGACTCAACACTCGAAAACGATAGGGCCTGTTTATGTATTACGAAAATGGGCTAAACGATAGAAATTGAAAATCACACTCGTTAAAAATACATAAGAAACAAAAACAAATTTTCGTTACTTTCGTGTGGACAATTTTCGTAATACATAAATAGGGTTTACGGTGGGTCTCATACTGTAGGTATAACTTTAACTTAACTATAAACAAAAGAAAATGTCAAAAAAAGGAACAAATTGAGTTTAGGACCACAGCTCCGATTTTTTTTTCTCCAGATAGTACTTTCTGGGCTGAATAGGAAAACAAAAATTTTTCTATCGGAGACCCCTATTTTGGGTGTTATTTGGGGTCAAAATTGAAACATGAATTTGCCAGTATCTTCGCTATTTATTATCAGATTTGGACAATATGAGCACCATTGGAAAGGTAAATAAAATGACTTTAATATGTCATAAATATTTGTTAACCCATTACGAACCGGTTCCGTTTTTTTTTAATTTTTAGAGTTAGTTTTTCGAAAAAAATCCTTTGAATATCAAAAATGTGCTTATATAATGGTATGATTTGTTTACACAAGATTGTATGTAAGATTACAAAGTTTAATTTAAGGTACAACTTTTGCTTTTAACCCTTATACGGGCAAAGTTGTAAGGGCTTAAAGTTAATTTTTTTTTTGTTAAACAAAAATTGAAAGAAAAAAAAGTAGTTAAATAGAAAAATAATTTTGTTTTTTCTTTTATTATGAAAGTATAGTTTTATTTTCGTTATTTTGTTTTTTTTACCACTATTTTCGCATTTTCTGTTAAAATTTAGCCAATAATATGGCTGACGATGATGCTATAATAGACACTCTTTATATTTAGGTTTTAAATTTTAAGTGGGTTATAGAAACTAGGACCGAAAATAAGACCGATTAGTTAACCCATTGAGAAAAAAGAAACTTTTCAAGACTTTTTCATGGTGAGACTAATTCTAAATTCTCACCATGAAAGTCTTCTTGAAAAGTTTCTTTTTTCTCAATGGGTTAACTAATCTAGTGAAAGTGATTTCTATAACTCTATATTTGACATGAATTTTTTGAGTTAATATAAAAAAAAAACTTTGACCTCCAATAACTTTGTTGTTTGATGGGTTAAGAGGTCGAGCTATATCAGAGCTTTGAAGAATTAATTCCTTAATTCAACTTTTCAATTCCGAATTAAAAATTCGATGAATTAATTCACAAAGCACCATATATTGAATGGAATTAATTCATATTTGTTTTCGTTCGATTTATTTTGTTACGAATTAATTCAATTGCTATAGTTCTTTTTATTAAATCAAATGAAGTAATTCACTGAACGTAATTTAATTTTTTTTAATTCACTGAACGTAATTTTATTTTTTTTTAATTCACTGAACGTAATTTTATTTTTTTTAATTCACTGAACGAAAATGAAATTGAACGAATTCAGTGGTGAATTAATTCAGTAAGGAATTAATTAACTTTTTTTCCCGTTCGATTTATAAAATTGAAGGCGTTCACCAGTGAGTTAATACATTTGATTTAATAAAGAGAACTATTGCAATGGAATTAATTCTTTGAATTTATTGTTTGATGAACGCGTTCAGTTGAACGAATTCAGTGAATTACTTAAGAAAAGGAATTCATTTAATTCTACACCGAAAATATTCTGTAGTCCTATAGTTGAAAAATTTCTTAGTTGATTACAAAAAAATAATAAACAACTACTATAATCGTTAGCAACTAAGGTTTTAGTTGAGAGTTACAATATTTGTTATAGTTGAAGTGAATACTACTAACAATTTAAAATTGTCAAGAATTAGAAAACAAAACAAAATGAGTTTGTAAAATTCCAATAATATTTTTTAAAATTATTGTTTTTATTTTTATGTTCGTTAGAGAATTTTTAATCGATTATTCTTCCTATAAATCAGCTCTAGATAATGGTAAGCATTTTTCATTTGTGTTATTTGTAAAATATGTTTAGATTGTTTTTATATTTTGCAGATTTAACATTCAGTAAAGATTTAACAAAGGAAAAGAAAAGGCGACGATAACGTCAAAGTATGTGTGGAGAAGAACTAACCCATTACTAAACTACACGTGTATGTGAATATAAATAAAAAGTTTCAAAAAAGCTGTTATTTGTTTTTATTTTAAAATTAAGATCAATTAACTTGATATATAGTATCTAGCAACCATTTTGAAATCGGAAATAGTTGATTTCTACCAAATTTCAAATTTAGTTTAGCTTATCGTTGTAAGTAGCTACACTCGTAGTTGATTGTTAACACTCCAAAAAACTTAGTTGATAACAATTAAATCAGTTCAACCATGTATTAGTTAGAGGTATTTCACCTATAGGATAGTTGAAATTTTCGTTATAATCAACTAAGGAATATTTTGGGTGTAGAGAAAATTGAATTCGATTGGTAGTGAATTCATTCAAAAAAGAATTAATTCTTCAAAGCTCTGAGCTATATCTTGAATGAATGGTGTAAGTCTCGACAATAAATTAATAATTACAAATTATATTGTTATAAACGCAATCTTATGTAATAAAACCCTTTTTTTTTGTTAAAATGAACCTTCTAAAAATTAAAAAAAAATTTAACTGGGCCGCAATGGGTTAATTGGTACAAAAATTTTTAATGGCATATGGAATATATTTTAAATACCATTCTAATGATGCGCGTACTGTCTAAATCCGACCACAAATCACGGAGTTATAAGCTAGTCCAACTTCGAACTTTAAACCGAAATAGGTCCGACCGACAAAAAACAAAGTTGATGTGGAATCCCAATAAAAAGTTTTACCTGTGGTAAAAATTTTGACCTGATCGGAGCTGTGCCATTAAACTCAACTTTAACCTTTTACTCTTTATAGTGACAAAATCTCTTACCTCCACAATGATCTCTATTTTTTCTATATCGAATTCATTTTTTTCACATATTGCAGTTTCTATTTTATTGGGAAGAACGAAATCAAATTCTAACCAATCCTGGTTTTTTTCTAATATATCTATTTCTTTTTTAGTATCTTCTATTTGAGAGGATCTTATGTTCAGTTTCTCTTTTTCTAAAATAGCCAGTACAGTTTTACAAGAACGTTCACACATTTTCCGAAATTCTAAAAGTTCTTCCAACTTATCGCGACACAAGTGGCATATATTACTGGAATATGTATCATTTGCTAAGGGGTTGTCTAAAGTAGAATCTTGTAACCACTGACGTATTTCCAAATCTAAACCATAGATATCGTATTTTGGTTGTTTCAACTCTTCAAGACAAGCTCGACAAAAGTCGTGCAATGTTTGTTGAGAAATATATTCCATATTTTTGGCCAATTTAATTGTTCCTTTTTTCGGTAAATTTTATGTCAACCACAAATAATAAAAACTAGTGTTATATACATATGTAGTATCTAAATACTGGGTACTCGTCACTTGTAATTTTTTTAATGATACGAAAGCCAGTGTTGGCAACTCTTGAAGGCAGGAAAGCACCGTGAGCTTTGTGAAAACGGGTAAAAATTTACCAAAAATGGAATTGAATTTTTAGGATGTTCATTTGATAACCTTTTTCAAATTAGGAATATTATGCATTTCTATAAAGTGTTTAAATTGCAAATGCCGTTGTTCTAAATTGTTCTTGATTGATATATTTGAATTGGTAGATCTAAGAGGAATAAGCAATTAGTTATTCCAAAGCTTACACCATTGTTAGGCCGATCTTTTTTTTGTAAGGGTTACTCGAAAATACAACAAATTACCACCTAACTTAAAGGACTTTTAATTTGCCGATTGATACATTCAAGAAGAATCTTTTTGAAGTAATTTCACATAATGCTTCATTTTTCAGGCATTATTTTTCGAATTAAAGCTTACATATGTCATTTTTTCGTATTTAGGGAGTGTAAAAACTATTATCGCTAATTTTTTTATAACTTTTATTTTTAATTTTTATATGCATTTAATAATTTTATATTTGCATTATTTTATTATTATTATTTTAAACAATTTTTTGTTTGCTTGTTTTGTTACTTTTAGTAGAAATTTGTAACCGATTATGGCCTTTAAGCTAGGTTATTTTTATAAATCAATTAAATTTAAAAAGCCCGATATGAATTTTTTGAAGAATTTAAGTCAGGAATTTAAAAACAAATTTTAGCTTTGTAAAATCGTGTAAAATAAGTTCAAAAAATAACTAAAAATGGAGTAAAAAAACCACCAAACTAATATTTTAAAATTTGAAGTTTAAATATAACTAAGTTGCTATTTAAAATTGTACTACAAACATCGTGAAAGAATGTATTTTTTGTATAGTTGGTATTATTTTTTCAACTTTGACAGAAAATTCAAGAAAAATTGAAAAAACGGGAAAACATACCAATAATATAAACTGTACAAAAAGCACTGCCAGAAATCGAAAAAGCACTGTAAATACCCGCTTTTTTAAAACGGTTATTTGTAAAAAATCACCAGGTACGGGAAGGAAAAAAGCACTAAAAAATACCCGCAAAGCATGAACTGGCAACACTGACGAAAGCTAATAAGCAGAGATACAAGTCGATTGGATTAAAGTCGATGAGCTGCTGAAGTTAGCGGCAAAAATCGGCTATTTGTTAGCTTGTAGCAGAGCTTTGAAGAATTAATTCCTTAATTCAATTTTTCAATTCTAAATTAAAAATTCGATGAATTAATTCAAAAAGCACCATATATTGAATGGAATTAATTCATATTTGTTTTCGTTCGATTTATTTTGTTACGAATTAATTCAATTGCTATAGTTCTTTTTATTAAATCAAATGAATTAATTCACGTTCAATTTTATAAATCGAACGGGAAAAAAGTGAATTAATTCCTTACTGAATTAATTCACCACTGAATTCGTTCAAGTTCATTTTCGTTCAGTGAATTAAAAAAAAAAATAAAATTACGTTCAGTGAATTAAAAAAAATAAAATTACGTTCAGTGAATTAAAAAAAAATAAAAATACGTTCAGTGATTTTACTAGATTGATACTAGAGCGTCTGCTAGTAAAAATAAACAAATTACATATATATGGGCAAATCTACGGTATAGTATGATTCCATGTCACTTAGGCTTTTAACCACTTTAAGAGCAATACATAATATATCTGAAAGCGTCATAATTTTCAAAACGACGAGTTTAACCTCGCCAACATCCTAAAGTTTTATAATTATGCTGTTAATGTGGTCTACTGAGCTAAGGTCTACCCTAATTTTGCTTGTAACTTTCGAAAGTTGTTCAACTCTTTTGGCTATAACTTTTTCAGCATAAAAGGAAATCGTTCTAATCCTTTTGTGGATGATAGTACTGATGTTGCAAAATCTTCTATATGTTGAAAAAAGCATGTGCCATCAGTGAGGAATAAATGGTAGCTCTTCAAAATCTGTCACTCTGTTTTTGCATAAAACGAAAATTAAGAGGATTTTCGTTTTTGCGCTTTCAGCCTCTACGTAATTGCAACTTTTTTTATATTCTATTATAAACGACAAACATACTAACAAAAGGAGACCAAACAATTTAGTGTGCCTTCAGCAACAAAGAAATTATGACAGTACAAACATCATCAGGTTCATGCGTGCAGATAATGAAATTTCATATTTTTTGAAGAGCACATCCGCAGTTTGAGAAATAACTAGTGGCAACCCTGTGTGATCGGTAAATATGAGTACTACTAATATTATGTGCGTTCCCGTACGTTACCGCGGGTACCCGCGGGAACACAAAACAGCCCAAACAACAACAATTTACACACAATTTTGAGTACGGGAACGCCTTTGGGCTAGTTTGGGTATCTGCGGTAAAGTACGGGAACAGACATATTGTGTGTAAGTGCTAAATAGATCGAATTATTATTTTGGTGCCGAGAGCCATTTTAGGTTAAATTTTGTTGATTTTCATAGGTTTTTCAAGCTTAACTTGCAATAGAACCAAAAGGGATAATCCGATCGTTTTAGCACTCTCACAAAACAATAGTGGCTATAAACTCTATGATATAAGCCAAATTTCAACCTTTAATTCTTTAAACTGCGGATGTGCCAATCAATTAAAAAATTAATTTTTAGCGTTCTGTTGAGTAAAAAGTACCGTAAAGCTAAAAACGTCATCCGATCTATTTAGCACTTTCACATCATAATTGCATTCATCATACGGAGAATTTAAGATATATTGGATGCCATAATTCTCAGAACTGCAGGTGTGCCTTCCATTTTAAATTTGCCTTTAAGCGAATTTTGGAGAAAAAACTGTTGTAGATAATTCAATGTTTTACCGATCCATTTAGCACTTTCACATAATAATTGTCATGGTAATATCTACCATTTAAGATATATTTGACCTAATAATTCTTTAAACCGCTAATGTGCCACTCAATTTTGTCCTGCATTTTTTGATAATTTTTTTTTTTTTATAAAACAAATTTATGGAACAAACTTTAACATTTTCTAATATTTTTTTTCGTAATATGTACAGAATTATCATTCAAAAAGGCATAATCACATTACTTGTGCAAAGAAAAATAAATTTGAAAATTTTGTATCATACATTCTTTGCTTCGTCTCTCTGCTTTACCTTTTAAAACAGCGACAACCTACATCAACAATCAACACAACTTACTCTCAACATTCCAGCAGAGAAACGCTAACGGAGTTGTTTGATAGTTGATGTGTTTGTGTTTCATATTTTTTCATACAAAGAATTGAATTAACATACAAAGAACAAAAACAACAAAACAGAAAAACAGCGAAATAACAATAATCATAAACCAAAAGTGTTTTAAATAGAATTAAAATAAAAGCAAATAAACGCCACAGTGAATAAACATCTATAAAATTGATCGTTTTCTTCATAATTATTCATCATCAACATCACTACAATTTGAGGACAAGCAATTGCAAGGAAAGGAGGGAATTTCAAGTTGAAGGTGTGCACAAAACAATGGGTAAGTAAAACTGTTTTTTATGTTCGTTTAATCTATTTTAAAATAAAATATTAAATAAACAGAAAAACTATTACTCAAACGAGAAAAACAACGAAGAAATCGTGAAAAAATTTCCGATGCGCGAGCCAAACAGCTACTTCGTAAAGACAAATACAACAAGGAAAAGCGTGCTGAAAAAATAAAACAGGTGAAAGGAAAAGAAACATCTCAGAATTCAACTAATATAATAGAATGCCAATTACTAACCCAAAGTAACTATTGCGAAGCTCATTCAGAAAATAGTAATGAGTTAAATATCGAATTTTCTTCTCCTTTAATGGATAATACCGCTGAGCCTGACGATAATTCACATTTAAGTTTCAAAAATTCAAACATTGATGATCGTTTAAAAAAAACATACCGCTCATCAAGAGCTAGAGAACAAGCATTACGTAGAAAAAATACAAAATTGCTAAAAATTATTGGAGAGAAAAATAAAATAATTAATAAATGGAAACAGAAATACCACCGATTACTACAAACTACAAAAAACGAAAACTGTATCATTGAAAACGTAAAAAAAATTGAACGAAGTGGATCACAAGCAGTGAGAAAAAGATTGTTATTTGCTGAAGCTCTGGAACAGCAGTTAAAGGAAAGAAAAAAATGCTTTAGAGATAATAAATCTCGTTCAATTTTTGCACAATGCATTGCTGGAAAGGTGCTTAAAAAATATAAGTGCATGAAAATGTTAAATCACTTAGTGTCCAGTAAAACTTAAGTGTTAGAGAAACCCGATGCACTTTATCAACCTACATGATTAAAAAATAAATGACTATGACGTATTTCATTTATACGTTTTTACAATACAATGTTTTCTTCTACTGAACGGCAGAAAACAGTGAACGTAGTTTTTTTTTTGCAATTCAGTGAATTGAATGTATTTTTTTCTTTTTTTATTTCACTGAACTTAATTTAATTTTTCTTAATTCACTGAACGTAATTTTATTTTCTTTAATTCACTGAACGTAATTTTATTTTTTTAATTCACTGAACGTAATTTTATTTTTTTTAATTCACTGAACCTAATTTTATTTGTTTTTAATTCACTGAACGAAAATGAAATTGACCGAATTCTGTGATGAATTAATTCAGTAAGGAATTAATTAGGAATAGTTTATTTTATTAAAATAAGGATAAACAGCGTGAAAATATTGACAATTTTTCTGCAAACTTAAATATTTTTCTGCAAATATGGGAAAAAGTTTGGATTTCAATTTCGATGAAATCCAAAATTTTATTGGATTGCAGTCGAAATCTACTTTTAACTCGATTTCGATCGTAATGTAATAAATTCACTATAAGCCTTTCTAGATATATACTTTTTTATTTTCAAATTATTTCTTTAAATTTTATTTTGAATCTTCTTGCACATCTATAAACTTGCAAGTACTTTTGCTTTCTCAAATTGAATCTGCCGTTAAATATCTATCATCTTTTGGAAATAAAGCCCTTTGAATTTTAATAATGTTCCCAATGACAGCGGCAAGTTAACTTGGTTTTAAATTTAATTCGTTTTCAAATATTTTCGGAATTGTTGAACGAAATTTGAAGCTTGATATAAAGTTTTATTAATTGAAAATGTCAAATTCATTAGCAAATCCGAAAGTTGTAAGCGTAAAACTAAAAAGACGAATTTTGAAGATCCTTCCATTGGGTTTAAATTTAACTTTATTATGTTTTTATTTATTTAACATTTGTAATTAGTATTCCACTATTTAATATCAATTTCCACTTAAGAAATTTATCACATACATATATTAAAAAATTAAAAATATACATATAAAAATAAATTAAATTAAACTAAAAAAGAAAAAAAATTATTTATTTTGTGTTATGCTTAGGTATTAATAGTCTCTGGCTTAGGTTGACCAGCTTTGCCACTTTTTCATGCAAAAACTACAAATTAAGCGAAACGCAGTGTGTAAAGAATTCATTTGTATGGGATTTTCATTGAAATCTCAATTTTAGTAGGAATCTCGAAATTTGGGTATATACTTATGTAAATGCAGCTTTATCCTGCTAGGTTAAATACTATGTTCGGACTGATGTTTAGCTAAATATTTATTATGCGTTTTCATGTGGGTCTTTAATGCGTATTTTTGTATAAAACTTTTACCGCATTCCGTACAAACATGTGGCTTTTCTCCAGTATGACGCATTTCATGATGTTTTAAAGCATCTTTTTTGCCAAATGATTCCTCGCAAAACCTGCAATTCCAACGCCGTATACCTTGATGAATAATTTGATCGTGAAGACGTAAATTCCCTGAACTATTAAAAACCATAGGACACCGGGAACAATGCCATTGTTTCTCCTTGGTGTGGTAGTTAATATGGGTCTGTAATTCATGTTTTGTGGTTTTCTTCATACCGCAATAGGAACATTCAAAATTTTTAACACCTGCGTGTCTAAGTTGATGTTCATCGAATGCATATTGCGTAGTAAATGCCTTATCGCAAATGTTACATTGAAATGGATATTGATCTTTGGGTTTGTGAGCAAACTGGTGTTTCTTTAAACTTGCCAAGTTTTTATAAGTCTTACCACAATCTTCGCAAATGTGTTGCAGTTGAGTTTGATCAACTAGCTGCTTTTGCGCAACATGCTTTAGGCGGTAGTGTGATTTGTAACTTTCGTTACGTTGAAATTGTTTACCACATCCGTCGTATTCGCAAATTATGTTTAATTTTTCTTCAGCGTGTACTTCCCTTAAATGTTCTCGCAAATGAGTCGATTTATTATAGCTTCGATTACATTTTGGACATTGATATGGTTTTAAGCCTTGATGTGTACGGATATGATTATGTAAAGTTTGTTCATTAAGACATCGCCGATCACATTGTTTACATTTATAATTGTAAGTCTTTATTGTATCCATGGGTTTTTTAGTTTTAAATATTTTCACGGCTTGTTTCTTATTATAAGTGCATTCTTTAATACTTATTTCATTTATTTCTTTACCAGAGTTACTGTCTGAGTCTGAAGTTTCTTTTTCATAATTTTCTTTGATATCGTATTCGCTTCCACTTCGTTCATGATCTTTCTCTGAACTTTCTTCATTTTCCTCTTTACCTTTGGACTCTACTTTGTGGTTGAAATTATTTAAGTATTCAACTTGTTCAGGTTCTTCTTTGGTATCTTCTGAATGGCAGGTGTTACTTTTCAGAGGCTAATAAATAAAAATTATAAAAAATTTAATTTTCTTAAAATGAAGTATGAGATAAGTTATCTTTATGAAGCCGATCCTTTTCAAATTGTTGCCGTTTTTAGAAAATGTGTTTTTGTACATAATAATAATAAATATAGAAATTAAAGGTACCCGCCAAACCTTGGTAATATCAATCAATCCTCTTACCCTTGCATTAGTTACGCATGCATTACTTCGAGTGCCAAATTCAGACGTTTGAATTTTTTATTGGTATAATCAATTCCTTTTTTCATAAAATTTTATACATCTCATTTGCTGTTAAAAATTTGTGAATTTAAATTTCTGTTAATGTTTTCTTCTTCCTATAAATCAGCTTTAGTTAAAATTAATATTTGTTCAAAAAATTAAAATTTAAATAAAATGTTTTGGAAAACTCTTTACCTGTAATTTAAGAATAACATGTAACTATAGTACTAGAATTACATCGTTGGACATGCCCTTGTTAAAATAATAGGTTTTGTAATAGAAAAGTAACAACTTACTCCTTTGTTACAAAACGCTTATTTTTATAACCAAAATTTAAAAAAATTTTAGATGTAAAATTTTTTGTTAAAAGTATTGGCCCTTACTATAAGAGTATTTTAAATTTAAAGTGAACTTTATTTTTAATCACACGGTTTTGTTCATTTTGTGTATGAAAACCCTACAAAAATACAGTGGTTGAAAATATAATAGGGGATTCAAGTTTTTCTAATTTTATTCTCGCTGCCTTTATTTTTAAAGATAGCGATTTTAAAATAAAGTTAACAACACTGAAATTTTAACACGAAGTCCTTCATACTTACCTAATGTCTTCACCCGGTGTCTTCAAATGCAATAAATTATATGATATGAAATGTCAAAACCATTGCAGCGAAACGTCAAAATGATATAAATTGCAGAGTGGTGGAGAACACTTGACCATTTCATGGATAAGAAATATCATAGATTTTTCTTCGAAAAACACCAAATTTTATGAAACATTAATGTTTACCGACAAATAATAAAAAATAAACACTTTTCCATTCCTTTTTACCAAATTTTTTGTTGTTTTTCTATTACAAAATTAAAATGAAAACTAAAAGTGACATTTGATCTCTGGCATCATTGCAAGATCCGATGGCATGTCAGCGATATCATGATATTGCAATAAAATTGAAATTGAGTGTCTTCACTTGAGATGAGAGCATTTTGACAATTGCTTGCTATCATTTTATTGCGTGTCAAGACACACAGAATTAATTTTATATGTCTAATTATAAATTAAAAAAACTTAATAAATTAAAACTAATTTTTACAGTAAAAAACTTGTCCGTAAAAAAAATAAATAAATAAGTAAATAAAAAAAATTAATAAAAAAACAATTTTACCAAATTAAAAATTTTTTTCAAAATTGTAAAACAAATTTGAACTTACTTGAAAATTTTTAAAAATCAATGGACAAATTTGTGTTTAATTCTGTATAGAATAAGTGCGATTCAAAATTTTTTATACAAACACCATTTAATTGAGTGGTTTTCTAAAAAAATATATTTTTCAATTTCCTTTTAGTGCCTGTTTTAAGAGCTACTAAAAGACACTTAAAATGTTCGTTCAAGTACACAAATTAATTAATGTGTTCGCTTACTCAAAAATCGTACTACTTTGACTACCATTGGAAAATTTAGTTTACATTTTCAATTTTTCCAGTTGTGGTAAAATTAGCAAATTTTAGTAAGTAAACTAACAAGACTAATGTAACATTTTTACTATTTTCAAAACGGAAAATTTTGCATATTAAAATTTGAGATAATTTACTTTATTATATTAAATAGCATTTTTTAAATCCCGGGATTCCAAGTCCAAATTCCCGGGAATGCGGGAACTGCCTAAATGCCTAATTTCCCGGGACGGGAAATCCCGGGGTTTGACGTAACAAAATCTAAGTAAGTAAAATTTTATTGAGGCTTCTTTTCTTTACATGACAAAATTAAATACATGACAAAATCGACAGTTTAATATTATAAACTTTAGAACTATATTTGTCTTATTCTAATACACATTAAATGAATAAGCAACTTTGCTATATATGAATATGAAACATGAATTAACGTACTTTATCGTACATGATTATACAATGCTTGCTCCCGGCATTTACTGTAACGAACAGAGTATGATTCTGTTAAAAGTAAAAACAGTGTCAAAACAGAGAGCATATTAATCACAGATATGTTAAATACAGAAGTCAAACGGGATATTCGTTTACAAAATATGCAATTATTAACTGGTTAAACAAACGTTAAACGTTAAAAATAAAATCATGTTGCACAGTATTCGAAAATACCAATTATTGATAAAAATACAATAACTAAAACAAATTAAATAAATAAAAAAAGAATGTAAATATCACAGATGGTTATTAATTTAGCCCCTATGACTGCTGGGAAAGGATTTCCTATAGAAGTCAGGTGGAGTGTACGGGAAAGCGTTATCAAGATGTTCCAACAGCACACCAACTGGAGAGAGGTAAGAAAATGTGGACCAACTAATATCCTTCTCAGATTCAAAAATCTCGTTAATCAGGTTATTCTCATGAGTATCAAGTTTTTCCACAAATTTTCTTTGTAGAAGCAAGGCGTTTTTCCAGATCGGAAAAGCATATACTAAAGATGATCTGATTGCCACTTTGTATAGAAGGAGTTTTGTCTCTTGAGGTAGGTATTTATTATTCAGCAAACAATAAAACATACCAGATATACGTTTGACCTTGCCCAGGAGAGTTCGGCCATGATCGTTAAATTTCAACAGCTTATCGAAATTTACACCAAGATATTTGATACTGGACTTAAAAGGGATATCGATGCCATCGAGAGCGAGGCCAAGAGTTTTGCTCTGTGGAACTACAAATCTAGCACACTTTCCAGAGGCATTTCTAATGCAGATGGCTTCTGACTTGGCAGCATTGATCTTAATGCCCCATGTTTTGTAATATTCGCTTATAATGCTCAGATGATTGGCCGCATTGCCCAACGCCTGTGAAGGGGATTCGTCATGAGAAAAATCATGCAATCGTCAGCATATAGAATTGCCTTAGGGTGCGTACAGAGTGGCCGCTTGTTGCCGAGCCGAGCCGACTGACGCTTATTGCGAGAACCAATGCGAGAAAACTGGTACTATACAAATTAGTACAAATAAGCGCGAACAGGTCATAGTGGGCGCCGAGCTGGTCGGAGCGCAAAGCTGATTGAATGCGAGAAAACAGTTCCAAAGCGTTTTTCAGCGCCGAAAACATTGTTTATGTTATGTTGATAAAATAAAAATTAAACAAAAAAATAAAAATTCAAATAAATAATAAAAATTAAATAAAATTATAACAATTATAAAAAAATTAAAAAAAACTTATAAACAAAATTTAAAAAAAAATTTAATAAAAATTTCAAGAATAATTGAAGAAATGCGTTAATAAGTAAACTTTTTTTTTCACAAACACGAATGAACAACAAAACCAAATGCATACAAACATACATAAAACACAAATAATAGATAAAATATCAGCGCTGATTCTCGCATCCACTATGTACACCCAAACGTGTTGCTCGCATGAACAAGTTCTCGCAATAAGCTTCAGTCGGCTCGGCAACAAGCGGCCACTCTGTACGCACCCTTAGAGTTTACTGTTGAATGGGGAAAGTCATACAGGAAGAGGTTAAATAATAATGGTGCTAAAACGCTTCCCTGTGGTACACCGCTTTTCACTGAACTGATAATAGATGAGATGTCGTTGATTTGTACACTTAATTTACGTTCAGAGAAAAAGCTCAGAAATAACTTTATTAAGTAGGGATCAACTTCAAGCTGCACCAATTTGTATAATATGCCCTTATGACAGGCCGAGTCAAAGGCTTTTTCTATGTCCAAAGAGATAGCAACTGTACATTTTCTATCTCTCAAATTGTTTACAACGTCGCTATGAAACTTCAGCAGTGCATGTTGGGTTGAATGGAAACGTTTGAAGCCAAACTGATGAGATGGGACTGGGCAGATAACAAATTCGTTTTCAAGTTTTTCCTTTATTATGCGCTCAAATATTTTGCCGACATTGGATAACATAGAAATTGGCCGAAAATCTTCAATTTTCTTACTGTTTCCTTTCTTCTTCAATGGTACGATTTTCGCTGACTTCTATGCATTTGGAAAATAGCTGTTGTTTAGGCAATTATTGAAAATAATTGTAAGGAAATTCAGAGTCGAATCGGGAAACTTTCTGATCAAAAAGTTGGAGATGCCATCAAAGCCACTGGATTTTTTGTTGTTGATGCTATTAGTAATTTCCCTAACTTTTAACAGGTTCGTGAAGTGATAATTATCTTCGTTTTCGACGGAATTAAAGGTATTGTTAAAAGAGTATACGTGACGGGGCAATAAGTAGACAGCGGAGGATGTTCTAAATCTGCAACAGGCCTTTCCGGTAATTTCTCATCATAAACTGAAGAATAGTAGTTTCGGAATTCTTCAGCAATTTCAGAATTATTTGTTATGGTGACATTGTTTGTACAAATTTTTTGGCAAAATGGAGATTTTCTCTTACCCACGACTTTATAAACTTCTTTAAAAGCTGATGGGCCCGGCTTTATATTTTTTAATCTTTCATTGAAATTATTTGATTGTTCTATGTTTACCACATCTTTAATAATGATTTTCAGAAGCTGTATTTGTTTTGAAAGTATGTTGTATTCTCTACTTAGCCTGTTGCCAGTTCGGTGAAATAATTTCTTTAATTCTTTTTGCCATCTATGTTTTACAACAAAGAATTTTTTGATTTTGCCAGAAATAGGAACTTTATTACCTTTTTGTTCAATTTTTTCTGAATGTGAACTATGTATTGAATTAAAAGCAGAGTTGAATTCAGCAATCAAGTTGTCAATTTCATAAATTCCCAGATTTCTATCAGCAGGAGGCATTATACTACGAGATGAAATATCCAAATCATGTTTAAATCGGTCCCATTTGGTGTTTTTATAGAATGTGAAAAATCGGGGACTCCGTAAAACCAGTTCTGAGGCATTCAATTGAAATTGTAGTTTAATTGGAAAGTGATCTGAAAAAGTAGAAAGACTTGATATATTATAATTTGGGATTGCTGTGTTTATGATACGGGCGTCAATCAAGTAGTGGTCAAGGAAGGAGGAGCCATTCGGGAATGATGGACTGATGTCACATAGACGAAAAACATCACAACAGTGATCTTGAAGCCAGTTTTGCAAGGCTTTCCCATTGCAGTTATCAGCCGTATCACCCCACGTAATGCTTTTGGCATTCAGATCACCACCCAAAATGAAACCGTCACAATTACTCGCTCTATTCAGGATTTTATTTAGACAATTTTGTATTCTAGATCCATAATTGCAGGGGAATATATTGAACCAATTAGAAGTTTCTTTCTGGAGCTGTTGACGTTCAATTCTATTTCGACGAATGATCCATTGAAACCAATGTCATCAATATTAATGCGGTTATAGGAAATAGAATTTTTAATTACAATGCCCACACCGATAGAGGAGTTGTCATACAAAAAGTTGTACCCATTAAGCCTTACGTTTCTATTTTCACGGAGATGGCACTCCTGAATAAACGCGATGTCAATGTTGTTAAAAATTAGGGTATTTAAAAGATCAATTCGACGGCTAGTGTCAATAAGAGATCCGACGTTGAAGGTTAAAAAATTTATGTATCTATGGTCCATGACTGGATTTAACTTTAGATAGAAGACGCAAAAACTCTGTTTTTGCTTCTGGCTTTGACATGTTTTTATATTCTTGAAGAAAAAAATTTAACTCTTCTTCTAGTGTCGGTTCTTCTGGTTCCATAAATAAACTTGAAAGTTTTAAAAAAGCGTCCACAATGGATGTATTTTCCTTTTGGGAATTCGTTCTTAAATGAAAGTGACTTGCGTAGGAGATTCCTGGGGTTGTTGATGAATTTATAAGTCTATTTACATTATTTGCTGCAGAAGTTTTAACCTCGCGGGCTTTTTCTATACGGTCCTTCTTGTTCGCCAAATATTTTTTAATTACTGGACATCCTCTCCAGTTTGCCGGATGACCGCTTTTTCCGCAGTTGACTCAACATGGATCAGTTTCGGTTGATTGATTACGGGGACACTATCCGGGGAGATGGTTTTGATCACATTTGACACACTTGAATTCCGAAGTACAGTTTCGAGCTACATGACCCCAATGCTGACATCTGCGGCATTGGATTTCCTGGTCCTTTTTCTTTGGCTTTTCCCATAGAATTGTCTGGCTCAACAGGTATTTTATATGCACCACGTCACCTAGTTTTTTCCCAGGAACCAATGTTGTGAGAAATAAGCCAGTTTCAAGGTTATTTTTGTTAGAATACGCTGTACAGAATTTAGAGACTTTCGAAACTGTACCAGGAACTAAATCATCTAAAACACGTTTAATTTCGTCCATCTCTGTTTTATAATACAAGCCACATAATACCAATGAAACTTGTTTTTGTTCTTTTGGTGTAAAAGTGTATGATCTTATTTTCTTTTCCCTAAATACTGACATTATCTCAGAGTGAACGGATGCATCTGAAAGGTAAAGCTTACTTTTGTGCTTATTGACGTTCTTGATTTTAAATAAAATTTTAGGGGATTTAGCTTCTAGCTGGTCAACTAGATGTTTTATATTTACGTTGTAGAGAAATATTGGTGGACAAAAATAATTACCGGCAGAACTTATTGCCTTCTTTGACACCGCTGCAGTTTCATTACCCAAAGTATTTTTGTGGCCAATATTTTCGTCATTGTTCTCAATTTCCAGATCAGCTAAAATGGAAAATTTATTGTATCTTGATTACTGTTTCCAATTATTCGACATAGGCGGTTAACCGGTTATTGCATTATTCGAAAAATCACTAAAGCTGATTAACCGGTTATTCGGGTCGGTTATTCGAGAAAATTGGCGATTAATCGATTAATCGTTTAAAACAAAATTAATGTATTTCCTTAACTTTTTACCAACAAAAACACTAATAGCTTCCTGTTTTTGTTAAATATCAACATGAACACGATGTATTTAAAAAAAATGTTCAAATTAAAAAAGCACATCTACACTAGAGAGAAAATGCTAGAGATAACACAAAAATCACCTCTAATTAGCTCTATTTTGAATGAGTTTAGCTATTTTGCAATGTTTTTGCTCCATCCCTAGCAGTTTTCTCTCGCATGTAAATGTACCTTAAGGTTGAAAAGTTTCGGAATCTGAGATTATCTAAATTGAAACATTTCTTATACTAATAGAAAAATGTATGTAAAATATAGCTGAAGCTTATAAAAATTAGTTAAAAATGGCAAAAAAAAAACTGCTGAAACTAGGAGATTTTTTTCTAAATATTAGTAAGTTAAAACGAGTAAAAAGGTTAAAGTCGGGCATGCCGACTATACAATACCCTACACCACTCTGGTGTATTGTTTGGATCCGAAATTCGAATGGGTTAAAATGGGGCTTGTGTTAAAATTTTCTATAATGTGAGTCAGCGCACCAAATTTCATTAAAATATCTTAATATTTGCGACCTGCAGTTTGTAACCAAGCCAATTTTGGGGGGACCCTTATATGGGCACTAGTTCTAAACATGGACCGATGTTCACCAAAAATCAATAGGCTTCGTCCTTGGGCCAACATAGGTCTATGTACCAAATTTCATCAAAATATCTTAATATTTGCGACCTGCAGTTTGTAACCAAGCCAATTTTGGGGGGACCCTTATATGGGCACTAGTTCTAAACATGGACCGATGTTCACCAAAATCAATAGGCTTCGTCCTTGGGCCAACATAGGTCTATGTACCAAATTTCATCAAAATATCTTAATATTTGCGACCTGCAGCGTATAAACAGGATAATTTTGGTAGGACCATTATATGGGCACTAGGTCTAAACATGGACCGATGTTCACCAAAATCAATAGGCTGCGTTATTGGGCCAATATAGGTCTGTGTACCAAATTTCATCAAAATATCTTAATATTTGCGACCTGCAGCGTATAAACAGTATAATTTTGGTAGGACCCTTATATGGGCACTAGGTCTAAACATGGACCGATGTTCACCAAAATCAATAGGCTGCGTTATTGGGCTAACATAGGTCCGTGTACCAAATTTCGTCAAAATATCTTAATATTTACAACCTGCAGCGTATATACAATATAATTTTGGTAGGACCCTTATATGGGCACTTGGTCTAAACATGGACCGATGTTCACAAAAATCAAACTTGTTCGTCCTTGGGCCAACATAGGTCTGCGTACCAAATTTCATCAAAATATCTTAATATTTGTGACCTGTAGAGTGCGCACAAGATTGCATGGACAGACAGACAGACGGACGGACGGACAGACGGACATCGTTAAATCGAAATAAAAAAAATTCTGAACCGATCGGTATACTATAAGGTGGGTCTACGACCAATATTTTTTGGTGTTACAAACATCAGCACAAACTTATAATACCCTGACCACATAGTGGTGTAGGGTATAAATAGCATAACTCAAGGTAGATTTTTTACTTTTTACGATTTTTTTTTTTTTAATCTGTAAAACTTTGGATACAAAATTTCTTTGAATGCAAATTTAATCAATACTACAATAAATATAATATTGCATTTAAAAAAATTATTATCCAAAGTTCTTCCTCCTCCCCTGAATAAATAAAAAAAAGTTAGTTCCATTTGAGTAAAATATTAGTTAAATGAAAATAACAATTTACTCTACAAAAATTTGCAAAAAAAAATTTCTGAATAGTAGAGTTAGTAGACTAAAGAATATCATAAACAATTGTTAAATTTCTAAGGGGATTATTTTGTAATATTCAACGCCTGGCGTTGCGTTGTTTTCCATACAAATTGTTTTTGTAACAATAACAATTTACACACAAATCAACGAAACGCAAGGCGTTGCGTTTTACAAAATAGCCCACTAAGTCTTTTTTCCGTTTTTAATAAACAATAAACATTGACAATAAACAAAATTATCCAAAGTTTGAGCTAACATTCTAAATTTTTCCAAATGTATTTCAGATATTTCTATTTTTATTTTTATTTTAAAAGCATTTTTTCAAACATACATGCTTTCTCTTTCTCTTAAGTCATAATTCCTATAAAATTTTCATTATGAAAGAGAAAATATGTATGTTTGTAAAAATGCTTTTAAAATAAAAGCAGAAATTTCTGAAATACATTTGGAAAAATTTGAAATGCAATTGGAATTTTATTAAATACATTTGGAAAATTTTGAAATACAAATAGTCTTTTTAAATACATTTGGAAATTTCTGAAATACATTTGGAGAATTTTGAAAAACAAATGGAATTATTTTGAATGCAATTTTACAATTCTGAAATACAGATTTAAAATTTTTTAATGCAAGTGAATAATTTTGAAATGTATTTGAATAATTTTATAATACAAACATAATTTTCTTAAATACAAATAAAATATATTAAAATATATTTGTAATTTTGAAATACATTTTGAAAATTTTAAAGTACATTTTGGACAATTTTGAAATGCAATTGGACAAATATCAAAGTTTTTTAGACAATTTTAATTTCTTAGACAGATTTTTGGATAATTCTCAAACATTTTTGAAAAATTTTGAGTGATTTTTAGACAATTTTAAAACAGTTTTGGAAGAATTTAAAAAATTTCTGGATAATTTTGAATCATTTTAGACAATATTGAAACCTTTTTAAAATATATTTGGATAATTTTAATACATTTTTAAACAATTTTGAAATAAAACTGAAAATGGTGTAGTTGGACATGTTGTAGAATTGATGTGGTTTTGAATCGATTATACTTTCTTTGGAGATGTGAGAAAAGGTAGAGTTTCTACAGAATTAAGATGTCAGTTGACAGTTGTGGGACACATATTTGAAAAAATGCAACCTTGCCTTGAAGGACATGGAAATAGAATTTACATTAGCTTTAATTTTTAAAAGAACAAAATCAAAAATCGCCTCTGTATTGATTAAAGCCTATAGAGCACTTCGACGTGATCCAGCCAGACACTTCGTGTATTTTGGGTAGTTTTAGAAATACCTTTATTTTGCATAAAAAAGGTACCTAAAGGCTTAACGACCTCTTTCACTCAATTTTAAAAGAATTTGGTGGTATTTTAGTAATTTTATGTTTTTTCTAACCTTTTTTTTTAATTTTTTAGCCAAAATTAAGAAAATTATGAAGTTTTTGGAAAAAAAGAGAAAAATTTCATATTAAAATTGTAACCGGTTAATCGACCTGTTTTAACCGATTATTCGGATCGAATAATTATTTGAATTTTAAATTATTTGCTTCGACATTAACCGAAATAGAGGCGATTAATCGAGGAATCGGTTAATCGATTAACCGAATTGGAAACACTAATCTTGATGGATGTTCCGCATTTATACTGGATACATCTACGTTCGTTGGAGACCCTAAACCATCTAGCTTTCTCTTCTTTAAGCAATTTTCGTTGCTACTGTTGTCGCCATTATTGCCACCCGGCACCTGTGTGCCGGTAGACCCGTCATCATCTGCCTCACCATCCATCGGAAAGTATGAAAGCCAATTTCACACTCAAAGCAATCGCTCACGATTCAATTGAACTGTCAGCGTACAATATCCAATTAAATTAAAATAAATAAAAATTTGCAAAATAAATGTAAATAACAAAATTTTCGCTCAGCTGTATCTACCAATGCTCAATTTTTGACCGTAACAAAATCTATTGAAAATAGATTTCTACTTTAAGATACCTCATTTCACCTCACTTTACTACCAAACTAATTTGGGCTTTAACGTAGAAAAAAACTTGATTTATTTGTTATATCGAGGTAGGTATAGCATAATCCAGTGTTGGTAACTTTATTTTAAAATCGCTAAAAACATAGAAAATTTGTCCATGTCTAAGGCACTGCCATGGTAAGTCTGGAGACTCTTTGCGGATAAAAATAACGCAAAATTTAAGAAAATTTTATACGATTTCCGAAAATATACAGTTTGTGTAGATCCGACCAGTGCTCGCTAAATTTTACTATGTAATTTGATAGAAGGTCAACATCGCTTATTTTTCATTTAAAGCCACGCCCACTTAAAACAAGTGACAAAATAAAAAAACAAACATCACGTTAAAATTCTTCACAATTTTCTGAACCATCTCCTCGCATTTCTGGGCGAATTTAGCGAATTTATTGAACTTTAAAAATAAAGGCAACAAGAAAAAATTTAGAAAAAAGTTGAATGTCCCTATTATATTTTCAACCACAGTATATATATTTTCAAACAGTTTGATTGGTTGAAAATAAATTAACCAATCAGAATGCTCTCAAAAATAAACCAAGTCACCCAATATTTTAACTAAAGCCGACTTTAACCAAAATATACATTTGAAAAATTTAGAAAGTAAGGGCGATTGTATTTAAATTTTAAATTAATACTCAATATCAAAGGAATTGAAATTTGAATAAAGAAAAACTTATTACTTTAAGGTTACTTTTAACCTAGTGGTAATAAGTATGAGTAACATCTATGTAAAGAATAACTTGTTACTGTTAAATATGAAATTAAATCCCAATTTTGTTTAAAATACTTTTGCACTAATGTAAATTACTTATCATGTTAACTTTGGAATTATTTGATGAACATAGAAAAATATACATATGTACATATGTATTTCTTTTAGTTGTCATTTTTCTTCATATAATTTTATTAATAAATAAAAATCTTTTGTCTTTAATTGGAAGACACCAGGCTAACCCAAAAAGTTCAATATATGGCTTTTATACTGCATTTAGCTTGAGGAAAAACTACCTATTTTTTCGTAGGTAAAATGCACAAATTTTTTATGGTCTATAAAAAGTTAAAATCATAATTAACCCAAATGTCCTGTCTATTAAATTGATGCGAAAAAAATTCCACCACAATTTCGCAGCAATTTCACACAAGTGAAAAATCATTTTTTTTATGTGGAGTTTGACAGCTTTTTTCGCAAAAGTACGAACAAAATACGAGACTTTACTAGGGTTTTAATTGTCAAAAATAATATATGAAAAAACTAGTTTTGTACGAAAACTAGGTAATTTTTGCTCAGTCTAAAACCATTTTTAGAACTATATTTTTGTTTTTATCCAAACCACTGGAGTTTATAATCTTTTCTATATCTACGACAAATTTTTGCAGTACTTAACAGTTTTGATACATTAGGTCTGTTCCACGTCCTTACCGCGGGAACCCAATTTACCCGAAACAACAATTTACACACAATTTCGACAATAGAAACGCTTTCTGGTAAAATTGGGTACCCGCGGTAACGTACGTGGAACAGAGCTATTATTTTTTTTTATTTATTCTTCAATTACATAACCGAGCCCAAAGGGCCATATATGGTTAAGAAATAACTACTACACAAAACCACTATAATACATAAAAAATAAAAAAACAAAGGTAATAATATAAAAAGATAATTATAATTTAACTAGAAGTAATAGAAAAAAGAAGAAAAATTATAGTGATAAATGAAGGCACTGTAAATCATATAGATTGAAAGCAATCATATTTGGTATTAAAAAGTTAAATATATTACAACACATTATATTTAATATAGATCAAAATTTTGCGTTTAAAGGTGTGGTATGATAATTCTAAGCACTTGACCTCTGTAGGCAAATAATTAAAAATATGAGCCACCCTTACATAAAAGCTCTGATTCTTTACTTTTTGGGTAAAGTTCGGTAAAATGAGAGTTAACAAGGAATACTCTCCCGAAATAACAAAAATGCACAAAAGTAAACGAACGCGAAAAACCACATTTGAAGCCCGAAAAACAAGTGTCAATAGATTGGGATCCCGCGGGATTTTATTACATTAACAGTTGTAACTTGTCTTCTATTCGTTAAGTAAGATTTAAACCATTCAAGTTCAACACCCTGCACACCATACATATAAAGTTTCCTTATCATTATTTCTCTGTCTATCGTCTCGAATGCTCGTTTAAAGTCTAAAAAAATTCCCATTATTTTTCTCTGCTTTCCAATTTTTTTCCAACGATTTATTACAAAATTCACTGCCGTTTCACATGAAAATCTTTTTCTATATCCAGATTGATATTTTGATATTAATGAGTTTTCTTCTTCGCATGTCTTTAATGAATTAATTGGTCGGAATTCTTCACATTTCTTTGTGTTCATTATTTTTTCAATTGGTGTTACCATTGTTTCTTTCCAATTTTCCGGAAATTCACCATCTTCTAATGATTTATTAATTATTTTCAATAATATGATTCCAGTAATATTCCAGTTATCTATAATCATTTTAGTTGATATCTTACAAAAATCTGGTTTTTTCTTTAATTGCATTACTATACTCTTAAGTTGTAAAATTGTTATTGCGCGAAATTTAAATATTTTTGTTGCTATTGGTATATTGTTCACATATTGTATATTTTCAATTGTGTCTATTCATGAAATAATTATTAAAATGACTAGCTATTTGTTTATTATCTTTATATTCTACTTCATTAAATATCACATTTTGTATCACAGATTGTTTCTTTTTTAAAACTAAGTCTTTAATTGCACTCCACATTTGTTTTTGGTCTTTGGCATTGTTTATCTTATTGTTGGTATATTTGTTCTTTTCATTTTCAATTCTCACTTTGTATAAATTTCTGATCAATCTATAATTTGACCATGCTTCATCAGTGTTTTCTATCCTTGCAGTTTGGTATTTTATGATTTTATCTCTTTTCAATAATCGTATATATATATTTGTTCCTTTTACTCCTGCAAGGAGCATAGGGCCGCATAACTGCAGATCGCAAATATTAAGATATTTTAATGAAATTTGGTGCGCTGACTCACATTATAAAAAATTTTTACACAAGCCCCATTTTAACCCATTCGAATTTCGGATCCAAACATTAGTTGGCGTTTACCCAGACTGGTGTAGGGTATTGTATAGTCGGCATGCCCAACTTTAACCTTTTTACTCGTTTTAATTTACATTAATGACTTAGAAAGAGTATTAAAGAAGGCAAAAGTATGTATATTTGCGGATGATGCGCTCATTTATATAAGCGGTAAAATCGTAGAGGATTGTGTTCGTATTCTAAATAGTGAGTTGGAAGAAGTAGAAAAATATCTGAAAATGAACATATTAAAACTAAATACACAGAAAACAAAAGCTATAGTGATAAATGGCACTACGGATGAAAATATAATTATCGAAGGTGTACCTAAAGAAAAGGTGGAAGAAATTAAATACCTTGGGGTCGTTATAGACAAGAAGCTGAAATTTGATTTGCATTTTAACTACATTTGTAAAAAAATTTCAATAAAAATCGCTTTCCTTAGAAGAATTCGTAGAAAAATTTCTAAAATTACATCTATAAGAATATATAATCTCATGATAAAACCTTATTTTGAATACTGCTCAACGTTACTATTTCTTGGAAGTCAACTAATGAAGGAGAGACTTCAAAAACTGCAGAATAAAGGCATGAGAAGCTATTGCGTTGTCACAGATTATCTCACATACGGGGACATGTTGAATAAGTTGCAGTGGCTGTCGGTTAATCAAAGGCTGGTGATGAACGTTTTAATATAGAATTGTACTATATGTAAAACAATTTTTTTAATGCAAAAAAAAATCCATAAATTTATAGTTTAAAATATATTAAATTGTATAATTAATAGCACTTATGCTAAATAAATATATATTAAAAAAAAAAAAAAAATCAGATTGAAGGAAATAGAATAGGCTTTCCAATGGTAAACTTCTTGTACAAATCTGATGCGTACTTTTTAAGATATATCTTATTAATTATAATTATAAAAAACCATTGCAACTTTAAAGTGTGGCCCACTGTTGAGGCGTGACTGAAAAAAAAAATAATTGCACCATTCAACTCAGCGTGAGTATTTCAGTCGATGGACAAAGTTTTATCAATTTCTGAGCCATTTCGATAAACTTTAAAGCCGTTTTAGTTAATAAAGTGAGATGTATACTTTTTCCAAATTATATAGAAAACCTAACTGATGTTTATGGATCTACTTCGGTTGGAAATTTTTTCTTTGACTTTTTTTGCTAAAATAATTAACATTAATTGTAATTTTATATTTTCAAAAACCGTAAATTATTTTTTTTAAAACCAAGTTTACAGATAATCTACATTTTAAAAACTCGGTCTAAGGGTTGTGTCCAAAGTTTGTTGCTATTACCGAAAAAATAATGTGTTGACAAAGTGCATTACATTTTTTTTAAGTATCCCTTACCTCCATTTCTATATCAAATTCCTTTTTATTACATATTGTAGATTCTGTTTTATTGGATACAACGAAATCAAATTCTAACCAATCTTGATTTTTGTCTAATACATAATTTTCTTTGTTAATATCCACTTTTATTTCCGGAGTTTTCTTGGTTAGATTCTCTTTTAAAATAACCATTATACTTTTACGGGAACGTGCACACATTTTCCGAAATTCTAGTATTTCTTCCAATTTAATGCGACATAAGTGGCATATATTACTGGGAAATGTATCTATAGCTATGAAATTTTCTAAAGTAGCATCCTGTAACCACTGACGTATTTCCAAATCCAAGCAATGGATATTGAATTTTTGTAATTGTTTCAACTCTTGAAGACAAGCTCGACAGAAGTCTTGCAATGTTTTCTGTGAAATATTTTGCATATTTTCTGTATTTTCTTTTTTTTAATAAAATGTATTTTCTTCAGTATGGGAAACAGAGAACGAAGCCGATCGGCTTATAGCCGCGGCTAAGCTGCCGCCGACCATTTTTCAGGTACTCAAGCCGCCGCCGACTTTTTCGGCTAATTTAGGCTATAAAATATTAACCGACTGTAGCAGCTAAGCCGGTAGAAATGAGATTATTTTATCTTTCTTATACAATTAATTAATTTTGATTACAAAAAATTACTTGAATTAATTTTCTAAAGCTGCCTACACACTAGGGAACATGGTTGAGGGAACAAAAAATATCAAAAAATTTTGTAAACACGAAATGCACGCTCTCAACACTCACACACACACAAACGCACTCACACATTCACAAAAAATGCTCTCTTTTTTTAAGTATGTTCCCTAGTGTGTAGGCAGCTTAAGAATCCATCGGCTGTAGTCGGCTTTTAGCCCCATTGAATTCGCAGCATAAGATTTTCAATATAACTTTTTTTTACTGTGGTATCGTCAAAAATTCAAAAATATAAAATTTTTTTTCAAAAATCGTCGGCTTTAGTCGACTTTTAGTCGCCGCCGAGTTTTTTAGCGTTTAGCTGCCGCCGCCGAAAGATTTCCGGCTTTAGTCGACTTTTAGCCGCCGCCGACTTTATTTTTGTATAGCCGCCGCCGGCGGCAATTTAATATCGGCTTCGTTCTCTGATGGGAAAATTCTTATTTAAAGAAAAATATGTAAACAAAGTGCTGCCAATGGTGTTTCCGGCGTTTGGTCAGAAATTTGGTATAATAGATTTTGGGGTAACTCGTTTAGAAATCGAATTTAGAGATTAATCACATCTGGGTCGACAAACGAACAAAAGACGTCGCGATGAATTTTAATTAAGCGACAATCTACAGTCGGCATTTTTTGCTCTCAGAATTGTGTTGAAAAATTTCGCAAGAGGAAGTATTCTGTTCCTTCGGTGAAATATTCGAATAATGTTGCAGGAAACATACGAATAAAGTAACAGCAACACTTTTTCGCCACTATTTTAATGACACAGACCATTAAAAAATTCGACGTTTGGAAATAAAATAACAAGCAACATTTGAAAAGAAAAAATTAAAACGCAATACACAAAAATAACATTTTACAGCAGAAAGCGTTTTATAATTTTTTTGTATTTAGTCTTACAGTAGATCGATATTAATGAAATTTGGATATGTTATAAAGGATAAAAAAATAATAGTTTTTACTTTTCAACTGTCCAATCTCACTTTTAGGGGTTATAGGGGTGGGATCAAAAATTACTCAAATTCCATTTCTCCCGTTCTTTCATGTTAGGTTCAAAATTTAATAAACATATGAAGTGCCAAATGAAAGAAATTTGAACTACACTTTTAACGGTGCATACTAGAGTCCTGACCGTTTCCAAATTTTTATGTGGTTAAATAAAGAAAAATTATCTTACACTTTGCTGTCACGAAAAATGTAAACAAACTCTAGTTTGTGAATAGGAGTTGGCACTTAAGATATTTTTGCTTAAATTCTTAACGGGACTTCCCAGAGTTACAAAATTTTCGGAGATGATGCAAATGATTAAGAATTATAGATTTTGATTAATAAATGAAAATCGAAAATGATGTCACTTAAGCTTTTTTGGCGGTTATGGCTCGATATGATTATCAAAATTTCGCAAAACTTTAATGCATGTTGCTAAACATTTTTCGCTGTTGTGAACAAAATACTGGGCTTAAGGCTCCATGTTTGGAGCTCGAAAACTATAACAAAAACATTAAAATGCACAAATTTTTTATGGTCTATAAAAAGTTACAATCATAATTAATCCAAATGTCACTTTTTCGCTACAACAGTGAATAGGAGTTGGCACTTAAGATATTTTTGCTTTTTGCTAAAATTCTTAACGAGACTTCCCAGAGTTACAAAATTTTGGAAGATGATGCAACTGATTAAGAATTATAGATTTTTATTAATAAACGAAAATCGAAAATGATGTCACTAAACCTTTTTTGGCGGTTATGGCTCGATATGATTATCAAAATTTCGCAAAACTTTAATGCATGTTGCTAAACATTTTTCGCTGTTGTGAACAAAATACTGGGCTTAAGGCTCTATGTTTGGGGCTCGAAAACTGTAACAAAAACATTAAAATGCACAAATTTTTTATGGTCTATAAAAAGTTACAATCATAATTAATCCAAATGTCACTTTTTCGCTACATTTTCAAATGATCCTGTCTATTAAATTGATGCGAAAAAAATTCCACCGCAATTTCGCAACAATTCCACACAAGTGAAAAATCATTTTTTTTATATGGAGTTTGACAGATTTTTTCGCAAAAGTACGAACAAAATACCGGGCTTTAAACGTAAACAAATGTTTACGGTCGATTGTCGCTGAATTTAAATTAGTCGCGACGACTTTTGCTGTCGTCGGTCGAAATTCGACCAGTTGTGATTAATCTCTTAATTTCCGTGAAGAATGAGAGAAAGAAAAGAAAAATTAAAAAGTTAATAGGTCCATTCGATTACTGGATAATTTGTACTAATTTTTACTGGATGGCGTTCGTTAACACAAATACTCAGTAAACAGAAAGAAAAAAGAGAGAATAAAGCAGGGATCGGCAAATGCATACAACCTTAGTTTTGTGCTTGTATGAGTGAGATGTAACTTTCCCTCTCTCAATGCACTGAAAGAAATTTCTGTATAATTTTCTCATACTTATTTATGTGCAATTAGAATATAGAAATAAAATAGAAAATAATTTAAAAATGAGATTTTGAAAGAAAAACTCGTTTTAGAATTCTTGGCAAAGTTGCAGTTAAAAATTTTAATTTTATTGTGCTATTCAGCATGGCGATAAAGGTATATATAATTCAACTCGGTTCATAGATGGCGAAACACAGCGATTGTCCTTTTGCAACAAAAATAACCAATTTTCGTTTACCGAAAAAAATTTCAGTAAACGAAATTTACTTCGTCAAACATTTCGTCCAGTGTAACGCTAGCAACATGCTGCGACACAACCTGATCGAACGAATGCTCAAGACTGAATAAAGGTCTCATTACTAGATCGTAAATGTAACGAGAACGAGTCGTAACGTGGTATTTTATTTTTGCTAAGTTACTCAAAATATGTAACGTGCTATTAAGGATTGATAAATTTGATTTTCAGAATAGTACCAACCAGTTTAAAAATAGTACCAAAACTTGCACTTTTTTATAAAATAACAAGCAAGAACTTTCATTAAAATTCATTGTGGATTATATTTTATCCCTGAAAATCGGATTCAATTTCATTTTAAATCGAAAATAATTTGTAGTCGATTTAGCTCATTTGATTCATTCAATCATTAAATTATTTTTTATTTACTTAATTTGTTTACTTTTCAAATATATTATTTTAAATGTTCGTTTTAAACAAAAGTTTTTGAATGAAAATTAAAAAAAAAAATTTATTGTTTTTTCCAAATAATTTCTTTTTTAAATAAACTGGTTTTCTATAGAATATTTGGAAATAACAAAAATGTGCCAGTGTACTAATCAAACTTTGATTGTGCCAAACATTGTACAATTGTGCCACAAATTCCATCACTTGTATGCAACTAAAAACAGCTGTTTTGTTCTCTCACGTAAAAACGGAGAAAAAATTCTGTTTTCAACAGAAATGAACGGCACGTTACGACTCGTTTACGTCTAGTACTCAGCACTATGTGTTTCTCATTAAGCAGGTTGAATCAGCTGATTCGTCGCGTTACATTTACGTTCAAGTAATTTGGGCTTAAATTTGTTTGTTTTTATTCAATGTGTGAGCGTATGTAGGTGTGAGTCAGGGTTGGAAAATATGGTATAATTGTACTTTTTTTGGTACATATTGATTGCCGTTGGTAGAGTTTAGAGTTGTGAAATTTCGGTATTTTTTGAGTACTCAATACTACTCAATACTTTTCAATTGAGTACTCGATACTACTCAATACTTTTAACGGTTTTTTTAATTTAAAAATAAAAATGTTATGAATTCGTATTTATTAGGAAAAATTATAACAATTCACATACACGTGTTAAATAACTATTGTTATTTACATTTTAATTAATTTAAAACAAAACATACCGTTTTAGTATTGAGTACTCAAAAAAACAGTATTGAGTACTCAGTACCGGAATACTCAATATTGAGTATACACATTTCTACGGAAAATTGCATCTTTAAAAGTATTGAGTAGTACCGTTTCAATACAGAAACGGTACTACTCAATACTTTTAAAGATGCAATTTTCCGTAGAAATGTGTATTTTTCGTATAAAAATACAACTCTAAAAATAGTACTCTAAAAATACAGCTCTGAAAATACAACTCTATTTGTGAAGCAAAGAAATTTGTAACGAATTTTTGGGAAAAATTATTTAATTAATTTAAAATGTTTTAAATTAATTAAAATGTAAATAACAATAGTTATTTAACACGTGTATGTGAATTGTGATAATTTTTCCTAATAAATACGAATTCATAACATTTTTATTTTTAAATTAAAAAAACCGTTAAAAGTATTGAGTAGTATCGAGTACTCAATTGAAAAGTATTGAGTAGTATTGAGTACTCTAAAAATACCGAAATTTCACAACTCTAGCCGTTGGTACCGTGGTACTACCGCGATCCATTTGGTACAATTTCAAAAATTTCTAATTTTAAAATTTTTATATTAAATGAACTTGTTGTACGTTAAAGCTGTCAACAAATATTCGTAATGCAGACGTGGACTGAAGTCATTCTTAGGTGGTTTTTGTTTAAGTATAAATGTAGTATTATTATTTTCCCGTAATCAGCTCATCAACACGCGTTGATTCAGTGCTTCTACTACATAAAATTAAAGAATTTAACCCGCCTCTTTCGTATATTTTTTGAAAAGTAAAAAAAAATATTACATTGTTTTCTTATCTAAAAAATAACCAGAACAAAATGTTAACAACATATATTTTCATATAAATTTGATATTCACAAACTTATATTATACTATTTTAATATAAGTTAGCAGGTCTTTGTGTCGTATAGAATAGTATTTCCTGCAAGGTTGGCCTCGATCGCACGTACTTTTTATATAAAAAATTGGTGAGGGCTGAAAAAGTACAATTTTTGTAGAAGAATATTTTCTGCAAGTTTGACATTGTTCGGACAAATTTTCTATATATGAAAATTTTGGTACCGTAAGCAGTGGTGTTAGACCTTTTTGATCAAAAATCGTCAAAAATGTAAAAATAAATCGTCAAAAATGTAAAAATAAATCGTCAAAATCGTCAACAATTTATGAAAAATCGTCAAGAAATCGTCATCAGTTAAATATCATAAAAACACTACACCATTTTCAGTTTTATTCAAAAAAAAAAATCCAAATATATTTCATATGTTTTAAAATTGTCCAAATATATTTAAAATTGTACAGGTATTTTTTAAAATTGTCCAAATATGTTTTAAGATTGTCTTAAATGTTTCAAAATTATCCAAAAATTGTATTTCAGAAATTTTCAAATGTATTTAAGAAGACTCAATTTGTATTCCAAAATTTTCCAAATGTATTTAATAAAATTCTAATTTCATTCCAAATATTTCCAAAGGTATTTCAGAAATTTATATTTTTATTGTAAAAGCATTTTAACAAACATGTATGTTTTCTCTTTCATAATGAAAATTTCTGTATTTTTTTTTAAAATGCTTTTAAAATAAATACAGAAATTTCTGAATATTGCGAATTCCAAATAGACGATTCGAAAAGAACAATTTGCGGTTTTTAAACGCTTTTTCTTTATAATTTTGCTTAAAATTCGTTCAAAAGTAAGCAATTTTCCTAAATCGTCAAAACATGTGGAGTTTTTATTCAAAAATCGTCAATCGTCATTTGTAAAATTTTGACTAAAAAAATCGTCGAAATGACGTAAAATCGTCACATCTGACACCACTGACCGTAAGGGTCAAAAAAGTACAATTTCTTTATGTGAATGGCACAAAATAAAAAAACTCATTTCCATCCCTGGTGTGAGTGAGTTGCACGCGTGCATCAGTGTTGCCATAACGGCGATTTTCTCGTCAGATCTAGCTATTTTATTTCACCCCTAGCGGTAAGAATTGTCCTGTAGCTATTAGCCAAAAATCTAGCAATTTTTTATCAGCCGTGATATAATTTTTAAAACTCGGTTTTATGTCAAACAATATTACAAAATTCGCATATTGATATTCCTTTATTATAAAATACAACTTTTTAAACGATTTTAGTAAAAAAAACTTTCTAAAAAATACACAATTCGATAAAATATGTATGCAGATTTTCACTGTACAACGCCATCTATTGAGTATTCTAAATACTAATATTAATTCAATGAAAATCGGAATTCATTTGAAGTTTAATCGTAAAATTTTTAATTAGCTAAAACTTAATAATCCTTCTGATGTATATATTATATACATTTTTGAGTAAAAAAATTCCTTTAAGTACAGTTTTTCAACAATCTAGCGATAAAATCGATAATTTTGCACAGTTTATAAATCTAGTGATTTTCTAGCGATTTTTGGGTCTGATCTAGCCATTTATTTTGAAAATTTGTCGGCAACACTGGCGTGCTTAGAAATGCCGATCTCTGGAATAAAGTGACAGTTCTATGTTGAGAGTTTGTAACATAGGGGTTACACGATCAATTTTTGCCTTTCAAGTTTCAATACACTCACATTTTTTTACTAACAAACTCACATTTTAAAAATTGAACAGCAACTTGATATCAATTTTTGCCTTCAAGTTTTGGGAAAACTTGACGGCCAAGTTTTGGGAAAACTTGACGGCCAAGTTTTAAACAGCTGATCAGTTTCTTGTAAACTTATTTTTCTTTTTACAAATATTGTGCCGCAATAAAACACGATTGATAAAATACGGAATGTAAATCAATTTCTGCTGACATTAAAATGTCTGTGGCATATGTGAAGAAAAAAATAAAGTCTTTTTGAACAGCCTACAGTGCGGAAACAGCCCACAGAGGCGAGCATTATTAGTTCTTTTCTTGACGACGACATCTTGAAAGCAAAATTGACTTTCAAGTTGCATGCAGCCTACGTCACAGCTTCAAGTTCAACTGAATTTGACAAGCAGTATGTGTTATCAACTTGAAAGCAAAATCTTGATCATGTAACCTCACTGTAAAGGGCGGATTATGGGACCGTAAACGTAAATGTGATGTAACTGTACCGTGCCGTAGCTAAAAAGTACACTTATAGATTATCGTAAACGACATTACTATTTAGCATCTATTTCATGTGGTTTTATATTTTATTCTAAAATTTTCCATTTATTTGTTAATTTTTATTCCTTATTTGTTGTTTGAATCAATTTTCTTTATTCATTTCAAAGTTTTTCCGACTATAATCATTCAGCTGTTTCGATGCCGGATAGAAAATTCTAATTTCAAGAGAATGATCCGGCAAGTTCGTTTACATTTACGTGTTAGTAACCATTCGTATACATTTCTTCTTGTGTTTCGGAACAGCTGATTCGTTACAGATACGTTTACGGTTGGGTAACTCAACCTTAAAGGTTCAATTAGACGTGCCATATCGCCATAGCCGTAACCATAACGCCATAGCAGAAAACCAAAATTCAATTGGTATCTACGGTTATGGCGTTATGGCATGTCACCAATAATCGAATACATTGTAGCCCATAAGATTGGTTTGAACAGCTGTTTTATATGGTTATGGTTATGGCACGTCTAATTGAACCTTAAGAATTTGGAAGCAGAAAAAAACATATGTTTCGAAAACATATGTTTGTTTATTGTAAATAAAAAACAAATATCTTCCAATTATGTTATTTTATGGAAATGCAAAGCAGTAAAACTTTCAAAACAAATTAAGGAAAAGATAAGAAACCTTCTAAAAATTGTCTGCTTAAGTTTTAACATCAAAAATTTTCTTCTTCCATAGCGACAGTTAAGATTTATTTGTATATTTGGTGTTGCAATCAGCTGTGTCTACAAACTTGCAAATTGTTGCAAATTTTCTGTTCGCGTACATGTTTGGGAAAATTTTATTTTGAGAGTAAATCTAATCTTACTCTCTGTAAGTTTGTACTGAGTAATTCTTACTGGACTTGACTGAGAAAAGTAATCGAATGGACCTAATATTGAGTTTTTACGATTATTGAATAAAACGGAGAGGATATTACTAAACAGGTGTTTTCTACACAGTATTTGGAAAAGTTTGCTATTATACTTTGAAAATGTTACCTGTAACTAGAGCCAATTTGGATAATTTGTGCAGTACATGCCTCATAGACATACGACCATCAGTATATTCTCAAAAAGTCTACAATGTCAACGAAGAAAGGAATCTCTCCAAGTGGCTTAAACTTACTGCCCATATAACAGTGCTAAAAAATCCAATGAATCAGAAATATATTGATGAATATTGTAAAAAATTATGTGAAATATGTTTCCTCAAAACACAGTATTCGTATCATTTTCGAGAGAAAATTCTATCGTCGACTATAACAGTAAAGGATATATTGGAAAATGAAAATATTTGTGATGAGGATATACAAAAATTGTACAATTTTTGTCGGATTTGCTTAAATCGACAGAAATGCACGGGGGAGCAAACATTTACAATGGAATATTTGAAATGGCTAAAAGATGGCAGTGGATTAAGTTTTACTTCGCTAATTGAATTGGAAATGTTTCGTCTTAAGGAGGGTACCAATATTACCGAATTAATGTTGATTAATGATGAACTATTTCCTAAACAGTTGTGTCCACATTGCTTAAAAAAGCTTAAAACTATGGAAGAATTTCGTAAATTAGCTACACAATCATTTGAGTATATGATATCCGTTATGGGCGATTCCGAAAAGCCACCACCCCCAATAGCACTCACAATTAATCTACCTAATGTTGAAACTAAACATGAATTAAAAATTTTACATGCTTTTAATCAAGTTGTAAATAATGATGTAGAAGAGGAAATTGTATTCCAAAATGAAAATGTATTTCAGGATAATATAAAAATTGAACAAGATGTGCCATTTGAACAGGAGGATCCAATTAAACAAGAAGAGCTAATGTATGGAGAAATTAATATTGTAGATTTGGACAATGAATTTGATGAAACGGTTGGTGAAAGTGAGGATTTTTCCAATGATAATGGTGATTTCAATGTTACTAAAAATTCTGAAGATGAAAGCTCTTTAGAAAACATTCCAATAGCTAAACTTAAATATATTGATTGTGTTACAACTTTTAGAATATCATTGAATAAAATAGGATCTCATTCGTTAGATGATGAGGCAATTTGTAAAGAAGAAAAAGCAACCAGGAGAACAACATTAAGCAAAAAATTATCTAGAAAATCTAAAAATATTAAGATTGTAAAAGATGAAGAAGTGGATCACAATGAAAGTCAAGGAAACTCAGGTCGCAATGATTTGGAGGACGAAACAACTTTGCCGAGAATACAATCAAATTCAAGGAAACGAGGTAGAAAAGCTAAAAAGCAAAAGCTTGTTGATCCTGATGACCACAATTTTAAAAACGAAAGCGAATCTATTTCAATATCAGTAGATTCAAATATCGAAAATAACGAGGTAAATAAAAAAATGCAAACAAGAAAACGTATTAAAAAGCCAAAACAGCCAAAGGATATTACTAAACAGGTGTTTAAATGTGAAGAATGTCCTCGCATATATAGGCATCAAAAAAGTCTTAACACTCATAAATTAAAACACCGAGAAGAACAACCTATCCATTGTGACAAATGTTCCAAAACATTTCTCACAATTTACATATTGAAAAGACATCAACAAGAAATACATTGTACTTTAGAAGATGATGAAGATGTAGATAATCCTACTACCAAAAAGTGCTCTCTTTGTTCACAAGCATTTAAGAGGAAACAACATTTAATCGATCACATTAGAGCCGTACATGAAAAATTGAAACCATTCAAATGTTCCTATTGTGATAAAATGTTTGCCACACCCGGTAATAAACGTGTACATGAACTATGTCATACGGACACTTTTCCCTTTGTTTGTGATTGGTGTGCTAAACGTTTTCGTCAGTCAAATCAATTAAAAGTCCACTTAGAAATACATACCACACAGCCAGAACTGTTGTGTCCTATTTGTAAAAGAGCCCAAACAACAACTGAATTATTGCAGAAACATCTTAAACTACATGATGAAAAACGTTTACAGTGTCCATCCTGTGGTAAATTTTTCAATAAAGCCGCTCACCTTCGAGATCATCAAAATGCTGTTCATCTTAAACTACGTCCATTTAAATGTGAATTTTGTGATTTAGCCTTTGGTGATCGTAAGACACGCAAGGTTCATGAAAGAAGTCATACAGAAGAGCGGCCGGAAGTTTGTCCCATTTGCAAGCGTGGCTTTAAAAGTCGCAATACTTTGGGTAGACATATGAAAGAATTTGGTCATTTAACGGAGGAGTTTATAAAAAATAATAAAAAAGAAAAAAAGAAATCTCAATTAAAGCCGGTAGAAAATGTCCTAACAGATCATCGGGTTTTGGGTGGATTACATTGGATGGTATAAATGAATAAAAGCTTTTACTAATAGGAAATATTTAGTAGATTCAAATAAGGTCTCGTATATCTTGTATATGCGGAAATTTGATAAGTTTACGCATTTTGGCTAAACTGCAGTTTATGGGGTTTCGTCAAAAAAATATAAAAAAATATGACCCCCTCTGGAATTAAAAAAGAAAAAACCGAAATTCATTTTGGGAGGGGCTCGGCCCCGGGAGGCCCGTGGGGCAAAAAAACGGGGGGGACATAGTAACATGTAAGTGTGTCAAAATTGTTATTTTTTTAATCCATAAAACGTAGCCCTAACTACAGCCATTTTAGTTTCTTAAGAGGGGGGACTGAAAATGATGAAATTTTTTTATATGGTAAAATGGTACTCAAATGATAGAAAATGTACCCCACGACTTCAAAAACTATTTTTTTTTTTCAATAATCGATAAACGCATAAAAAATTTACACATTTACATAAAAAAAATAAAATTTTTTTTTGGAAAAATCGCGCGATTTTATATCATCTAAAAAGTTAGGGTATACATAACATTAAAGAAAAGAAAATAAAATTTTTTTGGAAAAATCGCGTGATTTTTAAAATAAAAATTTTGCCTGCGGCGCAATTCAAATATCTCAATTCTGAAATTGTATTTCTCATCAATAAAAAGTTTACTGCTTTTGTCATTTCTACTGCCAACTGCCTTTTGTTCCAAATTTTCAAAATAAACAACAAAAACTGGACATTTACAGGGTTTTACCAAAACTAAAATAATGTGATTTTAGACTTTTAAATTTTCGAAGAACTAAAATTTAACAAAATGCCTCTAATTCGATTCACGTCCAACGGATTAGTAAAACAAACCTCATTTTTAAAATCGTGAGCAAATTTCCTTTCATTTGAGTACCATTTTCGTTCCTATTAATATTTTAATTTTTCCGACCTCCCTATTGGTCGAAAAATTGCTCTAGTTAGGGCTACATTTTATGGATATAAAAAAAAATAAAATTTTTGGAATCGTGAGACAATTTCCTTTAATTTGAGTACACACACTTACATGTTACTATGTCCCCCCGTTTTTTGCACCCACGTGCCTCCCAAAATTAATTTCGGTTTTTCTCTTTTTTAATTCCAGAGGGGGTCATATTTTTTTTTCTGAAACCCCATAAACTGCAGTTTTGCCCGCATTTTTGTCAATCTTCATACATAAAAAATAGTGTTTACAAAGTATGCGATATATACGAACTTTACATGAGCACGCTCATAGTTTTTATTCCAAATTATTACCAATTTTTATGGGTAGTTTACACTTTTTTTTGGAATTTCATATCAATGGCTTATATTCAATAAAAATTACCGAGATGTACATTAAAGCTACATTTTTTTAAAAACTTTCGACTTTTATCAATTATGTGATGAGAATTTAAGGAAAATAGGAAAGCTTGACCCTTGGCGACCTATGACCAAAACTCCGATTTTTGAAATTTTTCTTAAAATTCCCACAAAAAAAAAATAAAGTGTCGAACATCATTTGTAACTAATTTCGGCATGCTGAACACAAATATTTTATTTACATTGTGACTTGACTTTCGCTAAATCGTCTTGTTCAGTGCTTGATTAAGTACAACTATAGTTAATCTGATTAGCAAATTAACTTTTGTTTCAATGGAATATTAAGCACTTAATGCACCTTTAACAAGATTAACTTTTCTGTATAAACCAGGGTTGGCAGACAATACCGCTAAAATACCGTTATCGATTCAAAACCCTTTCAACTGACTACCGTTACCCCTAAAAAACCGTTACTGAAATAGCCAGAATACCGTTATCCTTAAAATACCGTTACCAAAATAACTGAAATACCGTTATCCTTAAAATACCGATACCGAAATAAATGAAATATCGTTAACCTTAAAATACCGTTACAGAAATACATGAAATAGCGTTATCCTTAAAATACCGTAACCGTTATTTTTAATTCTCTACTCTTGGTCACTGCACGTGGTTATTGATAGGGTTTTTCTTTTCCCGGGACAGCGGGATTTTTTTCTGAATTTCCCGGGATCCCGGGAATTCCCGCTCGTTAGAAAATAAATAAATCCGGCATATGTATATTGTACTTGAAAAACTCGATTTCTATTAAAACACCGTCCGACAAAATTCATCTTTTGGTTGTAGGTACCCATGATAAAATCTATTTAATATATTCTGAAAGGAGGGCTAAACATAAAGTATGCATGCCTTCCACTTTTTCTAGATCAATTCGTTTAACAGTTTAAATCGCAAATTACTATTTAGGTAATAAATTTATATGGAAGGCCGTCTTAATTTTAAAATGAAATATATTAACTAAACATTAATTCTCTGTTGGAACGGTTAAAAGAATTGATATAGAAAAAGTGAAAGACACGGGTATTTAAATTTCATCCCTTCTTTCAGGATATATTGGAATTGTTAGTGGGTGCAAACTTGTGTCGGACCAGTTTTATAGTCAGAACTAAGATAGATTTTTTTACTTAAGTATTTCCTAAATATGGAATAAAAAAATTTGTATTTCTAAAGATTTTGTTTCTATACAGATTTTCAGAACTATTCGTATAGAATTATTTTATAAAAAAGTTTAAAAGTATTCTTAACACAAATTATTACGCAAATTCTCTTAAAGATTTTTATGAAAATCGGCACTGGAATATTATTAAATAATATGTGTTCCCGTACGTTACCGCGGGTACCCGCGAGATCCCAAAACAGCCCAAACAACAACAATTTACACGCAATTTTGAGTACGGGAACGCCTTTGGTCTAGTTTGGGTTACCGCGGTAAAGTACGGGAACAGACATAATATGTGTGTTCCCGTACGTTACCGCGGGTACCCGCGGGAACCCAAAACAGCGCAAACAACAACAATTTAGACGCAATTTTGAGTACGGGAACGCCTTTGGGCTAGTTTGTGTAACTTCGGTAAAGTACGGGAACAGACATAATATGTCTGTTCTTTGTGTGCAAGCGGCTCTTGCAATGATGCCTGCCATGAAATGTCACTTTTCGTTTTAATTTTAAATTTGTAATAAAAAACAACAGAAAATTTGGTAAAAAAGAAAGGGAAATGGTTTAATTTTTTATTATTTGTAGATAAGAATTAATGTTTGATAAAATTTTGCGTTTTACGAAGAAAAATCTATGATATTTCTTATCTATGAAATGGTCAAGTGTTCTTCCACCACTTTGCAATTGATATCCTTTTGACGTTTCTCTGCAATGGTTTCGACATTTCATATAATATAATTTATTGCATTTGATGACACCGTGTTACAGGCAGAGCTTTGCAGAATTAATTCTTTTTTGAATGAATTCACTACCAATCGAATTCAGTTTTCTCTAGAATTGAATGAATTCCTTTTCTTAACTAATTCACTGAATTCGTTCATCAAACAATAAATTCAAAGAATTAATTCCATTGCAATAGTTCTCTTTATTAAATCAAATGAATTAATTCACTGGTGAACGCGTTCAATTTTATAAATTGAACGGAAAAAAGTGAATTAATTCCTTACTGAATTAATTCACTACAGAATTATTTTTTTTAATTCACTGAACGTAATTTTTTTTTTTAATTCACTGAACGAAAATGAAATTGAACGAATTCTGTAGTGAATTAATTCAGTAAGGAATTAATTCACTTTTTTCCGTTCAATTTATAAAATTGAACGCGTTCACCAGTGAATTAATTCATTTGATTTAATAAAAAGAACTATAGCAATTGAATTAATTCGTAACAAAATAAATCGAACGAAAACAAATATGAGTTAATTCCATTCAATATATGGTGCTTTGTGAATTAATTCATCGAATTTTTAATTCAGAATTGAAAAACTGAATTAAGGAATTATTTCTTCAAAGCTCTGGTTACAGGAACGGTATGCTGTTGCCATTGGGTATCCCCATTTAAAAAATAAAGTCGGCAAACTTGGTAAAAATTGTCAGCTCAATATACATATATCGCAAGGTTTGTAAAAAAAATCGACACATCTGACAACCCTATAGACAGCTGTTTGCAGTGTTGCCAAGTGTAGGGATTTTTCCCTTTTCGTAGGGATTTTTTGCAAAAATTTCATCTGTAGGGAAAAAGGTACTAGATTTTGTTTTTTCAGTCATACTGTACTTGAACTTTCCCCCCCTTTCCCTTGTATACATATAATACAGAGTGTATGAGTCAGTGTAACTCTCAAATTGATGAGAGACGCCTCAGTGTTAACGGCCGTAATGCCTACTTAGTTGTTAATAGTGAAAATGATAATGCTCAGAAATTCATATTTGATCCCCAAATTAATAAGCATTACTTATCTCTTAAACCGACTGTAAGAGCAAGAAGTTGTTCACCTTCTCTTCAAACACTAGATAAACACAATAGTGCGCCAAAAATATATAATAATAATAATAATAATAATAATACTCAAGAACAATTCCTACAAACAACAAATAAAACCAACTCCATGAATTTAACAAGATCCAAAACCACCATACTCAGTAACAACGAGATGTACACACAAGAAGTAAACTCTCCAACTCATTCAACCACTACCATAACGAAAACGGGAGCAGAACCAACTAAATTTCACGATGATAATGAATGTGTAATTAACACTCTACAAACCGTAGATAATTGTACCCCACCCAAATCATCAACACAAACTGGCATTAACAGGTACTTTACTGTAGTTAAAAGAAAACGTAGCCCTAATTCATCGAAAATTGCATCATATGCTAAGATGAATCGAGAAGATGAAGTTTCTTCTGAAACCCAAAATCGTTTTGCTATTTTGGCAAACGATAAAGATGAACCCCCCAAAGAAGGTAAACCTTTAAGACCCCCACCCCTATATTTGAGAGAACAGAATTCTGGTAAAATTGTCAATGATTTAATATCACTTATTGGTGAAAAATCGTTTTACGTTGTCCCGCTCAAAAGGGGACAGATAAATGAGACCAAAATCCAGGTCAATAGTGAATCAGATTATCGTTTGGTTTCATCTGACTTTGAAAAAAAAGGTAAAAGCTTCTATACCTATCAGCTTAAGAGCAGTAAAGGTCTTAAAGTTGTATTGAAAGGTATTGATTCATGCGTAGAGCCCTCAGAAGTTAAAAATGCATTAGAAAATGATGGTTTCAAAGTAAAGAGCGTTTCAAATATATATAATCGAAATAAAATTCCACAACCACTATTTAGAGTTGAGCTTGAACCTGGTGATATTTCCCTTAAAAAAAATGAAACTCACCCAATTTACCAGATTAGATATCTTTTACATCGAAGAATTACAGTAGAGGAACCCCATAAACGTAATGGGCCTACACAGTGTTTAAATTGCCAGGAGTATGGTCATACTAGGGCCTATTGCAATGTTGAGTTCATTTAAAGAAAAACAAGTTTTCGTTAGTGTTCAATTATCCGTTTATTCGGTGACACTTTAAAACAATTTGTTTGCTGCCTTTAAAATATGAACTGAACTCAATGTTTTAATATTTTCTCCTTATAAATGATTTACAAAATTTTTGTACTACCGTTATTCAGCAATGTAACTAATAGAGCAATATGTAAAGTTAATATAAAATTAATACGGTAAACAAGTATGCATATGTACGTATGTAAATATGTAAACAAAATATAAGAGAAAACAAAAGAAAATAGGCAGTGGCGGCGGTAACATTCCCCTCCTTGTAAGCGAATTAGGGATCTAAGAGCTTGCCGTCCTTCACATAACCGACGTCTAAGACTGCAACCTTAGCAACGGGCCTCTCATAGATATTATTACTCGTCTTCACTTTAACGCGACGAACTTGGCCATCTTTTGCGGGAATTAGTTCGGTTATAACACCTTTGGGCCAACTATTGCGGCGAAGGGTATCGTCAACTATGATGACTATATCTCCAACGGATGGTGGTTGTACTTCGTTGAACCACTTACTACGTCGCACCAAGCTTGGACCATATTCACGTACCCACCTGCGCCAAAAATGATTAGCGAACTTTTGAGTTTGATGCCATCGCTGTCGAAGATCATAATCGGATTCAGTTAAAGGTTTGTCTCCGGCTGCAGAACCAAGTAATAAATGATTTGGAGTTAAGGGATCATCCTCAGCTGAGTCTAGGGCCACGAATGTCAAGGGGCGAGAATTAATTATGAATTCAATTTCCCACAGTGCACATCTCAATGTCTCATCGTTAAATTTAAATGCTGGGCACATAGCGTAGAGAATAGATTTGACTGATCGTATTAATCGTTCCCATGCACCACCCATATGCGGTGCGGCTGGGGGGTTAAATCGCCATTTTATTTCGTCGTAGTGGGAAAACACACGGTGTAGGTCGAGATTTTGTTTTTCTTCACGTAAAATTCTCTCCACAGCTTTAAAATTCGTCCCGTTATCGGTGTATATTTCTTTTGGTGAACCACGACGGCTGATGAAGTTTTGTATGCACATGATGCACGAGCTGGTGTCGATACTATGGGCCACTTCAATATGAATTGCGCGAACTGTCAAACAGGTAAACAGTACACCCCATCTTTTCTCTTTGCGTCGGCCAACGGTTGCATATAAGGGCCCAAAAAAGTCGATACCAACGTAAGTAAAAGGACGCTCAAAGCTGGAAAGTCTTGCTGGTGGTAAAGATGCCATTTGTGGTAGTCGTGGAACTGCAGATTCGTTTTTACACCGTTGGCATTTACCACGAACTGTTTTGTAGAGAACTCTCAATTTAGGTATATAAAAAATGGATTTAATTTTGCATATGATTGCTTCGTGCATACAATGGTGAAAGTTTTCGTGATAGTATCGTACCACCAGAAAGGTAATGTAATGACATTTTGGTAGAATTATTGCATAATTGCAATTTAGATTTTTAGCCCTTCCATTAGCACGCAGGACACCATCATCATCGAGGAAAATATTTAGCTGCTTTAGTCTGCTGCTTCTGGCGATTTGCTCGTTATTCTTGAGGCACCTGATTTCTTCAGGAAACTCGCTCCGTTGAGCATATTTAAACAAAATATTTTTTGCTTTTAGGACGCACTCAAACTGCAAATCACTTTTACTTTTGACTTCATTGCTATGGACCACTGATTTCAACTTTCCCACATATTCGAGAAATTTTGACAACGCCCGGTAGAGTCGCCTCCAGCACGAGAAGTATTCGATATTCATTGTGAAATTGTCAGCTTTGCTAATATGTAAGATATGATTACGTACTTCTTCAGTGTTGACGGATCCCAAGTTTGAACATTTTGGCCAATCACTTTCATCTTCTTTTAAAAAATGCGGACCTCTGAACCACATTTCGTTATCGGCTGCCCCCACCTTCGTTGCAAAATCAGCTGGGTTTAGTTTGGAAGGAACCCAATTCCATTGTGTTACGTTGGTTGACTCAAGGATTTCACCAACTCTATACATAACAAACGGCTTAAAGTTTTTGGGGTCCATGGAAAGCCACTTTAAAACTGTTTTTGAATCGGACCAGAAAAAACTTTCAGTACAATTAAGACGTGTTGCATCTTGAATTTTTGCTGCCAAACGTGTACCAATTAACGCAGCTTGAAGCTCAAGTCTTGGTATGGATACTGGTTTGAGAGGTGCGACTTTGGATTTTGCGGCTACAATACAGACGTCAACGTTTTTTTTATACTGGATACGGAAATAGCAAACGGCAGCATAGGCATTTTCGCCTGCGTCGACAAACGTATGCAGCTGGACGCTGGATGTCATTTTCAGCAATTTGGAGTAGCATCTAGGTATTGTTATAGAAGAAATTTTGGACAAATTTAAAAGCCAGGACGACCATTTCTGCATGAGTTCTTCAGTTAGTTCCCCGTCCCACTTAATACCGGAGCGCCATATATTTTGGAGTAGGATTTTTAGGCCAATATTGCAATGGGAGACTAGACCAAGTGGATCAAAGATGGACATCAAGACTTGAAGTAATTCCCTCTTGGTCGGGACCACATTTGCATTAAAAATGTCCCTTCGTAGGCGCGAAAATCTAAAATTATACTGAAAAACGTCATTATTGGATTCCCAATACATACCAAGGATTTTTTCGAAAGCTCCAAATGAATTTCCAGCGGCAGATCCGTCTTCACTTAGGTGTTGTTTGACTAGTTGTGAATTTGTAGCCCAGTTTCTCATATGAAACCCTCCGGCAGCATGTATCATTTTAACTTGAGTAGCTAATTCGAGGGCCTCTTCTTCGGAGTCAACACTGTCGATGAAGTCATCCATATAATGATACGATTCCACTGCTTTTACTGCACGAGGGTATAGATCGCGGAATTCTTGTGCATTTTTATTTCGTACAAAGTGAGCAATACATGGAGCGCAGCTGGTTCCAAAAGTTAGGGCCTTCATAACATATACGACTGGTTGTTGATTTAAATCAGCATCGTTGAGCCACAGAAATCGTTGGGCATGCATATCCTCATCTTTCACGTTAATTCGATGAAACATTTCAGCTATGTCCCCACAAATTCCGATTTGTCCCACGCGAAATTCCATTAAAATATTAAAAAGCGATATAAGCAAGTCGGGACCACTCATTAAAAAATCATTCAGGCACTTCTCTTCGGATTTGGCTGCTGCGTCCCACACAAGACGAACTTTTCCTGGTTTATTTGGATTATGAGCCACAAATATTGGAAGATACCATGTACGACCTGGATACATAAACATTTCCGAGTCCAACACCTTTCTAGCGTAGCCTTTGTTTATAAGTTTGTTGATTTCCTCCTGCATAGTCTGCTGTAGTTGGGGATCTTTTTTAAACTTCTTTTGAAGACACTTAAGGCGATGGCACGCAACGTTGTAACTTTCGGGCAACTGTAGGTTCTTATCTCTCCAAAGCAAATTTACCTCATATTGTTGATTTTTCATTTTCAAGCCACTTTCTAGGATTTCCAGAGCTTTTTTGTTTTCGGATGACATTATCTTCTTCTCTTGAGCCACTTCAAATGAAAAATAACTTTTTACTTCCTCATGCAGCATTTTGTAGCGATCTCCGCATTTACATGAATGAATATTTAATGAAGATGAGACACCCGTACCGGTGCCGCTACCCTGCAAGGTCCACCCTAGGCGTGTTTTTGATGCGATCGGCTGATCGCGTTTACCTTCTCGTATTTTTAAAGGCACTGCCACATTCCAGTTATTAAGGCCGATTAAAATCATGGGCTTAGCGTTGTTATACGATTGGATGGGCAACCCTTTAAGGTATGGGTTGTTTTTACAAATTTGCTCGAAATTCAACGATTGCGTTGGCAGGTCAAGGTTATAAACAGTATGTACATTATGAAGGGCAAATCGCGTGTCACTTTGGAGCCCGGATACTTCTACAGTTAGCTTAACGGATTTATCATCTGATCGGGTAGTACCCCCGGTCCAACACATTTCAAGCGGTTCGGATTTACCTTCAATGCCCAAAGTATCGAAAAATTGTCCCTCCATTAAGGTCATTGAGGAACCTTCATCCAAAAATGCATACGTGTTCACAGAGCCACTCTTATAGTAGACACGAATTGGCACGATTCGAAAACACTGTTTTCCTTCTTCACTATCACTATGCACATTCACATTTCCGCTGCGGTCTGTCGCTGGCGTTGGGAGTACGTATTTATGTAATAAGGGGTGATGTTTCGCTGTACATCCACTAATACCACATGATTTATTTAAAAAACACTTGCGCCGGTGAAAATTTAAGCACTTACGGCATAAGTTGTTGTCCTTTACCAAATTCCATTTTTCATCTAAACTTAATAATTGAAACTCACCACAATTTTGGATTTTATGAGCCTCACTTTTGCATGAAAAACAAATTGGTTTGTATGTAGCATTTCGTTGATGAATATTCACCGATGCGCCCTTTTTATTGGCTACAGGAGATACAACTTGGCTAGCAGCGGCAGCTATGGCATAAATCCAATCACTAAATTCTTTTACCACTGGGACCTTTTCATCTTTTTTATACATAGCCCAATTAAGCTTATGGTTATTTGGTAATTTGTCCAACAAAGTTTTAACCAGCATCGGATTATTTAAATAAGCCACCATATTACATGCCTCCATTGTTGCACATATATTTCGTATAGTGAGAGCATATTCGATAATGCTTTCAAGCTTATCCTTCAAGGGAGGAATTTTTGTTGCTTTCTCTATCATGGTGTCAAGAATATGTTCTGGTCTGCCAAAACACATTTCTAGAGTTTTAATTATTTCACCTACCATTGATGGAATTAGCAGTTTGCTTTTCACAAGCTCCTTGGCACGCCCTCGGAGACACGACTGTAGACGCATTAAATTTTCGGCATCACTGTAACCGGCTATCTCGGTGCTATTTTTATAGTTGCTGATGAATAGCGGCCAGTCCTCTGGGTTTCCATCGAAATTTGGTAATTCCTTAGGTATTACCTGTCTAGCGGATATTTGTGTAGATGTTGGCTGGGAGGACGAAAAACTGCTCATAAAAGAACCCGTAGCTGGACTTCCATCGTTTTGTGAAAGTATTTTATATTTCATTTCTAAATACTTCCTTTGAAGTTCTCTTTCTTCTTCCAGCATTTGCAATTGTAACTGGGTTTGCGATGACAAACTACATGCTGTTACATTAGGACCACTAGTATGACGTTGCATATTTATACTATTTGGCATTGTTGTTGTTATTGGTGTAAAGTGAATGGAACCACGATTACCTTCACTTTGGTGTTGGTGTGCTTTTGGATATGCACCTTTGTCATGGTCGCCATTATTTTGACTTTTTGGTGGTTGTCCATTAGCGGACGTTGGGTTTATAACACTTGCACTGATTTCACCAGGAGTCCGTTTTTTAGGGGATGAGGATCCGTGGGCACCAACCGAAAACTCGCATGTTGTATTTACCGCCATTATATTTTGCGATGAGCTGCGGCTATTCGGTAGGGCAGCAGCTTGTTCATTACAAAATGAACAACTCCAGCTTATGTTAGCAACGTCGCTGTTTACGCCTACGCAATCAAAATGGAACCACTTATCACACGTATCACATTGCACCATATGTTCGGTGTCTTTAGATTTACATTTATTACAATTATAGTCGGTTTCCGACATTATTTTGTCATTAATTTGAACCACTATATTTTTAATTTTTAATTATCCAAAAAACACTCGCTACTGAACCGCCACGATTTACTCTTTTTTTTTTTTTATTAAATATTTATAATTATTTTTATATTAATCACGTTAAAATTGTTTTAAAGAAATGTTGAGTTCATTTAAAGAAAAACAAGTTTTCGTTAGTGTTCAATTATCCGTTTATTCGGTGACACTTTAAAACAATTTGTTTGCTGCCTTTAAAATATGAACTGAACTCAATGTTTTAATATTTTCTCCTTATAAATGATTTACAAAATTTTTGTACTACCGTTATTCAGCAATGTAACTAATAGAGCAATATGTAAAGTTAATATAAAATTAATACGGTAAACAAGTATGCATATGTACGTATGTAAATATGTAAACAAAATATAAGAGAAAACAAAAGAAAATAGGCAGTGGCGGCGGTAACAGCAAACTACCACCCGTTTGCGTAGTCTGCGGTGAACTGCATAACTCAAGCCTATGTGACAAAAGTAAAAATGATTCCAATTCAAAAAAATGCAGCAATTGCGGTGGAAATCACACGGCAAACTACAGGGGCTGCCCTGTCTATTCATTCGTAAAGCGAACAACCCAAAATAAAGCTGCCGTTCCCCCCGTATATCCACGGAATATTCAAACCCCAAATCTGGCTCCAAACTCTCATTTTAATAACATGCCCTCCTACTCTGGTATACTAAAATCTGGTAACAAACCCAATGGTACTCACAACGAAAAATTACCAGCATCAAATCCCAATTTGAATGGTAAACAAACAGAGAATATACCCCCAGTACAAAATTTTAGTAGACTCGAGGCAACAATTGATACCCTAGTACAAACGATAAATAACTTTACTAACTCAATGAATAATATGATGCAAGAAATGATCCGAATGCAGTCCACATTATTGCAAGCCGTATTATCTAAGCCATGAACAGTCTGAAAATATGTTTCTGGAACGCTAACGGCATACGCCAACATAAAAACGAACTCGAATACTTTCTCAGAAACAAACAAATTGATATCATGCTTGTTTCGGAAACCCATTTAACCTCTCGCAGCTCTTTTTCAATCAGTGGATACACATTATATGATACGAAGGATCCTAGAGGCAGATCATGCGGAGGCTCAGGCATTCTTATTAGAACTCGGATAAAACATCATCTTATGAGTGATCTCTGTGAGGATCATCTCCAAGCCAGTACAATTTGTGTAGAAGAGTTTGATACTAATCTAGTGATTTCATCAATTTATGCTCCCCCAAGATTTACAATTACAAATAATCAATTCAGAACTTACTTTGAATCACTAGGTATGCGTTTCCTGGCAGCTGGCGATTATAATGCTAAGCACACATTCTGGGGGTCACGCCTTATCACCCCAAGAGGCCGTGTTTTGTATGATACAATTGCTAAAATGAATATGGATGTGATATCAAGCGGAGAACCGACATATTGGCCATCAGATCGTACTAAAATACCAGATCTTATTGATTTTGGAGTGACAAAAAATATTGCAAGAAATATTGTACGTGTCGAATCCTCCCTGGAGCTATCATCTGATCACACACCTACTATTGTTACCCTTTTTACCCCTCGGGAAATTTTACCCCAGACTGGTAACTTAGCACTTACAGGCAAGGGAACTGATTGGTTGAAGTATAAGAAGTTTATCAGTACACATTGCTCAGAAAACATATCGTTAAGAACGCCAGATGATATTAACCTCTCACTCAAAAACTTTGAATCTAATCTCAAACTAGCTGCTCAACTTGCTACTAAACCCACCCGACAGTCCAAAAATAATCCCGTTTTTTCTGTGGACGTTGAACGACTCCTCAATGAAAAACGAAGAACTCGTAGAGAGTGGCAACAGCACAGATCTCCACATCTCAAGGCTCGATTGAAAGAATGCACAAATAATTTACGAAGATTACTCAAAGAACAGAGAACAAACTCATTAAACAGATTTTTAGAAAATCTTGAACCCTCTGCAAAAACAGATTACTCTCTATGGCGTGCAACCAAGAATTTAAAAAGACCTGTTGTATGTAAGCCCCCTTTACGAAAACCAAACGGAGGTTGGGCAAGAAACGATACTGAAAAAGGAGAGCTGTTCGTTGAACACCTGAAAAATGTTTTCACTCCAAACGACCCAAGTGTTAGAATTGAATTGCCACCTTTATTACCACATTGCACAGCAGTACCCATTCGGTTTGAGATTCGTGAGGTCGAAAAGGCAATTTATGAACTAAACCCTAAAAAAGCATTTGGAATTGATAAAATCAGTAACAAAATGCTTTTAGAGTTACCCCGTGTAGCATTAAGAATTATTCTTTTTATTTTCAATGCTATATTACGCCTGGAATATTATCCCCCAGAATGGAAAGTTTCTCTTGTTAAAATGATACCTAAGCCAGGAAAAGATCACACGAAAGTCGAATCGTATAGGCCTATCAGCCTGTTATCCAATTTGTCAAAACTTTTCGAAAAATTACTCCTACATAAATTAAACATAGCTGTAACACTAAGCAACACTATTCCAGCTCATCAATTTGGATTTAGAAAAAAACATGGCACTATTGAACAAGTTCACAGACTGGCAAGTGAAATTCAAAGGGCCTACGAAGAGAAGAAGTATTGTTCTGCACTTTTTATTGATGTGTCACAAGCCTTCGATAAAGTTTGGCATGAAGGTTTACTCTTTAAGATTAAAACTATGTTACCCGCCAATACACACAAGTTGCTTGAGAGCTATATTACAAATCGAAAATTTAAAATTAAAGAAAATGATTTTATAAGCACACTGCAAACTATAAAAGCTGGAGTACCTCAAGGTAGCATCCTGGGGCCTCTTTTGTATATCTTATTCACATCAGATATGCCAACTAATATCAATACACATACATCAACATTTGCTGATGACACAGCAATATTAAGCATTCATAACAACCCACATGATGCATCCAGAATATTGCACAATCATATCAATGAATTAGAGACCTGGTTAAAAAAGTGGAAGATTAAGGTGAATGAGAAAAAATGCATACATGTTACTTTCACGCTAAGAAGAGAAACGTGTCCATTAATTCAAATAAATAATCATAACGTACCCCAACAAGAAAACGTTAAGTATCTCGGAATACATCTTGACCGTCGTCTCACGTGGAAAAACCACATAGATGCGAAGGTAACCCAGATGAAATTGAAGACTATTGAACTCAATTGGTTAATTGGGAGAAACTCTAGACTTAGCCTAGATAGTAAGCTATTGTTATATAATTCAATTATAAAGCCAATATGGTCCTATGGAGCTCAACTCTGGGGCACTGCCTCTGCTTCCAATGTAGAGAAAATTCAAAGAAAGCAGAATAATATTTTAAGGATGATAACCGGCGCACCATGGTATATGAGAAATTCCAATATACACTCCGATCTGAATGTAAATTTTGTCAAAGATGAAATCGCAAAGCACACTCAAAGCTATTTAAGAAGACTGGAAGAACATCCCAATAATTTGGCGCGTAACCTGCTAGACAATCGCGGCCATCAGCGACTTAGAAGGAGAGCCACGGCGGACCTGGTTAACTAAAAACATAAATCGATTATTATTATTTAATATATTTTTATCATATTTTTTAATATATGTATGAACAAATGAAATTTTTGTCTGGCACTGGCTGGACTTAATTCTTAATTTTAGTTTAAGATTTGAATACTTATTGTTAGTTCACATTATATAAGTGAAGATTCAATAAATAAAGGAAGGTAAAAAAAAAAAAAAAAAAAAAAATACTGTAGGGATTTTTTAAATTTAAAAATTTTAAAAATTTTTCTATTACAATTTATAATTACACTCATAGAAATAAATCTGTAAAAATAGCAGAAAAAGTTACTAAAAATTAGTTAAAAATGATGCTGCATAAAAAACTGCTAAAATTAGCAAATTTTTTTACTAAATACTAGTAAAATGAGAACAGCAAAATTAAAACTGTTAAATTTACAGAATTTTAGTTATATTTAGGTTAACTTTTAGTTAATTGAAAATAGCAAATTGTAATGTAAAATCTGCAGAAAATTTGTCTCACGAAAACCTCGGGCAGGAAATATTATACTCTCAGAATAGTATGAAATATGGATAATTGATAGAGAAAAGAAATCTAAGATTAACCTGTCTCATACTTACTTTCACCTCTGACGAAGCCATTCTAACCCCATATTTTGACCACTTAAATTACCGAGGTGATCAAAAACTGTGGGATGTTCAACTTAGCATTTTGGTTTCTACAACATATTGAAATTTCATTAAAATATTAGTGTCTAGTGTGCAGTAACTCCCTTGTTATATATTAACTAATTATTCCTTAAAAAACTATAATATCTAAGATATTTATCTCACCAAAAAATATCCTGCTATATTTATACCCTACACCACTATGTGGTCAGGGTATTATAAGTTTGTGCTGATGTTTGTAACACCAAAAAATATTGGTCGTAGACCCACCTTATAGTATACCGATCGGCTCAGAATTTTTTTTTATTTCGATTTAACGATGTCCGTCCGTCCGTCTGTCTGTCTGTCCATGCAATCTTGTGCGCACTCTACAGGTCGCAAATATTAAGGTATTTTGATAAAATTTGGTACGCAGACCTATGTTGGCCCAAGGACGAACAGGTTTGATTTTGGTGAACATCGGTCCATGTTTAGACCTAGTGCCCATATAAGGGTCCTACCAAAATTATACTGTTTATACGCTGCAGGTCGTAAATATTAAGATATTTTGATGAAATTTGGTACACAGACCTATATTGGCCCAGTAACGCAGCCTATTGATTTTGGTGAACATCGGTCCATGTTTAGACCTAGTGCCCATATAAGGGTCCTACCAAAATTATACTGTTTATACGCTGCAGGTCGCAAATATTAAGATATTTTGATGAAATTTGGTACACAGACCTATATTGGCCCAGTAACGCAGCCTATTGATTTTGGTGAACATCGGTCCATGTTTAGACCTAGTGCCCATATAAGGGTCCTACCAAAATTATACTGTTTATACGCTGCAGGTCGCAAATATTAAGATATTTTGACGAAATTTGGTACAGAAACCTATGTTAGCCCAATAACGCAGCCTATTGATTTTGGTGAACATCGGTCCATGTTTAGACCTAGTGCCCATATAAGAGTCCTACCAAAATTATACTGTTTATACGCTGCAGGTCGTAAATATTAAGATATTTTGATGAAATTTGGTACGCAGACCTATATTGGCCCAATAACGCAGTCTATTGATTTTGGTGAACATCGGTCCATGTTTAGACCTAGTGCCCATATAAGGGTCCTATCAAAATTATACTGTTTATACGCTGCAGGTCGCAAATATTAAGATATTTTGACGAAATTTGGTACAGAAACCTATGTTAGCCCAATAACGCAGCCTATTGATTTTGGTGAACATCGGTCCATGTTTAGACCTAGTGCCCATATAAGAGTCCTACCAAAATTATACTGTTTATATGCTGCAGGTCGTAAATATTAAGATATTTTGATGAAATTTGGTACGCACACCTATATTGGCCCAATAACGCAGCCTATTGATTTTGGTGAACATCGGTCCATATTTAGACCTAGTGCCCATATAAGGGTTCTACCAAAATTATACTGTTTATACGCTGCAGGTCGCAAATATTAAGATATTTTGATGAAATTTGGTACACAGACCTATATTGGCCCAGTAACGCAGCCTATTGATTTTGGTGAACATCGGTCCATGTTTAGACCTATTGCCCATATAAGGGTCCTACCAAAATTATACTGTTTATACGCTGCAGGTCGCAAATATTAAGATATTTTGATGAAATTTGGTACACAGACCTATGTTGGCCCAATAACGCAGCCTATTGATTTTGGTGAACATCGGTCCATGTTTAGACCTAGTGCCCATATAAGGGTCCCACCAAAATTATATTGTTTATACGCTGCAGGTCGCAAATATTAAGATATTTTGATAAAATTTGGTACATAGACCTATGTTGCCCCAAGGACGAAGCCTATTGATTTTGGTGAACATCGGTCCATGTTTAGAACTAGTGCCCATATAAGGGTCCCCCCAAAATTGGCTTGGTTACAAACTGCAGGTCGCAAATATTAAGATATTTTAATGAAATTTGGTGCGCTGACTCACATTATAGAAAATTTTGACACAAGCCTCATTTTAACCCATTCGAATTTCGGATCCAAACATTAGTTGGCTTTTAACCAGACTGGTGTAGGGTATTGTATAGTCGGCATGCCCGACTTTAACCTTTTTACTCGTTTTCTATTAAAAATGTTTTTCCATTTTCGAACCAAATGCATTAAGTTGCTTATTGAATACCTCTGTGATTCAAATAAATTTTCTTAAAGAAAACCCCTTAGAGCCAGTTTTATAATCATAACTAAGATCGATTTGTTTCTTAAAAATTTTTAAGTAAGAAGTTTTCAAATAACATTTTTTATTTAAGAAATATTTAATACAAAAATCGATCTTAGTTCTGACTATAAAACTGACCCTTTGATTACAACAAATTATCTTCCTAGGAAACCAGTAGACATATTAAAAAAAATAATATTGTGATACCTTTTGCCATCAAAATCATAGATGCAAGAATTATAGGTAAATTTTTTAAAATTCTGGGGTGGCCAAAAAGCAGTCTAGGGTGGGCTCTGCCCTGTACAAATTTCTAATAAAATTAAATATAATTTAGTGCTAAAAAGCAAATTTTTTGCATTTATTAAAAATGTAGTTCTAAACATGGACCGATTTTAACCAAAATCAATGGACTTCGTCCTTGGGCTGACATAGGTCTGTGTCACAAACATCAGCACAAACTTATTATACCCTCTCCACGTAGTGGTGTAGGGTATACAAATGTGTAGGGAATATTTTTTTGTTTGTAGAGAAAAAGAGCGATTTTTTTCCATTAATGTAGGGATTTAAAAAAAAATCTGCCAACACTGGCTGTTTGTATATTTTATCGATATTTAAATTTTTATCGCCGTCTCTTCTCTCGAATTAGAGTTGGGCTTAATCGTTCTTTTTGGTGACTCGGTCATATCGTTCAATAAAATTCATTGAACTAGTTCGTTCAAATCGTTCTTTTTTGTTATCGTTCTTTTTTGTCATGAGCTGTATCTGAACAGTGATTCGTGAACGGTGTCGTTCATTCGCACTACATGTTACATGTTTATATTAATTTTATTGTGCATAGACTAATAGTGGCAGAAAATTACAATTTTATTAAAAATTTGAAATTATTAAGAAAAACATTTAATTCTGTAATAAAAATAATAAGAAAGGCACGTTTACAATGATAGAGTGACTCTACTCTGTAGCACAGATTGAAATGTTAACTGTTCAAAATACAGAGTAGAGTTACTTCAAAAATTTATGACACTTCAATACTTACATTATATTTTCGCAAAGTTTATGCCACCACCGCAATTTATTTTCGTATTTAATTTTTTTAATACTTTTTATATAGTTTATTAAACACTTAACAGAACAATGTTAGCTCTAGAGTGGAGCAAATCTGCTGTGGAGTGGAATAAAAAGAGATAGTAAAATACAAAAATGTGTTAATCCGAAAGAGAAAAAAACTAAATTTGCTACATATTGGAGTACTCCATCATTGTAAACGCACCTGAAAGGTATACAAACTTTTTATGACTACAAAAAAGAACGAAATGAACGATGAACGAAAAGAACGAATAATGGTGAACGATGTCATATCGTTCAATGAACTGAACCGTTCAAATGAACTAGTTCGTTCATGAACGACACAACTCTATCTCGAATGCAAATTTTAATAAAAATGTAAAAAATTGTACATATTTAATTGTGATAAAGTTAATTAAATCACTTAAAGTAATAGAAAGAATCATATATAAAGATGGAAAGTGAAAAAATGTTGATGGCTGCTGGTGTAACTGTAGCGGCTGTAGTAGGTGCATTTGTATTTTGGGGTCCTTCTGGTAAGTACATAAGAAATTGTACCATTCATTACCTCCCGCAGATAGAACGGTTTAATAACCCAGCAAAAACAGGGTTTCAACTGTTTACCAGACTATTCGCTTAATTACTTCACGATGTCCCCAAAGGAATAGTAATTTTGTGGTTTTTTTGTCAGTGCAGTACCACATATGTAACGTGTTTTTTTTGCTACCCATCACTTTTGCGACATTGCGAAGAAAAGTAATTGAGTGAAAAGGCTGATAAGTATTGAAATCCTGTTTTTGCTCGGAAGTGGTAGACAATTTTTTGATAAGATTTTTAGCTGGTCAAAAGAATTTTTAATCTTATAATTTAAGGTAACTCACGTTTACGTCAGCGTCGTGGTCAAATTGCAGGACTACATAATTTTGGCCAAACTTGTTTTTTAAATACACTGCTACAAGCCTTGGCCGCTTGTCCCCAGTTTATAGCTTGGTTACAATTGTATACTAATGCTACACCTGATCGTAAAAGCTTAATCAGTTCACTTTTAAGTACTTTAGAAGTTATAAATGGTACTCACACTAGTTTGAGGGGTGATCCTTATTCGCCCGGTGCAGTTTTACGTGCCCTGAATGCATTGGGTTGGATTATACCACAAGAAGAACATGATGCCCATGAATTGTTTCATGTTATGCTGTCGACATTGGAAGAAGAAGCCCATCGGCCAAAACAAGTGGGTTCATTGTCTGATGCTTTGCCCGTGGGTAATGGTGGTATTGGCGATCAACCAAATCGACCCTCAAGTGCCATGTTAAGTGATTTTCTTAATGCTGAATATGATGAGGCTACTGGTTTATCACGTATGGTACGTTCTGAAGCCCATACACCCGATTCACATGCTGAACATTTACCTGGTTCATCACCACCAGAAGCTATGGAAATTGATCCATTATCTTCTTCCATCTTGGGTAGCAGACCTAGCCGTTCTAGAGATGCCGCTTTTAATAAAAGATCTTCGGGTTCTTGTCGTTCTCTTGAACGTTTAACACGGGGTCCTGGCAAAGTTTCGGTAAGTTTGGGTTTTCGAATTCTCTAATTTTCTATATTCTATACTTTAGATTTGGTCTGAACAAATGCCGACACAAGTACCACATCCTTTTCAAGGTGCCATGGGAACTCAAATTGTTTGTAATGGTTGTGGATTTAAGGTGAGTTTGAAAAATAAAAACTGACAAAAAATGGAGTACTGAAGTCGAATTTTAAAACATTGATTCCTCAAAAAAGGTGTATTGAAAAAATTTTATATTTTCGGATTCGAAATCAGTGTACCATAGTTTATTAGAAAACATGCATTGCAGGAGGAGGTTCTTCAAAAACTTAAAATTTGTTGAATAGTGTAATTAATAACACAAAAAACATCAGTTGAGAATTTAGAAAGAAACGTATACTGCATTTAAACTGAGCAAAAACTGTTTTGTTTTTAGCTCTTGCTAGGTTCCAATTATCGAAACGCATATATAAAAAACTACCTAGTTTTCGTAAAAAATTGGTTCTTGTCTGTTTTGACAATTAAAAACTAACAAGAGCCAAAAACTAGGTGGATTTACCCCATACTATATTTCGTCATATGAAATCAAAAAAGCCGTAAGTCAAATTTAAAAAATTTTACAGGAGAACCAAAAACTAGAATTTTGTTAATAAAATCGTCGGGTTTAGTAGTAGGAGTGCAAAATCAAAGAGGGTAAAGGCTAAAGAGTTTCCATACGAAAAAAGTACACTCTTTGGTTCCCTTAAAGTTTATATGGATTGTGACAGGCGGTTTTCATAGCCTCTTTCGAACATCGACAATTTGTATTGAAAATGTTAGCCATTGCAGACGTGTGTAATTCTTATGGCTGAATTTTCGATACAAATTAAAAAGAGAGTGACTTAACAGGGGTAGGGAGAGTTGGTACCTCTTTTAAATTAGGTCTGTTTTTTTAATTTTTGGGTAAAGTTCGGTAAAATGAGACAACAAGAAATACTCTCACGAAGTGACAAAAATGCACAAAAGTAAACGAACGCGAAAAACCACATTTGAAGCCCAAAAAACAAACGTCAATAGATTTGTGCAATATAGTTCATTTTGGTGAGCGCTCTTTGTAGTTCTTGTTCAATTTGTTGTAAAAATCTAGATAGCCTTCCTAGTTAAACCGCTTTTTAAATCAAAAATTTTAATAAAAATTTCCTTTTTAGGCATTTCTATTTACAAAAAGGAATACATAGTTTATTAAATTTGTAAAAGATTTTAATATTAAACAAAAGCTTCGATTTATTTACACATTTATCTCTTTAACACATATAAACAAGCGTCTTCAAAAAATTGTCGGTAATTTTATGGAGTTGTAACATAACCGATAAGATTTTGCAACTTTTATACTAATTTTTGTAAATGATAAACATATTTTCTGAATGAAATGAGCGATTGAACTAAAAGAGCTATTAGTTGTGAACTAAGTCTTTGGTTCAAATTAGTGAATAGTTCAATTGAACTACACCATTTTCACTTTTATTTCAGAAAATTCCAAAAATAGGTTCATTCGATTGCTTTTCTCAGTCAAGTCCAGTAAGAATTACTCAGTACAAACTTACAGAGAGTAAGACAAGATTTACTCTCAAAATAAAATTTTCCCAAACATGTACGCGAACAGAAAATTTGCAATAATTTGCAAGTTTGTAGACACAGCTGATTACAACACCAAATATACAAATAAATTTTATCTGGTCGCTATGGAAGACGATATTTTTTGATGTTAAATCTTAAGCAGAAACTTTTTACAAGGTTTCTTATCTTTCCCATAATTTGTGTTAAAAGTTTCATTGCTTTGAATTTCCATAAAATAACATAATTGTAAAATATTTTTTTTTTTGGCTTCAATAAACGAACATATGTTTTCAAAACATGTTTTTTTCTGCTTGCAAATTCTTACTGAGAAAAATTTATCCAGTAAAAATTTGCAAGAAAAAGAAGAAGACTAAGAAATTCTCATCATAGAACTGTCACTTTATTCTCTCTGTTTACTGAGTATTTGTGTTAACGAACGCCATCCAGTAAAAATTTGTACAAATTATCCGGTAATCGAATGAACCTAATGTTTTAAAATTATCCAAAAATGTTTTAAAATTGTCCAAAAATGTTTTAAAATTGTTCAAATATATTTTAAAATTGTCTAAAAATGTTTCTAAATTGTCCAAAATATTTTAAAATTATACAAAAATGTTTAAAATTTTCCAAAAATGATTCAAAATTGTCCAAAAATTATTCAAAATTGTCCACAAATATATTAAAATTGTCCAAAAATCATTGAAAATTGTCCAAAAATGTTTTTAAATTGTCCAAAAACCTTCGATATTTGTCCAATTGCTTTTCAAAATTGTCCAAAATGTATTTTAAAATTTTCAAAATGTATTTAAAATTATTCATTTGTATTTAAAAATTTTAAATCTGTATTTGAAAATTGTCCAAATGCATTTCAAATAATTCCATTTGTATTTGAAAATTCTCCAAATGTATTTGATAAAATTCCAAATGTATTTAAAAAAACTATATTCTGGAATACAAATATAGTTTTTTTAAATACATTTGGAATTTTATCAAATACATTTGGAAAATTATGGAAAATTTAATGGAAGATCACTGATGAAGCGTGTCCATAAAAAGGCAGAAACTATATCTAGTCTGATTTGCAAATTTAATGTGTTTATAACTTTTGAGGAGGGTTTATTCTTCTTCTTAACCTCAAACCTACTAAACTAAATTAGATTTGTAGTTTTCGGTCCAAAAACTAATAATTGGCAAAAACTACTAGTTTTTTCCCAGTCTAAATACACTATTATACCCAAAAACTTGTAGTTTTTGCAAACTACTTGTATAAGTTAAACCAAAAACTATAGATTTTGGTTGTAGTTTAAATTGGTTTTAAACCATGTATTCAATATGCTCGGACGCGTTTTCATTTGCCTTAAAGGCACATGTACACGCGAGAGAAAACTGCTAGAGATAGAGCAAAAAGGTACCCTCAATTTTTACATGTGTTAGGAAATCTATTACCTTCTGCATTCAATTGATGTTTCGCTTGTTTAATTTATATAAATTGCTATCTTGTATATTAACTTTCAATTTCTTTTTTATTAGTCCACTGTGCGTTATGATAAATTTGATAGTATTACATTAAATTTACCACCCCAACGACGTTCTGGTCTAAGTTTGGGTCATTTATTAAGTGATTACATTACATCTGAAGACGTTAATGGTGTAAAATGTGAATCATGCAACGAAACCACAACACACACCAAATCCTTAACATTTGCAAAATTACCAGCTTGTCTCTGTATACACATAGCTCGTACAGTGTGGTTACCAACGGGTCAAGTATGTAAACGAAAAGATTATGTACATTTTCCTGAGAGTCTATCAATGGCGCCATATAGTTTTGTACAACCTCATTTAAATAGTCAGGTTAATCAAACAAAACTTTATAAATAAATATATAATAAATTGTTTATTATTAGGCTGGGACACCGTGGGGTTCTACCATGTCATTATTTTCTTCTAGTCTGCCCATGAATAGTATGGGTGCCGGTGGTGAATCATATGGTACGGCTTTTGGTACTATGTTTCCTCGCAATCTCTATCGTTTATTGGCAGTTGTCGTTCATTCTGGTGAGGCCAATTCTGGACATTTTGTAACCTATAGAAGGGGAGCTTTACGTAATGGCCATCGGTAAGATTTAAAATATTTAACTTGGTCATTGCAATAAATATTGCTTATTTTTTCCAGCTGGTTTTATACATCCGATACGATAGTCCGCGAAGTCTCTATAGATGAAGTTTTAAGTGTACCAGCTTATTTAATATTCTATGATCGTAGTCCACAAAGGCCTTTACGTTGAATTTTCCAAAATATACACGGATCTCAATGTTTAAAAGACATAACAATCTTTTTCTTTTTTACTTCTTATATGTTTACTTCAAATGCTTACAAGGATATGGTGAACAAATATGTGTGTAATCAAAAAATTAACAAAACCAATAAGAGATAATGCATTTTTTTCCTTTTTTTGTATAAGGTTACAATAAAAAACCCACGAGTTGATTAATAAAATACTCGTTCATTTAAGTGTAGTAGTGATTACTCTATAACATATTTATATGAATGTTTTTTTCTCCAAATATTAAATTTTATCAACAGAAATACATACACTTTAAAATATAAAATGCTTGTTTTATTTTTGATGGTTGAACTTATTTAGGAAACATGATTAAGAATCGCAGTTTTTTCTATGAAATAGCAAACAGTATTTTTTTTTTACAAAAACTAAATTTTTGATATAGAAAAATCCTAGGGAGAGTTGGTACCTCTTTTAAATTATATGCTCGTTGATAAGCGTATATTAAAATTTTACGTTTAAACATTTGGTGATGATATAATTTTAACAAAAGTCTTGTAGTCCATAGCATATAAATTTGATGAAATATTATGATGAGGCGGTAAAACTTTCGATTCTTCTACTGATATATTAAAGGTGTTTGAATTTAAATGTTTTTGTCCTTTTATTGGCATCCAACCTGTTACAGGTTTAACATTTGCTACCATAACACTACGTATACCAATATTTAAGCCGGTCGAAGCTATAGAATCATCTCGATATTCATTGAGTAAGAGATCACAAAGACTTAAACCATCGGAGGCTTCTAAAACATAATCGATATCACGAAAATGTTGCAGATAATTGGCATGTACTAAATCGATAAATTTCTTTGGTTCCATTGTAAAAGCCTCGGCAAGTTCTTCCGGGTTGTGCAAAAATTTGTTGCTATCCACAACTGAAATCAAAAGTTTTTGTAAACTTAATATATACTTAGTTGAAAATTTCTGTATTTAACTTACACTTTGGATTAAAAACTCTACCCAAGGCATGCATCATAGTAACTGATTCATCACGTCCTACAGACTTTAAGACACTCTGCCCTTTTCTTTTTCTCGTTGTTTTCGATTCTTCCGTAGATTCTATACGTTTTGTCAGTAAACTGGGTGCTCCTTTCAAAGAGGAAAAATGTAGATTTATCAAGGCATTTCTAATATCACCCTGAGCTGATACAATTATAGATTCTATGATATCTTGCGAAGGCGATTTATATATTTCACAGTGTGGTGGTAAACGCATTAGAGTACAAAATCTTTTCATGGCCTTTTGCATTATGGTTGATGCTACGGTATTGAAACAAATATGATTTATGAGAAATTTCTGTTTTAATTGATCGGTAAATAGATTATAACTGATGTTAAGGCCTCGTCTTTTAGCATCGGTGACAATGAAAATTAAGGGGGATTTGCCATAACTAAGATAATCTCTATAAATGGAAATATTATTCAATGCTACTTTATTTAAAAATGTGAGGTTTAGCCACATAAAATTTTACAACTTACTCTAATATCTCATAAAATGTGGTTGAATCTTTTAGTAGAAAATTAGGAAAATCTTCAATCATTAATAAACGTTTATCTCCTGTCGGTTCCAAAAGTGATTTATAGCGTGATGCTTTAAATAGGAAATTTTTAAAAGCATCTACTTGTGAGCTTGCATAGTTATCACCATATAATTGATCACCCAAATTATATACTACTGCCTGATCAACAGGATTAATCCATTCCTGTATATAAATTCGATTTTCTTTGGCCAAAGTTTTTACGGCCGCAGTTTTACCGCTACCTGATGGTCCGGTTAAGAGGCACAATTGTGCCGGTTGTTTTTGCTTCATGGCAGCACAGTGTTGAAACCATTTTTGCAATTCCATCAATTTTTTAGCATGTATAGCCAATTCTTCACTATTACAGGGTGCAAAAACATCAATCCAATTTTCATTGGATATTTGTGCAGAACTCTTTGGTTGAGATGATTGTGGTTTTATGGAACTCTTACTATTGAATTCTTCGTCATTGTCCAGATCTACAATTTCATCAACTTCTTGAATTGTTGTGGAATTTTGTCTTAAAGCTCCTTTGGGTTTAGAGGTTTCCGTTGTCCTAATGGGAGTTTTTGTCGAATTATTGTTTTCCAAATGTGAAAGTTGGGAAAACATTGAATTAACCCAAGTTTTCTATAGCAAACATTTAATTTAGTTTTACAAATAAATTTAAATTGTTTTTTGTTTACAAACCTTTCGTGTATTCATTATTATTTTTGTTATTTTTTCACTTCACTTTGGTAAATTTAAAACATTTGTTGCGATCACACTTGGGAGTAATTACTTATTTTGTAATTATAATTTTACAAACGAGGACAAAGGCTAAAGAGTTCCCATACGAAAAAAGTGTACTCTTTGGTAGAGCTTCGAAGAATTAATTCTGAATTTATATTTTGGGAATGAATTCCCTGACCAAACTTAAGGAGTTGAATGAATTCCTTTTTTTTCATTCGATTTATATTAAAGGAATTCATTAATTTTTTTCTAATGCCTTCATAAAATTTTATGAATTCATTCAACAAGGAATTCATTCAATTCTATTTAATTCAACTTTTGGTAAAGGAATTCATTCAACTCTAGTTAGTGTTTCCAATTATTCGACATAGGCGGTTAACCGGTTAATGCATTATTCGAAAAATCACTAAAATTAATTAACCGGTTATTCGGGGCGGTTAATCGAGAAAATTGGCGATTAATCGATTAATCGTTTAATGCAATAATAATGTATTTTCTTAACTTTTTAACACAAAGAGCTGACTTTTTTAATATTAAAAACTAAAAGAGCCTTTTACATTGAGCCATCAATATAAAAAATGTTAAGCTCTATTTGAAAATACCAATTTACTCTGCAAAAATCAGCAAAAAATGTTGGTTTAAACTTTAGTTAATAGTTAACCCAAAAATTTGTTGTTGTTTTGTGTACATTTTTTTGACATTTTCTTTTGTTTATAGTTAAGTTAAAGTTAAACCTGTAGTATGAGACCCACCGTGAGAGTATAAATAATTGTTAAATTCTCTGTCTTTTCGGTTTTTAAGCGCTATTAACAATATAAAAATTTTAATCTAATATAGTTTTCACTAAACTAATGAAATTTTCTTCACAAAGTTGATGCAAAACAAATTTTACGAAAAAGCTTTTTCATTGGGTGTATGTAATTTTCAATAAATAATATGAAATTTTTCATAAAACTGCATCAATTCAATTAAAAGTTTAGTCTTGTAGTTAAAATGCAATTTGATCTATTTTGAGGTTAAGATAATTAGCGTTTTTTTACTCACCTTGATTTAGAATTTTTCATACAAAAAGCGGATTTATTAAATCCAAAAAAAGCTGGATTTAATAAATCCACAATAAAAGCACAAATATATGAAACAGCCTATTAACTTAATGTCAGGAAAAAATACGAATGAAAATTAAAAGAGAAACAAAAAAATTTAAAAACTAATGCATTAAACACATAGACGACTGCAGCTACACGACTACAAATGCTGCTGGCTGCAATTGTAGTCGTGTAGTCAGCTACTTAATTTTTTTGAAAACGACAGCAACATGTAAACAGATAATCCTAAATATTTGACATTTTGATAAATATTAATCTTTTTTGGTTTGTGCTTCTAAAATAATGGCTGAGAAATATTTTGTTAATTTTGTAAGATCCATTTTTTTTTACAAAACATCACAATAAAGTTATTTCCAAATATAAATTAATGAAACCTTCAAACAATTGTAAAATATAAACAGCTGTTCAGTTCGCCGTGAGTCGCCGAAGAAGAAGGTTATCTCGAGACCTGTATTATATTATTTAATAAGGAATAACGGTTAATCGTTTTTGTTTTGCGATACTCTAAAGCGTGTCTCAGCATGCCGTTAGACTGTGTAGTCTGACCACATGCAAACCGGGCGAATTCCCTTGGAGACATCGTGCACGCTTCTATTGCAATGGCAATGGTCGGTTGTGCGCGTGTTAAGTCCATCGGCATTTGTTCTTTTTATGGCGTGTTGGGGCCTCATCTCGCTGAACCTCCATTGTGAAGGCAATGGTTGCTTTGTCACGTGTTGCTGTTGTTCCAGCACGTCTGTTATCTATAAGTTATTATAATTTACGCGCATTATGGTCCAGTTACCCCGCGCTTTTTTTTTATATATTTTGTAAATTTATTTATAAAGTATATTTCAATAAATAAATAAATAAATAAATAAATAAATAAATAAATAAATAAATAAATAAATAAATAAATAAATAAATAAATAAATAAATAAATAAATAAATAAATAAATAAATAAATAAATAAATAAATAAATAAATAAATAAATAAATAAATAAATAAATAAATAAATAAATAAATAAATAAATAAATAAATAAATAAATAAATAAATAAATAAATAAATAAATAAATAAATAAATAAATAAATAAATAAATAAATAAATAAATAAATAAATAAATAAATAAATAAATAAATAAATAAATAAATAAATAAATAAATAAATAAATAAATAAATAAATAAATAAATAAATAAATAAATAAATAAATAAATAAATAAATAAATAAATAAATAAATAAATAAATAAATAAATAAATAAATAAATAAATAAATAAATAAATAAATAAATAAATAAATAAATAAATAAATAAATAAATAAATAAATAAATAAATAAATAAATAAATAAATAAATAAATAAATAAATAAATAAATAAATAAATAAATAAATAAATAAATAAATAAATAAATAAATAAATAAATAAATAAATAAATAAATAAATAAACAGCTGTTTCTTCAGTGTTCCCAAAACGGTGATTTTCTAGTCAGAACTAGCGATTTTATTTCGCCTCTAGCGGGAAAAATTGTCCTGTTTTACATATTTTTTATATTGTCAACACTATTTTTGTTTTGTAGCCAACAAAAATAGAAATTATCCTAAGTTGACTACAGCGGCAAAAGTAGTCGTGTAGCCGTGTAGCTGTGTTGGTGTCAAAATAATCGTTTTCATATAAACGTGTGTATTTTATTTTTGACAGGCTGTAGTCGTGTAGCTGCAGTCGTCTATGTGTTTAATGCTTAACAAATAAAAGGTTTTTATTAAATTTTTTTTTATGAAATATGTTTAAAAAAAACTACATCTCACCAAATACATATTTTCTTCTTGGACATGGAGAAATAGCTGAAATAGAAATGGCAATTTTTCACTCTACTGTAAGTAATTTAATTAAATCCAATTAGTGAATATTAAATATTGCAATGGAATTTTTCAATTGTTTAAAAATATAAACTGAAGTGATAAAACTGAAAAGGCAGACTGTCTATCGCTGTTTTATATAAAATATAATTAAAACTTAAAAGTTGAAGTAAAATCCTTCATCATCGAATTCGGTATTAAAAATTAGGGTGAAAGAAGTGTCGGACAGAAAATTCTTTTTAAATAGGGAGAATCTAACCCCATCTGTTGAGCACTTTTAGAACTACTTTTTGGATTTATTAAATCCAAGTGATTAGAAAAAGCGGCTGATAATAAACTATTAACAATATAAAAATTTTAATCTAATATAGTTTTCACTAAACTAATGAAATTTTCTTCACAAAGTTGATGCAAAACAAATTTTACGAAAAAGCTTTTTCATTGGGTGTATGTAATTTTCAATAAATAATATGAAATTTTTCATAAAACTGCATCAATTCAATTAAAAGTTTAGTCTTGTAGTTAAAATGCAATTTGATCTATTTTGAGGTTAAGATAATTAGCGTTTTTTTACTCACCTTGATTTAGAATTTTTCATACAAAAAGCGGATTTATTAAATCCAAAAAAAGCTGGATTTAATAAATCCACAATAAAAGCACAAATATATGAAACAGCCTATTAACTTAATGTCAGGAAAAAATACGAATGAAAATTAAAAGAGAAACAAAAAAATTTAAAAACTAATGCATTAAACACATAGACGACTGCAGCTACACGACTACAAATGCTGCTGGCTGCAATTGTAGTCGTGTAGTCAGCTACTTAATTTTTTTGAAAACGACAGCAACATGTAAACAGATAATCCTAAATATTTGACATTTTGATAAATATTAATCTTTTTTGGTTTGTGCTTCTAAAATAATGGCTGAGAAATATTTTGTTAATTTTGTAAGATCCATTTTTTTTTACAAAACATCACAATAAAGTTATTTCCAAATATAAATTAATGAAACCTTCAAACAATTGTAAAATATAAACAGCTGTTCAGTTCGCCGTGAGTCGCCGAAGAAGAAGGTTATCTCGAGACCTGTATTATATTATTTAATAAGGAATAACGGTTAATCGTTTTTGTTTTGCGATACTCTAAAGCGTGTCTCAGCATGCCGTTAGACTGTGTAGTCTGACCACATGCAAACCGGGCGAATTCCCTTGGAGACATCGTGCACGCTTCTATTGCAATGGCAATGGTCGGTTGTGCGCGTGTTAAGTCCATCGGCATTTGTTCTTTTTATGGCGTGTTGGGGCCTCATCTCGCTGAACCTCCATTGTGAAGGCAATGGTTGCTTTGTCACGTGTTGCTGTTGTTCCAGCACGTCTGTTATCTATAAGTTATTATAATTTACGCGCATTATGGTCCAGTTACCCCGCGCTTTTTTTTTATATATTTTGTAAATTTATTTATAAAGTATATTTCAATAAATAAATAAATAAATAAATAAATAAATAAATAAATAAATAAATAAATAAATAAATAAATAAATAAATAAATAAATAAATAAATAAATAAATAAATAAATAAATAAATAAATAAATAAATAAATAAATAAATAAATAAATAAATAAATAAATAAATAAATAAATAAATAAATAAATAAATAAATAAATAAATAAATAAATAAATAAATAAATAAATAAATAAATAAATAAATAAATAAATAAATAAATAAATAAATAAATAAATAAATAAATAAATAAATAAATAAATAAATAAATAAATAAATAAATAAATAAATAAATAAATAAATAAATAAATAAATAAATAAATAAATAAATAAATAAATAAATAAATAAATAAATAAATAAATAAATAAATAAATAAATAAATAAATAAATAAATAAATAAATAAATAAATAAATAAATAAATAAATAAATAAATAAATAAATAAATAAATAAATAAATAAACAGCTGTTTCTTCAGTGTTCCCAAAACGGTGATTTTCTAGTCAGAACTAGCGATTTTATTTCGCCTCTAGCGGGAAAAATTGTCCTGTTTTACATATTTTTTATATTGTCAACACTATTTTTGTTTTGTAGCCAACAAAAATAGAAATTATCCTAAGTTGACTACAGCGGCAAAAGTAGTCGTGTAGCCGTGTAGCTGTGTTGGTGTCAAAATAATCGTTTTCATATAAAAGTGTGTATTTTATTTTTGACAGGCTGTAGTCGTGTAGCTGCAGTCGTCTATGTGTTTAATGCTTAACAAATAAAAGGTTTTTATTAAATTTTTTTTTATGAAATATGTTTAAAAAAAACTACATCTCACCAAATACATATTTTCTTCTTGGACATGGAGAAATAGCTGAAATAGAAATGGCAATTTTTCACTCTACTGTAAGTAATTTAATTAAATCCAATTAGTGAATATTAAATATTGCAATGGAATTTTTCAATTGTTTAAAAATATAAACTGAAGTGATAAAACTGAAAAGGCAGACTGTCTATCGCTGTTTTATATAAAATATAATTAAAACTTAAAAGTTGAAGTAAAATCCTTCATCATCGAATTCGGTATTAAAAATTAGGGTGAAAGAAGTGTCGGACAGAAAATTCTTTTTAAATAGGGAGAATCTAACCCCATCTGTTGAGCACTTTTAGAACTACTTTTTGGATTTATTAAATCCAAGTGATTAGAAAAAGCGGCTGATAATAAACATTTTCCGCTAAAAAATATAAACACATTATTACTTTCAAATTAGACCCGATCTAGTTTCTTCCTTTCTTTTTTGTATGGACAGGCGTCGTCACTGATTTTCCATTAAATTGTATTAATTTTTTTATATGTTTTTATTGTCAAATTGCCTCTATATGATAATTTTTTTGAACAACCCGTCGGCTATAGGAATCGAACACATGCTCCTACATTACAAACGTAACTATACTAAAGTGCGACAGCTTAACCATCTCACCCAAGTAAGGCCTTGAATGAAATGTAACTAATTCGTTGTTTTCTTTCCTATTCAGCTTTCTATTATTGTTTTTACTCAGAAGTGATCCACGCAGACACATACAGACATTCTATATTTAGATTTTCGTTTGTCTTCCAATCTCCTCCGTGTTTCAATGGACGAATTCCAGCGAAATTTCATTGAATCAATGTAAAAATTCATAAAAAGCATGTAGACAATAATAGACATAACGAGTAAAAAGGTTAAAGTCGGGCATGCCGACTATACAATACCCTACACCAGTCTGGTTAAAAGCCAACTAATGTTTGGATCCGAAATTCGAATGGGTTAAAATGAGGCTTGTGTCAAAATTTTCTATAATGTGAGTCAGCGCACCAAATTTCATTAAAATATCTTAATATTTGCGACCTGCAGTTTGTAACCAAGCCAATTTTGGGGGACCCTTATATGGGCACTAGTTCTAAACATGGACCGATGTTCACCAAAATCAACAGGCTTCGTCCTTGGGCCAACATAGGTCTATGTACCAAATTTCATCAAAATATCTTAATATTTGCGACCTGCAGCGTATAAACAATATAATTTTGGTGGGACCCTTATATGGGCACTAGGTCTAAACATGGACCGATGTTCACCAAAATCAATAGGCTGCGTTATTGGGCCAATATAGGTCTGTGTACCAAATTTCATCAAAATATCTTAATATTTGCGACCTGCAGCGTATAAACGGTATAATTTTGGTAGGACCCTTATATGGGCACTAGGTCTAAACATGGACCGATGTTCACCAAAATCAATACGCTGCGTTATTGGGCCAATATAGGTCTATGTACCAAATTTCATCAAAATATCTTAATATTTACGACCTGCAGCGTATAAACAGTATAATTTTGGTAGGACCCTTATATGGGCACTAGGTCTAAACATGGACCGATGTTCACCAAAATCAATAGGCTGCGTTATTGGGCCAATATAGGTGTGCGTACCAAATTTCATCAAAATATATTAATATTTACGACCTGCAGCGTATAAACAGTATAATTTTGGTAGGACCCTTATATGGGCACTAGGTCTAAACATGGACCGATGTTCACCAAAATCAATAGGCTGCGTTATTGGGCTAACATAGGTCTGTGTACCAAATTTCGTCAAAATATCTTCATATTTACGACCTGCAGCGTATAAGCAATATAATTTTGGTAGGACCCTTATATGGGCACTAGGTCTAAACATGGACCGATGTTCACCAAAATCAAACTTGTTCGTCCTTGGGCCAACATAGGTCTGCGTATCAAATTTCATCAAAATATCTTAACATTTGCGACCTGTAGAGTGCGCACAAGATTGCATGGACAGACAGACGGACGGACGGACAGACGGACATCGTTAAATCGAAATAAAAAAAAATTCTGAACCGATCGGTATACTATAAGGTGGGTCTACGACCAATATTTTTTGGTGTTACAAACATAAGCACAAACTTATAATACTCTGACCACATAGTGGTGTAGGGTATAAAAAGCATGCAGTAACAGATGTCAAATCCCAAACTTATTTGTTTGTTCGAACTTTATCACAGATTTCCGAAATTGAGAGCAGTTTTTCAGCATTTAAAAATTCTATGTTTGCAATAAAAAAATTTAAAAATTAATACGCACTGTTAAAATAAATATAAAAAAAATCATCGACTAGAGGCTGAAAAACTGCTCTCACTTTTGAAAATTAATTTTACATAAAAATTTTATATTGTATTTCCTAAAGCCTTCTGCAGCCAGACACATAGTGTTAAAGCATTTTTTTTACAAATAGAAAATTTGTTATTTTGCTCAAAAAATGTTATCTAAAGTTTGATCGTATTTTAGTTAGTATTTGTTTTTTTTTTCCAAGCGTTTCTTGCAATTTTTTAGCCAAAGTTAAGAAAATTATGAAGTTTTGGGGAAAAATAAAGCAAAAAATTACATATTAAAAATGTAACCGGTTAATCGACCAATTTTAACCGATTATTCGGGTCGAATAATTATTTGAGTTTTAAATTATTTGTTTCGACATTAACCGAAATAGAGGCGATTAATCGAGGAATCGGTTAATCGATTAACCGAATTGGAAACACTAATTCTAGTTAATTCAACTTTTGGTCAAGGAATTCATTCAATTCTAGTTATTTCAACTTTTGGTCAAGGAATTCATTCAAGTTAATTCAACTTTTGGTCAAGGAATTCATTCAATTCTAGTTAATTCAACTTTTAGTCAAGGAATTAAATTTATTTCGTTTAATTCCCTAAGGAATTAAATTTTTTTCGCTTAATTCCCTGAATTAAGTTTTCAATTCCTAGGGAATTAAACAAAAGTTGAATTAACTAGAATTGAATGAATTCCTTGACCAAAAATTGAATTAACTAGAATTGAATGAATTCCTTGATCAAAAGTTGAATTAAGTGCACAGTTGAATGAATTCCTTAGCCAAAAGTTGAATTAACTAGAATTGAATGAATTCCTTGACTTCAAATTGAATTAACTAGTGTTGAATGAATTCTTTAGTGAATGAATTATTTAATTTTAATTCTTTACGCTTTGGTCAGGGAATTCATTCTATAAATTTGAATTCCTTGAATTCATTCACAGGAATTAATTCCTGCTTATGTCTTATTGATGAATTCATTCCTTGAATTAAAGAATTGAATTAAATTTTTGCGAATTCATTCCAAAAAGGAATTAATTCTTTAAAACTCTGCTCTTTGGTTCCCTTAAAATTTATATGGATTGGGATTCTGTTAATTCCCGTGAAGAATAAGAGAAACAAAAGGAAAACCGAAAAAGTTAACAGGGCACTGTTTTTATTGTTTATTATGATTATTGATTAAAACAGTAACAAAAACAACTTTAATAGTTAAATAAATAATCAATTTTAAGTATTTTTTTATTGTTTTTAATGATGTTTGCTTGTAAACCCGTTTTTATTAAATTTATTGTTATCGCGACGTCCTTCATTTTCTCTCGTTCGCTGTTAAATTTTTTCAAATTCTTTGTGTTTTTCTTCTCATTCGTGTATGAAATTTTTTGGAAATCTTAAAACACCTTAATGGATACCCCCTGATTTTACTCATATTCATTAAGCTGCCCACACACTAGGGAACATTCTAGTGTTTCCAATTCGGTTAATCGATTAACCGATTCCTCGATTAATCGCCTCTATTTCGGTTAATGTCGAAACAAATAATTTAAAACTCAAATAATTATTCGACCCGAATAATCGGCTAAAATTTATCGATTAACCGGTTACATTTTTAATATGGAATTTTTCCTTAATTTTTTCATAAAACTTCATAATTTTCTTAATCTGGGCTACAAAATTACCAGAAAAGCTTAGAAAAAACAAATACTAAATAAAATAGCATCAAATTTTAATCGATTAACCGATTCCTCGATTAATTACCTCTATTTCGGTTAATGTCGAAACCAGGGGTATGGCATCACCAAAAACAAAATTTATAACGACATCGTTATCACTAGATGGCACTTTGTTAAAAAAATTGACAATTTTCTTTTTTTATTTAAATTGAAATAATAACAAACAAAAAAGCAAATAAAAAAAAGGAATTTTGAAATTGAATTATTTGAACAAATTTTTTCCGCTTGATTTTTTCTTATTTTGCGCAGTTTTCAGCAATTTTTGAGTTTTTAAATATAGGCTCAGCTGATACTAAAGTGATACTAAATAGTTGCTCAGGTGATACTAAATTTCAGCGCCCCCTACCGGTGAGAAGTGTAAGTTTTGATTTCCTATCTCTATAATTAATTGTCTCTGGTCGAAACAAATAATTTAAAACTCAAATAATTATTCGACCCGAATAATAAATTATATTTCATAAAATATGAATTGACACCAGGAAATTTTAATAGTTTTAGTACCATTTTACCTTAAAGTTATAAAATGAATACATTTTTGCAAGCTAGTTGGGTCTGAAAAAGTTAAATGCAATATTAAATTTTGTAGTGTCAGTATTGATTAAAAATCACATTCAAAGAAATTTTGTATCTAAGCTTTTCAGATTTTTAAATTAATAAAAAATCTACGTTAAGTAATCGATATGTAACAGTTTTAGGTTTGCTGTTCTTAACTTACTAATATTTTGTTAGTTTCAGCAGTTCTTTCTGCCATCTTCAACGAAATTTTAGTAGATTTAGCAACATTTTTACAGACATTTTTTAAAAAAAATCTCAGATCCCGAAACTTTTCAACCTTCGAATATGAAAACTTTTTTATGAAATACATCGTATTCATATATGACCCCAGTGTAGAAAATCATTACCAGATATGTGGTTATGTAACTACATACTTGGTAATGGTAACTACTTACTTTTGTTATTACATTTCTTATTACCTTTATATGGCGATGTCGCGAAAAATAATGAGTTGTCGTTACACACCAGCATACGAAAAATCAAAAAATATATCTTTATCTATGTGCTTACCAGTACTGACAAAAATAATGAGTCTAAACTTATATTTTCAAAAAAATTAATTATATAAAAAAAAATATTTTTATTGTATTTTTTTTTTTTAAATAAAATTTGGTGGTGCGGGAATCGAACCTGGGTCTACAGATTGCCAGTCAACAGCTCTACCATCTGAGCTACATATATCGACATGTAATATTTAATAGATAAAAACATAATTGACCTGCTGCACACAAGCAAGCTTACTCGCCAACATACAAAAAATCAAAAAATATGTGTTTATATATATCCTTACCAGTGATTAAAAAATATTGAGTCTAAAAATAGATTTCAAAAAAATCTAAAAAATTATTTTCTATTTGAAATAATGATAAAAATAAGTCATTATCAGTAACTCATTATTATATGTTTTAAAATAATGCAGAAGGTAAGTGGGTGTCATTACTGGTACTCCAAAAAATAATGATATGTCATTACCGTTTCTACACTGGGACGTTAATATTTAATGAAAAGAGTCAGCTTTGTGTGTTTTAATTAATAAAAAGTTAATGAAATACCTTAATTTAGCATTAAACGATTAATCGATTAACCGCCAATTTTCTCGAATAACCGACCCGAATAACCGGTTAATCCATTTTAGTGATTTTTCGAATAATGCATTAACCGGTTAACCGCCTATGTCGAATAATTGGAAACACTAGAACATTCTTAAAAAAAGAGAGCATTTTTTGTGAATGGGTGAGTGCGTTTGTGTGAGTGTGCGTGTTGAGATCGTGCATTTCGTGTTTACAAAATTTTTTGATATTTTTTGATCCGTCACGCATGTTCCGTAGTGTGTGGGCAGCTTTACAATTAAAAAAGTTCATTTTTTTTTTGTTTGTAATAAAATATTTTTTCATTTCCATTATATTTATTGCAATGAAATTAGTATTATTTTCCATTACAGTAATGAAATTAACTTTAATTTCCATTACAAAATTATAAATTAATTTTCATTGCCATTACTTTTATGCAATAGTAAATATTTTTTGGAATAGAATTTAATTAATAGAATTTATGGGATGACAATTTCTTGCTTAAATCCCAAATAATAAATGAGCTTAAATTTTTCAACCACGATAATTTACAAGGAAATTAATAACTTTTGCAATAATAGCGCGACTATAGTAAAAATCAAACGTATTTCAGTTTTAGTAAAGTAATGATTTTTTTCTTAATTTTATTACAATTAAAATTATTTCCATTACCTTACGAAAAATGGAAATGAAAATCAGATGTCATTACCATTGCATCTAGTTGTGATAACACCATTACATTTTGTAATACGTTCAGTACCATTATATAGGTCCGTACCTTTACGTTACCGCGGGAACCCGCGGGATCCCAAACTTACCCAAAAAGCGTTCCCGTACTCGAAAATTGGGTAAATGAGATTATTCAAGAGAGTGCATTTGTGTTTCTCTTTTTACCAGTTACCCAAACTTTTTCTTCGGGTAACTTTGGTAAATTGTAAAACTAACAGCTGATGCAAAGATAACCAAAAACAACAATGTAAAAATAAATTGAAAAATTAAATAATGGATGGTAACCGAAACGATGCGGTTATCGATAAGGGTAACGTTATTTTAGATTATTTCGGTAACGGTATTTTAAGGGTAACGCTGTTTCATTTATTTCGGTATCGGTATTTTAAGGATAACGGTTTTTTAGTTATTTCGGTAACGGTATTTAAAGGATAACGGTTTTTTGATTATTTCGGTAACGGTGTTTTACTGTTAACGGTATTTCATTTATTTCGGTAACGGTATTTTAAGGATAACAGTAGTCAGTTATTTCGATGTATCCCACAATTTTTTTTACAAAAAACAAATGAGATTAAAAACAGAACCAATTCACCAATTTAATGTACGAAAAATACTCAATAACTACGCGCAGTTACCAAAAGGCGAAAATTAAAAATATCGATAACGGTATTTTAGGGGTAACGGTATTTCATTTATTTCGGTAACGGTATTTTAGGGGTATCGATATTTTATTGATTTCGGTATCGGTATTTTAAGGAGAACGGTATTTCAGTTATTTCGGTAACGGTATTTTAAGGATAACGGTATTTCGGTTATTTCGGTAACGGTATTTTAGGGGTAACGGTAGCCAGTTGAAAGGGTTTTGAATCGATAACGGTATTTTAGCGGTATTGCCTGCCAACCCTGAATTAAATTAAACAGACCAATACGCAAAAGAAATGTGTTAATTATAATAATTAATTGAACAAAAACAATAGGAACTTTATAAATGCAAATAAATTTGTGTGTTTATTCAATTTTTCAAATTAAAATTATACGCATTTTCACATTTTTCTTTGAAATGCATTTTTGGGCTCGAAAAGTGGTTTTGTGCGTTCGTTTACTTTTGGGTAATTTTGTCATTTTGTGAGAGGATTATTTGCTTACTCTCATTTTACCGAACTTTACCCAAAAAGTAAAGGAACGCACTTTATATATAACGGTTTTGGCCCAGCTCTGGTTGTGATGATTGCATTGACCTAGTGTCTTGACATGCAATAAAATGATAGCAAGCAATTGTCAAAATGCTCTCATCTCAAGTGAAGGCACTCAATTTCAATTTTATTACAATATCATGATATCGCTGACATGCCATCGGATCTTGCAATGATGCCAGAGATCAAATGTCACTTTTAGTTTTCATTTTAATTTTGTAATAGAAAAACAAAAAAAAAAAAATTTGGTAAAAAGGAATGAAAAAGTGTTTAGTTTTTTATTATTTGTCGTTAAACATTAATGTTTCATAAAATTTGGTGTTTTTCGAAGAAAAATCTATGATATTTCTTATCCATGAAATTGTCAAGTGTTCTCCACCACTCTGAATTGCTATCATTTTGACGTTTCGCTGCCATGGTTTTGACATTTCATATCATATAATTTATTGCATTTGAAGACACATGCAACAAAATGATAGCAAGCAATTGTCAAAATGATTAACCTCAAGTGAAGATACTCAATTTCAATTTTATTGCAATATGATATCGCTGACATGCAAGCGGCTCTTGCAATGATGCCGGCCATCAAATTTCACTTTTCGTTTTAATTTTGTAATACAAAAATAGAAAATTTGGTAAAAAAGATTGGGAAAAAGTTGATTTATTTATTATTTGTACACTCAGTGAATCATGAAGGAAAAAATGACTAAAAATTACAATTAAAATAACTACAAATGTAATTGAAAAGGCGATGATTGTATTTTAATAAAAATTACTAATATTGTAGCCAATTTTGACTACACTAAAAACAAAAGTCAGTAAAGTTAGCCAAAAATGTTGCTGTCTCAGCAAATTTTTAGTCAGGAGCGTGCTTGCAAAAAAGTTGGTAATTTCAGCAAAAGGTTTGCTGAAAATCAGCGAGCTAATTTTTACCAAAAAAATAATAATCTTCAGCAAAAGTTTTGCTAATACTTAGTCGATTGCAAACGAAAACAATCCTTGCTAAAATCACTAAACTTTTTGCTGAATATTAGTAGACTGAAAAACACTCAAAAAACTTGTAGCGAAATTTTACTTTAGTTAATTTATTTGCTGAAAATTTAAATATAGAAATTGGGTAGAGTTGTTTTTCTTTTTTTATCATTTCCGTTGTCTGCACTACATCCAGACAAGCTACGACATCTACTTCTTGTCTATCTGATTGTCTTCCACGCTATAAATGCGGTTATCAGCACAATTTTTGTAGCAAAATAAATTAGTAAAACATTACTTCAAAATTAGTTTAGTGCTAAACAAATATAACTAAAACTTTTGCTGAAAACGGAATTTCAGCAAAAAAATTGCTGAAAACCAGTAGGTACACTTGATATACAAGACGTTTTACTAATTTTTCTACTAATGTATTAAAAAACAAATAAAATTTAATAAAAATAAGTGTAAATAAACGGTCAAATTAACCAACATACAATTACGGTGGGTCTCATACTGCAGGTTTAACTTTAACTTAACTATAAACAAAAGAAAATTTCAAAAAAATTTACACAAAACAACAACATTTTTTTTGGGTTAACTATTAACTAAAGTTTAAACCTGAAGTATGAGACCGACCGTTAATTGCTGAACTGCAAAAACAAATGCAAATATAGTCAAAATGATAAACTCAAAATAACGAACAAAGCTATAGAATAACAAAAATTATTTTTATTTAGTACTTTAAAAAATCACTTTACAAACGTAAATAAAAATATGAAATTCACTAGGCCTGGTCCATTGAAACTTTTTATTGAATTAATAAAATTTTTGGCAATCAAAATATTCATTTTATTTATTAAAAGTTTCATGCACTTAATGAAAAAGCTTCATTAAAACTAAATTCATAAAATATATAAAGCCTTTTCATCAAATTTAAGAAATTTTTCATTTACCTTGTGAAGAAAACTATTATTTTACTAAAAAATTTCATTAACTCTGGTCCAGCAAACTTCTCTCTGTGTGGGTTATATAATCCATTATCAGTTAGTAGTAACTGCGTGAATGAATTTTGACTCACGCTCACGCACGCTCACGAAAGAAAAATAATAATCACGCACGCCTCACGCACAAACTTTTTTTTATAATCACGCTCACTCACGCTCAAATGATTAATTTTAATTTGAATCACGCTCACGAAGTACTCACGCTCACGAAATACTCACGAAAAATATGAAATTTGTTTTTATCCATGGATGGTAACCGAAACGATGCGGTTATCGGTAAGGGTAACGCTATTTTAGATTATTGCGGTAACGGTATTTTAAGGGTAACGCTATTTCATTTATTTCGGTATCGGTATTTTATGGATAACGGTTTTTAGTTATTTCGGTAACGGTATTTTAAGGATAAAGGTTTTTTGATTATTTCGGTAACGGTATTTTTAGGTTAGCGGTATTTCGGTTATTTCGGTAACGGTATTTTAAGGATATCGGTAGTCAGTTTTTTCGATGCATCCCTCAATTTTTTTTTTACGAAAAACAAACGAGATTAAAAACAGAACCAATTTAACAATTTAATGTACGAAAAACATTCAATAATCCAGTGCAATTGCCAAAAACAGAAAATAAAAAATATCGGTAACGGTATTTCATTTATATCGGTAAGGGTATTTTAAGGGTATCGATATTTAATTTATTTCGGTAACGGTATTTTAGGGGTAACGATAGTCAGTTGAAAAGGTTTTGAATCGATAACGGTATTTTAGCGGTATTGCCTGCCAAACGTGTTTTTATCTCAATTATTTAAGGAAACTTTCTTTATTGAATATAAGTTTTATTTATTTGGGCCTCAAGTTTGAGCTAACTTAGAGTTACAGATGTCAAATTTCATACAAATTTGAATTTTTTACTTTCAGTTTGTGTTAACATCAGGTAATTTGTTTATTGTTATGGGGGTTAGAATTAAAATTAGCTTAACTATAAAAAAATTTTGTTAAAAATTTAACTAATATGCAAGTGCTTGTGGAAATATAAATATAACTGACACTTTAGAAAAACTTTTATTTTCTATTGTTAATTATACTTGAATGGATGTCACATATTGGAATGTGACAAAGCAAATTGTGGTATTTTTTTTGTTTTTTCTTTGATATTTTAAATGTTTAGAAACGCTCCTAGACGAGAAGAAGAAATTCTCATTGAGTTTGCACTTTAACTTAACAAATATTTCTAGAAATACTAAAAACGTCGCCCTGACGATTACCTTATTCAAGAATAAAATTTGGATAGGGACATGCTTTTAACAGAATATTTTTCATAATTTTTTTAATTAGGTTTTGGAATTTTAGTGCATTTAATTCCTTTAATTTAATTTTATATTTAAAATTTTTAAATAACTTGAAAAATTCACTGTAAATCTTTAAATGTTATTCCAAATTTTTGTAGAGGACCAAAAATTTTTAATGTTTTGTACAAGAAGTCCATTTCTTCTTTAGATAAGAATTCTGGCAGAAGTAGAAAACACCCGTTCGCTGGTACCTGAACTGACTGGAATACACATTAATCGAAGGAGCGGAAGATGTCTGGAAATTTTCTAAAATTGTAAATTATCGCAATCTGGTTTAATATAATCACGCAAACTCACGCACAAAAATTTACTCACGCACGAACATTTTTTTTAACTAACGCTCACGCACGACTCACGTGAGTGCTATCATTTTAACTCACGATCACGTGTGACACGAATATTTCGTGTCACGCGCCCATCTCTAGTAGTAACTACACAGAAGAAAACAAATAAAATCATACAAAAACAACGTTTACTAAGATAGAAACAGCTTTTAGAACACACAAATTTCAGGTTTTTTTTCTTTTTATATAAAAAATTGTCAGCTTACCCAACAAACAATTCGTTCCGTTTACGCACCGTTTTCGGTCCGTCATAAACGGAATCCAACTCCGTATACGTACCGTTTTCTGGATCCGTATACGGACCAGAAAACGGAACATAAGGAACATCGAAACTGATTCGAATCCGTTGAAAATCCGTCAATGACGGACCGTTTACGGACCGGTATGTCGTTTTAAAATTGGACAAGTCCGTTTAAAGTCCGTCAATGACCGACCGTTTACGGACCGTTATGTCATGTAAAAAACGGACTAGTCCGCTGAAATTCCGTCAATGCCGGACCGTTTCCGGACCGATATGTCGTGTAATAACGGAGTATTTCCTTGTCCATATCCTACCGATTTTTTCAAAAAAAATAGACCATATGTTTATTATTTTCAATACAAAGTAGTTTTTTTTTCTTTTTTATAAATTCATTAATAATTATTATTTTTAATTACAATATTTAGCACATCTAGCTCGGTTTACCTATCTATCCAGCGCTTAGGGACCTGGAGTAAAATCCAACATCTACATGGAAAAGAGACAATAAATTAGTTATGGTTTAATTGACTGTGTACACGATGCAAATTCTCACATGTTATACACAAAACATTGTGAAACATTAAGTTTCATAAATCTTACCTTGTTACTTGATGTTGTTTGATTAATGGTGTGATAGAAAGAATTCCCTCTATTGCATATTCTCCATATATTTCCATTATAATAATATTTTCACCGACTTTACAAAAATTTTTTATTTTGTAAACAAACCGATGAAATCCGTATTTAAAGGTACGGAAACGGATACACCAATACGGAGTTAAAACGTATTGTTTTCGAAAATCCATTTATACGGTCCGTTAATGTTCCGTATACGTACAAGCATTGACGGATACGTACCTTACGGACAGTTAACGTGCCGTAAAAGCCGGATTCATGAATCCGTACGTGCCGGAGAGTCCGTTAAAATGTTTCTTGGGTATTTTTAAAATTGGAAAACACATTAACTTAAGTAGGGCATACACGTGCAATATTATTGATAAATTTTTGATTGTTTACAAATTAATTGAAGGTCTGTAGCCTATATTGAATGTTTATCAATTAAATGGAAAAATTCAAAATGTTTTGTTTTTCAATTTCATATTATTGAAAAGTGTGTGACCAATATTGAAATGTTAGTTTTTTTAATTTTGTTTTTTGATGTTGAATAATAAATAAATAAAATTAAAAAAGCATATAAATTATTGCAAAATAAAAAAGTAATCACTTTAAACGTGGTTTTATTTTTAAAACTGCAAAATTTTTGCAATTACTATGTTCCTGTTCCAAAATAGAAAAATTACGTTGCCGGTGAGTTAGTCCTACTCCAAGGAATACATATTTAAAATTTTAGGTTGGCCAAAAGGGATTGGGCAAGCCGTCAGGAGGAGACTTTTACCTTATTTCCCCTCCCGATAGGAATTTCAAAAATTCCGTCTAAGCGGACGCCTACACAGAAGGAGGAACTCACATACCGAGTTTCCTTTTGGGATATCCTGTAGGGAATTCCAAAAATACAAACTTAGTCGATGTCTACTACAGTGGAGGAACCTTTATACCAAATTTCAACTTCTTACCTCCAGTGGTTTGGGCAGGCACTTTTCCAATTTGTGAGCCTGTTTATGGGGAGACTTTTCCCCTTTTTGCCCGTTCCGGTAGGAATTTCCAAAAATCCCGTCTTAGCGCACGTCTATGCCGAATATCAAGAAACCTTGTTTTAGTGGAGATATCCGTGGGGGGAGGAAAAAAAGTAGTTTTTTTGAAATTATATATTATTTTAAATGGTACTTTTTGGAAAAACGAAATTTTTTGGAAAAAGATACTTTGTTTTTACAAAGTACTTTATTTGTACTTTTTTTGGAAAAGGTATTTTTTTTTAAAAAGGTGTTTTTTTTTGGAAAAATTTATGTTTTTTGGAAAAAGGTACTTTTTTTGGAAAAGGTACTTCTTTTGGAAAAGGAAAATTTTTTTAGAAAAAGGTACTTTTTTTTGGGAAAATGTACTTTTTTTTGGAAAAGGTACTTTTTTTGAAAAAAGTATTTTTTTGAAAAAATGTATGTTTTTTTGGGAAAAGGAAAATTTTTTTAGAAAAAGGTACTTTTTTTGGGAAAAGGTACTTTTTTTTGAAAAAGGTATTTTTTTTGGAAAAATATATGTTTTTTGGGAAAAGGTACTTTTTTTGGAAAAGGTACTTTATTTTGGAAAAGGTACATTTTTTTAAAAAATGGTACATTTTTTGGAAAAAGGTACTTTTTTTAAAAAAGGTACTTTTTTTGGAAAAAGAAATTTTTTTTTGAAAAATGTACTTTTTTTTGGAAAAAGGTACTTTTTTTGGAAAAAGGTACTTTTTTCGGGAAGGTACTTTTTTTGGAAAAAGGTAATTTTTTTGGAAAAAGGTACTTTTTTTGAAAAGAGGTACTTTTTTTGGAAAAAGGTACTTTTTTTTGGAAAAAGGTACTTTTTTTGGAAAAAGGTACTTTTTTTGGAAAAAGGTACTTTTTTTGGAAAAAGGTACTTTTTTTTGGAAAATGGTACTTTTTTTTGGAAAATGGTACTTTTTTTGGAAAAATGTACTTTTTTGGAAAAAGGTACTTTTTTTTGGAAAAAGGTACTTTTTTTTGGAAAAAGGAATTTTTTTGGAAAAAGGTACTTTTTTTGGAAAAAGGTACTTTTTTTGGAAAAAGTACTTTTTTTGGAAAAAGGTACTTTTTTTGGAAAAAGGTACTTTTTTTTGGAAAAAGGTACTTTTTTCGGGAAAAGGTACTTTTTTCGGGAAAAGGTACTTTTTTTGGAAAAAGGTACTTTTTTTTGGGAAAAAGGTACTTTTTTTGGAAAATGGTACTTTTTTTGGAAAAAGGTACTTTTTTGGAAAAAGGTACTTTTTTTGGAAAAAGGTACTTTTTTGGGAAAAAGGTACTTTTTTTTGGGAAAAGGTACTTTTTTTGGGAAAAGGTAATTTTTTGGAAAAAGGTACTTTTTTTGTCCCCTTTTTGCCCTTCCCGATAAAAATTTCCAAAAATGCCGTCTCAACGGACGTCTACACCGGTCGAGGAACCTACATACCAAATTTCAACTTCTTAGCTCCAGCAGTTTGAGCAGGCCGTCAAGGGGGAGACTTTTTCCCCTTTTTGCCCGTCCCTGTAAAAATTTCCAAAACTCTCGTCTTGGTGGATGTCTACGATAGTGGAGGAACCTTTATACCAAATTTCAACTTCCTACTTCCAGCGATTTGGGCAGGCCGTCAAGGGGGGCCTTTTTCCCCTTTTTAACCCCCATTTTTACAACGTCCCTGTCCAAAATTCCAGAAAGTACTTTCCAGAAAAGTTAGCCCATACTCCAAGGAACACATATCTTAAATTTCAGCTTTCTAGCCAAAGGGGTTTTGGCAGGCCGCCAAGGGGGAGACTTTTCCCCTTTTTGCCCGTTCCGGTAGGAATTTCCAAAAATCCCGTCTTAGCGGACGTCTACGCCGAAAGAGGAACCTACATACCAAATTTCAACTTCCTAGCTTCAGCGGTTTGGGCTGGGCGATGTTGAGTCAGTCAGTCAGTTAGTCAGTCAGTCACGTTATTCTTTTATATATAGAGATAAAATAATATAGGAGAAAAGATATTTTAAGATATGATTATATAAGGTAAAGAATAAGAAAATTTTGAAAATCGAAATCGCAGGTAAACTCATTTAATTTTATACGTTGTTATTCATTCTCTAATATGAATAGATACAATTGGATCAAACCTAACTTGATCAAATCTAATCGTTTTTTCACGGGCCCTTATTTTATATGATTTCCCCCTTTTTATTTTTTGCGTGTACTATTGCAGTGCATTGTTGCTGTATTTGTGTGACTCTCTATCAGTGTTTTCAAGAACGTTTTTGACAGTTTTTCAACGTATTCCGGCTTTCTACTGTCAAAATTGTTCGAGATATCATTGATAGGAATGCCGCACAAACACAGATTGTGTTGGTATTGGGAAATTACACACACAAAAATATTAGCTTTTTGATTTAATAGGGGAAAAAGCTGCATAAAGAGAGCTTTCTGGATAAAATTTCAATGAATTCCCTTTACGTAATAATTCATTAACATTATGCGGATAATTCATTAAAATCATGCAGATAACTCAATGTGTCATTGCAGACCCCTACGTACACCTAAGGGGCCTATAGACGATTCTTTGGATGGCCAGTTCCCTATTTGGGTCATCGACGATCTATATATCCTACCGGTCCGCCAGTCCGGGTGTTTTAATTTATGGTTTTTTGGGACGGGTTAGGATTTTGTTTGTGATGCTGGTCTATTTTAGACATTCTTTGGGAGCATAATATATATGCGTCCCACAGGATTTCCACGGAACTAGTAGGTTGATCCTGCTGATGAGTCCCTTTGGCAGGGGACGAAAGCTCTTCAGCAATTGCACAAGTGCCTACACGGCTATGTTATTGCACGGGTGGTAGGTTTTTTCGATTTTAGTTTTCTGTTGTTGAATTTTGTGTGGTTTCTTTTTTCATTTTGTTAGCAGGGTGTTGCGATGGATGGAGGAACCGGTAAATTTTTACATTTTAGGGCTCTTTTCCCCTGTTTTGTCTTTCCGCAGTATTACCGGACTGGCGCACCGGTAGGGTAGATAGATCATCGATGACCCAAGTAGGGAACTGGTGTACGTAGGGGTCTGCAATGACACATTGAGTGAGTTATCTGCATGATTTTAATGCATTATCCGCATGATGTTAATGAATTATTGCGTAAAGGGAATTCATTGAAATTTAATCCAGAAAGCTCTCTCTATGCAGCTTTTTCCCTATTAATTCAAGAATTCTTTAACTGATTCAATTAATCGTACACAATTTTTAGTAATTGATAGTATCATTTGCGTGGTAGGTGCAAAAAAAGAGAAAATAGTAATTGTCTGGAACAATTTCTTAATTAAACCTGATTTTTACTTTTTTGTGTGTAGGTTATGGGGAGGAAGAAAGAAGGATTAGTGTTGTGAATATTTGATTTAAATTTCTCTACATTGCATGTAACTGGGAAGACTTCTGTGGGGAGTTCCTTTCACATACGGCTGGTGCGACTGATAAACGAATTCTCTCTGTAATACGCTGTGCGATCCACTGGACAATCGACTACAAACGGATGTTACCCCGTTTAGATTATCACACAAGTGTGTTATACATGCCAGAAATGTGTTGTATAAAGAAAATGTATAGTGTGAACACAATTCTTTACACACATGTCAAAATGGGTTCACACACATTTTAAAAAGAGATCACACTTTTTTTACAAGCTTTATTTTTTGAAATATTTTATAAATTTACTACATGTCTCAACACAAGTGTTGTGTTGTTTACAAATAAATATATACAAAGATTAAAAACAACTAATGGTGAAAAATTAATGATTGAAAGAAAAAATAACAGTTTTCATTTATTTGTTGTGTGTGTCGGTAACAAATAACCGGATAATTTCAGCATACATAACCTCTGTGAAGAAAAGTATAAACACTTGTGTGATAATGTGAACGGGGTTTAAGCGAGTATTACGAATAAAAACTTGGGCTCTGGGGACAAATTCACTTATGTCAGCAGAGCACTTCCCATGGTAATACCGATAGAACATGGTCACACAGCCCACATTCCGCTCTTTGACACTTATCGTATATTCTAAATTTCATACGCGAAAAATTTAAAAGTCAACCGCTTTATTTTGGAATTTTTTAATTTCTTTTTACGTTTTATTTGTATTTCAAATTTTTATTACAATTTCGTAATATTTTAATATTTGTTTTGTTATCTTGAAAATTATTTTACATTTTTTCCTTTCATTTTCGGGTTTTTTATGATATCAAAAAAAAGTGTAAAAATAATAAAAAAATGCTTAATAAAATACGTATGTTTTTAGGGACAAATATAAGCGTTTTCTGTTTCTGTTTAAAAATTTTTGTGTATTGATCCATTTTTGGTAATTTTTGGTTTTTTGCTTATAAGTAAAAGGCTCACATTTTTATTTTTTAAAAACGTGACAGTTGTTAGACTAAGGAATAGGGGCAATATTGTGGAGGCCGCGAATTCCAACTTTCATATAATTTCTCCACAATGTTGCGCCTATACCGTAATGTCTATAAACTATCTGTGCTTAAAATCCAACTTGTTTATGCCCTATATCAGGGCTGGAAAAACTATGGCAAGCGTACCAGTAGTGGATTTTGTTGAACACTTTTAATTTTATTAGGAGTACAGTGAAAAAATTGTTGAAAATTTATTTCGCTACAAAAATGTGTGCTTTAAACCGATAATGGTGAACATTTTCATAGCCCTTAGAATCGGAGAAGAAAGGTGCCAGAAAATTGGACAAAAATGGAAAACAATCTGAAATAAAATTGGATCTGAGAGTTTTTAGAGGAAAATTTTCCAAATTTTAACAGTTTTTATGGAAAAGGGCATTCAAAGAAAAAATTAACTTAAGGTGACATTGATTTTAATTTTAAAAAAGATGACATATATACTTGTCAGAGTCGTTTCTAGCTCAAGTCTCTGAGGAGAGGGGTAAATTTTGAAATATTTTTTTTCTGGGTCTCAATTTATTTTTAAAATTTTATAAAACACCACTTGTTGATCGCTTTTGGTTTCCGCATCGAAAGAGTGAACGATTTTATGAGAGACACTTCTTCATAAATAGGTATAACAGACAATATAAAGTTCAGCGGATATTTCTATTTCATTTTTAATCAAAATTTACTTCCAAAGTTCAACTTTAATATTTCGTCAGTTTATTGTGTTGATAACCGCATTTACAGCGTGGACGACAACCAGATAGACAAAATGTAGATGTCGCAGCTTATCTGGATGTAGTACTGACAACGGAAATGATAATTAAAAAAAAAAAACAACTCTACACAATTTCTATATTTAAATTTTCAGCAAATAAATTAACTAAAGTAAAATTTATCTACAAATTTTTTGAGTTTTTTCCACTCTACTAATATTCAGCAAAAAGTTTAGCGATTTTAGCAAGGATTTTTTCATTTGAAATCGACTAAGTGCTAGCAAAACTTTTGCTGAGATTACAATTTTTTTTGGTGAAAATCAGCTCGTTGATTTTCAGCAAACACCTTTTGCTGAAATTACCAACTTTTTTGCAAACACGCTCCTGACCAGAGACTATTAATTATAGAGATAGGAAATCAAAACTCACACTACACACCGGTAGAGGGCACTGACATTTAGTATTACCTGAGCAACTATTTAGCATCGGTTTAGTATCAGCTGAGCCTATAATTAAAAACTCAAAAACTGCTAAAAGCTGCTCAAAGGAAAAACAAGCGCGGAATATATAAATCAGGGGTATGGCATCACCAAAAACAAAAGTTATAACGACATCATTATCACTAGATGGCACTTTGTTCAAAAAATTTACAATTTTCTGTTTTTATTTAAATTGAAATAATAACAAACAAAAAAACAAAGAAAAAAAAGTAATTCTCAAATTTTATTATTTAAATATATTTTGCGCTTGATTTTTTCTTATTTTGCGCAGTTTTCAGCAATTTTAGAGTTTTTAAATATAGGCTCAGCTGATACTAAAGTGATACTAAATAGTTGCTCAAGAGATACTAAATTTCAGCGCCCTCTACCGGTGAGTAGTGTAAGTTTTGATTTCCTATCTCTATAATTAATAGTCTCTGATATAAACAATAACGGTGGGTCTCATACTCTAGGTTTAACTTTAACTTAACTAAAAACAAAATAAAATGTCAAAAAAATGTACACAAAACAACGACAAATTTTTGGGTTAACTATTAACCTAAGTTTAAACCTGCAGTATGAGACCCACCGTAAAATTTCAAATAAAAAAAAAAACGGTTTTTTTTTGATTTGTTGTTTGTTATTATTTAAACTTAAATAAAAAAGAAAATTGTCAATTTTTTGAACAAAGTGCCATCTAGGGATAACGATGTTTTTATAACGTATTTTTTTGGTAATGCCATACCCCTTCTCCTGACTAAAAATATGCTGACACAACAACGTTTTTTTTTGCTGACTTTACTTTGTAGTTGATAAGATCTCAAATGTGAATATCATGTAAATGTAACTTGCAAATAAAGGATTAATAAATATTAAAAAAATACAGATTTCATTATATTTATGAAATGAAATTAATATTATTTTAACTAGAGATAAGCACGTGAGCGGAATTTTGCGTGATTCACGTGAATCACGTGTGATCACGAGTGTGAGTAGAAAAAATTTATTTGTGAGTGGGTGTCCGTGAGCCAAAATTTTGCATGAGTGAGTGTGCGTGAGTCGAATTTTATAAAATTTTTGTTTTCAGCATCTATTAAGTATTTTCTTTGCTTTATTTGCTCATTTTATATTTCTGGATTTTTAAAACAAAAAAATTAATGGAAAAATTTCATATTCATATAGGGTGACCATTTTTTTCTGACTTGAAATCAGTACAAATTTTTTAAAATATAATCACAAAAAAAAAATAATTATATTGCCAACCGAATTTGTGCCTATCGAATGTTTCAGTTGTGCAACAAAATTTTTCAGTTAAAACTAACCAATTTTTATTTAGGCCAGAGAATTTTAGTTCTCGGAAATAAATTATATTGTATAAACTAATATTCTGTAGACACAAACGACATATACAATTATCATAACGGACCCAGCGAAAAAAGAGATGCCGAAGCAGTAGAAAAAGCACTACAATTGATGATCTAGATGTACTTCTTTTTTAACATAAACACTAATGATTTTAACATTGAGTTGTCAATGTTAAAATCATTAGTGGAGAGGAGTACTCCGACTTTAACATTTTTTCAGTACTTTTTGAACGAGTGCAAAGGAAGCTCTTTTTCACCAATTAAAAGTTAAAAAAAAAATACCTCACAAAAAAAATTATATTTTTTTTATTTTACAAAATTTTTTTATTGGCGCCATCGGGTATCGAACTTGCGACCTCACGATTGCTAGTCTAGCTCTCTACCGCTGAGCTAATCTTTGATATGAAAGTTGACTGGCATAAAAACACCACTTTGTTACTGCGAGATATTGTTACTTATTCTCTTCAATAAAAGTACTTATAAAACAAGTGTAAAAGGTGCACTCCAATACAATATTGTTTTCAGTACTATTTTTACAGGTACATAAAAATCAATTTTTCACCATTTTTTTATATATTAATATTTTTAAAAATTAAAAAAATATTGAATTTAAACAAATTAATTATAAATATTAAAAAAAAAAATTAATAGAATAAAAAAAATTAAAAAAATAAAAAATATTGTTTGGAAATGCCAAATGATACCAAAATCGCTTTTTACGATCACTTTTAGAGCAATTACTCTTTAGAAGCAATACTTAAGTGATTTTTTGAATGTGGTGCAGAAGTAATTCTAAAAAAGCTGTAAAAATGTAATAACGGATACTTGGGAAGCAATGAAAGAAGTAGTTTGTAAAGCCCTACTTGCAATTTTTTTTTGCTGGGGAAACCATTGATTTGCAACAAATTCAGCCGTCAAAACAAATCTGTTTTCTCTTTGATAATTTCTGAGCGATTTCTGCCATGGAAAAACGTGCACATTCTGGCTACTTTTTCAAATTAAAAATGTTTTGTTTTCCAATTAAAAATGTTTTTCTATCGAAAAACTCTCTGATTATAGGCACTTTTCCTTTCGAAATTATCACATAAAAACATTCAGATTTTGTTGTTAGGACAATTGAAGTTTTGTTGTCACAGCCAATAAATGTATATCAATTGATTTTCTATTGTCACAACTGAATTTTTTTTTTGTTTGTTTTATTAACAAAACAGTAAAAACTTTATTTTAAATCATTGAAAGGCAAAAACTCGATTCAAATCACTGAAGCAAAGGTTGTTTTTTTTTTTAAATCACTAAACGGAAAATATTTTTTTAAATCACTGAACGGTTGAGTGAAATTTTCGGTTCACACTGAATAGTTTAAAAATTGAAGGAATTTTTTTTAAATTATAAAAAATGAACTAATTCGTCAGTGAATTAATTCATTTGATTTGATAAAAAGAACAATTACAATTGAATTAATTCTTAAATCATTATTGCAGTTGAACGCGATCAATTGAAGAATTCACTTGATTTTGTTAAAAAATGAATTAACTTACTTTAGACAAAAATTAAATTCGATTTATCGGGGATTCAATTGTAATTTGAAATTGTAATTTGATTTCTTTTTATTAAAAAAATGTAATATTATATTTTAAATGTTAAGAATCAGTACAATCAGTACAAATTTAAAAATTCAGTACAAATCAGTACACGATTTTTCATCAGTACACGTGACCAAAAATCAGTACATGTACTGATCAAATCAGTACGAATGGTCACCCTATATTCATAGCAATTTTTAGTTTAAAACCCATAATTTACCTTAATTTTGAAATTTTATTTTTTCCCGGTAAGATTTTACTTCGTGAATTTGCGTGATTCACGTGAATCACCCGTGATTACGCGTGATTGTGGGTAAAATCCGAATAGAAAAAAAAGTTCGTGAGTAATTGTGCGTGATTGAAATTTTTCTTTCGTGAGGGTGTGTGCCCATCTCTAATTTTAACTTATATAAAAATTGTAGAAATCATGATTCGATCAAGGTTGCAAAAACCACTTATTTACAATTCTCTTTCATTCATTTTACCATGCATTTGCAAACTTTCTAATCGCTTATGCCACAAATCATTTTCCATACTAAAGTATTTCTCTGGTACAGCTGCTGTTGTTAAAAGTGCTGTTCTGGCTGCCATAAAGCCCAAGGCTATAGCTTGGCATACCGTATATTCCATCAATAGGCCAGATATAAAACCACCAGAAAAACTATCGCCTGCACCGGAAACATTTACAACATCTTTATCGGCAACCACTTCAGGTGTAGGAAAGAAAATTATTCTTTTATCCATAGAGTTAGCTTCAAATTGGCTTAAAACGTATTTTTTATTAAAAAAAGTGATTTTCTATAGGGATCTATTGTTGAATTTAAGCACAATACAACTCCATTTTGACCCAAAGTAACAACAATACAATCAAATAGATTATGTATAGATAAAATCAAAGATTTAGTAATTTCTAAAATTTCTTCAATATTTTGAAAATCTGGTTTTGTTAAGTAAGGGTTACATGATTTGCTTATACATTCGCTTAAATTTTTAAGTTCAGCGAAGTTAGGGGTAATGAGCCGAATTGCATCGGTTACAATTGGCAATAAGGATTTAAATGGTTGCCCTGCAATTCTCAAATCAGTGGGCTCGTAAAATACTGGAATTTTATTATGTGTAGCTTCCTTTAATATCCACCATATAGTTTTAAGTGGCAAATTACCATCTATTATTATAAGTGGAGCTGTCTCAAAAAGATTTTTATATGATGTTAAATACTCGCAGCAAAAACGTTTGTGAATTTCCATATCTCCTAATATGAATTTACAATCACCATTTTTATCAAAAATAACAGTACACAAAGAAGTTCGATGATTATCCTCCTTTATGATTCTTGGCCAGAGTGCCTCTGGCATTAGTTTTAGTAAAATTTCACCAATATGATCATTGCCAATTAGAGATATAAAATTCACTTTGCCATATAGTTTATATATGGAATCGGCTAAATTACGTCCCACACCACCAGCCGATTGAGCAGATTTTGTGTGATACATGGCACCATCCATAGAAGTGGGCATTTCTTCAATCATAGCCATAGAAATGTCTAAAATAGATACTCCTATAACTAGAGGTGCTATGTGTTTTGGATTTATCACCTCCATATTAAGGGAAAATTTAATTGCTATAAATAATAAATATTTTAAAGGTGCAAAGAAACAGTCGTTAAGTACAATGTTCATTTACCAGTTATTTTTAGCGTCTATTTAAAGCGGTTTGTTGTTACTGTTGCAATTTTACAAATGAAACTAATCAATTTCTGATTAAAATTTTTTGTTTAGATTGTTTTTTTTTTTTTTTATCAATTTTGTAGTAAATAAATATTCATAATTTGTATACAGTTTAAAACTACACGCAGAAGTAGTCTTTCAAGGAAATGGCACTCTTATATGATTTTGTTGTTAGCGCTTTCTAGATTAATCAAAAAGTTTAGTAAAGTTACGTGAATTTATAGAAACAGAAAATCCATTTGTTTTAAAACAAATATTTATTTAACTTTCTTACCGTTATTCAAAAAATAGCTGAACTTTACCGATTTTGCGATGATGGATATAATATGTCGGTTCCCGCACTTTTCCGCGGCTAACAAAGCGGTCTTGTACTCAAATTTGCGTGTAAATTGTTATTTGGACCGTTATGTGTTCCCGAGGGTACCCGCGATGTTTTTTGCGAACCATTTTACATTTATTTTAAATATATTTTTATTTGCGTTTTACTATTTTTGCTGGTTATTTCAAATTATTTAAGTTAGTAACTTGAGTTAAAAATTTTAAATTGTTTTTAGTAGTTTTTACATAAAAAATATTAAATTTATAGATAATTTTTCTATTTTTATTTACAGATAAGCCCTAATTAGTTTTAGTTGTTTATAACTTACAGCTTATTTACACTTCCTCCCCCAAAATAAAACTTTTAATACAAAAATATAGAAGATAATTAAAAAGTTAATAAAAAGTAATACAACTTTCCTCCCCAAAACCTTTCCCTATATCCACGCTTGGACTACACAATAAGTATAAGTTGCATTTTATACCGCGAAGCAGTCCGAATTTCGGAGAGGGACCTGATCTTTATGGTATGGACGGAGCAGAAAAATCTGAACAGAATACCTAAACGAAATTGCTAAAAAAAAAATGCATTTAAGCAAATATTGGGTGGATGATTAAGTTCAATATCTGGCTAGGTGGTGGTACGGTAAGTTTAGTCGTGATTTATATAACATTTACAATCCAAATAATAACCCGAGTAAAAAAAGTTGATCTCGCGCAATATCTAATCATATCCAATTTTATATTGTCTAAGATCTGCTGTAATATCTAGCTGATCCAATTAGATCTCTAATTTGATCCGAAAAATGGTGGATCCAATTAGATCCAGCTATATATTTGTGGATAAATTTAGATCTAATTTGATCCGAAAAATGGCGGATCGAATTAGATCCAGCTATATATTTGTGGATAAACTTAGATCTAATTTGATCTCAATTTTGGCAGATCGAATTAGATCCAGCAATATATTTGTGGATAAAAGTAGATCTAATTTGATCCGAAAAAGTGGCAGATCGAATTAGATCCAGCAATATATTTGGGGATAAACTTAGATCTAAATTAATAAGAAAAATGGCAGATGGAATTAGATCCAGCAATATATTTGTGGATAAACTTAGATCTAATTTGATCCGAAAAATGGCAGATCGAATTAGATCCAGCAATATATTTGGGGATTAAGTAAGATCTAAATTTATCCAAAAGATGACAGATCAAATTAGATCTAGTAATATATTTCGGGATTGCGTAAGATCTTAACTTTTCCGATAAATTGCAGATGGAATTAAATCCAGTGATATATTTGGGGATTTGGCAGGATCTTAATTTATACCATAAATTGCAGATTGAATTAGATCCAGCAATTTATTTCGGTATTAAAATGGCAGATCGGATTAGAAACAGCAATATATTTGAGGATTGACATCTAAAACTATCCAGAAAAATGACAGATAAAATTAGATCCCGCATTATATTTGGGTACTACGTAAGATCTCCATTTATTTGGGATTAAATAAGATCCCAGACAAATATTGACAACAGTTCAAAAAATAATACACTGGCAGAGCACTGATTTTATAAAAATTACAATATTTTGTTAAAATAAGGTTTAAACTCAGAAGGTCTCAAGTTCGATACCGTTCACGGCTATGCATTTTTTTTTATAAAATGAATTTCTTTTTATAAATTATAATTATATTTTTTTTATATTAAATTGAATTTTTTTAAAAAAATAATTTTATTTACATCTTTTTAACGCTCTACACCATTTCCAATTGTATCAATTGTTTTTACGATTTATCAATTGTATTTCAGAAATAATCGATTAAATTTCAGTTTTATCAATTGTATTTCAGAACTTATCAATTATTTTTCAGATTTATGAATTGTATTTCAGAACTAGTCAATTGAATTTCAGTTTTATCAATTGTATTTCAGAAATTATTAATTGTATTTCCGAAATTCACAACTGTGTTTCAGAAATTATCAAACTGTATTTCAGAAATTATCAATTGTATTTCAGAAATTATGAAATGTATTTCAGAAATTTTTCTCTATTAATTTTGAAATACAATCAACAAGTTCTGAAATAGACTTGATTATTTCTGAAATACAATTAATAATTTCTGTAATACAGTTGATAATTTCTGAAATAGGTACATTTAAAATTTCTGAAATACACTTAATTAGAGTTTGCTAAAAACCGAAAAATTTGAAAACCGCGGTTTCGGTTTTCTAAAATTATAAAAACCGCGGTTTTGGTTATTTTTTGGTTTTCTTGTGATATTAATACAATTGTTTTAAATTAATTAAATATATATAAGAATTAAATATTTTAACACGTTCAAAATGTTTGTTGAAATTCGATTGAATTTCTCACTCGAATATAGACAATTACTCCATTTCTAGACCCTTTCGAGAGAAGAAAAAAACACGGAAAACCGTTATAAATAAATTTTTTTATTCTTTTGTCGGCAACTAAAGCTGTTTTTTCAAGAGTTTAAAAATTTTTGCAAATTGTTTAAAACAATATAAAGTTAAAATTTTATAAATTTCGAGGACTACGAAATAGTACTTTTTTAAAAATACGCTGTTAAAATCCGAACTGAATATATGAAACTTAATACCTTTTAAACTACCTGACTTTTTGTTGACTTAACTTTTGTTATCAGTAATAACAAAAAAACAAAAAATTCTTTAAACTAATATTTAATGGAGAAAATGTTCATTACAATTAAATACAAAATTTTGTAAAATAGGAGCTGAGCCCTTTTCGAAATTCATGATTTAATAATATCGCAGCCAACATTTTTCTGAGCGCTCAGAAATTATGACTCATAAGAGACTCTAAAATATGATCATTTTCAGAGTGCTGAAATTTTGTATTCGACATTTTTTTTAAAATTTTTTTATTACTTCTAAATAACTTAAAAATTAATCTTAAATGAATCATAATAGCTCAGAAAATTCTAAAATTTTCAATAATGCTCATAATTCAGGGTCTTTTATGAGTCGTAAAAGTGCGCTCGGAAAAAGGCTTCATCGGTGAAGAAATACTCCCTCATATAGCTATAATTTCAGAAGGTCTTATGGCTCTTTTATGAGTCTTTTCGGATTCTAATTTGACACTGAAATGCAAGCTAGTTCATTATTGTAATTGGTTAAAGTCATTGTTAAAAACCGACTTATTTTTGTCGGTTTTCGGTTTCGGTTTTGAGGCTTGAAAAACCGCGGTTTCGGTTTCGATTAAAACCGAACAGCAAACTCTACACTTAATAGCTTCTGAAATACAGTTAATATTGTAGTTGCTGATGAGTTACCATATATGACCATATATTATTTAAATGGCACCATATATGACAATATATTGTTTAAATGGCACCATACATGGTATATGTTCCCTATTAAAAAAAATAATATGGAGCTTTATATGGTAATATACAACTTAGAGTGATCCATGTACCATTTGATCCGGAAAATGGCCAGATAAAATTGTATCAGTTGTTTATCAGTTTTTATCTAATTGCATCAGTTTAGATCTGACCTGATTAAATTATGTGTTAATCAGATGAAATTGTATCTCGTTGGCTTAGTCGGCAAACCTGTCAAGTCCAATTTTTATGCAAATTGATTTTTTGATGTAGTATGCTAGTGTAACTCAAAACACATCATTTACAAAAAAAAAATGCCATTATGTTGTTTTTTCTTGTTGTTATGCAGTGGTAAGCAATTCTGTCAAGTCCAAAAAATCAAACAAAACATCGAAAACCACATGCTAAGTCCAGCTGAAAACAACACACATTTTGTTTCAACAAATTTCTTCAATAGAATTAAATGCGACTTTTGTTTATTTAAAGATTAACTAAATAATGATTTAGTTATTTTAACTTTTAAGGTACCCGGTGCACAATTGGAGTCCGAAAAGACTCATAAAAGAGCCCTTAGACCTTTTGAAATCATAGATATATGAGGGTGTTTTTCTTCACCGATGAAGCCTCTTTTGAGCGCACTTTTATGACTCAAAAAAGACTCCAAATTATGAGCATTGCTGGAAAATTTTGAATTTTCTGAGCCATTTATGAGTCATTTGTGACAAATTTTTGAGTAATTTATGAGCATTGAAAAAATTTTGAATACGCTCATAAATAAGAGTCTATTATGTTTCATTTATGACTCTAAGATTTGAGCACTCTGAAAATGTTCGTCTTTCAGAGTCTTTTATGAGTCATAATTTCTGAGCACTCAGAAAAATATTGGCTGGGTAACTATTACTTATAAATTTTTTCAGGAAAAACATTGTTAATTTATAAATTTTATTAGGCGATTGTCATGAATTCTGCTGACATAAATAAAAATAAAATAAAATAAAAAAAAGAAAATCTGCTAAGTCCACAAAGTTGAAAGAAAATCTGGTAAGTCCACATTTAAAATAGAAAATTATAAAGAGCAAATCTGCTAAGTCCAAAAAGAGCCTATAAGTCTGCAAACTTTTATTTTGGAATTCTATGATTTTTTTGTGGTTAAACAAGATGAACTAAAGAAGAAAACTGCGTTTACAGATTTAAAAAAAGTTAACCCAAAAAAGTTACAGTTTTTTGTCTCTCCTGAAATATTAAAAAAAACGGACTTGACAGGTTTGCCGACTAAGCCAACGATCTGATTTTTGACCTGATACAATTTTATTGGTTTAGGTGCAAATAGATTGTTTAAATGATACGATATATCAAAGTATATGGTACTATATATAGTAGCATATATTATCATATCTGGAACTGTATTGAAAATGTTGTTCATGAGGTCCCATATATGAGCATATATTGTTTAAATGTCACCATATATGATAATATCTAGTTTAACTGGCACCATTGCTAAAATGCCACCATATATATTAAGATATAGCTCTATATACAACTATATATGCAATAAGATCAGCCATGCTATGTAATATATAATCATATATATCATATCCAATATTATAAAGGCCGATATCTAATTAGATGAAATTATATATGGCATAATATAAGGAAAAATTTTGGAAAAAGACGTCATAAAAATGAAAATTTGAAATAAGTTTTTTTTTATGTTTTTATCGTATTAAAAAGATTTAAGTGTTAATTGATAAATGCATTACAAAGTTTATGGAGGTTTACAAAACAATTTTTTCATATTAAAATTGTTCCATAAACCTTCCATAACTTTATAAAGCGTTTATGAATTAAGAGGTTAGTTTTTATACCGGTGGGTAGAGTATATTTATTTTGTCATTCCAATGACGTACATGTGTACATTAGGTAGCTCGCAGCTTGTATGGAGGAAAATAAATATTGAGTTTTTGACCGGGCTACCCTCTGGCAATATTTACTTGACTGTAAAACTACGTCCCTCAAAATATGTATGTTCGCGTCGGCCCTGGAGTTTGGAAAACGTATTACAAGGGGAAAATATAACTTGTTGTACCTTTTTAAAATTAAAATTTTTTAAATTAAAACCATTAAAGAATTGTGATTCAGAGTGAATTGTCTTTTTAATAAAGCAATAAAAACTTAAATCGGTTAGAAAATAGCCGAGTTATTGAAATTTCCCCGGCAACTGATATGTCGCAGACCACTTAATCAAGAAATTCGGGTCCAAATTTTAAAATTTATTGAAATACTCTACTACAGAAACATTTTTCTTGTTGTGTACGTTCCACGTAACTCAGATAACAAGAATATTTTTCCTATCAGAATTGTTGGTAAACAAAGTTGAAATTTTGACAGGGTATAAATAATTAAATTTTAGCAAATTTAATTCGTTTACTGCAATTAATGTTTATCCCGATAAAAATAAATTTGAAAAAAGAATATCCAAGTGCTTGTGCAAATTTAAATGTTACACAGAAAGAATTTACAAAATTCTAATTAAATTTTTAAACACCTTTCTCACAGAGCTTCGAAGAATTAATTCCCTAATTCCCTTTTTTTGAACTGAATTTATATTTTGGGAATGAATTCCCTGACCAAACTTAAGGAATTGAATGAATTCCTTTTTTTTCATTCGATTTATATTAAAGGAATTCCTTTTTTTTCATTCGATTTATATTAAAGGAATTCATTCATTTTTTTCTAATGCCTTCATAAAATTTTATGAATTCATTCAACAAGGAATTCATTCAATTCTAGTTAATTTAACTTTTGGTCAAGGAATTCATTCAATTCTAGTTAATTCAACTTTTGGTCAAGGAATTCATTCAATTCTAGTTAATTCAACTTTTGGTCAAGGAATTCATTCAATTCTAGTTAATATAACTTTTGGTCAAGGAATTCATTCAAGTTAATTCATTCACAAAAGAATTCATTCAACGCTATTTAATTCAATTTGAAGTCAAGGAATTCATTCAATTCTAGTTAATTCAACTTTTAGCTAAGGAATTAATTCAACTGTGCACTTAATTCAACTTTTGATCAAGGAATTCATTCAATTCTAGTTAATTCAACTTTTAGTCAAGAAATTCATTCAATTCTAATTAATTCAACTTTTAGTCAAGGAATTAAATTTATTTCGTTTAATTCCCTAAGGAATTAAATTTTTTTCGTTTAATTCCCTCGGAATTAAATTTTTTTCGTTTAATTCCCTGAATTAAGTTTTCAGTTCCTAGGGAATTAAACAAAAAAATTTAATTCCTAGGGAATTAAACGAAAAAAATTTAATTCCTTAGGGAATTAAACGAAATAAATTTAATTAATTGACTAAAAGTTGAATTAACTAGAATTGAATGAATTCCTTGACTAAAAGTTGAATTAACTAGAATTGAATGAATTCCTTGACCAAAAGTTGAACTTGAATGAATTCCTTGACCAAAAGTTGAATTCACTAGAATTGAATGAATTCCTTGACCAAAAGTTGAATTCACTAGAATTGAATGAATTCCTTGATCAAAAGTTGAATTAAGTGCACAGTTGAATGAATTCCTTAGCCAAAAGTTGAATTAACTAGAATTGAATGAATTCCTTGACTTCAAATTGAATTAAATAGCGTTGAATGAATTCTTTAGTGAATGAATTATTTAATTTTAATTCTTTACGCTTTGGTCAGGGAATTCATTCTATAAATTTGAATTCTTTGAATTCATTCACAGGAATTAATTGTCTTATTGATGAATTCATTCCTTGAATTAAAGAATTGAATTAAAGTTTTGGGAATTCATTCCAAAAAGGAATTAATTCTTTAAAGCTCTGCTTTCTCATACCAAATTTAGTACAAAAATATTACACTTTTAGAAAACATGTGATTTTCTATTGTTGGACAGACCTTTTAAAAAAATAATTTAATCATCAGTAATAATTCAATTTCTAAAAAAGAATGAAAAAACATTACTTTTGATTCGCGAATTATATATTGATTCTCGGGAATTACAATTTTGTTTTTTTCTATTCCGGATTTAAAATAGTTTTTTTTTGTTTAACTACACTCAAAATAGTTTGTAGTTTAAATTAACTGAAAATGTAATTTAAAATAAATGAAAAATCACTTGAAAACCGGTCTACTGACTTTTCATTTAAATCAAAAGAACTTTTCATTTATTTTTAAATGTTAATAAATAAACTACAAAATCCTTAAAAAATAATGATTTTTCATTTATTTTGTTTTTTAAATTTCAAAAATTAACTACAAAATCCGTAAGAATAAACGATATTTACCCCTCAATTCATAAACGCTTTGTAAAGTTATAGGAGGTTTACAAAACGAAATTTATTTATTTATTTGGTCTATGGATACAATAATTATCCTTACAGACTAGCAACTAGAACAATAGTAAATAACTTAAAATAACTTATTTAATAAAACTTTAAATTGAGAATGAGGAGCAGTTATATCTAATTGATTACAATAATCATTAAATAATCTCAATGCTTTAGTTAGAGGTTCATTCAGTGCATAATTAGTTTTATGAATATCAATAAAGAAGAACTTATCTATAATCCTTAGGGATCTAGGAGGAACATAGATTTTAATTGAGTTTAATAATTCAGAGGAATCAACTGCGCCACAAATAATACCATGTATAAAAGTTAATGCAAAAATGTTTCTACGAGTTTCCAGAGTTTTCAAGAAGATAAAATCACATTTATCTTCATAGGAAGGAACACAATATGTAGGAACAGGAGCAGAAAGAGTGGAATTTAAAACATTGAAGAAAGGAAGAGCAAATTTAACAAACTTAACTTGGATTTTCTCAATACGGCTTTTATGAATAACCGCATTAGGACTCCAAATAAATGACGCGTATTCCAGTTTAGATCTAAAAAAAGAAACATATAAAACTTTTTTTGTAAAATAGTAGAAAAGCTAATAGTGAGTAAGCTTTAGGAATTATAAAATTTAAATGGCTGCCAAATGTGAGTGTGGCGTCAAAGACTACAAAATTTGTTCAATAAACCTCCTACAATTTTACAAAGTGTTTATGAATTTATGGATTAGAGTATTTCATTTTTTTAACTGACCTAGAAATCGAAAAGGAATTCTTTTTTTAACAAAACATTTTAAGTGAAAATATTAACTGTAACAGAAAATCCGTATTTATATGTAATTTATTTTTTAAATAAACGACAAAAACAGTTAAAAAATATATTTCTTTGTATTTTAACTGAATAATCATTTAAAAACAAATGTACGGATAACTTTTTAAATAAACTACAGTCAGTTACTGTAATAATATTTTCAGTGTAACGTTAACCTTAGAATGCCAATAACAAAATAACTTAAAATACCGTTAACTTTAAAATGCGCTAACTAAAATATTTAGAGTACCGTTAACGAAATAATTTCCAAAAAAATTTTTTTGTGAACAAAAAAAGCATTTTTGGTCAAATCAATAGGCTTTTTTTTTAATCACTGGATTTATTTTTGGATTTATTTTATTTTGTGAAAAAATCCATATTTTGATTTTTAATTTTAAAAATTTAATATTTTTATCAAAATCCAATACGTATTCGATAATATTTATAATGTGAAAGAAAATCATCAAATTTTGTAAAAATGTGAACACATTCCAATGTCGAAAATCATTACCAGATATGTGGTTATGTAACTACATACTTGGTAATGGTAACTACTTACTTTTGTTATTACATTTCTTATTACCTTTATATGGCGATGTCTCGAAAAATAATGAGTTGTCGTTACACACCAGCATACGAAAAATCAAAAAATATATCGTTACCTATGTGCTCACCAGTATTGACAAAAATAATGAGTCTAAAAATAGATTTTCAAAAAAATTAATTATATAAAAAAAATATTTTTTATTGTATTTTATTTTTTTAATAAAATTTGCTGGTGCGGGAATCGAACCTGGGTCTACAGATTGCCAGTCAACAGCTCTACCATCTGAGCTATATCGACATGTAATATTTAATAGATAAAAACATAATTGACCTGCTGCACACAAGTAAGCTTACTCGCCAACATACAAAAAATCAAAAAATATGTGGTTACATATATCCTCACCAGTGTTTAAAAAATATAGAATCTAAAAATAGATTTCAAAAAATTTAAAAAAAAATCTAGAAAATTAATTTCTATTTGAAATAATGATAAAAATAAGTCATTATCAGTAACTCATTATTATATGTTTTAAAATAATGTAGAAGGTAAGTGGGTGTCATTACTGGTAGTCTAAAAAATAATGATATGTCATTACCATTTCTACACTGGGATGAATTGAATTAAGCTAAATCCCAAATGGATTTATAAAATAAATAAATCCATTTTGGATTTAAGCTAATTTAATTCCAGAAATTGCATTTACGCAAAATTTTAATTTTTTCTTTCATATTAGGGGTTTTCATATAAACTCGTATTCTGCTCCATACATAAAAAATATGGTTTGTATTTATACAAGGTTTACCAAGAATTTACGAGTCTATATGAAAACGAGTGTTATATTTGGATAAAAATATTAAATTTGGTAAATTAGAAAACAAAATCTGCATTTTTTAAGAAAATAAAATAAATCCAAAAATAAATTCAATCCTTTTGTTTTTAAATTTTAACTTTATTTTCTGTCAATAATTTTTTATTAACCCATTACTTTTTTTTAAGTGTATTTAGATCTTTAGATTTTTTTTTGTATTACGTTGCTTATACATAGTTTGTATCCACTATTGACAGCATCATTTCAATCGTGTTAAGTTAAAAAAATGTATTTTTTTTGTAATTGGAAACCGATAATAAAAGTCTTGAGCATTTTGAATTTTGGTCACTAGCGCAACAAATAGGGCGACTTTTTTTTAAGAATTCGTTGTTGAGACTAAGGAATGGCGTCATTAAGTTTAAACATGAAAGTTACTCTGACAAAACGTAAAAAATACATTGGCGAAAATCCAGAATTATTGTTTTTAAATCATATCTGAAATGAATTATTTAGGAATTATTCTTCAATGTCTGGTGCAGGATGTAAAGATATTTATATGATTTTTTTGTTTTGGCTATTTAGCAAATTAACATAAAAGATATGTTTATACAAGAATTTCTTGTTGAGTATTAACTAGGGATGCCGAACGGGACTGGTTTTTACAAATCCCGGGATTCGGGATTTTGAAAATTTAAATCCCGGGATCCCGGGATTTTTCGGGATCCCGGGATTTATCGGGATCCCGGGATTTTTCGGGATTTCGGGATTTTTCGGGGTTTCGGGATTTTCTTGTTTCGTCATATTTTTAATTTTAAAAGTAAATAGCTGAAATAAACCCTAAAAATTTAAATAATTCATTATAAATCTACTTATTATTTCTTGTAGTATGAAGAAATAAACAAATTAAGCCGGATTCACAATGCTGGAGTACTCCACGCTGCAGATTTGAGGGTGTAAAATAGAGATATCATGATACAAAAAATATATAAGTGCAAAAAAGAAAGGAACAAAATCCACTCAGAGTGGAGTACTACAGCATTGTGAATCTGACTTTAAACAGAAACTACACTTATAGAAATAAGTATGTAAAAATAGCAGAAAATGCTACCAAAAATTAGCAAAAAAGGTTCCGCGATTAAAACTACTGAAACCAACGGAACTTGTTTACTAAATAATTGTTAAATTTCCGAAATATAAGAAATATACTAATGACTTAAATTTAAGCAAATTGCAGTTTACCTCTGAAGAAACTTTTTAACCAAAAGTAGCTAAAACACTGCTATATCTACAAATTTTTAGTTATATTTGGCTAAAATTAATTGAATGCAAATACAAACTACTCTGCTGAAATCATCAGAAATATTTAGTGACTATTAGTTTTTTTAAATCAACTAACAAAAAATATTAAGCACATACCTCTGATGATTTCCGAAAGGCAGATTGTTAGATTTTTTAATTTAACAAAAATTTGCTGTTTTTAGTCGACAAAATTATTTTGCATGAAGTTATGATTTTAGCAAATCATCAATAAAATAAATAAAAACATGTCCGTTAAAGCTAAATTACGATTTTCAAAAGTTTCACAACTGAATAGAAGTTTTTAAATTATTATAAGGTTTTTATTCAGATTTATTTAATCTCTAATCTATTTTAATCTATTATTTATGAATGGAAAAAATTAGTTCTTTAATAACATTTAATAAGATATTAGATTTATGTGATTTAGGTCGAATATAACAATGAAAACAAATAAAAAAAGCGATAAAATATGCCAAATAATAAAATCGGAAATCCCGGGATTTTTTCAAGACCAATCCCGGGATTTCGGGATTTCTAAATCCCGAAAATCCCGGGATTTTCGGGATCGGGATTTCGGAATCGGTATCCCTAGTATTAACCCATTTGGGACACGTCATAGAGTCCCTGGACATTTTTTAAACCGAACTCTGCAGATATTTAGAACTATGCTGCTTTAAGTAATGTTTGTATTTTTTTGTTATCTTCACAAAGTAAACGAAAATGAAAAAAATTTTATGAAAAAGCTTCATCATTTTTATGAAACTATTTTAAATGAAACATTGGGTGTATGAAATTTTTAATAAATAATATGAAATTTTTGATCAAATTTTATGAAAAACAGTATTAATTTAATGAAAAGTTTCAATGGACGAATTCCAGCGAAACTTTATTCAATTAATGTAAAAATTCATCATTAATACCATGCAGATAATTTTCTCTGTGTATCAAGTATTTTTTTTTCAAATCAAGCTATACATTTCGTCGGCTTGCCTGCAAGTAGTGCTATGTGTTTTTTAACAAGTTTTGAGGACAGTGAAAAAACTGTTCAAAAATAGCCTTTTAAAATATTTCATTGGCATCTTGTGGCTTAATGATTCACGACCTAATTTACTAAAATCATCATTAAGGCATATGATGTCAATAAAATATCTTAAAAGGCCATTTTTAACAGTTTTTTCGCTCTTCTGAAAATCTATTAAAAAACACATAGCACTACTTGCAGGCAAGCCGACGATATGTATATTAGACCGTACCGCAAAAAAAGTTCGCCGTACACCCTCCAATATGAAGTATTTTAGAAAGGCAATTTCAAAAAAATATTTTTTTTTGCCGAACGTAGGGGTCGCCTTTTTCAATTTTTCGTTATAGCTTAGGCATTTAAAGTCGGATTTTAAAGTGTGATATATCGATTTTTTTGCCTCGAGGAGACCAGTGTTTTGCCATAAAGGAAAAATCCAATGAAAAAAATTTAAAAAGGCGACCCCTAGGTTCGGGTTTTTCGAAAAATTCTTTAGCAAAAGTTTAATGATTTTTTGCGAGCTTTAATTTTCCGACATTATTGTGGTACATTAGGGTGGTAGCAACTGAGATCTGGTGGGAACTACTAGAACGGGACACTTGAGGTCAATGGCCCTGAGAGCAAAACACTGGTCTCCTCGAGAATAAAAAAAAACTTTATGGTGTTTGATGTATTTTAATAACATTTTTTATTTTAAATATAAATTTTTGGATGCCACTTTTTCAATTGATATTTCCTTAATACACGTATAAAAATTTTTTAGCTTTTATACTATATTTATACTCAATTTAGACTGAGCAAATACTATCTAGTTTTTGGCCGTTACTAGTTTTTACTTGTCAAAACGCATACATAAAAAACAAACAAAAACTACTTTTGTACAAAAACTAGGTAGATTTTGTTAAGGTCTGTCTAAATTAGGGTTTGGGATTTCCCGGACTTTTTTATTTCCCGGGAAACGGGAATGAAAAAATTTTATTCCCGGGATTCCCGGGAATCCCGGGAAATACTTTTAAACAAAATTGTTAATGAAAACCACCTATATAAGTAATTTTTGTTAAAAAAAAACACTATTTCAGTGCAAATGCAGTCTGTGTGGTGAGAATTCAAAGTAAAAAATATCAGAATGTTGAACATTTGATTTCACATAAATTACTCGCAGCACTGACAAATGAATTGCATGATTCCAGTAGGCACCTACTACTGGACTATCGGAAACAAACCGTTTCATCACACTTGGCCCATTAGATATGGTGGCCACAATGTTATTTTCCAAAGACAAATAAAACTCTTCTAGTCTTATTTCTACAATTCTTTTTATTTCATCAGCATTACATCTTCCTGATATATAAACCAACCCCAGGTTATAAAATGAATTATATCCGTTTGTACATATGTTCAGATATCTCTTTTGTGATATTCTTGTCCATTCATCTAAGATTATAGTAAATCTCCTATTGTTAGAAATATTGCTCGATATTTCTTTTATCATGATATCTTTTACATGATTGTAGTAATTTAATATAATGTTCTTCACATCGGTTTCATTTTTTTGCAATGCCAGGTTTTTATTATAAAAACTTTCTCGAATAAACGAAGATCTAGTTATGGTGCGGATTGACTGCAGCTAATTTGGATACCATTTCAGGAAATGTTTGCCCTACCATAAAGCCTTTAATGCCTATTCAGCTTACACTTTTTCTTCAGGTACCTTGCTAATTTAAGCTGAAACGTTATTCTTGTTGTTTTCTTCAAGAGAAGTTGCATGACCATCAATTTTTTTTTGTGAACCAAATTTAGATTTCGGATAACCAAATTTAGATACCACCGTTAACCATTAGTCTTTTCTTTTCACATTTATTAATGAAAACGTTACTTATAAAATTATTGACCCTTAATATAAAGGCGTATTTTAAATTTAAAGCCGACTTTATTTTTAATCAAACGGTTTTGTTCATTTTGTGTATGAAAACCTTACAAAAATATTTATATTTTCAAATATTTTGATTGGTTGAAAATAAATTAACCAATCAGAATGCTCCAAAAATAAACCAAGCCACCCAATATTTTAACAAAGTCGAATTTAACTAAAATAGCTGTGTTTGTGCTGCATGCTATCAATGTTGGCTTATGTCATTCCCATATAAATTTGACATTAGGCAAAGTTTAGTGTTAACTCTCAATGTTTCTAATGTCAAATTTGTATGGAAATGACATAAGCCAACATTGATAGCTTGCCGCACAAACACAGCTAATATACATTTGAAAAATTTAGATTTGTAAGAAACAAGACTTTTTGTTCATATTTCTTTTAAACATTTTACCAAGTTTTTAGATTTTACTACTTTAATTTTGAATAAGTTATGCGAAAAATCTTTATTAGTTGAAATGCTCCTTATTACTTGGCAAAGATTTTATTTGTGTGTCAAATAAATGTATTCCCTTTTAAAAGATTTTAACAATGACATTTTTGTTTTTTGTATTTAAAATGTTTTTTATGACTAAAATTAAAAAATCCTATTCGAAACAAAAACAATTTAAAAAATTTAATATTTTTAAAATTTCCCGTTTTCCCGGGAAAAATATATTATTTTCCCGGGAATTCCCGGCAAACTTTTCCCGGGATTTCCAGGGAATTCCCGCCCGGGATTATTGCAATTAAAACACGACTTCTATCATTTTTTATAGACTTTTAAAAGACTTATATAACAGATTAAATTATTTTAATAAAAAAATCCAAAAAATTTATATTGGATTTAATTGTTTTAATATGAGCAGGAAATCCCGGGAAATTCGCGGATAAATCCCGCTGTCCCGGGAAATGAAAAAGTCCGGGCAAAGAAACACCCTACTCGTTATACGTAGACATCTATTCCGTTGCAAATAATGCATTAAATTGTGCTAGGTACAGGTCAGCTTTTTTTTTCTTTGTCAAATTTCATAAATTTTTTACGACTGCCAAGGTACACTCCAAGTTTTATTTTGGGACACCTTTTCGCTATTCTATTCTTAAAATGCTAAAATATTATTAAAGTTTTTAACACGTGCAATCTATACACTAATAGAAAAAAGTTTGTAAAAAATTTAGTTAAAACTGCTAAAAATTAGTTAAAAATAATGCTGCGGAAAAAACTGCTAGATTAGCAGATTATTTTTGCTATATATTAGTGAGATAGGACCAGCAAAAATAAAACTCTTAAATATACAGAATTTTAGTTATATTTAGGTTAAATTTTTGTTAATAGAAAATAACAAATTAACCTGTTACATCAGCAGAAAATTTTGCTAAATTATTAGTAGCCTAAAAAATCTCTAAAAAAGTATAAAATTTTCGAAGTTTTGTTTTTTTTTCGATTGTTTTTAAATGCAAACAAAAATCGAGCATTTTGAAAACAGCAGTTTACAGTTTTTAGCAAATATTTCTGCTAATTAAACAGGATAGACTGCTATTTTCAATTTGTCATTTTCAATTAACTAAAAGTTAACTTAAATATAATTAAAATTCTGTAAATTTAGCAGTTTTATTTTTGCTGTTCTTATTTTACTAGTATTTAAAAAAAAATATGCTAATTAAACAGTTTTTTCTGCAACATAATTTTTAACTAATTTTTAGTTGCTTTTTTGCTATTTTTACATATTTATTTCTATGAGTGTAGCAACACCACAATTAATCTTTCTATGTGGCAACTTTATTAACTATTGTAAGAAAACTGCATATATTTTGTTACTTTTTCAAATTGTTTATTATTCATGTGAAATTTGCGTTGCCTCCACTTATTTATATTGTATTTTCATTTCATTTCAACTAGAATCATTAAATTATTTAATTTTTTATTAATTATTTTTCTTTAAAATGTTCTATTATCAATTTCTTGTTTTTAAAGATTTTTAATTTACAATAAACTAAACCAAATTGGTTATAGCATTTTGTTGTTAAATAAATTTTTATTTGATTTGAGACTTTGAGACCTATACAAATAAAATTTAATTTGTGTTTAAAAAAATAATTAATTTTAATTAAAAAATGAAACCAAGTATGTCGATGGATGAAAATGACTTATTTTTTTTTAAATTATTAGTCTGTTCTAAAAAGTTTTTAAACAAATTGAAAGTATGTTATATAAAATTTAAATTGTTTTGTACTTTTTTTTATATATTTTTTATTTTTTTTAGAATTTAAGGTAGTTTTAAACATATTTTTTTGTTTTTCCTTCATACATATTGTGAAATGTTAAGCAACTACACAGATCACATACATATAAACATTTAAAGCTTTGCCATTTTGTTTTTTAATTTTAGTTTCTTTTTTGGAGACATTTCTTATAATAATGAACAATTAAATTTTACACAAAAGATATCTAAAAAAAATTCAACAAAATTTTTTAAATCAATTCCAAAAGTATATTTGATTTAATCAAGAAATAATTATATACAATAGTTTGTTGTTCAAGGCTAAATAATATATAGACATATTTTGTAAGACGAAACGTTTTTACTTTTTCAAACGCTTGACTAAAACTTCCGATTTGCTTTTAACATATGAAGTTATTTACTCAAATTTCGAATGTAATCCGCTGAAACAGTTTACATTAGACCGTACCGCAAAAAAAAAGTTCGTCGTACACCCTCCAGTATGAAGTATTTTTGCAAGGCAATTTCCGACTGTAAATGCCAAAGATATAACTAAAAATGTAAAATGGCGACCCCTAGGTTCGGCAAAAAAATTGCCTTGCAAAAATACTTCATATTGGAGGGTATACGGCGCACTTTTTTTTTTTTTTTTGACTGTAAGGTGGTATGGTCTAGTATACATGTATTAGAGAAAATATTATTAATTTTTTAAAAAGAACCCAACATTTTTGAACAAACATTTAAAAATGTTTAAACGTTTCATCTTACAAAATGTCTTCGTTTTAGTATTTAATAAAAGTTACTACTTTTCAGAGTTGGTAGTAATTTATAGTGTCCGACCGAACAGTTCGGCCATAAAATGTATTTGGTCGGAATTTGGTATGTTGAAGCATTATGGATAAATTTTTCTTATGGAAAAATGTTTGTTGGGCCGATTAGAATGCATTTTAAGTATCAAATTTAAGGAAAAGTGCGAACTTAAGCAATAAATTCACTGTTCGGCCACCGAATGTTCAGCTAAATTTTAAAAAGTTCGGCGGCCGAACAGTTAATTTTATGGCTAAACTACAGAGTTTTCCTTAAATTTGACACTCACAATGGAATTAAATCGGCTGAACAAACATTTTAGCAGTATAAAAATTTCTCCACAGTACTTTCAAATAACACAAAATCCACCAAATGTCAGTTTTTGGCCGATCTGTTCGGTCGGATACTAGTAATTTATTTTATTGTAATGATCATTACTTATTTTCATTACCTTTACATATACGTAATTGTACTGAAATATTTTTTCATTTCCAATACCTTCATGCAATGGCTATTGTATTTCTCTCACCATGTATTAACAGATTGTGCCAGTGAGCAGAAAACCGACAATTTTTAAGGAAAATCAAAGGTTAATTTATCAATTTTATTGTTAAATTATAATAAATATGACGAAAAATATCAGTAGTAACAATAAAAATATCAATTAAAAGGTCAGAAAAATATTTCGATTTCCTATTTGCAGCCGCATTTTATAAATTTTTTCTCAGTAAATGAGAGGATTGAATTTTATTTATTTTCTGACCTCCCTGATTCAAGTAATTTTAATGAAACTGATTTTAATAAACTAATGTTTTTAGTTCGATTTTTAGATCTTAAATTAATATCACTTTCTGTTTAAACAATTTTTCAAATTAAAGAAAGATGATACAATCTTCACAAGTAAATTACAAAGAATAAACATTTTTTGAAAGAATTCGATAAGGCCAGCAAGACAGAATACGAATTTCCGGCTTTCGCTACGAAGGTTTGTTGTAATTCATAAAATCTGTGTTTATCATACACAGAGTTGAATAGAACCAGCTGCGAAACTTCAAGAATTAAAGTTCAAAGCAAAAAACAGTATGTAATAACAAAAGGATAAACATAGCATTGTTAGATTTCGTTGATGTTAGTCTAGTTGAATTGTTAACATATTATATTTTTTTCACATTTAGTAATTATCAATGATTAACCCATCAAGGCAAATGACACTGATGATGGCTTTGTAGCGAAAGCCAAAAATACGTATTCTGGCTTGCTGGTTTCAAAAACTTTTTCTTCTTTGTATAAATTTTGAGGTCTGAAGCTTTTAAACCACAAAATTTTATATGAAAATTGATAACTTTGCCAATAAAAGCACGACTATAGAAAAAATTAAACGTATTTTGCTTTTAGAAAAGTAATGATTTTTTTCCATTTCATTAAATTTTTTTTTTTTATTACGTTAAAAAAAGGAATGGAAATGAAAATCAAATTGCATTACGATTACATAAGGTAATGGCAATGAAGATGTAACTTTCATTACCATTACATAATCTCATGGCATTGAAAACGTAATGGTAATGAATTTGGCCCATCTATGCTACTTTTACTACAGCTGGAAAATTTCAGTATAGGTCCATTCGATTATTCGATCATTTGTACAAATTTGTCCAAATTTTTACTGGATGGCGTTCGTTTACACAAATACTCAGTGAACAGAAAGAAAAAAGGGAGAATAAAGTGACAGTTCTATGATGAGCGTTTCTAAGTCTTCTTCTTTTTCTTGCAAAGTTTTACTGGACAAATTTTTGCCAGTAAGAATTTGCAAACAGAAAAAAACATGTTTCGAAAACATGTTTGTTTATTGTAAATAAAAAAAATATTTTCCAATTATATGTGCGTTCCCGTAACAGCCCAAACAACAACAATTTATACGCAATTTTGAGATAAGAAAACTTTCTAAAAATTTTCTGCTTAAGATTTAACATCAAAAATTCTCTTCTTCCATAGCGACCAGTTAAAATTTATTTGTATATTTGGTGTTGTAATCAGCTGTGTTTACAAACTTCCAAATTGTTGCAAATTTTCTGTTCGCATACATGTTTCAAAAAATTTTATTTTGAGAGTAAATCTAGTCTTACTCTCTGTAAGTCTGTACTGAGTAATTCTTAAGGCTGAGTTACCCAACCGTAAACGTATCTGTAACGAATCAGCTGTTTCGATACCACAAGAAGAAATGTATACGAATGGTTACTAACACGTAAATGTAAACGAACTTACCGGATCATTCTGTTGAAATCAGAATTTTCTATCCGGCATCGAAACAGCTGAATGATTTTAGTCGGAAAAAATATGAAATGAATAAAGAAATTTGATTCAAACAACAAATAAGGAATAAAAATTAACAAATAAATGGAAAAATTTAGAATAAAATATAAAACCACATGAAATAGATGCTAAATATTAATGTCGTGTACGATAATCTATAAGTGTACTTTTTAGCTACGGCACGGTACAGTTACATCACCTTTACGTTTACGGTCCCATAATCCGCCCTGTACTGACAAACAAATTAAATTTCACTTACATTTTCTTTTGCTCTTGACTGCTAATAAAATTAACCACAAATTAGCCAAAATAACTAGCAAAAATTACAATAGACATTTTTTTTTGATTTTCTCAGTGTTTTATATTATTTTTTTTTTTAATGAGTTACGAATGTAGTTAAAATTTACATTTCTTCTACAAATAAATATTATTTTCACTCAAAATAACAAAAGTGAAATACTACTAAAACAACTAAATCTGACTGCAGAAGTTCCTTGAGTGTAAAAATTACTTAAAATCTAAAATCTGAAAAAGCAAAACTCATGCAAAAGTTATTTCTTCTTACTCATGCTCATGCACGATTCACGTGAGCATAGTAATTATTACTCACGATCATGCGTGACTCACGAACATTTCGTGTTACGCGCTCATCTCTGAGTTAATATTATATTAGGCCTGTGTTTGCTTAGTTCAATTTACTACAGATGAAACATTTCAATACAAAAAGTAAACAAAAATGTCCTTCGTTTACTTACTACAAGTTACTATTTTTACTACAGTTGTAAAAATTCAATATAAAAAGTAAACAAAACTTTCCAATTGTAGTAAAAGTAGTAAGAATTTCGAGTAAACGCACACACTGAACTCTTTCTAATTGCAGTAAAAATAAAAAGGCTTGTACCCTATCACAAAAATATTTTGTATTTTACTACAGTTTAATAAAACAAATTAACATGCAAAACAAAAACAAAAATTCTTCAGTTAGCCTCTAGTAAAACAAAAAGTTTTTTTTGAGCAAGCTTGTCAGAATTTCGAGTAACATACTAATTTATTATTAATTTACCCCTCAATTCATAAATGCTTTGTAAAGTTATAGCAGGTTTACAAAACGTCATTTCCATACAAAATTTGTTCAATAAACCTTCTGTAACTTTACAAAGCGTTTACGAATTTAGGGGTTAGTATTTTACATGATTGGCAAACACTAACGCCAAAATACCAATAACGATTTGAAACCCTTTCAAATGACTGCACTGAGAGAATTATCTGCATGATATTAATGCGTTTTTACATAAAACCAATGAAGTTTCACTGGAATTCGTCCATTGAATCTTTTTATTGAATTAATGGAATTTTTTATAAAATCTTTTAAAAAAAATCAATTTTGATGGTTTTTTAAAATATGGCATATTGCATAACAACCAGAAAATATATTTGGGAAAAACTCAATTTTTCATACTTTTTTGTATGGCGACATGTCTGAAATTTATGAAATTCAAAATTGTTTTTACATAACCGGAACGTACTCTCAAAAAGAAAAAGTTTGATACCCATATTGCATATGGGTGAAAACATAACACACTATTCGGATTAACCATTTCCGATTTGAATGAAATTCGCCATAACTGTGGTATACTACAAGAGCTCAACGATGCATACATTTTGGGGCCCGGACCTTTTCGGTTTTCGAATATTGGAAAAACCCGTAAAAGTTGACTAAAGTATGATTACAAAATCGACAATAACTTAAAAACTATTCAAGGTATGCATAACGATTTTTTTCATGAAAGGGTCAAAGGTCATTTCTTGGGGTCTTGAGCTCAAATTCCCATAAATAAATTACTTAAATTTCCTATTCAGAACTCACAAATTAAATTAAGGAATTAATTATTCGAAGCTCTGGTTACTAAGCGTTAACTTGCTCAAAAATATTAATATAATGAGGGCCTAATCCTTCTGCGTTGAAAAATCCCGAAACCCGTAAGATTATGGTATCACCAAACACCGCTTAGTTGTGCTATCGCTAGTTTGATGCAAAAATATTTTAAAAATCTGAAATATCGCATAAACAAGAAAATTTAGCATTTCACATAATTATATTTAAACAAATTTTATAAATTTTCAAAAAGAATAAATATCTTTGCATTTTGCTGTAGGCTTTAGCCGAAAATCGGCTCAGCCGATTATTTTTGGCGGCTGAATCGGCTTGACAAAGGTGTCGGCTGGCGGCGGCTGACCGGCTGAAGTCGGCTGGCTTGTATCTTTGGTGGAGAACTCCAGTACCCCGTTTCTGTATCTAATGCGAGAAGTTTTCTCGTTGAGAAATGTATGGTCACCCTGCATATCACAGGGCGATTGAAGAGATAAAAAAGTGGACTTTAGGTTTTGTCGTAATATTTTCAGATGCTGTAACTTTTATACCTGTGGATATTTGTAGTTTTGTAAAACACCTAATTAAATTAGAAATAACTTACATGCAGCACATTATTAGCTGATTTGATTCCATATATATTTTATTGTCTGCGACTCACCTTATATAAAGGAGAGCAGCGTTGTATTTCACATGTTTTTTGTGAAAACTTTTTCGATGCGAGAAATACAGAAACGGGGTGCAGCATTGTGAATCCGGCTTTACCTAGTGTCTTCAAATGCAATGAAATGTGCAAAGAAATTTGAAAACAACACACAAAGCAACAACAAAATTATTTTCGTTGTTGTTGTTTTGTGTGTTATTTTCAAATTTCTTTGCACATTTCATTGCATTTGAAGACACTAGGTTACTTTAACAATTTTCATATTTCATGTTCGCAGAAAAATAACACATTCATTAAAAAACTGTTTAAAAATTGAGTTAACTACATATGATATTTTCCTCTGTGTACCTATTATTTTAAGTAGAGTCCATTCTAGAAAAAAACAATCATTTATGCTTCCAATTATAGTTTTATTTTTTGTTGATCATTTTAAAAATGTGTTGGGATTGTTAACTTGTTAACAATATTCACGGGACTTATTTCTTAGTTTCCAAATTTATTTTTAATATCCAAACTTTTTAAATTATTTCTAAACTAAAAAATTACATCTATTAATGAAAAAAACATTTAAAATAAGTATTTTAATTGTAAAAATATTTCAGTATCAATTTTTTTATAAAAATAAATTATTATTATTCTCTTTTTAATTCAAAACTAAAAATACTAAACTAAATTCAGTCAAATAATTTAAAAAATCATAAAAACATTTTTTTTCATTTTCTTTCGTATTTAAATTTTACAATTTTAAATGCTTTATGTGTAAACAATAACATAATTTAATTATTTTAATAATAATAAATATAATAATATTTTTTATTTTTGTTAAATTTACTCAGTCATACATAAAAATGAATTCATCACTTGTTTTAAAAATTTTTAAGGTTTTTTTTTACTTTTAACAAACGGGTTTTTATTATTTTAAATTTTATTTCTTTTTAATATAAAAATTAATTAAAATTTACTAATTAATTACTAATTAATGTTATAATTAAATGGTTGCTAACATTAACAATTATTGTTTGAACACAAACAGTCCAGTTGGATCCCATTCACTATCCTCAGTGGGACCAAAACTTTCATCGAAATACCATTCCATGGTTTGGTAGACATGAGATAAAGATTTTAACATTAAATGATCTTCATCGGGATAAACCTAGATAAAAGGGGAAAAGAAATTATTAAATTAATAAAATTTAAGTAAAAAAAATTGCTAAATCAAAGTTAAGACGATTTTTTTTTTATTTTTGAAATAAATGCAATATTTTTGCGCAATTTAGAAGTTAATTTCTAAAAAAGTACTCCAATTTACACAGAATGATTAATCTAGAAAAAGTCGGATTAATACCACGCTTAGACATAAAGTCGGGTTAATTTCTTAAATAAGTACTAAACAAGTAGATTATATATTAGGTTTCATTAGGAATAAAGAGCCCCAAAAACAAGTAGATTAACGCTATTTTAATATTTTTGATTCGCAGTTAATCCAACTTTTAATAAGCTTACTATTTCTAAACGACTCTATTAAGCAGCACTTTTGCGCCGCCGCAAAAGTATTTTGGCGCTATCGACAAACATGTTGCCAGTCCATGTTCATCATGTGCCGGATCGCTATCGGCATCACCTTGGTATTTTAAACTCAAAGAGTTACTCTCAAGTTAACCTTTTAACTGTCAAAAACTGCATCTGTAAAAGATGATAATTCAAAAGTTGGATTAACTGCAACCAAGTAGATTAATTTCTTTGTCGCATTATAAGTGCTTAATCGAGCGCTAACCAAACCGGATAAACCATATTTTATATTTAATTTCCTTACTATTTCTAAAAGATTATGTATTCATACTACTAATAGTTTGCAACTCTGTGTTTTGTTATAACAAAGATTTACAATACTAAAAAATACACAGGAATTCAGATAAGTACAAAAGTTGAGGTCGGGAATGCTACCTACATGATACCCTACACCACAGTAGGATTTCGGGAGGCAGATAAAATTCGGCGAATCGAATTTCAATTAATGGTTTAAATACCGATTTCTCAAATATAGGAACGGAACGGACAAGCTGTGTACTGACCCTCATTAGTTAGTATAAAAGTCTGTTAAACGCGTTCTGATTAAGTTGAACTAATTTTTTTGTTATTTTCTCTAAAAAAGCCCGTAAAAATAGATAAAAATTCTGCTAAAATAATAGTACATGTATTTGCGCCAGCACAATTTTGATCTATTTGTACGGGATTTTTTTTATTAGTGTATGTATGTCCTCATTGGCATTTCTATTTTTCAAAATGGCATAATTCCCATTGTGGGGATATTATATTTTTTCTACATAGATATGAACCATTTCCCAAAGTAAAGAGAGAACGAAACACCTTACGGCAAAATTTTGAAGGACTCTCACAGAACCCGAGCCTTTATATAAATTTTTACTTACATGTCACTTTTAAAGGGATGGGATCTGTGGGAGTTCCACCAAACTCACTTTTATTAAACTAAATATTTCTTACCTGATGCCTAAATTTAACTTCTTGATCAACTAAAGCCTTCACCAACATTAACGTATGATCTTGATGTACCATAGTATCGGCTGTACCGTGGATTAACATTAAATTTCTACCCTTGATGTTACCAGCTTTCATAGTTAAATCAGCCTCTTGCAACGCCCGCAAATAATCACCTTTAAGGGGTATATAACGTTCCGTAAAGAAGGAATCTTTAAAGAAAAAAAAAAAAAAAAACAATCAATAAATACTGTATACCTCTACCTAAAAAAAAAAAAATAGACGAAAAACAAAAACTTACAATGATAAGCAAATGATGCTATGGGATTAACTGCCACACCACATTGTAATACCTGCTGAGAATCATCTATAAGAGTCATGGCTGTCGCATAACCACCATAACCCCAACCGTAAGCACAAATACGTGAGGGATCAATAAATTTCAAATTGTCACGCAGATATCTAAATATTGAAATAAAACGAAACAAAATAAGCAACAAAAAAATACAAATAAAATACTACGCTGAATCGATTTTATTCGTTAGAATATTTTTGGCTGTTACTTACGTTAATACCGCTAATTGATCTTCTACTTCTACCGTACCAAGTTTACCATGAACTTGTGTGCGCAATAGTTCACCTTGATAGCCACTACCACGTCCATCAATTTGAGCCACAATAAAGGAACGTTGACTACATAAATACCAATTCCAATTAACTTGAAAACGTTCATTAACTAATTGTGAACCTGGTGATGCATCACTATAAAAATATATAAAAAAATAAGAATAATCAATGTAGAGTTCTTAAAGAAACTGAAAATATTTCTAAATATTTTTTTTTGGAAAATTGTAGCCAAGCTGTAGTTAAGTTATAGTTTTTTTTTTCCAATTTTCGATCAAAATTTTAAATAATAGTGTATTTAGGCAGGGTAAAAACTAGTAGTTTTTGGCCATTTTTAGTTTTTACGCCGAAAACAAAATTAATTTAGTTTTTCCAAACAATTTTCATACAAACTGAAAACCAGATTCTACCTGGTTTTTGCCAAAAACCATGTAAAAATACATGAAATGTGCATTTTTGGTACACCCGGTATCATTTATAATTAATTTTCTCTACACTTTGTTACAAGGAATAAACATATGTAGAAGTAAAGCAAATGTCAAAAAATAATTTTTAATTGTTTAAGAATATTTCTGTTTTGGTTTGAAATTGTGTGTTATTTAATAATTTTTAACTCCTCAATTCATAAATGCTTTGTAAAGTTATAGCAGGTTTACAAAACGTCATTTTAATACAAAATTTGTTTAATAAACCTCCTATAATTTTACAAAGCGTTTATAAATTTAGGGGTAAATATATAATTTTTTTACATTAATTTAATAATAAAAAGAAAAATGTGTGATAAAAAAGTGATGTAACAGAGGAAAACTAAATAACGAGTGTAATTGACTTGGCTTTTGTAATTTAGTTTAGTACAAAAACCAGCTGGTTTGTGCTCAGTCAACTTGAATAATGCGATACTATTTCGACTCTGCATCTGCCCTGAAGTCTTCTAAGAGATTTATATCTCTGTCAAGTGAAATGTCAGGGGGACTCTTGACCATTGACAGGCAGGATTTAGGGACCTTAACGGAATACTTCACTGGGCGCTGTTGGGTCTGAGACGTCCAAATATTCTCTGCGAATGTGACCGATCCATGTCGCCTTCCGATATTTTTATTATATAGCCTAATAGATTGATTGTCTTCATTGGGACTTTAAATCTTTAGGGAAACTCTAGGCAGTACAAAAATGCTGTTCAACATGAGTGTTTCCATTTGATTTATTCCAATATGAAAACTCAATAACAGAATTTATACTGAATACTGAATTAGACTGAATACCAAATTATCGATATTACCTATAAATTTTTCTACTTACATTTGTAATATCATCGGAAAGGCCACTTCTTCATCCTCTTTCATGCCGGGTGGTAAAAATAATTTAACTTGTGCATGGAAACCATGACGTATCTCCACATTAAACGTTCGTATTTGCGGCAATGCATATTGACTCAAACGATGTCTTAAACTGTCACCACAATTTAATACCAAAGTTTTTAAATTTGTCTGCGTATCCACCATATAAACACTGGGTGATTCGGGACCCAAACATTCTTGGACATAATATGAGAAATCTTTGCTGAAATATACTTTATTATAGAGACAATTCTTGGGTATAACATAGACATATTCCTCCTCTTCATCGTCGACATCTTCGGGATCTTTGGCTGGACGACCATTGTTTAGCCTAAAAGTGCTGGGCGTATTATCACATGTCAGACATGTAGGTTGTGATGAGGTGATGTAGGTGCGATTTGTTTTTGTAACATTCAACTTAAGGCTGATCTTGTAGAGGTGCCTTTCACCAGGTCGCTTCTCAGGAGCAGCCATAAAGTAGACAATTTCATTAGCCTCATCCCAACCAACAATTTCGGTAACTTCAAATCTACCCATTGTCAAGGGTACCGGTCGACGATCGAATGACGATATAAAGACAACATGACGAAAATGTCCATGTTCACCATCTCGTACAGGAAGACGCTTTAGGAGAAAACCACCATTGGATATTTCATAAGTTGTTTGGCCATTTGTTATATTTTGGAAGCTTTCATTAATATTCGTATTATTTTGCGAATTTAGTTGATTTTTTAATTGATTATTTAAACGTGCCGAGAATATGGGTTTCTCGCCGGGTAAAACCCAACCATCATTTACAGTGACTTCTGTGTGAACGATATTACAATGAAATTCGGGTGCTCTACAAACTACAGTATGGGCTTTGGTTTGTGCGCGATTTGTTACAGTAACTGACAGATCTATAGGTGTGGCCCACGTAAGACCCCCAATATAGCTGCCATTGGCCAATTCTGCCGGAAGTTTTATTTGTGTGGGGAATATGTACTTAAGGACGGACAGATTAACTACATTAACAGTTATATTTGGATTGGTAGAGCCAGCTTTGGGATAACGTTGTGTTAGAACAGCAGGATATTTTAAATCATCACCCATCCAAGTGTATCTGAAATTAAGTTAGCATACACAAATTTAATTATCTTCTATGTTGTTTCTAAAAGAAACAAAACTTACTTGTATTCATTGACATCACTATCATTAAATGTAAGAAAAGCCAAATATAATGCATCCGTTGAAAATGCCATACTACCACCACGACTATCTAGTTCCGGCACATTCTCATATGTCCAATCTGGTATGCCATTGTATATAATACCAGCTTGACCTATAATAAAAAAAAAAAAACAGACACTTGTTTATTTAGACATATGAAATTAAAAGAGATGTGGAACATAAAATATAACCGCCCACGAAATAAAGAGAGTTTTGAAATTATAAATTCTTTTAAGAATAAAGTAAAAAAAAAGACCTTACCACTTCCGAGTGGATGGATACTTTAAGTGATATACAAGCACTTTCAAAAGAATGAATTATAATAGTATAATATTAATACATTCTTGTAGACAACACCTTACAAACAACTTTTCAGAAGTTGAATTGCAATTAGCAAGAAAGGAACAAAATCCAAAATGACAAGTTTTGCGTCATGCCTTGCAGAGTGGATTTTCTTCCTTTCTTCTTCTCACTTACAAATTTTTTGTTTCATGCCAAATATTGTTAATGAACGAATTCTTTGCATTTTCTGGAAATATACATATGTAGTAGGGCGGCAGTGAAATATATGGAGACGCATTTTTTCTTAACTTCAACGAAATTAGAACGGATTATTGTGACACTTAAAAAAAACTACCCAGTGTTTCGACTCGCAAATCTTAACAAAACTCTATATGTTGTAGAGGGCAAAAAATAATATACAAGTATTTTTAGGTGCAAAACCTCTTTCACGTTTAGAGGTTAAAAAGTCGTGTCTGAAACTCAAGAAATTTAGATTTATTTGCAACAAAGATTCAAAGTATTCGAAAAACTAAAAATTTGTTTCCGTTATAGTCTATTTAGCGATATTCTTCACATTATTTTCTTTATTTGCACTCTAAAAGGAAATTTCATACAAAATATTAACAATATAGTCCATTAGCGATATAATCACATTTGAAATACAGTAGACGCTCGCAAATTAGAACCGCTTTGTTTTTGAGGCAATTCTAATTTCTGAATTATTCTACGTTTATTTAACATTTTAAATGATACACTTTCACTATTTAATAGAGACTGCCAAATAATATGTACACGCGTATCAAATTTCACAAATAAACTAGCCAAAAATGTACATAAATGCGACAAAAAAAAAAAACAAATAGGGAAAAACATATATAATTTGGTGATTCCCCTTTTTAGTTTTACTTTATTCAAACAGAATAAAAATAAATTGGGGATTTCCTGTGTATTCAAATAACCAAAAAAAAAAACGCTCAGAAATTAGAATTTTAAATTCGAATTTCAGAGCGTTTAATGTATTGCAAACATTGATTCTAATTTCTGGACGTTCGAATTACTGAAAGCTCTAATTTGCGAGCGTCTACTGTATATGACAAGTGCACTATGAAGCAAAACTAAATACTTTTTCAATTACTTCCTCTATTATCCGTTATAAAATTTTGTCTAATAAGGATTTTTCCAAGATCACTTTGGAACCTGTTTTAGTACTTAATATATCTAATATTTAGTAACACCCCAGCAAAAAATTTTTAGTATTTTGGAAGCAGTAAAAATACGAAGCGCTTAAAAACGCGCTACAAATTCTGCTTTATAGAGTTGCGCCACTTTATGCGTATACAATACACAAAAAATTTTGCAATTTGATTGTATACCCTGCAAAACTGCCTCAAACGAAGCAAATTGTAAGCAAGTAATTTAAAAAATTATAGTGCTACGCTATTCCCTTACGACGAAGCAGGTTGTAAGGGAGTAAAATAAAATGTAAGTTATCCAAAGATTAATGCGCACGAAATCTGAGTCATCTCAATCGTGTTTTACTCTTTTTAGTAGAGCTTAATGTATAGACGCCACATAAACATGAGTCAGTCTGCATTTTGAAGTCGGCAAATGAATGCATTTATTTTCATAAAAAGTCGCGTTTAAATGCGCTCAATGAAAATCATGAATTTACTGCATCTTTTCAGCAGCAAAAAAAGCACTTTTTCCGAAAAAAAGTGCATGAATTTATTTGCGGTTAAATGCACTTACGAAAAACATGAATTTACTGCAAATTTTCAGCAGCGAATAATGCGCTTTTTCACACAACGTGCTTCCAAGCGGGCCCTTTGTATGGAAAAATCATGCCTTTCGTAAGCAGCTTTGTAAGGGATTAATTTTATTTATTCCCTTACAAAGCTGCATCCAGCGAAGCAGGTTTTTTGCTGGGACTAAACAATAAGTTTTATCCATGCAAAAAAAAAATATAATTTAAAATAATCACTATCAAAAGTTTACACCCTTACACCATTGGCGGTTTTTAGCAAAAACCTATTATTACACTCATAGAAATAAATCTGTAAAAATAGCAGAAAAAGCAACTAAAAATTAGTTAAAAATTATGTTGCGGAAAAAACTGTTAAATAAGAAGATTTTTTTTTGCTATATGCTAGTAACATAAGAACAGCAAAAATTAAACTGTTAAATTTACATAATTTTAGTTATATTTAAGTTAACTTTTAGTGAGCTGAAAATGACAAAGTGTACTATAAAATCTGCAGAAAATTTTGCTAAATATTAGTAGACTAAAAATAGAAAAAACAAACTATTATATCTACAAAATTTTTGTTATTTTTATTCTATTAAATTAACAGGTATATTTGCTATAAAAAAAAATTGCAAACTACCGTTTTCAAAAGGCTCGATTAAAAAAAAATCGAAAAAATTTCGAAAATTTAAATTTTTTTTGCAGATTTTTTAGGTTATTAAGTATTTATCAAAAATTTTTTTGCTGATTTTAGCAAGTTAATTTGTTATTTTGTATGAACAAAAATTTAATATATTTAATCGTTTTATTTTTGCTGTTCCATTCTTACTAATATATAGCAAACATAATTTGCTAATTTAGCAGTTGTTTTCTGCAGCATCATTCTTAACTAAATTTTAGTAAGTTTTTCTGCTATTTTTACAGATTTATTTCTATTAGTGTATGGTGAAGACAAAAAAACTAAAGTGCTTGTGCTGCCCTTTAGTGTTTAGTAGAGCGTACCACCTTAAGCACCGTAAGTTGTTTTTCACGTGGAAAAATTTCACTCAAACTTTAAATGCCTCAAATTGCAATTTAATTTAAACAAATGAACAATTTTTTAATTTTATAACAAAAACACAATCAAAATAAACACAAAATGTCACTTTTTCCCAAGAAAAATAATAGTCTTGTACATTAAATTTGTGTGAAAACAAACTCTACACAATTTTCACGTGAAACTGATTGACGTGAAAACTCATTTTTTTATATGGAGTCTAACAGTTTTTCACGTGAAATCAAAACAACTTACGGTGCTTTAAAGGCAAAAAAAAGTGCGCCGTACACCCTCCAATATGAAGTATTTTTGCAAGGAGCTTTCAAAAAATTTTTTTTTTTTTTTTTTTTTTTTTTTGCCGAACGTAGGGGTCGCCATTTTACATTTTTCGTTATATCTTTGGCATTTAAAATCGGATCTTAAAGGATGATACATCGATGTTTTTCTCTCTAAGAGACCAGTGTTTTTCTCTAAGCGCCATTGAGCTCAAGTATACCGTTCTAGTAGTTACCCACCAGATCTCAGTTGCTACGATCCTAATGTACACCCTAATGTCCGAAAATTAAAGCTCGCCAAATATCATTAAACTTTTGCTAAGGAAGTTTTCCGATAAACCCAGTAGATAAACCCAGTTGCCGAACGTAGGGGTCGTCTTTTTAAATTTTTTTCATAGGATTTTTCTTTTATAGCAAAATACTGGTCTCCTCGAGGCAAAAAAATCGATATATCACACTTTAAAATCCGACTTTAAATGCCGAGGCTATAACCAAAAATTGAAAAAGGCGACCCCTACGTTCGGCAAAAAAAATATTTTTCTTTTGAAATTGCTTTGCAAAAATACTTCATATTGGAGGGTGTACGGCGAACTTTTTTTTTGAGGTACGGTCTAGTGTTCTGCATATTAATTAAAAAAAAACTTGTAATGACACAATTTCTTTTTGATTTGTTGCAAAATTCCGAAATTTTGACCTGAAAGATGCAATGCATAAAGTTCTCCGATTTGACTAAAATTTTCATCATATCATTTTTAGACCAAGTGGTTAAATATTCCGCACGGTTATCTGCGAAAATAAATCCAAAGTTGAATGTTTATTGCCACTCTAACTTGTAAGTATATTTACTAAACTTGTGTAGTAAAAGTTGGTTTTATAAGCGGCAAATCTATTAAGTAACAATGAGCCAGAGTGGGCGAAAGGATACATATCCTTTTTGTTCAAAATACAGGAAGACAATAATCCGCATACACAATGATTAAATTAGTTGATAAATCTTAGCGATGACATTCTATTGTTCTGTAAAACAATTATAATAGATATAACCTAATGTCTTCAAATGCAACAACAAAATAAATCTCGTTGTTGTTGCTTGTGTGTTACTTTCAAATTTCATCGCACATTTTATTTTTAGGTAAACTAACAACTGTTCACTTACAAAGGAGGTCTCCCGACGAGGACCCGCAGATCTTAACGGACTTTGGATGTGTTGTAGAGGTGACAAAAATAAGTAGCATGTATTTCAGTATTTCCGCTATAAATTAAAAACGTGATTTTTCGACATTTTTGGAACTTAAGACACGCGAATTCGCTAGCATAGAAGGGTTATACCTGAAATTTTTTAAACAATAGGTATGCATTTTAGATGACATAAGAAATTTTGTGAATAAAGCTTAATACGCGATATTATTACATCCGAAATATAGCAAATACCGGGTTTTTTAAACTTTAAGTTAAGATTATCTCGAAAACCTGGTGTGATGTAAATATTCTGAGTCCAGCCAGATTCGGATTCCGATTTTTATTCGAATTTAATTCGAGACAAATCTTTTTAAAAGACAATTTAAGTGAAATTTAAGTTTTTGTGACACTAATGTGCGTAAGAAAATAATAATATGGGTTTTGGAGAAAGAATTGTAGTTTTGCCATGCCAAAGGCTTAAAATTAATAATTTTTTTTTTTTAATTGGCAAATAATAGTTTAGCTTCTAGCCAAATCTATTTATTAATTCAAAAATTTTAATTTGTATTTTCAACAATTGAAATGACATGTCAATTGCCATTAGATCAGGAAATCAAAATATAATGCAAATTAAAAAAGCCCAAGTGTAACAAAAATATTTCATAGAGTATAACTTCGTCAAATAATTCCAAAATTGTATGATTTTTTTTTATAAATTACAAATTCCGAAATATTATTTCCTATGTACAATTTTTAACTATTGTTAAACTACTTTTGCCAAAAAACAAATTGATAAAAGCCAGCGAATTTTCAATATGTATTTGCAAAACGAACCAGTGTAGGCCCAGAATAAGAGCGCAGAGGCTAGAGATTTACGCTCTGAGAAAAATAGCGCCCGAAATAACGACGTATAGCGGCAGCGACATATTTGAGCAATTGTTATATATAACAAGGAGACTTTATACCACTCATATGTCTCTTAGTTTACTGCAAACATAATATACAATGCTAAACGATGAACTAACGAGCTACTAATAATGTTTAATACCTCAATTGAATAAAGAAATCAAAATTTTAATAATTTAAAAATTTTATTTTTTTTTTGCTAAAAAATAGAAAAAGAGTCAGAAGAGCCATTGATTGCCTTTGTTAACTGTACTCTTTGATGTAGTGAAAATAGCCAGCAAAAATAACAATAGAGTTGACAACATTGGTGAGAGTATGAGAAAGAAAAAATGGGAGAATAACAAAAACCGGCATTAAAATAAAATAGATTCTATCTCACAACAGCTACGCCCAGCGATTTTTAAATGTCAAAATGTATGGAAAAAATCACTGCGCTCTTATTCTGTGCCTACACTCAATCTGTGTCAAATAAATCAGTGTTTATTAAGTTTAGGCACTGCGTGTTATTGAAAAACTATTCGATTACACTTGGCGGCAAAATCAGAATCATAGTCTGAACGAATGTATAACGTATGTATAATAAACTCCCTCATGCATTTGGTGCTATGTGGGTAAATTTTATGGCCGCTAGAAATTTATAATTTTTTTTTGGGAACACCCAGAGAACATTTTAACCCTTGAAAGGCTCTTTTTATGAGACCTCTGTGGAATTTCTTGAAAATGGATATATGGGGTTAAGATATTCTAAAATTCTAAAAAATTTTAATAAATTATAGAATAATACTGTTTTAGATTTTAGTTATTCAAAAGATATGTTTAAACTTTACTTAAATAATTTGTATTAATTTTCAATTCTATTTTTTAGCGAGTAGTCTGTAAGGATCGTTGTTATCCATAGACTTTATAAAAATAAAGAAATGAGAAATATACACTGTGGGCAGTGGTGTTTTTTGGTAAAAAATCTAAAATGTAAAAATAAATCGTTAAAATCGTCAGCTATTTTATGAAATATCTTCTTCAGTTAAATATCATAAAAACACTAGTTTCATCTATTTTTTATTCGAAATTCAATTAATTTTAACTGCTTGCCTATAATACATTTTAACCCTCTTACTCTTCAACTCTTACCGTGAGTGGAAGAGTTAGAGGATTAAAATGTTCCGCAAAAATTTTTGTCATGAAATTCTACTATAAGTATCTGAAGACATCATAGTTAAAAATTTACTTCAATGCCAGAAGTAAGTCAAAACTTAAAATGTGTTTAAGGGTTAATCAATCTCGCATTTATTCAGAATTGGCGCTAAATGTCCAACAAACCTGGATTTTAGGGGAAATCATGTGAATCTTCCATTTTAGGTATAGGATGTGTTCAGCGAATTTATGTAAAACATACGAGGAACATTTTTGTTCCACACTTTTTGAACGAGCTCTTTTTCACCAATTAAAAGTTAAAAAAAATTCTTCGCAAAAAAAAAATTATATATTTTTTTTAAATGAATATTTTTAAGTCTGATTTTAGATCATAAACGAGTAAAAAGGTTAAAGTCGGGCATGCCGACTATACAATACCCTACACCAGTCTGGTTAAAAGCCAAGTAATGTTTGGATCCGAAATTCGAATGGGTTAAAATGGGGCTTGTGTCAAAATTTTCTATAATGTGAGTCAGCGCACCAAATTTCATTAAAATATCTTAATATTTGGAACCTGCAGTTTGTAACCAAGCCAATTTGGGGGGACCTTGGGCCGACATAGGTCGGTGTACCAAATTTCATCAAAATATCTTAATATTTGCGACCTGCAGCGTATAAACAATATAATTTTGCGGGGACCCTTATATGGGCACTAGGTCTAAACATGGACAGGTGGTAACCAAAATCAATAGGCTTCGTCCTTGGGCTGACATAGGTCGGTATACCAAATTTCATCAAAATATCTTAATATTTGCGACCTGCAGCGTATAAACAATAAAATTTTGGTAGGACCCTTATATGGGCACTAGGTCTAAACATCGACCGATTTTAACCAAAATCAATAGGCTTTGTCCTTGGGCCGACATAAGTCGGTGTACCTATAGAGTGCGCACAAGAATGCATGGACAGACAGACAGACGGGCGGAGGGACGGACGGACGGACAGACGGACATCGTTAAATCGAATTGAAAAAAATTCTGAGCCGATCGGTATACTATAAGGTGGGTCTAGGACCAATATTTTTTGGTGTTACAAACATCAGCACAAACTTATAATACCCTGACCACGTAGTGGTGTAGGGTATAATAATAAGGTCGTTCACAAGTGGTGTTCTATTTGTTGTATCGTTTATCGTCCTAACAAAGGCACTCAAAGGCGAAAGGCACTGATGATGGCTTTGTAGCGAAAGCCGAAAATGCGCATTCTGCCTTGCTGGTCTTATCGAATTTTTTCAATAATTTTTATTCTTTGTAATTTACTTGTAAAAATTGTATCATCTTTCTTTGATTTGAAAATAATTTAAACAGAAAGTGATATTAATTTATGATCTTGAGTCAAACTAAAATAACATTCATTTATTTAAAATAACATTCATTTACAAAAAACAGAGTTGTTAAAAATTTAAGATTTGAGAATAGCATGATACAACATTTTTGCGTATGTTTAATGTCCTATGTTTGAGTGTGCTAACAGATAGAAAACCCAATAGAAAATCGTTGTTAAACTCAAATAAAAACTTTAACAACTCTGTTTTTTGTTAGGACGATACAACGATATAACAGATAGCACACCCCTTGTGAACAACCTAAATATCACTTGCTGTTTAAATTATTTTTTAAATTAAGAAAGATGATACAATTTTTACAAGTAAGTTACAAAGAATAAAGATTTGAAAGAATTCGATAAGGCCAGCAAGACAGAATACGTATTTTCGGCTTTCGCTATAAAGCCATCATCAGTGTCAATTGCCTTGATGGGTTAAACATTGATAATCGTCTACTTCTATGAAAGTTGAAAGCAAATCGAATATGTTAACAACTCAACTTAGACTAACATATATATTGATTTTGATTAAAATCGGTCCATGTTTAAACCTAGTGCCCTTATAAGGGTCCCCGAAATTGGCTTTTTTACATGCTGCAAGTCGCAAATACGAAGCTATTTCAATGAAATTTGGTACACAGACCTATGTCGGCCTAAGAATGAAGCCTATTGATTTCGGTTAACACCAATCCATGTTTAGACCTAGTGCCCATATTTGACACAAGTCCGTTTTACCCCATTCGAATTTCGGATCAAAATATTAGTTGGCTTTTAACCAGACTGGTGTAGAGTATTCTATAGTCGGCATGTCTGTCTTTAACGTTTTTACTCGTTTTGTATATATATTTTTAAAAATTGAAAAATTAAAAAAATATTGAATTTAAACAAATTAATTATAAATATTAAAAAAAAAAAATTAATAAAATAAAAAATAAAAAAAAAAATATTGGTCCCGCCGGGAATCGAACCCGCGATCATCTGTTTGAAAATACCAAATTATACCAAAATCACTTTTAAGGATCACTTTGAGAGTAAGTATGCTTTAGAAGCAACATTTAAGTGATTTTTTGGAAGTTGTTCAGAAGTAATTCTAAAAACGCTGTAAAAATATACTAACGCATACTTTGGCAGCAATGAAAGAATTGAATTTTTTAAGTTGTTCAGAATTACTTCTAAAAAAGCAGTAAAAATACACTAACGAATACTTGTTAGGTAGTGAAAGAAGTAGTTTTTAAAGCATTACTTATATTTTTAACCACGATTTTTAAAAAAATGTAACGTAATTTAAGCATTTGAAAAACAGAGTTAGAATCAGCTTGTCTTAATCTACAAAATTGTTATACCAAAATTTAAATCCCTGTAAAAAATTCATTTTGTAAAACTGCGTAAATTAAAAATTCACCTAGTTCCAACTTTTGTTGTTAATTATTTTTAACCACGAACTTAATTTTCCACTCAGACCCGACGAGTATTGCGAATTCCAAAAACACGATTCGAAAAGAACAATTTGCGATATTTTAAACACTTTTCTTTATAGTTTTGCTTAAAATTCGTTAAAAAGTCAGTAATTTTGCTAAAAATTGTCAATGATCATTTATAAAATTTTGATTAAAAAAATCGGTAAAATGATGTAAAATCGTCACATATGGCACCACTAACTGTGGGTATTTAGACAATAAATTTAGCTGAGACGAACTTTCACGCTGGTCTTTATTATTGCTTAAAGACCCGTATTATAAAAAAAAAAAACAAAGAAAAACTTAAACGCTTATAAAACTATATCAAATTCTACTAACCTCATACGTTCATTTGAGGGATTAATCACAACTGGGTCGACAACGACAGTGAGAATTGCATTTGCATATATTTTGTAAGAGAAGCAAAATGGCGCCATGGCGTTCGGCGATTTGTCGTCGTAATAGAATCTATTCTATTTTCATGACGACACACTAACACACACTCAAAATATTTGCCAAATTGTTGCCATATTTTTACCTAAATAAGTGTTGCATATCTCAACAGAGTTGTAGAAATTAGCATCAGAGCTGCAAAAATTCGTACTTTGTTTATAAAAAATTTATTGTTTTGACAGGAGAAATATAATTGAAAATAAAAATGCACCAAAAAACAAAATTAAATACAATAAAATGAAAAACAACAAGAATTAATGCAAAACCAGTTGAATTGGTGAATAATTATGGCAAAATAAATACAGCCATATTCTTGTTTTGTCGATGGTTGATTGTCGCTGATTAATCGCGACGACTTTTTGTATTGTCGGTCTGCAGTTGTGATTAAGCTGTGACATAGGAATTATTCATGCCCGAAAATAGTGTTTCATAGTGTTATCAATACTATTTATCAAAAACTACAATACGATATTCATAGTTGCACAAATAATTTTTATTAATACCCTGTACTGTTGCGTACACACTCAAAAAAATAAGTTAGTAGAAAAATTAGTAAAACGTCTTGTATATCAAGTGTACTAGTTTTCAGCAATTTTTTTGCTGAAATTCCGTTTTCAGCTAAAATTTTAGTTATATTTTTTTAGCACTAAACTAATTTTGAACTAATGTTTTACTAATTTATTTTGCTACAAAAATTTTGCTGATAACATGCATAGCGTGGACGACAACCCGATAGACAAGATGTAGATGTCGCAGCTTGTCTGGAAACGGAAATGGCAAAAAAAGAAAAACAACTCTACACATATTCTATATTTAAATTTTCAGCAAATAAATTAACTAAAGTAAAATTTCGCTACAAGTTTTTTGAGTTTTTTTCAGTCTACTAATATTCAGCAAAAAGTTTAGTGATTTTTGCAAGGATTTTTTCATTTGCAGTCGACTAAATGTTAGCAAAACTTTTGCTGAAGATTACTATTTGTTTGGTAAAAATTAGCTCGCTGATTTTCAGCAAACCTTTTGCTGAAATTACCAACTTTTTTGCAAGCACGCTCCTGACTAAAAATTTGCTGACACAGCAACATTTTTTGCTGACTTTACTGACTTTTTTTTTGAGTGCACAAAAAAAACATATTGAAACTTACCGGTTGCAGTAATACGACATACAAGTTCTCCTTGGACCTTTGGTTTATAGTAAATATCATTTTCATGTACAAAAGCAATTGCTTGATTTTGCGCCAAAGCTTTCATCAATCCATTATTCTGTGTAGATATTGATGAGTCTAGATTTTGTTGTTGCAATTGTATGGGAGGTGGAGGTTTAACTAAATTTGCTACACTATTACCACTGGCTAAACTATTCAACAGTATACTACCCGTAGGTGTGGGAGAGGGTGTAAGAGTTGGAATATTCGTTGGTGTTGGTATGGAATTTATAGAACCTCCATTGACCACGGATTGTAATTGATGATTATTATAAGGTGCCCATAAAACATATTGTAGACGTGGTGCTTCCGCTATATTTTCAGTTGGTCCCAAAGGAAATGTGTTTGCTGTTTGTACCTCATAGACATGATGCCTATAAATGGATAAGTGTTGAGATATAGTATCAAATATTAATTATACGCCATGTGTGTTTTGGATAAATAATATTAAAAGTAGAATAAAATTCGTTTAGTTGTACTCAAAAAATTAATAGCATATTTTAAATTATTGTATTTATCATAAACAATTTAAGAGGCCTGTTTAGTGTTTTTAATGCATTCATTTTAAATTTTGAACAGCAAAAACTTTTTATTTAAGTTGATATAATTTAGAATCAATTAAAATATTCCAAATTAAAAAAAAAAAAAAAAAAAAAAAAACAGAACACTGTGTGTTTTTATTTCTGCTTTTTATTCTAGTTAATTTTAGTTTGTATTGTAAAAACAAACAATTTCTCGTGTTTTTGTTTATGCTAAATTAGTTTCAAAATGTTCATTAATTTGAAATTTTATTTATTTTTCTTTGTTTTATTTACCTTGATCCCTCCGCATTACTATCGGATTGCAGTAAAACATATTTAAGATCTGGTGCTACTAAAAATGATTCAGCATTCAATTGGCGCTAAAATTGAAAATTTTAAATATATAAACAATTAATTTAAGTACTTTTTTGTCGCTGTTTATTTGTGTCTAATTTAAAATGTTTTAAATTAGAAAACTTACAAATGTTGAATTGGTCATTAAAACCCTTGTTGTATAATTATCTAAATTTACTATTGATAGACCTCCACTAGGATCACGAAAGACCAGTTCACTGTCTGAAAGTAGTTAAGGAAAGCCAAAAAGGGAAAATATTACTTAATGAGAAACGAAATTATTTAGAAGAGACACAAGTGAAACTAAATTTTTTTTTCGGTTAATGATACCGATACAAATGAAATACCGTTACCAATACCGAAACAAAGAAAAATCGATACCAATACCGTTATTCGTTTCGGTTGCCAACCTTGATTACAGATGAAAAAACTTTCTGCAAGACGGGTGCCGCATCTGGTAATAGTTGACCAAAAACGCATTCAAATGAAAGTTTTTCATTTCTCTGATTTCTACCTGTTCCCAAATCTAAAAAACTTCCTTACTGGCAAACGTTTTGCCTCGAATAAATATGAAATGGCAGCTGTAAACGATTATTTTGAGGAGCTTCAGGAAAATTATTTTAATCAAGGGATAGAATTAGATAGAATAACGTTGGACTAAATGTATTAAAGTTTCAGGAGATTAAATTAAAAAGTAAAATAAATTTCGAACTGCCCTCGTATATCTCAAAGAATAAAAAATACTATATCTAAAAAATTTATAAATCAGTTATCAGGGAAAAATTACGACTTTAGGATTCTGATGAATTCGTCGTAAAATAAAGGGAAAATGTAGCGAAAAATCCCAATTTTTGCAATAATAGCGAAAATACTATGAAACTGAATTTCAACGGACGGTTTTTGAAAGAAGGAATAAGACATAGGAAAACCTGAAATTTTAAGGCAATAGGTAGGACTTTCGGATAAAACATATAACAAATTTTACGAATACAACTTAATACACGATGTTACAAGTCATAAATGCCCATATCTCGGACAAAATGTTTGTTCCTCTGAGTACCCTTACATGCCCTTAGATGATATGGACTAGGGACGGGGAGGGTTCCGAGACCCTAACTTTGAACAAATTTTACGATTCAGTATAATTAGAAATAAAATTGTAGTTTTACTAATTTTTTACTTAAATTTAGATTTGTTAAATTTAACAAAAATTTTTTTAAAATCACCAAATTTTATTTTAAGCCAAAAAACAGTATTAAATTTTGTTAAAGTAACAAATTTTTCTGTTTAGCCAACAGACTTATTATTTTCAGTGTACCGTTTGTATACTATTTTACATTAGACTTGAATAGTTTCACTTGTTTTGTTACAATTATTAATTTTTCTTTTAAACATACCACTATGCCAAGTGCCATTGAATGGTCTCCATTGAAAGCGTTTACCTAAAATATCACTTAATGTTAACCTGCTACCACGTAAGCGTAAACCTTCATCCTCTGTTTAAATAATAGAAAAATATGATTATTCAAAATACATGTAGACTAATTGCAATTGAAAATAAATTATCATCATTACCTGGTGATAATAGAAATATTGAAAATATAATTAAACTAAATACGGCTGCTATGACCAATAATGCTATAAAAATACCACGCCAATTACGTCTTTCTGGTGAAATGGCCACCAATTCCTGAAAAATATAAAGAAAATATAAAACCAACAATTAATTAGTGTATTCAGTTTTATTACATTATGTACATTAATTTAATGGTTTTTAATTAAAATATGTGGGGAAATATATTATAATAAATAAATCTAGTTTCTTCTTTTTTCATACAAAAAAAAATGTATGTACATACATCAAAATTTAATCATTTGGTCAGTAAAATAAAATTTCAGTTCTTTTCTTTTGAATTTCATTTTTCAAATAATGACAATGGAATTGAAATTGAAAAAAAATATATTTTTGATATTTCTTGTCTTCAATAAAAGTTTTTCTTTATGACAGCATTTTACTGTTATTGCTTTTTCAATATAATTTTATTAAAATTTTTAACAATAATCTTTTGGTAATTGTCATTGAATATAATATGCAGGGCTCGGGAAGTTCAAGGAAATAAATATTTGTTGTAGTTAGCTGCAGAACAATATTAAGCAAATAATCAACTAAATCGATGTGTAGATGTGTTAATGCATATTTTTGCATATTTTATTAAAAATGCATATCGTTAAGCATACTTTTTGATATTTTACTAAAAACTGTATTTTTGCCCAATTTATATTTTTTATAAAAATAATTTTTTAAATAAAGAAATATTTTTTTTTATTTTTTTTTATCAAGAAAACAATAATATTAGGAGTTTTCATATAAATTCGTATTCTACTCGTAAACGGTGTAAACCTGGTATGTTTATGAGTTTAATGTCAAACTCCATACATAAAAGAGGGCGCTGTGGTGTAATGGTTAGCGCGTTGGACTGTTACTCGTGAGGTTGCGGGTTCGAGCCCCAACCAAGGCCACATCAATTTATGAAAAATATAAATATGTATGCGTTTTTCTATCCCTCATGCATATCGCAGCGTCCTCCTTCGGTGTTCCCATAGCACTTAACCCCACCGAAGTAAAATAATATAACAGGGCTATGAACTAAAAAGCTTCAACAAAGTTCGCCAACTCACCATCAGATGGCGCGCAACAACTGTTCTAAAAATTCAACATCTCGCGCAATTACAGTGTTGCCATATTTGAAGCCCTTTATCTTTCACTACCTTTCACTACCTTTCACTTCTTCTCTATCTCCTTTCCAAAAGAAGCAACACATTAATGAATAGGAAGAATTTCCTGAGTATTGCTTCTCTCTATTAAAAAAAAAAAAAAAAAAAAAAATATGGTTTGTATTTCTACAAGGTTTACAAGGAACATACGAGTTCATATGAAACCCCCTGTTATAAAAATTAAATTTCTAATATTCTAAAGTAGGGCATACACGTTCAATATTGTTGAACAACTTTTTTAAAATCAACCTATCCAAGCAAAGTATTTAAAAATAAAATGTTCTGATTGGCTGATTTTTGAAAAATTGATCGATGATATTGAACGATGATTAACTGCAATGATTAAGCCATTTTTAAAGATAAATAATACTAAAATTTAATTTAGTAGTATTGAAAATGTTTCAAAATAATAGTAAATGCAAGTCGAGGACTTAAATTCAATAAGGGCTATCTACAAAAACATAATTGTTCAGGAAAGCTAAAAAATATTCTGTAACTTTCCTAGTGGGGCAATTTTGGCCAAAAGTATTAAAATTAACCCCATATGGATCACGTTACATAAAATAATTATTTTTATCCAGTTGAGATTTTTTTTTTTCAATTTAATGGTTTTACAATCTCGTAGTCATAATTAATATTAAGTCCAATGGGTCTTTTCTGACCCTAGGCCCCTAAGGGTTAATTTTTTTTTAAAGAAATGAAAAAATAATTATAATCTAACCAAATTTGAGTGCTGTTTTTCCGAAAACCGTGTAAAATTTGATGAAAACATTGAAATTTTTAAAATTTTTGACAAAATGAGCAATTTTTGTAAAATGTCCTCCAAACACAAACTGGAATTATCATTTTTCCAATTTATTTTTTTTTCTTTAATATCAACTATTATGTGGTACAAATAGCAATCGACATCTCCAAATTAGGCATTTTAAAAAATCTTTAAAATTAATTAAAAAAAAACGTTTTTGCATTTTTTTCAAATTCGTGGGTCATTTTGGATTCCAGGCTAAAGTGGGTAAATGATATCCTATGAAGTCAAAATTTCATGTATGAATCATTTTGACTACATTAAATGAATAAATGGAATAAAAAATAATTTTTTTTTTTCGAAATTTCGAATTTTGGGAATTTTTAATAGTAATATACTTTTTTTCCAAAAGGGGCAATTTTCGTCCAACTTTCGGCACGACTTAAAGTTTTCCAAAAAAAGAAGCAATTTCTTCTATTTGGGATCATTTCCAATAAAACTGGGGGGGTGTAATGAACGAAAATCCACAAATCGCCATTTTAAGGGACAGTCTAACCCATATGTTATAACCAGAGAAGCCAGAAAAAAGCAAAATCCAATTTGTTTAAAGCAAAAAAATATTGTAAAAAAGCAAGAAAAAAGCAAAAGTAAAAAAACTTGGAAAAACAACAGTTTTTATATTTTTTAATTCAAAGCTAAGAGAAAAAATATTTTTTTTGAGCAAAAAAAGTATTTTTGGGCAAAAAGTCTCAAAAAAAGCAATTAAAAGCTCAAAAATCTTAAGAAAAAGCTATTTTAAAGCTAAAAAATGGAAAGTCCAAAAAAGCAAAAAGAAGCAAATATGAGTAAAACAATCAATAAAAAGCATAAAAAGCAAAAATAGCAATTTTGTCTTCTCTGGTTATAACTAGGGCAAGGTATTTCATGCAGTCAAAAATAGAAAATATGCGTCTAAAAATGCGGCTAAAAAAGACAAATATGCATAAAAAATATGCACTAAAACCTATTATTTTTGCAAAAATAATGCACTTTAAAACTTAAAAATATATCTAAGTTAGTTATTTTGCAAACAGACACAGAACTCGAAGCTTTTCCATAGGTCAATAATGTTTTTAAGAATTTTTATTTTTAAAAATAATGAAAAAAATAAAAAAATATTTTGATTGAATCAAAATATGAAGAAGTATAAATTCTTTATGTTTTTCTACAAAATAAAAATGCTCCTACGCTCAAAAAAATAAGTTAGTAGAAAAATTAGTAAAACGTCTTGTATATCAAGTTTACTTGTTTTCAGCATTTTTTTTGTTGAAATTCCGTTTTCAGCAAAAGTTTTAGTTATATTTTTTTAGCACTAAACTAATTTTGAACTAATGTTTTACTAATTTATTTTGCTAAAAAAATTGTGCTGATAACCGCAATTATAGCGTGGACGACAACCATATATACAAGATGTAGTTATCGCAGCTTGTCTGGATGTAGTACAGACAACGGAAATGATAATTAAAAAAACAACTCTTTCTATATTTAAATTTTCAGCAAGTAAATTAAATTAATGTAAAGTAAATTTTCTCTACAAATTTTATGAGTTTTTTTTAGGTCTACTAATATTCATCAAAAAGTTTAGTGATTTTAGCAAGGATTTCTTTTCATATGCAATCGACTAAGTGTTAGCAAAACTTTTGCTGAGATTACTATTTTTGTGGTAAAAATCAGCTCTCTGATTTTCAGCAAACACTTTTGCTGTAATTACCAACTTTTTTGCAAGCACGCTCCTGACTAAAAATTTGCTGACACAGCAATATTTTTTGCTAACTTTACTGACTTTTTTTTGAGTGTAAAAATTAAAAATATGCACAAATATGCATTAAAAAAACACAAAATATGCATTAAAAAGGCACCAAATATGCATTTAAATTCAAAATATGCAAAAATATGCAACTACAAATTGATGCCATTTTGTTCCAAGTTTGATGAATCGGATAAATATTTAGTCCATATTAGTTTTTGACTATCGAGAAAAAACATGCGTTTGCATGGAATTCTTTGTCCTAGTTATAACAAAATTTAGCGGTTTAGTGGATGCCAGAAAAAATATGGTTTGGTTGTAGCTCACGTTAGTCAAATCAGCTTATTTTTAATTTTCGAATTTTTAAGAAGAATGTATGCAAGTAGAACAATTTTAAAATGTTTTTTTTACCAATTATAAAAAACAAAGTCCAATCTTTTTGAAAATGGATTTAGAATGAGTGAGTTAAAATTAAAAAAAAATTTTAATTTGTTAGATAGCAGACTAAGTAAAGTGGGGAAAAATGGGTATAAGTAGAATTATTTTTTCAGTCCAAAATTAACATCATACATGTAGAGAAAAGATCATCATATTATGATAGTTTAAGAGCATCATGTTATGACTGAACGTATGCTCATAATGATCATAGTATAATCCTAGTGATCATAGTACGATCCTAAATGATATGGTCAACAGTGACCATAATATGATTAGTAAGAATCATACTTATGATTACTAGAATCATACTATGATAAATTCGTTTCCCCATTCATATTCAACTATAGTTTTTATCTGCGTGCAGATAACAGATGTACAACTAAAACTCATTTTCAGCAAAAACTCATTTTCTTCAAAACCGCCCCTATTGAATATAAGCCCTTGGTATTTAAAAATTTTTAAATTGCATATAATTCGATTTTTATTAAATATTTTATGTACATAAACACGATTATTAATACATGAACTTCCGAGCCCTAATAATATGACACAAAAGACTAACAACAGATTATACATTTATAAGATAATAATAGTTTTAGAAAGTTTTAATGGTTTTTTAATAAAGGTACATCTTATGTTTACTTTTAACAAAATTAATATTACACTTAACTCTTGTTAAACACCACAAATTAAACAAACAGGATTATACACTATGCTGGAAAATAAGGTTTATGTTTTCTTGTAGGGAGTGGCAGAACTTTCTCCGTTGCGTGCCAAAAACAGACATATTTCTTATAGTAACAATTTACTGTATGGCACCTTAAGTTTAATTTTCTTTGAAAACTTTTCAATTAAATAAAAATGTTATCATAGGAATTCGTAAATTTTGTACCTTCCGTAAAACGAAAATAAATAAATTTAGCATTAATCTTATTTTTTAAATTTTAAGTATCAAAAAATTCCTTTAAAAAATACTACTTTTTTCTATTTTTTTGATATTTGAAAATAAAAAGGTACACTCTAGAAAATGTTTGTAAATTTACTACTATAAAATGGGTAAAGTTTTGTTTAATTTCAAATTCGGCAAATATAAATAAAATAAATAGATAAATAAATAAAATTTTTACGCATAAAGTTGGTAAATATACTAACTTATAATAGTAATAAATACTGTGACCTTGTAAATTGGAAAAAATTTTAAATAAAAAAAACCTAAAACTTTAACCACAGCTGTGGTAAATATACGCATTTTTGGGGGATTTTTACGCATTTTCTGTGGACTTTTGTTAATTTTTTGTGAATTTTAACGTATTTTATGCGTAAATTTACACGTGAAATTAGTTTTTTTGCGTAAATTAACACCCTTATTTCAAAATTTCACTTTTAATGTAAAATTACACATTATTTGTGCACAGACTTAAACACAATGTGCTTCTGTTGAAATTTACCCAACTTATAGTACACTCAACCAAAAAAGTCTGTAATGGCTACTGAAAATTTTGCTGTTATTACGGGAAATTTAACTGTTTTGAGGCCAGCGGTATTTTTTGCTAATTTTAGCAACACATGTCTGCTGATCTGTAGTACAATAAAATTAGTAGAACAAATTAGTAGCCGCTACTAAATTTTAGTAAAATTTATGTAAAATGCAATTCAAAATCGATTTGCTAAAATCAGTTAAAAAACTTACTAAATATTATAATTTTAATACAATGAAATTCGTATAAATAATTAGTTGCAGATACTAAATATCAGTAAATTGCTGTAAACTGTAATTTAAAATCAATCTGCTGAAATTAGCAAAAAATTGTACTAAAAAATAAAGAGACTGTAAAATCTAAAAACAAAAATCTTTTTTCTTTCGATTGTAACAAGCGTATAATTACTTCATCGTACTTGAAATTTGGAGTCAAAATTGCAAACGGTTCTCCAGTTATTGCCGTTTTATGCATTGGAGATACAATAAAATTTTCTGGGTATTATTTCTAAACTAAGAATATATCAATAGTAACAAATATAAACTAAACAAGAATTGTAAAAAATCAAAAAAAAATATTTTTAAATTAGTATATTTTTCTGCTAAATTTAGCACTCGGTTTTGAAAAATTAGTAAAATGTTTTTCTGAAATCAGCAGCGAAAATTAGTAAAAAAATCCGTAATTTGTAATAAGAGAATAGCAAAAATGATTACTAAAAATAAAAATTGTACTAATAATCAGTATAAAAATAGTATAGTGCGATTGGAAACTGTTTACAAATTTTTTTACAAACTTTTTTATTTGAGTGTAGAAAACTGTACTCCTACTATAAATTGGGTAAATTTACTGTATCTGTGTAATTGAAAAAAAAAAAAACAAAAATACGCACATTATGTTTAACATGGTGCACAAATAATTTGTAATTTTACATTGAAAATGCGTAAAAATTAAACATACGCATAAATGGGTAAAATCCATAAATAATTTTTAAAACTCCACAAAAAGTACATAAAGGATCCCCAAAAATGTATATATTTACCACAGCTGTGTTTAAAGTTAAACCACACAAAAATATTACTTTTTAATAAAACAACAAATTAATTTTTAGTACGTATTTTATTAATAATAATATCTGTGTCATTCTCACGTAATCGTTTATGTCGAAATTAGTCGTTTTAAGATCTACCGAATTATTTTTGTTAGATCTGAAATTCCGTTGGCACAGTCAAATTAGTCCTGCCTCAGTTGGGTTTCTGGGGTCACTCATGAAAAACTCAGCTATCACAACTGAACCATTCGATCATCAAAAATTTAATGTTTTTGCAACAAAAACTAAACCACAACAAAAATAGTTCCAAACTAAAGAACTTATGAATGGACCTTAATAATCCTTTTACATTAATACTTTTTTTTCATAAATTCTTTGGAAGAAATGTTAAAAAAAAAATTAAAAAACCAAAAAAAGTACAAAGTCTTGGCACCTTCCGCTCCCCAACAAACCCATTAATCCTCTAATACCTAAGGCCGCCAAAAAGCGGTCTTCAGATCTTAAATAGTTTTTGGCTAAATAACAATTATATCAACAAAAAACACAATTGTGGGTGCTGTGGTGTAATTGTTAGCGCGTTGGACTGTTACACATGAGGTTGCGGGTTCGCTCCCCAACCAAGCAACATCAATTTGTTGAAAATAATAATAATATGTATGCGTTTTTCTTATCTTAAGTTCAACAATTTCTGGTATTTAATTTTACTTCACTCATAGTAATATTTATTACTATGAGTGTTAGTATTTAACATTGGTTAAACGGCTGACGACAATAGTCAGAGTCGTATATTTATATATTTATTTTTTATTCTGTAATTATTTATATTGCTGAAAATAAAAATAAAATTACTACTACTACTAGTAATATTTATAGCAAAAACCGAAATTATTTGACTTTTAGATTTCTTGATTCGTCTTCAACTTTTATTGTGCTATATCGCCTAAATAAAGCGACAAATTGAAATTTTAATATTTTTTCCACAGTAGATTTTCAATGCCAAATATACAGTTTAAATATTATCGAAATCAGAAGAAAGAACATTAGAAGGTTAAACATCGAAGATGATACATAATAAGAAAAACAAATCAACCTTAGATTTTTATCCTCTATCAAATATTTAAGTTTTATCAAAATTGGCGTGTAGTCATTGGGAGGCTTCCCCTAATGATTGCACAGATTCGTGCTGATAAACATTCGATAGGCAATAAATTCAGTTGTCAGCACGAATTTGTTTTAATTTAAATGCGGTTTACTTAACTTGAGCTATACAACCAAAGTATAACTTATTTACATTAAATTGCTTTGAATAATCATTCATCATTTTGTATAACCACCTGTCAACGTTCTTTTTAAACGAAATAAAATTCATGCTAGCAAATATTTGCAAAAATTTAGGCCAAACAAGTTTTTTAATCTATTTGACAAAATACTTTTAAAATGAAACAAATATAAGCAAATTCATAGACGGAGGTGATATAGCTTTTTGAGAAGAGTGCCTTTTATGATAATTAAATTAGTTCTCTAAAATCCTTAAGAGAACAATTCGACGAAATATGGTAAATAAGTTGGTACTGTTAAAAGGATGAGCCCTATGGTAAATGACTGAAATCGGTTTATATTTTAATCCAGTCGCCATGGAAATCTCTTACCTGAGTTTGAATGTATCTATCCTTATTGGTAATGCCAAACTAAAGTGATTTTAAGCGACTTCTTTCACAAAATCTATATATATACAGGCATGTCACAGACCTCAATTTCACTTGAAAGTGAAATTGAAAACGCATATTGGTTCTCCAGAAGTAAATGGTATTTTTGCATGTTTAGACCAAATATAACAGATAAACACAATTAATTACACTGTGAGACAAATGGTAGGGGTCAGTGATCGGGAAGGGTTGAAACTACCGGGGAAAGTTATATCGGTAAAAAAGAAGTTATACGTGTCCCGGCGTTTCGCTGGGTCACCGCTAGGAATCGAGATATATCGATTTGACCTTTGGTGGTCTTTTTTTAACATAACTCGAGAACCACTAGTCCGATTTTGCTCAAACAATTTTAAAAAAATTAAAAATTACAATTCCTTTCAGTCAAAATCGGGATGGGGTGAAACCAACGGGAAATGTTATATCGGTCAAAAACAAGTTATACGTGTCCCGGCGTTTCGCTGGGTCACCCCTAGGAATCGAGATATATATTTTTTTTGACATAACTCGAGAACCACTAGTCCGATTTCGCTCAAACAATTTTAAAAAAATTAAAAATTACAATTCCTTTACTCTGTTCATATAACATTTTTCTATATACTCAACAGTTTTGCCGGTAAAAATAAATGTTTGTTACCGCTACCATAAAAATCAATAACCTTTTGTTTATTACTTTTTTTTAATATTTTAGGCAAAAAATATATTTTTCTTCATACATTTATATTTCAATACAAATTGTTTTCGATCGCTTTAGGAAAAAAATTGCGGAAGTGAAATTGCGAAACAAATCAATTCCGTAAAAAACCTGTGACATGCCTGATAATTTTATAAAACTTTGGTTTTCTAGATTTATGATAAATTTTTTTCGGCAGTTATCGCCTACAAATTTAATTTTAAATTTATTAAACAAAAAAATTAAACAAAGATTTAATAATATTAACAGAATTGGCGTTAACCGGGCACACGATTGTGAGTGTACGAGGGTTAACATATTTTTTATTGCAGAAAATTTATTTAAAATCGCAAAATTCGCATCGCATCATCGTACACGCAGAGAAAAGATATGGTTGCAATATGATCACGACTACTAAACCATGGTCACTACTGCCATACATGGTCGTTCAAATCAAATTATTATTGTATTGATCATAATTTACAAATGATATGGTCTCCTATAATCATTTTATAATTAAAATCTCTCTTTTTTTCTGTTCAACTGATTTTAAGATGTGTAATATCAGAGGTGAGGGCACAAATACCAATCGTATCCGACTGGTCACAAACTGGCTTCGAACCAACACTTTCCAGTAATAACAACTCAAGATTTTTATGATCAATCATTGGTATAGTTTCGACAACCATGAGATGATCAGTATATTTTTTTAAGAGTGTCATCTATCAGTTAGCGTCAGTATTGTTTAAGATTTTGTGAAAAGAAGTTGTAAGAAGCACTCAAATAAATAACTAAAACACTAGGTCCCTTCTCCGAGAAAAGGGACCTAGTGTGTGAAAATGAAGTTTTGAGAAGAACGCATTTAAAGTTTATTTTTCTCATTTTTATCGATTTTCCCAAGTTCGTTTGTTACTTTTTTATGGGGTAAATAAATAGAAAAAATTTATTGGTATATGTGACGCGCAAAATAGAAAGGGACCTAAGGATAAAAAAGGGTTTTGTTCAGGAGAGCCATTTTAAAGATTTAAATACGTGTATCTTTGGTGTACCATCAAAAAACAAAATTGATTTTTTTACCCTTAGGTCCCTTTCTCTATGCGCTGTCACATATTTATATTTTAATTGCCACATTGTTTTTGGAAGAAGGACCTCGCTCTACCCAAGAAGTCTAGAAAGAAGTAGATTGTCAAACAATCCTCAAATAAAATTATTGTTTAATTTAGTGTTTAGTGTTATAAATTAAGTAAATAGTGATAAAAAAGCAATTAATTTTTCGTTCTCACATAGCAATAATATTGCTTAAGAGCGTCTATAATAAGAGGTGTGACAGATTTTGGTTTTGTACGAAAACAAAATCGAAAAAAAGTACAAAATTGAGAGAAAAAATGTAAGTACACGGCGACATGATCATAATATTTTCCTACTGATCATATTATGTTCCTGATGATCATAATATGATGCTAAATGGTCACAAAAATTTCTTCATTACCATAATATGATCATGAGGAATATATTATGCTTATTAGGAATATAATATGGTCACTGAGAACATGTTATGATCATTTCGGATAAATTGTGAAATTGTATTTTTAACAATATTTTTCTACGCGTTCTTATCAGATGTTTCTATAATTTATTTTTAGTTATATATAAGTGATACCTAAAATTAAGTTTGTAAATTAGTTATTGTATAAATAAATGTAGTATTTTGAATAAAACAAATCGTGCACACCTTTTTTAATCGCCTTCAAGAGAATACTGGGAAAATACTATAGGGATCATAATATGATATGCAGGACTATAATATGATAATATTGGGGTTAGTTTGAAATCATAATGTAGTAATTTAGGGATCATGTTATGATAGAAAAAGGTATTTTGAAATATGATTGTCGCAATCATAAACCCAAAAATAAATGATGCTCTTCGAATATGGTCGTCCCAACCATGTTTTTTCTTTGCGTATATCTGGAGTTCTTTTTACTTCAATAACTGTGGCGCAACTGCTTGTATTTCGATACAGTCTACTCACAAATCAAATAAAATTTATAAAGAAAAAAATAATTACTAAAAAACGCAAGGCCATTTCAGGGGTCATTGTAAAAAAAAAAACGATACAGAACACGTGCACATATTAATATAAATATTTATAAGTAAATATATCACTAAATGGAACACGATGGATATTACTTTGAAAATATTTTTACGAGCTTAATATTCAAAATATAAAAACAAAAACATAAGCACCAATTTAATAATTTTTATTTGTGGTTGGCGTATTTTGTATATGGCAAGATAAAATCACAATTTTTTGTATTGGCCACACTGAAAAAATAATTAAGAAATAATGATTCTACTCTGAAGGGGATTATCATAATAAAACATGAGCAAATGAACTTAAATAAATAAATTTTATTTGTTTGACTAAAGGTTTTTTATTTGTTTATTTTGAAATAGACAAAATAAAAACAGAAATTTATCATTCGTATTTATTGTTGTGTATTTACTACTACTAATAAATACATACGCTGTCGTATATAAATATAATGATGATATTTATTTGTTTGGCTCGTTTGTATTCATACATTTAAATAAGTATTAAAAACTAAGAAACGAATTTAAAAAAATTGTGTAAAAGGTTTAATGTACCCCACTGCGTATACGTAATATAATAACACTCATACGCAGTGGTGAATTAGCAAGCGATTTTTTGAGTATCGCCCTCTTATTAGACTCACATAGCTGCATTTTTCTTGGAAACTAACTAGGAAAGTCTGTTTCTGGGTTCCTGTTGATTTCGATAAAATTTGGATATGGGATAAAGGGGACAAAATTGAATAACTTTCGCTTCAAAACTTATCGACTAAAATTGATATTTGGAGGATAAAAATGAGTTGCAAAGTTTTTCGAAATTTGTTTGTTCGGAAACTTTTTAATGGTTTTAGTACACTAGTTATTTATACATGCGCGGTTCCAGCAATTAATATAAGGGGAAAAATCATACGCCTCAGTGGCCAACTCAATATATTTGTCTACTGTGGCGTATGATTTTTCCCCTTATATTAATTGCTGGAACCGCGCATGTATTTATAACATATCCCAATTTCATCCACATCTGAGAGAACCACGCACACAAACCTTCCTGAGAAGCCTCGCAGAGAGAATAGGGTTTTTATTTGGAATTCGTTTCTTTTCAAGGAATCCATAATAAGCACTCTTTTGGTAATTTTTTTTTATCCAATTTTGCCATTTTTTTAAATTTTGGCTTTTGCCAATTTTGACTACTTTTTTCTCAATTTTGGCGATATATAAATTTTTTTTTAATTTTGAGTACTTTTTCCGTTTTGTTGTTTTTTCAAGGTTGGCGATTTTTTATTTTTTGGTGTTTTTTCGACTTAAGTGAGTTAGAGTTTTTTAATTTTTGGCCATTTTTTTCTTTCCACTTTTGACGAATTTTTTAATTTGATATTATTTGGTGTTTTTTTCAATTTGATATTTTTTTTTAACTTCGGCGATTTTTTGTTAAATTTTGATCATTTTCCATATTTGACGATTTCTTTAAAATTAAATTTGTTTACTTTTTAATTTTGTCGTTTTTTCTATTTTGGTTAGTTTTTTAAAATTTTGGTGATTGTTTTTAATTTTGAAATTTTTTTACTTAATTTCGAAATTTTTTTTTTTCAATTTTGGCGATTTTTTTAGTTTTGGCGTTTTTTCGATTTTTTTGATTTTGTAAATTTTAAAATTTTTTTTTATAATTTAAACGATTTTGATCATCTATGTGCGTACATTTTTTTATATGCACATTTGCACATACACATCTTCACGTGTAATGTAGTGTAAATTTAACTCAAATATAACTAAATTTTTTTATATATTTAGTTAGAATATTGTTATACCTTAAGTCCAAATTCTAATATGATATTTAGTATCCGATCGAACAGTTCGGCCAAAAAGTGACTTTTGGTATATTTTCTGTTATTTCAAAGCATTGTGGAGAAATTTTCATATGTCTAAAATGCCGATTTAATTCGATTTTGAATGTCAAATTTAAGAAAAACTCCGTAGTTTAACCGTAAAGTTAACTATTCGGCCGCCGAACTTTTTTTGATTTGGCCGAACTTTCGGCGACCGAAGAGCGAATTTGTTGCTTTTCCTTTAGTTTGACCCTCAAAATGCATTCTAATCGGCCCAACAAACATTGTTCCATAAGAAAAATGTGTCCATAATGCTTCAACATACCAAATAACGAAAAAATACATTTTCTGGCCGAACTGTTCTGTCGGACACTAATGATATTGTCATATTAGATTTTATTTGTTGTTTCAAAAAGGTTGATAATTTTCATGATAGACAATACAATTGTTTCGTGGGCTTCACCCCAAATCTCTTCAGTTGCCGCAATAAGAAAATGATAACTTGAATACAGAAACCGAGATATTACACAAGGTACAAAAATTCCACGGGACGAGAATTTTTTCTTTTGTAAAGCAAAAAATTAACTTAAGGTGGCAAGCGAAATATTTTTCTAAAACAATATTCCTCTTTTTGGCAAGCAACGAAAGAAGTCCTGTCACTCCTGTAATAGGATATTTACATTGCAGACATGATCTTGTTTAAACAAGATTTCGATCATATTGTGGTGAATGCTGCCTAAGAACGACATTTAGGTCTAACATTTTGGATATAGGTTGTACCCAATGATATGCAGAATTTTTATCCATTTTAGAAAGTTATTAATCAAAATAAGTGTAAGACTTATAAATAGGGCAAGGAATTTCATGCACTTAAAAATGGAAAATATGCACCTAAAATATGCGGCTAAAAAAGAAAAATATTGCTTAAAAAAATAAGAAATATGCACTAAAAACTATTAATTTTGCAAAAAAAAAAAAAAAATGCACTTTAAAACTTAAAAATATATTTAAGTTAGTTGTTTTGCAAACAGACACAGAACTTGGAGATTTTCCATAGCTCAACAAGGTTTTTAAGAATGTTTATTTTGATTGAATCAAAATATAAAAACGTATCAATTTTTTTCTTGTTTGTTTTTATATTTTTTTTTTACAAAATATGCACAAATATGCATTAAAAAGCAAAAAAAATATGCATTAAAAAGGCACCAAATATGCACTTAAAGTCAAAATATACAAAAAACATGCATTTTTGACAAAATATGCAGCTACAAATCGATGCCATTTTGTTCTAAATTTGACGATTCGGATAAATATTTAGTCCATATTAGTTTTGGGCTATCGAGAAAAAACATGAATTTGCAGGGAATTCCTTGCCCTACTTATAAATATATGTAGATCTCAGTTCATAATATTGTTTAATTTCATCAATGGCTACGTAATTCTCTCACCCTATGTTAATAGCTTGTGCCTGCAGACAGGAAACGGTCTAGTTTTAAGGAGAATCAAATATGAATTGATAAATTTTGTGCGAAAATTATAAAACAATGCAAAATCAGTAGAAACATTAAAAATATCTTTTTATCATTAGAAATTTTTAAAATTAATTTCCTAAATTTCAATTTCCTATTTGCAGCCACATATAACTAATCGAGGGAATTGCATACTTTTTATTTCCTAAACTCATTGATTTCATATGTGGTTGATTGATTTCCAATTTTTCTTATTTATGGTTATTTTTATTTGATTGCATTTTGGCTATTATTATATTTTTTTTCTTTCCTTGACCTTCACATGGTTCATGTAAATATTTAAATACTAAACTACTGATAGAGAGGGAGAGAGAGAGAGACATAATAAATATTTATCATGTAAAATGTAAAAACACAAATCAGACACTCCAAATTCTATGAAGCGTATGAATATTATAAATTGAAATTTTATGTTAATTAAACAGAAATCAAATATGTATGTGTAAGTGTTTAATTAAGTGTATGTAAAATTATAATAAAACAAAATTGTCACAAACTACACGTCTGTCAAAATAATGTAAATTTTAAAAATTTTTTTAATACAAATTAAGGCAAACAATTTATATAATTTCAATTACCTATTAATTTCTGTTATTTACCACAATTTGTGCAACGTGAAAAATTTTATGATATACACACAGGAAAAATAAAATCAAGCAGAAACAATATTAAATTAAATAGAAACAGTTTTGAAATCAAACTAAATTTGTTTTCGTTTTTTAATTTAAATATGTTTGCATTTAATTTTAAAATGAAAAAACAAAACCAAAATTGTTTAAATACTAATTTAAAAATAAAAATGTTAAGTATAACTAGAATTATATTTAATTGAATAAAATTCATATTTAATTTAAAAAAATGTTTCTAAGAAAATAGGACGTTAAATCAAATATGTTATAGTAATGGAGTTAACTATAATTTTTTCTGTGTGCACATTTGGGTAGTCCGATTTGTAAAGACAAAAATTTGTCCATATTGTGCCATCGATTTTTCGAAAGCTTTTGGCATGAGGAAAAAAAGTTCCACTACGATATATTAAAAAAATCATTTTCGAGGCGCCCAAATTTCGACAAAAACTCGTCTAAACACCCAAAAAAACATTCTTTTTTTTACGAAAAAATGATATCGCCATCGTTTTAAGCGTACAATTTTACCTTGGAAAGGTAATATTAAAAAAAAAATTAAATCAGCCAATTTTTTTATTACCTACTAAAAAAATAAAAGTTGAGAAAAAGTAAAAAAATTGAAATTTGGGAGCCTCGAAAATGATTTTTTTGATATGTCGTAGTGGAACTTTTTTTCCTCATGCCAAAAGCTATCGAAAAATCGATGGCACAATATTGATTGCTAAATCGACCCACCGTAGTGTACCTACTAAATTTCAATTATCATATGCGTTATCATTTCTGAATATGTATAAAAATTTAAATTATTTGTTAAATATTTCACAAATTCAAAGAATTAATTACACGGTATAACAAGAAAAAAAATACGTGTGTCGGCGTTTTGAAAGATCACAACGGGGGGTTAAAATGTTCGCTTTTTCCAAATGTTTATTGTGAATCGGCATAGAAAACTATGCGAATCTTGCATTTTAGGTATAGAATATGTTCAGCGAACTTACGTAAAACACTTCGAGGAACATTTTTGTGGTACATTTTAACCCTCTTACTCTTCAATTAAAGGGACCTTTTTGGCCCCTTTTTAAAAAGGGACAAAAAAGAGGGTTAAAATTTACCACAAAAATATTCCTAGAAGTGTTTTACGTAAGTGCGCTGAACATATCCTATACCTAAAATGGAAGATTCACGTGGTTTCCACACGGACTTTCTATATCTCTATATATAAAAGAATAACGTGACTGACTGACTGACTGACTGACTGACTCAACATCGCCCAGCCCAAACCGCTGAAGCTAGGAAGTTGAAATTTGGTATGTAGGTTCCTCTTTCGGGGTAGACGTCCACTAAGACGGGATTTTTGGAAATTCCTACCGGAACGGGCAAAAAGGGGGAAAGTGTCCCCCTTGACGGCCTGCCAAAACCCCTTTGGCTAGAAAGCTGAAATTTAAGATATGTGTTCCTTGGAGTAGGGGCTAACTTTTCTGGAAAGTACTTTCTAGAATTTTGGACAGGGACGTTGTAAAAATGGGGGGAAAAAGGCCCCCCTTGACGGCCTGCCCAAACCGCTGGAGGTAGGAAGTTGAAATTTGGTATAAAGGTTCCTCCACTATCGTAGACATCCGCCAAGACGGGAGTTTTGAAAATTTTTACAGGGACGGGCAAAAAGGGGAAAAAGTCTCCCCCTTGAGGGCCTGCTCAAACTGCTGGAGCTATGAAGTTGAAATTTGGTATGTAGATTCCTCGACCGGTGTAGACGTCCGTTGAGACGGCATTTTTGGAAATTCTTATCGGGAGGGGCAAAAAGGGGACAAAAAAAGTACCTTTTTCCAAAAAAGTACCTTTTCCCAAAAAAAGTACCTTTTCCCAAAAAAAGTACCATTTTCCCAAAAAAGTACCTTTTTCCAAAAAAAGTACCTTTTTCAAAAAAAAGTACCTTTTTCCAAAAAAAGTACCTTTTTCCAAAAAAAGTACCTTTTTCCAAAAAAAGTGCCTTTTTCCAAAAAAAGTACCTTTTTCCAAAAAAAGTACCTTTTTCCGAAAAAAGTACATTTTTCCAAAAAAAAGTACCTTTTTCCAAAAAAAGTACCTTATTCCAAAAAAAGTACCTCTTTCCAAAAAAAGTACCTTTTTCCAAAAAAAATTCCTTTTTCCAAAAAAAGTACCTTTTTCCAAATAAAGTACCTTTTTCCAAAAAAAGTACCTTTTTCCAAAAAAAGTACCTTTTTCCAAAAAAAGTACCTTTTCCAAAAAAAGTACCTGTTTCCAAAAAAAGTACCTTTTTCCAAAAAAAGTACCTTTTTCCAAAAAAGTACCTTTTTCCAAAAAAAGTACCTTTTTCCGAAAAAAGTACCTTTTTCCAAAAAAAAGTACCTTTTTCCAAAAAAAGTACCTTATTCCAAAAAAAGTACCTTTTTCCAAAAAAAGTACCTTTTTCCAAAAAAAAGTACCCTTTTCCAAAAAAAAAGTACCTTTTTCCAAAAAAAGTACCTTTTTTCAAAAAAAGTACCTTTTTTCAAAAAAAGTACCTTTTTCCAAAAAAAGTACCTTTTTCCAAAAAAAAGTACCTTTTTCCAAAAAAAGTACCTTTTTCCAAAAAAAGTACCTTTTTCCAAAAAAAGTATTTTTTTCCAAAAAAAGTACCTTTTTCCAAAAAAAATTCCTTTTTCCAAAAAATGTACCTTTTCCAAAAAAAGTACCTTTTTTAAAAAAAGTACCTTTTTCCAAAAAATGTACCTTTTTCTAAAAAAATGTACCTTTTTAAAAAAAAGTACCGTTTCCCAAAAAACATACATTTTTCAAAAAAAAATAACTTTTTCAAAAAAAGTAAATTTTCAAAAAAAAGTACCTTTTCCCAAAAAAAGTACCTTTTTCTAAAAAAATTTTCCTTTTCCCAAAAAACATACATTTTTTCAAAAAAATACCTTTTTCAAAAAAAAGTACCTTTTCTAAAAAAAAGTACCTTTTCCCCAAAAAAAAAGTACCAAAAGAAGTACCTTTGCCAAAAAAGTACCTTTTTCCAAAAAACATACATTTTTCCAAAAAAAAAACACCTTTTTAAAAAAAAATACCTTTTCCAAAAAAAGTACAAATAAAGTACTTTGTAAAAACAAAGTATCTTTTTCCAAAAATTTCGTTTTTCCAAAAAGTACCATTTAAAATAGTATATAATTTCAAAAAAACTACTTTTTTTCCTCCCCCCACGGATATCTCCACTAAAACAAGGTTTCTTGATATTCGGCATAGACGTGCGCTAAGACGGGATTTTTGGAAATTCCAACCGGAACGGGCAAAAAGGGGAAAAGTCTCCCCATAAACAGTCTCACAAATTGGAAAAGTGCCTGCCCAAACCACTGGAGGTAAGAAGTTGAAATTTGGTATAAAGGTTCCTCCACTGTAGTAGACATCGACTAAGTTTGTATTTTTGGAATTCCCTACAGGATATCCCAAAAGGAAACTCGGTATGTGAGTTCCTCCTTCTGTGTAGGCGTCCGCTTAGACGGAATTTTTGAAATTCCTATCGGGAGGGGAAATAAGGTAAAAGTCTCCTCCTCACGGCTTGCCCAATCCCTTTTGGCCAACCTAAAATTTTAAATATGTATTCCTTGGAGTAGGACTAACTCACCGGCAACGTAATTTTTCTATTTTGGAACAGGAACATAGTAAAAATGGTGGTTGAAAGGGAAAAATGTCCCCACTAACGGCCTGCCCAAACCGCTTAGGCAATGCAGTTGAAATTTGGTATGAATGTTCCTCATCCATCGCAGATAGCCGCGAAGATGGAATTTTTGTAAATTCCTAAAGGGAGGGACAAAAAGAAGAAAATCCTCACCTTGGGGGCCGGTAAAAACCCCTTCGGCTAGAAACCTGAAGCTTAAAATGTGGGTCCCTGGTGTAAGGGCTAACTTATTAGAAAGATACTTTTTTGAATTTTGGACAGGGTCGTTATAAAATGGGGGGCTCAAAAAGGGAAAGTTGCCCCTTAACGACCTGTCCAAACTGCTGGAACTAGGAAGCCGAAATTCGGTACTTAAGTTCCTCTCAGCCTGCTCAAACTGCTGGAACTAGGAAGCTGGAATTCCCTGTCGATGGATTTTCGGAAATTCCTACCGAGAGGGGCACAAATAGTAAAAGTTGGCTAGAAACCTGAAATGTAAAACATATGTTACTTGGAGTATGTGCTCACTTACCGAGAAGGTGCTTTTTGGACAGGGACATTGGAAAAATGGGGATTAATGAAGCGAAAAGTGCGGCTTAAAGGCCTGCCCAAACCGCTGGAGGTAGGAAGTTGAAATTTGGTATTAAAGTTCCTCCTCTATTGTAGGCATCCTCTAAGATGAGATTTTTGGAAATTTCTACAGGTAGGGTCAAAAACAGGAAAAGTCTCCCCCTTAACGGCCTGGCCAAACTGCTGGAACAAGGGATCTTAAATTCGGTATTTGGGTTCCTTCTCCAACGTTGACGTCCCCTAAGATGGTATTTTTGTAAATTCATACCGGGAGAGGTAAAAAGGGAAAAAACTTCCCCCTTGACGGCCTGGCCAAACTGCTGGATATAGAGACCTAAAATTATGTATGTAGTAGGTTCCTCCTCCAACGCAGACGTCCTCTAAGACGGAATTTTTGGAAATTCCTACCGGGAGGGGTAAAAACGGAATAATTCTCCCCCTTGATGGCCTAACCGAACCCTTCGGCTAGAAACCTGTAATATATAATATGTTTTCCTTGGAGTATGGGCTAACTTATCGACAAGGCATTTCTAGGACTTTGGACAGGAACGTGGTAAAAATGGTGGTTCAAAAGGGGAAAATTGCCCCCCCCCCCCCTTAACGTCTGCGTCTTTAGCTAGAAACCTAAAACTTAAAGAACAAGTGTATATGAAACACTAAAATTAAGAAACTAAATAGGAAACGAGTGGGATTGAAACACTACACAAGTGGAATGAAATGGATATAAACGTTGAACGAGTGGAATTGAAATTATAGACATTGCAAATGGATTGGAAGAGGGAATTACCTGTTCAAACACTATCAACGGAATATGAAACTTATGTAGCATTGAAACATACTCTCCAAAAAGTTAAACAAATTTTCTGAAAGAGAAAAAACCTTAGAAAAGGAATGGAACTTATATATTATGATATTTAAACTTCATGTAACGAAGCACCGGTGGAAGAAACCGACGCAGTAAATTTTCCAACTGAATTTGTGAATTTACTTGAATTGCCAGGTCTACCTTTACATAAACTGGAATTAAAAAAAAAACTTTAAGACACGCTAACAACGTAGCTTTGCCCGCTATTTTTAATATTATAAAATGCTTTTCAACCCTGCTTTACGTTATTTATTTTCATTCAAAACACAAATGAACAAAACTACTTACGGGTCTATCTACCTAAGTTCGCACTTTACCAAATTATCTTGACATACACACGTATATTGCAAATTATTATGAATTCATTACTAACAATCCACTCTCATGAGCAAAAGTGATCAAATATTTATTTATTTTAAACCCATTGTTGTGCAGAATTATTTATTTGTGGTGGCTGGGTGAAGGCTTTAAATAAAAAAACGAATTTAATAAAAATTGCGGGGGGCGTAGCCCCCCCCCTTAACCTTTAAGGCACGCTAACAACGTAGCGGGCTGCGCCCGCTAGTTTTCATATATTTAGTTAGAATATTGTTCTACCTCAAGTCCAAATTCTAATATGATATTGTCATATGTATTATATTTTATTTGTTGTTTCAAAAGGGTTGACCATTTTCATGATAGACAAACAAATTTTCAAAATAAATGGCTAGATCAGACCCAAAAATCGCTAGAAAATCACTAGATTTATAAACAGTGCAAGAATTTAGCGATTTTATCGCTAGATTGTTGAAAAATGGTACTTAAAGGAGTTTTTTACTCAAAAATTTATTTAATATGTTCATAAGAAGTGTTATAAACTTGTAAATAAAAAACAAATTTACGATTAGGCTGCAAATAATGAATATCGATTTGCATTGAATTAATATTAGTATTCAAAAATATTCAAAAGAGTGCATTCTACGGTGAAAAACTACATACCCATATTTTATCGAAATGTTTATTTTTTAAAATTTTTCATTACTAAAATTGTTTAAGAAGTTGTTTTTTTATAATAAAAGAATATAAATATGCGAATTTTATAATATTTTTCAACATAAAACTGATTTACAAAAATTATATTACGGCTGATAAAAAATCGCTAGATTTTTGGCTAATAGCTAAAGGATAATTTTTACCGCTAGATCTGACGAGAAAATCGCCGTTATGGCAACACTGTAGACAATACAATTGTTTCGTGGTTTTCACCCCATTCATCAGTTGACTGCAATGAGAAAATGACGATTGTACCACTCAAACCGAATCATTACATACCGTTCAAAAATTCAATGGAACGAGAATTTGTATTTTTGTGTAAGAACCCTACGGGAAATTTTAACAAACTGTCTCCGAACTGGCCCCTTTATATGAAATAGACTGGTCACTTTTACATGGCGTTGTCATAGGAGGGGGAAATTGACCCCTTGTGACATCCCGGTGAAAAATGTCCATATATGAACATTTATGGTTCAACCATATATGTATGGATCCGAAAAATGAGGTAACACCTATGTATATGTTCATATATGGACATATACATTTATTAAATATATGCGAATACATGCGAACGTTGCTGTCCTTTATTATAAGGTTGTACGATAGATATAAATTTATGTATGACATTCAAATTAGGCGCTACATATGTTCCTTTTTTTATTCATGGCATTAAATATAATTCCATATTTATCCAAATATGAGTTCCTTTTACATATATGGAAAATTGCATAAATTGAATAACATATACTTTCATATTTGTCCATATATGAGTGCCATTTCCATATATGAAATAACAGATGCTTCCATATATATCTGTATATGAAATTTTTTCCATATATGGAATCACATATACTTCCATATATGTTCATATAAAATCCATATATGTTCATTAAAAATCCATATTTGTTCATATGTGTCCATACATAAACCATATATGAACATGTTTGAGCGTATATGAACATTTTTCACCGGGATGTCACAAGACAAATCCCAGGACAGGTCCCTGAACTTTGTTTTTTATGAGAGTTCAGTAACCTGTCCTAGGATTTGTCTTTTGACATTTCACAAGGGGTCAATTTCCCCCTCCTATGACAACGCCATGTAAAAGTGACCAGTCTATTTCACCCAGTGTAGAAACGGTAATGACATATCATTATTTTTTGGAGTACCTGTAATGACACCCACTTACCTTCTGCACTATTTTAAAACATATAATAATGAGTTACTGATAATAACTTATTTTTATCATTATTTCAAATAGAAAATAATTTTTTAGATTTTTTTGAGAATTTTTTGAAATCTATTTTTGGACTCAATATTTTTTAAACACTGGTAAGGATATATGTAACCACATATGTTTGGTTTTTTTGTATGTTGGCGAGTAAGCTTACTTGTGTGCAGCAGGTCAATTATGTTTTTATCTATTAAATATTACATGTCGATATAGCTCAGATGGTAGAGCAGTTGACTAGCAATCTGTAGACCCAGGTTCGATTCCCGCACCAGCAAATTTTATTAAAAAAAAAAACACAATAAAAAATATTTTTTTTTTATATAATTTATTTTTTTGAAAATCTATTTTTAGACTCTTTATTTTTGTCAGTACTGGTAAGCACATAGGTAACGATATATTTTTTGATTTTTCGTATGCTGGTGTGTAACGACAACTCATTATTTTTCGCGACATCGCCTTATAAAGGTAATAAGAAATGTAATAACAAAAGTAACTAGTTACCATTACCAAGTATGTAGTTACATAACCACATATCTGGTAATGATTTTCTACACTGGGCATATAAAGGGGCCAGTTCGGTGACAGTTTGTTAAAATTTCCCGTAGGGAACTGTCTCATGTATTTTTTAATGCAAAAATTAAAATAAGTTACAAATAACGAATCAAGCAAATATTGTTTTGTTGGGAAGATCGTTGTTTTTATACAAATGTTGTTGACAACGAACACACAAACATACATATAATAGGACCCAAAGGGTACTTTTATTTACATTGTTGCTTTTCAAAAAGTGTCGATTTATAAATGGATTTTACTAAAGTACATACACAAAATTACAAATTCTCGCTCCGTTTTTAACTGATATACGAGTAATTAAAACTTCAATTGAAACTAAATCAGTTAAATAGTTATAAATTAATTGTATTCAATTCAATTTACAATTAAAATACGATTTGATTTTTCGGTTTATTTTATTCAGAAAATATGAATTAATAAATTCTTACCATTAGTAGTATAAGCTTCAGCCCCAAGTATGCACTAATAGAAAAAAGTCCGTAAAAAATTTAGTTAAAACTACTAAAAATTAGTTAAAAATTATGCTGCAGAAAAAAAAACTGCTAAATTAGCAGATTATTTTTGCTATATATTAGTAATATAGGAACAGCAAAAATATAACTGTTAAATATACAGAATTTTAGTTATATTTGAGCTAAATTTTTGTAAATGGAAAATAACAAATTAACCTGCTAAAATCAGCAAAAACATTTGCTAAATAATTAGTAGCCTAAAAAATCACCAAAAAATTTAAAATTTTCGAAGTTTGTTTTTTTGATTTTTTTTTAAATGCAAATAAAAATCAAGCCTTTTGAAAACAGCAGTTTACAAATTTTTTTAGCAAATACTTCTGCTGATTTTAGCAGAATAGACTGCTATTTGCATTCTACTAAATTTAGCTTAAAAATAGCAAAACTGTTGTAGATTTAACAGTTTATTTTTGCTATTTTTGGTCTACTAATATTTAGCAAAATTTTCTGCAGATTTTACAGTACAATTTGCTATTTTCCATTAACTAAAAGTGAGCCTTAATGTAACTAAAATTCTGTAAATTTAACAGTTTTAATTTTGCTGTTCTCATTTTACTAGTATTTAGTAAAAAAATCTACTAATTTCAGCAGTTTCTTCTGCAGCATCATTTTTAACTAATTTTTAGTAACTTTTTCTGCTATTTTTACAGATTTATTACTATGAGTGTAGCAAATAAAACAAAGGAATTCCCTGTCTGCATAAAATTTCTTCAAAATCGTATTAAAAAAAAATCGCGAATCAGCTGTTAATGGGTTAAATCTCTTCTTAAACTTTCTTTAGTCATTCTACTAGTAAGTAACTTTTAAGATTTAGTAAAAAACTTAAATTTTACTTGCTTTATGTAAACAATTTTTTGGCTTACATCCAACTATGCATATCTTGATAAACAAAAAGAATAAAAAGAAAATTGCAAACCAACCTTAACATTTAAATCATACATTCATAAATATAAGTAACATGCACGAACATGCCTTTTTAGTTATAGAAAAAAAATTTAAATTTCCTTTTTGTGTTAAACGCCTAGTTGTACTACTAGCCCTCGATGTACACGATTTTATTTTCACTAGAAGAACTTTTCATAAATAAATGGTAAAGTTTTTTAGTAAATTTTTTTAAAAGTGTATTAACTAAATGAAATTGTCTGAATTTCAATTAAATTTTATTAAATAATTCTATAATGAATGTTTTCTTTTCTGTTCGATTTGAGATCACATATTAACAACTTTGCTTTTTAAAATTATTTTCAAATAAATCTGAGCTTCACAATATAAGTTGTCAATCAGAGTTGAATGTCATAAAAATCAGCTGCGACGCTTTAAAAATTAAAGTTCAAAGTTATTTATTTTTTATTTATTATTTATTTATTTAGTGCAAATAAGACTTAAAGTCTCTTAAAATAAGACCTAAAGTCTCTTAAAGCACAATAACATGGTCAACGAACTAAAATTCGATTCTTAGTCTAATGTTGCTTCAAATTTGTTTCACATTCAATATAAATAGATCATCATCAATTATTAACCTATAAAGGCATGGATACTAATGATGGGTTATTCTATTTATTCTATCCTGCTGGCTTTATCGAATTTTTTCAGTTTTTGTTCTGTATAATTTACTTGTAAATTCTATCATCTTTCTTTCATGTAAAAATAATTAAAAAAAAAAGAAATATTGATAATATGTGAGCTAAAATCGAACGGAAAACATTTATTTACCACTTAAAAGAACAACTATTTTCGTGATTCTTTAACATCAGGAAATTAATCCTATCACTGTGCTTATTTTCCCAGGCCAGTATTTAAAAATTTTAATAATATTTACAAATTTTACAGTACATTTTTAGTTGATCTGAAGATTGTTATTTTTTTCTGTTTAAAGATCAAATATGACAAATTCCAATTAGAATTCACAATTTTATTTTACAACACATAGAGAAAAAACTTAAGAAAAAAACTTTCCTAGAAACAATGGTTGACAATTAATGCATTTTAAAGTGCAACCAAGCACTATCATCAGATTGTCTTTATGGGGTACTCTCTAGGTTTTAATGTAAAGATAAAAATAGCAAAAATAAAAAAGTTAAGTTTTAGTTAATTGAAAATAAGAAATTGATAAAATCTGCAGAAAATTCGATTAAATATTGGTAGGCTAAAAGTAGCAAACTGTTATACATATATCAAAATTTTTGCTATTTTAAGTTAAATTTAATTAAAATATTTGCAAAAAAAAAAAATGTAAACTAAGGATTTTAAAGCACAGGATTTTTATTTGAATTAATAAAAAAAGCTTTACAAAATTTAAATTTTTTTGTGATTTATTTTAGTCTACTAAATATTTACCAAAATGTTTTGCTGATTTTAGCAGGTTAAGTAGATATTTTATATTAACTTAAATATAACTAAAATTCTGTTTATCTAACAGTTTTATTTTTGCTGTTCTTATTTTACTAAAATTTAGCAAAAATACTCTGCAACTTCCAGCAGTTTTACTGTATGGTAATTATTAACTAATTTTTAGTAGTTTTAACTAAAATTTTCGAAGACTTTTTTCTATTAGTCTATTTATTGTGCTGATCAAGGCTTAGATATAACATACTTTCGAGTACTAACAATATTTTTGCGTATGCAGTACTTTGTGTTGTCAGTTTTGTATTGTGTCGAGTGCAAGATTAATAATATTCAACTGTTTTTTGTTTGCATACATTCAAACTACAAAATAAATACGTACGTACTACAATGTATTAGAGACTAAATGTAATGAATCTCTAGGGATTAAATTCAGTTAGAAATTGAATTTTAGAGCACGATGCGGTTTGATGAAACGTTTTACTAGAAGATATTATAACTTTTCTTCCCAGGTGGAAACCACTCACCAATATTTTACTAATGATCATATATATTCCCAGTGATTATATTAGATCCACGTAGAAAATTTTGTGATCGTTTAGGATCATATTATGGTCATTAGTAGGGCAAGGAATTTCATGCACTTAAAAATAGAAAATATGCGCCTAAAATATGCGGCTAAAAAAGACAAATATGCACTTAAAAGCTTAAAAATATATTTAAGTTATTTATTTTGCAAACATACACAGAACTCCAAGCTTTTCCATAGGTCAATAAGGTTTTTAAGATGTTTATTTTTAAAAATAATGAGAAAAAATATTTTGATTGAATCAATATATGAAAACGTATAAATTTTTTATATTTTTCAACAAAATAAAAAAAAAAATCATTAGGAACATATTATGATTATTTCAAAACTAAAATAAGTCACACTCCCTATTACAGACCCTCTTCAACAATTGTTTTCTACGTGAGTCCAAATAAAGTAAATCACTTTTTGATCACTTTTTACCTAATTTATTACACTAAGCACTTTAATGTACGGATAAAAATAACAGCAAGGGGATGTTTGATAATCCACATTTTGCTGAATCTATTTGGGTAGACCGGATTCCTTCTTCCAAAAACAATCACTATTGTTATTAATACAAATATGTTACTTTTCCATTTTATGTCTTTTTGTTTAATATGTATGATTTCATTTTATAAAAAATATACTGAACATCTTAAAGTTGGCGAAACTATGACAATTATTGTGGACATGATCTCTCTCAATTGAGATAATAATATGATTGTAATCAGAAGAGAAAAACATGGTTATCCAGATAATATATAGTTGAAGACAAGAGACTAACATGATAACCGAAAAATGAGATATTTTAACTAAAAATGTTTATGGCTGACCATATCATTTGTATAGTATGAGTAATACATTAATAATTTAATTGCAACAATCAACTATGGTAGTAAGGAACATAGTTTTGTAGCCGTGATCATATTGCAACCATATCTTTTCTCTGCGTGTAGTTTGCGATTAAATATAAAGGCACATCTACACAAGAGAGAGAAAAATGCTAGATATAGAGCAAAAAACACCTCTAATTAGTTCTATTGTGAATGATTTAAGCTATTTAGAGTTGTCTTTTCAGTGTTGCCATTTCAGTGCTTTTCGGGTATTTTTTGGTGCTTTTTTCCTTCACGTACCCGGTGATTTTTTACAAATACCCGTTTATAAAAAGCGGGTATTTACAGTGCTTTTTCATATTTCTGGCAGTGCTTTTAGTGCTTTTTGTACAGTTTATATTTTTGGTATTTGTTCTCCTTTTTGAATTTTTCTTGAATTTTCTGTCAAAGTTGAAAAAATAATACGAAATATACAAAAAATACATTTTTTCACAATGTTTGTAGTACAATTTTAAATAGCAACTTCGTTATATTTAAACTTCAAAATTTTGAAATATTAGTCTGGTGCTTTTTACCCCCTTTTTGGTTATTTTTTGAACCTTTTTTACACGATTTTACAAGGCTAAAATGTGTTTTTAAAATATGGACTTAAATTTTTCAAAAAATTATTATCGTGCTTTTTTACCCCATTTTTGGTAAATTTTTACCCTTTTTACCCGTTTTCACAATGCTCGCGGTGCTTTCCTGCCTTCAAGAGTTGGCAACACTGTGTCTTTTGCTCTTTATCTAACAGTTTTCTCTCTCGTGTAGATGTGCCTTAAAGAAATTTTATTGCTCTTCGATTGGAATATTCACTCGAAAACTTTTTGATAAAAGTGTGACAGGCCACGACCTTGTTTTTTTTTTTTTTTTGAAATTTAATTCGCCGCAATGACTTACAATCACCTAGAATTCGTTAAGAAATCCAATCTTTTGTAGTTTATTTTAACAAAATTCAATCAATAAATCTTTTCTTTTCATTCTCACTTCATATTCTTTTTTATAATACCAAAAATCCATATCCATTTAACTTTCTACCTAAAGTCTAAAATTAAACACAGTAAATCTCAATTTATTTACATTTTCCGCACGACTTAACAGCCATACACAACAGCGTCGTATGTGGCACAATACAGAGTTGGGGATGTAAGGAAGTGAAATAAAAATTTCAAACCTAAAAACTAAACTTTGACAGACTCCTGCATTCATTTATTAATGTATTTTATATACCTACATAATATACACATTAGGGTGGCAGTTTCCAGGCGAAATCATTTCACATTTAATCTCAAAAGTAGATAGCGAAAATTGGAGTCAGAATAGATATAAGAACAAAATTCGAATTAAAAAATTCCCTGTTACCAAGGGCCCTTTTCACAGGGATATTATGACACATAATTTTCAATTGATATCAATTTTTTTTAATCGCATAAAGGGTTGTTGTTATAAGGGTATCTTTGATTATACATATCGCGTATTTAGCTCGAGTTTAGAGTTATATGCCATTTTACCAATTTTTCTGCATTACCTCAAAAACCCTACGTGAGATTTGAAAACAAAAATATTCGTGTTCAAAATAATGAAATTAATTCACATTATGCGCCATAACATAAATATATTAGAAAAATTTTTTTTATTTTTTTCACAAAATCTAAAATTTAAATAAAACTGCGCCGCAGCCCCGATTTTATCGAAATTTTGACCATATACTTTTGAGATCAAATGTAAAAAAAAAACGATGACAGTGAAGTGTGCCCATCTCTTAATTTCTAAAATTTCGCCAAATAGCTGTCACCCTAATACACAAACACGTGTGTACGTAAGGAATTTACATGACATATTTTAAAATGCAAAGCATGCATACTTACTTTACACTCTTACACTTACTACAAAACAATATACCTAACCAAGTGCGGAGTAAACAGTGACTTTTACAATTAAACTTACAACGCCAACACACAAGATAGTTTAAAGTGTGCTAATAAATCTTAAAATTTCGTAAAAAAAAATTTCACTTTAATGTTAGTGTTCACTTTAGAATTGGTGAGAAATATTGTTGTTATTTTAGAACTATTGTGAATGCAATGTATACTAGAAAATAATTGCACTAAAAGAAAAAATTCTGTAAAATTTTCTGCTAAAATTATTGCAATCATCAGAATCTGTTTGTAACACATTAGAAAGATAAAAAAACAAAAAGAAAAGATCTGTTAAATCGAGAAGATTTTAGCAAAATTTTATTTAATTGTAAATGACAATTTACCTTCTCATGTTAACAACAACTTGTTGTTGAATATTAGTAAACAAAAACATTACAAAAAATGCTAAATTTTCAAAGAGTAAATTCTTATTTGCAATTAATCAAATTATAACTCAAACATTTCTAAAATTTTATAGTTTTCACAGTTTTATTTTTGTTGTCTTTATCTTACTAATATTTAGCAAACTTATTCTGCTGATTTTTGGTGGGCCCTTTTTAACTAGTATTTGGTAGCGTTTTCTGTTATTTGTACAGATTTATTTCTATTTAGAAAATAAATATATTTTTACTGAGTTTTTAAATCTAAATTAATGTTGGGAAGATAAAAAAATGCTAAACGGAAATTTTAAAACAATACGCGAAAAAACTGCCAGAACTGGTAAAACTAGAAAAAGCGGATAAATTAAAAACTCGTTCAGATAAAAAAAAGGAAATCGCCGAAATTAGAAAAAACGGCAATAATAAAACTTTTCAGTAATTTCAAAACATCTGGAAAAAAATTGAAAAAATCGCCAAAATTAAAAAAGCACCAATATTAAAAAAAAAACAACAACAGTTAAATAATCACAATAAGTTATTGAAAAAATCACCAAAACTTAAAAAAAAATTATAAAGTTGTACATAAAATAAAAAAATCCCTGAGGAAAATATCGCCAAAATTAAAAAAAAAAATCGCCGATTTAAGAAAATCATAAAACTTAAAAAAAATTTACCAAAATTTTGAAAAGTCTAAAAAAAATTGAAAGAAAAATGTTAGAAAAATGAATCATTAAAATTGAAAAACTCACTAGGAACGCGAAATATGACACGGAGGTTCCACATCTGTCCTAGATGTCCGCCAATACAAAAGTTTTGTAAATTCCTATTGGAAGGGTCAAAAAGACTAAAATCGTTTTAGCTAGAAACCTGAAATTTAAAATATGTGTTCCCTGGGAGAATAGGCTAATTCTCGGAGATGGCGTTTTTGGAATTTTTGCCAGAGAGGTGGTAAAAATTGGGGTTTAATAATAATGTCTGGCTTAGACATCCGTTAAGATGGGATTTTTATAAATTTCTACTGGGAGGGACAAAAAGGGGAAAAGTCTCCGCCTTGACGGTCTGCCCAAACTCCTTTGGCTAGAATTCAATAATAAGGTACCTTTTGAAATTTCTGTCTGAAACGTGGTAAAATTATGGTTCAAAAGAAGATAAGTGCATCCCTTAACGGCTAAATTTGAAATTTAAAGCATGAGTGGAATTGGAGCACTAAAATTGGGAACAAAATAGAATATAACGGGAAAGGAGTAGAATTGAAACACTAGACAAGTGGAATGTAGTGAAATGGAACGGTAAAGGAGTGGAACTGAAGCACTAGGCAATGGGAATGAAATGGAACGGTATGCGAAATCGAAGGAAACGGGTGGAATTGAAACGCTTAGCGCAGAAAACAAATTTCATACCATTATCATTAAGCAACGAAACTAAATGCTTGAATCACAATAGTTAAATTAAAAATTATGATGAATATTATCTGATTACAATTGATATTAATGCAATGCTAATGAAATCATGAATTATTTAATTAGTTCACTCAATTCATTAGTAGAGGAATGCCCTCAGCAAAAACATTCCAAATTTCGTATAAATATATTCCGATATTTAAAACTACTACTAATGAAGTAAAGGCGTTTAAAGCTCTTTTATAAAGAGTTTCTCAATGGGGAAGGGTTTGACAGTCCATGTTATGCTGTTATGTTACTTTACCTTTTATTAATGTTGGGCTTTTTGATTTTGACTCGAATTATAAAAATTCTTTAATGAGATTTTCGTGATAATCAGGACGCCATATATTAAAAACAAAATTGCTAAAAAACTTGTACAAATTGTGCCAAATATTCCACACAAATTCATATTTGTTTTATATTTCTGAAACAAACGTTGGTAGCCGATTCATTTTAAGACTAACTGTGTGTTACTCAGTTTCGGTATGTAATGTTTTGCTATTGTAATTTTAATTTAAGTTTACTTTTGCCTGTCTGCCTGCTTGCCATGCTCGTAATAGCTTTTAGTTAGTTGTCAATTAAACCTGTAGTTATATCAAAGTTTTGAATATGACTAAACAAGTGAAGTCGTACGATTTGGTAATTTCTTTCTAACAATATACTGCTATTACTTTTAATTCTTTAGTTTATCGAAATTTACCTTGAAGTTGTTGACCTATTCTTAATAATACTTAAAATTAAATTCAAAATTTAGTGTGCCTTTTTTCCTGAAGCCTTAAAAGTACTGGTACACATATACTACTCAATATTATTGTAAATATTATTGCCAATATTGTTGTCGTTTTGCCCTACACCGTGCTATAAAATGTACAATATTTTTCACTTTTCGTGTTTGCGTTTAACTATTTACAATATACTGTAGAAGCTTTCAATATGACAAACGCAGCGACAAAATTTTCCACAATTTTTTATAATATTTAAAATTTTATTGATAGTAGAAAGTATTTTAAAGAATAAGTCTAATAAATGTTTCTAAATCTAAGCATTTTGCATTCTATTGTTTGCCATACAGGAATTTAATTTCAATTTTTTATAACATACATTTCTCCTAAAACTAAGACTCATTAAATATTTATTGACAATTTTTGCTTAAATTTATTTTATTCTAGGAAAAAACTTATAAGCAACTTATGAAAGTGTGTGAAAGTTTATAAATATTTAATAAATTTTAAAGTATCGATTTCATATATTGTTTGTATTTCTATTCTCTTTTTACAAATTTTTCTTTTAATAGATTTATAAATCAAGTTGTTTTTCTTTCATTTTCTAAATTACGTTTGTCTTGATTAATGGACAACAATTGACTAGTTACTTTTTCTCAATTATTTTTAAATGAAAGGAAAATAAAGTAATTTATTTTATAATTTTTTCTTTTATCTGTGATATAAGAAAAGATTGCACAATAATCTGTATTTACTTATGTGTCTTAGGAAAAAGTTGAAATATTACAAAAAAAAGTTTACCACACTATTTAGCTGGAAGGAAAGACAAAAAGAAATGATGTATAAAACAATCATTATTGCGGATACTTAATTATAAAATAATGCACGTATAGTTGGGAATATAAATGTTATCGTTGCAGTAAAAGTTGTTACAAGAGTTTAAATATAAATTTACGAAACAGAAACTTCTTTTGAAGTATTTTTTCTCAAACATATTTAGTTGCAAAGAAAAAGTACATTTTAAGAAAATCAATAGATAGTTTCAGAAGTTATAGCGAATTTTGAGCAACCAAATGTATAATTTGATCAATGAGCATAAAATCTCAAGAGGATGCATGCGTCTCTTTCTCCGTTAACTGGCTCTGACCGACATTTGAAGAAATTTTATTAGAATGTGATAGGTTAAGTTTTATCGTTAAATTTTAATAAATATTTATTAAAAATTGTTTCAATAAATACACATAATATGAAACAATATAATAAAAAAATTAAACCCGTTAACTGCAATTTAATTTCTTGAAATCTCAGCCAGAGTCAGTGAGAGAACGAGTAACAGTACATGAGCGATATGCATTAAGCCTGATTTGAGCAATAAACTAAGGAGGGTATACATTAGGGCGGATCGAAAAAAGTGGAAAAAGCCATTTAGTCCGGTTGAAACATATCGCATTTCGTGGTTCAGAGTTTGACAACAGGTACATTTTTCTTTTTGATAAAAAAACAGGTGTATTTTTTTTAATGAGGCTATGTAAAATTTATATGGCGTTGAACTAATACAAAAATACAGGCGCCAATTCTTGTGTAATTTATTGATCTGTACACTTAAAATAAAACGTCAGTAGAAAAATCTGTCAAACCGGTTACAAATCGACTTGACTAATTTTTAACAAATTTTTAGTTGAAACACTGATTTAAGCAAAGATTTTAGTTATCTTCATGTAACAGTACTAAAAATCCTCAGTTCTTTAACTATTTTTGAGGGTGAATTTTCAAAATTATTTAAAACTAATTTTTAAGAACCCCTTTGTTAAATTATACAAAATTTATTGTTAAAATATAATATTTTCATGTTACTGTTATTACCCGGTAGATGGCGCCACCAATGTATCCCAAGTTTTAAAGATGGCGCTATTTCTTTCCTCCCGATTTTTTAAAATGGCCCATATCTCGAAAACTAAGAGAGATAGAGCACAATTGGTGAAAATTTCGACTACCCCCAGACGTAAAATACCCCAGCGAAAGGGGTTATCTCTATCCAAAAATGGACCTTGGAGACGCCTTGGACCCTCGGAAGTTTTTAAAAAAAATTTTTCACTTCATAAATTGGCCTATATTTCGAAAACTAAGCGCGATAGCGCAAAACGAACAAAATGCTTGTTCCTACGGAGTGCTTTTATATGCCCTTAGATTATATGGACTAGGAACGGGGAGGGTCCTGAGAACCTAAATTTGAACAAATTTAACGACTCAGTATAATTACAAATAAAACTGTAGTTTCCCATGTGAAAATCGAAATATATATGAACATACATGATCATACATTGCCTAGTATATGATCATGCATAGTCATACATGATCATATACGTCATTGCATGGGTCAATGTATGACCATACATGATCTCATAAATTTCCATATATCTTCGGATCCGAAATTTGCCAACCATAACACTATCAAATCTAGTAGATTCTATGGCAAAACTATGTGCGGAGGTCATATGCAAGAAAGGGTATCATAGGAAGTACTGAAAGTTGCTTAAGTTTCGAACAGCAATATATGGAGCAGAGAAACAAGCCAGCCGCCGTGAGCCGTTTAAGCCGTCGCCGCCGGTCATTTTTGCTTCAGCCGCCGCCGCCGATTTTTTTCGGCTCATTTCGGCTGGAAGTATCAATTTTCAAATATAAAAAATTTAAAAATAAATATATTTTTTAAAAAGAATTTACTAATTCATTAAACTTGAACAACCAGAGCTAAAAACAATTTTTTTATATGAAAAGAAAAAAGGTAAAATCTTCTAAATATTAAATTTTTATAAATATAATTTTTTTAAGCTATAAAAGCTTATATAAATTTATACTGTGAAAAAAATTAAAAAAAAAATTTCTTAATTGGTTAATATAATAACTCAGAATGCAACTCTTTGCAGATGTGTAAAAAATCAATTAATAAAAAAACATAGCTGCTTAACTTTGCATTTAAAACTCAATATATGTATTTGGTGTACGCATTTTTATCAAAAATTATGACGAAAAATCGTTACAGAGTTGAAGTCGTGTTAGCATAGATATACGAAAAAGTTTGTAAAATGTATTAATTTTTGTTAAAAGCGTTACTTCTCCTCTTCATATAAATTTTTACAGTTAGTGTTTAGCTTCATTGGTTATTAAAATATAAGCTATTAAAGTTAAAAAACCTTACGAGTTACTGGTTACGGAGTTTACATTTGGCCTATAAAATTGGTTACAAATTTTATGTATTAACCAAAAATTGGTCAGATTGTTATAAATTTTGTAAAACAGGTGACAATGCGCTGATATATATCGAAATATATAACTCAAATATAATCCATGCATTTGAAATTAGCTGGTTACATGGTTTTTATCACATTTTTTGATATCACCCATATATATTTTTTCAATTCTAAAATACATTTTTAAAAATGTAGTTTTTAGTAACTTTAATTGGCCATATAAGGTCCTAAGGGCTCGGTTATGTAAATGAAGATTTAATAAAAAAAAAAAAATGGTCCAGTTGAATATTTTGGATAAATTAGACATTTTGTAACAAATAAATGAAAAAGTAAAGATAAGAGATATTGTAAAATTCTATAATATTTAGAAAAGGACACTTACGGATAAAATGCTCAAACCAATGTTCGAATTGATCACATAATTTCATCATTTAAGGACATTATTGATTGGGCATCTAATTCAAATGGGTCCCTACAAGATATGTGCATCCTGCCCAAACTTTCTCACAAAGCCTCCATTCAAAAGACTTCAAACAAGTTAAATTTCTTAAATCAATCGATATGTATTTTTTCTATGGTCTTTATTTATTCCTTAATTTGTTAAAATTAAAAAGAATAAATAAAAAAAATTGATTCCCAGTATGCTTTGTCTGAAAATTCTATAAGAGGCAAAAATTGTTTTGAGTTCCAAGGGGGTTATTAATTTCCCAATGTTGGGATTACTTTGGAGCCCTTTACATTGGCAAAAAAATGTGCTGGCAAAATTAATATTTTGCAAGTTATGTTTCAACGAAAAGGACTTGGTACTAAAAGGGTATGTTTATAATTTATTAAATAAAACTTGTATGTTATATTAAATATTTAGGTCCATTTGTTAGATATAGTCTTGACTAGCCATGGATCTGCGCGAGCATGAAACAAATCACACGTGAACCAACAACAAATCTTATATAAATTGATTTTATATATATTTTTTTGCGAGTGATTTTCTGACCGTGATAAAGTGCAGACGTTAATTGTGATCTCTTTTCTATAATTCTATTTAAAATTAAAAGCAATAACATTTGTTATTGTTTTAAGAAAAAACTTTTTTTAATACATTGTATCAGTGCTGCCATAACGGCGATTTTCTCGTCAGATCTAGCGATTTTATTTCGCCCCTAGCGGGAAAAATTGTCCTGTAGCTATTAGCCAAAAATCTAGCGATTTTTTTTATCAGCCGAAATATAATTTTTAAAACTCGGTTTTATGTTGAAAAATATTATAAAACTCGCACATTGATATTCCTTTATTATAAAACACAACATCTTAAACGATTTTAGTAAAAAAAACTCTAAAAATACACATTTCGATAAAATATGGGTATGCACTTTTTCATCGTACAACGCCCTCTATTGTGTATTCGTAATACTAAGATTAATTCAATGAAAATCAGGACTCATTATTTGAAGCTTAATCGTAAAATGTTTCATTATTTAAAAGTTTATAACACTTCTTATTAACATATTAAAGAAATTTTTGAGTAAAAACTGCTTTAAGTACCATTTTTCAACAATCTAGCGATAAAATCGCTAAATATTTACACTGTTTATAATCTAGAGATTTTCTAGCGATTTTTGGGTCTGATCTAGCCATTTATTTTCAAAATTTGTTGGCAACACTGCATTGTATATTGAAATCAACAACAAATTATTACTTATTATTCAGTAGTAAACAAAGGGATTAATATTCTGCTATACTAATCCTCTGCTGTTACAGCAAAATGGATAGTAGCAGCGAGTCTACTGAAACAAGCGATATTGTCTGGTAGACAGTCGCTGAAAACTAAACAACGAAACGACGACAAAATCGATCACCAGGATTAGTTAAGCATGCAATCAAAATAAAAAAAACTACCAACAATGATGATTAGGGCAAGGAATTCCATGCAAATGCATGTTATTTCTCGATAGTCCAAAACTAATATGGACTAAACATTTATCCGAATCATCAAATTTAGAACAAACTGGCATCGATTTGTAGTTGCATTTTTTGACATAAATGCATGTTTTTGCATATTTCGACTTTAAATGCATATTTGGTAGCTTTTTAATGCATATTTTGTGCTTTTTAATGCATATTTGTTCATATTTTTCATTTTTAGTAGCATTTTTTATTTTGTAAAAAAATATAAAAAATTTATACGTTTTCATATTTTGATTCAATCAAAATAAACATTTTTAAAACTTTATTGACCTATGGGAAATCTTCGAGTTCTGTGTCTGTTTGCAAAATAACTAACTTAAATAAATTTTTAAGTTTTAAAGTGCATTATTTTTGCAAAAATTATAGTTTTTAGTGCATATTTTTTTTTTTAACCGCATATTTTTCATTTTTAAGTGCATGAAATTCCTTGCCCTAATGATGATATACCAAGTACCTACTAGCAACAACATGTTTGCTGCACTTGATGTAGACAATAATGATGATGATAATTATATTAACGATAAAGCTAACAAAGAGCTGTCTGAAGAAAAACCGCCTCCAATAATTATTCCAAATGTTTCAGATATAAGAGCGATGATGAATAACTTTTCAAAAATAGTAAACCTTGAAGATTATTCGCACAAATCCTTGAGAGATGGTCAGGTAAGAGTAATGGCAAAAAACGTAAAGGCATATAGAGTGATAGTAATATATCTATCTTTTGTAAAAAAACTTAAACGTTTTCAAATCACATTACAAAATGTTGTTTTCAGCCGCTCAAGCCGCCGCCGCCGCCGATTATTTGGTTGCGCCGCCGCCGCCGATTTTTATCCGGCTCAACCTCAATCGCCGCCGCCGCCGCCGATTTTTTGCTTGCGCCGCCGCCGCCGATTATTTTGGTTGGCTTGTTTCTCTGATATGGAGTCAATTTCATTTTTATTTTTTTTTACTGGCAAGGAAATGGAATTAAATTTTTCTTGTTATTATTAGAATGTAGGCACATAACATAATAAAAATTAAAAGTGTTATTTTGTATAAACCAATTTAAAAAGAATATGTAGGACTTTGATTACTTTATTAGGAAAAGTTGCTTAGGTTTCGAACAATACTGTATATGGCCATATATGATCATATACGAGTATACATGAATCACATGTGAGCATATATGATCATACATGAGCATGTACGGTCGTATACCCTCAAATTTCGGATATATGGAAATATATGAGATCATGAATGGTCATACATTGACCTATGCAATGATGTATATATATGGGTTTACAAATTTTTTACTTAAATTTAGATTTGTTCAACTTAACAAAAGAATTTGTTAAAATCAACAAACTTTATTTTAAGCCAAAAAACAGGAATGTTAAAGTAACAAATTTTTCCGTCCGGCCAAAAGACGTAATATTTGAGTGTATTTTTGCTAAATTACACATGCCTTTTTTTTTGTTAAGTGTGCTAAGTGCGTGCTTTGTTAAATTTACATTGGTTAAAATTATTTAAAAATGAGCTGTGTTAAATTTACAGTGATGAAATTTGGAAATCAAAATCAGCAATAAATATATTTTTTCTAAGAAGACAAGGTAAACACCATGCTTAAAAATGCTTAAAATTTTCTTTGACATAAGCAAATCAATATGGTGGATTTACATCTCTAATATAAAAGAATTAGAATTCAAAAATTATTAATGCGAATAAAAGCAAAAAAAAAATTTTTTTTAATGTAATTGTCATCGCAAAATTGTGTATTTTTATTAAAAAAATACAATCTTAAAATTACTGAGTAATTACTTTCCAGCAATGAGTACCCTAAGAAAAAGTCAGAATCGAGTACTCAGTAGGTACTCAATACTTTTACAGACATATGTAGTAATTTTTTATTTGGTAAATTTTTTGTTTGTAAAGCTTTTTTTGTAATTCTCATTTCGTTTTTTGACACACAGTTTATTATAGAGACGGTTATTGAATGGAAATGATGAATATAGTAAATCACTTATGCAGCAAGATGAAAATGAAGGGAACATTGTGGACAAACAGAACTGCGAAATTTTTTGCTTTTACTATTTGTTTTATTAATCTTCTGCAAAATAATAGCACTACAATAAAAATTAATTAACTAGGGTTACCATATAAAAATTACAAAAAATCATCCAAATAAAATTTTATAATTTTTTTTAAAATCTCAAAATTCGTTTGATGAATAAATTTTAACAAATTCTCACTATCTTACGTCATGTTATAAAATGAAAACAAAAATACAATATTTAAATTTTGAAAGTTATATTAACATGTGGGTGATCAACATTACCTAGTTAAAAAATTTTTATGACTTTTCGTATTCTAAAACAAGATGTAGTTAAATATGAGTAGCTGAGATGCAAAACTCGTTCGTTACACATTAACTAAATTTTGGGAAGAATCAAAAAACTTGTTGCGGCTAATTAAATTAACAAAATTGGTTTAATGCTTTTAATTGTTAAATGTTATGCCATTCTTGATTAAAAACTCAACAGCTGAAAAATCGAAAATATCCTCACAAGTCGCATAAGAACTGTCAGAATTTCGTTTTTTAAATTTTTGTAACGAACGAGTTTTGCATCTCAGCTACTCATATTTAAGATATAATTTCATATAATTGTATATAATTATGTCTTGGTACATATGTTCCAACATATAGTTATACAAAATTTCATAGCATGATATATGCCTATATCAGTACTATTTTAATTGCGTTATGCTAAAATTTTAGGACCAGTTTTTTAGTCAGAACTAAGAACTATTTTTGTCTAAAATATATCTCAAATTAGATCTGTGCTTCAGCCTGCTGTATTAGCGGCTTAATGCTTTGGACTATTCGTTAATCCACAATTTAGTCAATTTAATGTCAATATGTTTAAACAAACATATCAGATTAAAAATTTAAAATATTTTATCATACATGTATTTTTTTATATGCAAAATATTCACAATATTATATTCTGTATAAAATTAAACACATTTTGCGGTTATGTTGTTGACATTTGTGATTGCTGCTGAAGTTTATGGACATCGACATATTCAATAATTTATGTAGTGGTGTTAATATTAAAAAAATAATCTCCAATATTCTGTATAAATATTTATTAATTTAATTGCAGTAAATATAAAAAAAAAAAACTTAAATATCCCAGCAGAATTTTAGGTACACTGCATATAATTCAGTGTGAAATCATATTATTTTTATTCGCAAAAGTCGTTTCTGTAAGTAGTTGTCATTATATGTGCACCTGCTTACCCGCTCCAATACGAATATATAAAAAATAAATGGTTATTCGTATGCTGATAAGCATTTAAAAAATAAGTAGTTACAAGTTGTTAATTACTCAGTAGTTCAAAAATAAGTAGTTACCAATGTCACATTATTTTTGAAATTAAATTAGTGCGGGAATGACATATCATTATTTTTTGGACTACAAGTAATGACATCGACTTACTTTCTGCATTATTTTCAAACATATAAAAATGAGTTACTAACATAGAGAAATTACTAAGGAGTGATACTCGCAAAGTGTTTTGTCGCCATTGTTGCTTTTTTGACAAAGATCAGAACAATAATATTTACGAATGTTCAAAAGAAAATAAGAAAACTTTTTCCAGCATTTTTGACTTGAATTCACACCACAATATTTTGCTTTAAAAAACATCGGAATATCTTTACAATTTCTTTTCAGATTAAAAAATGTTAAACAAATTTTTAATTTAAGAGTAAAATCTATTTATTCGTAAAGTTTTTTAAAGATACAGATAATTGAAGTCGTTTTTGCTGCCTGTCTTTGATTTGATCGTCAGTGTTGTTATTATTCTGCTTTACGTCATACAAATCCGTCCTAGTTACTTTTGCCATTATTTCAAAGCAAACAATTTTTATCATTATTTCAAATATAAAGTAATGTTCTACATTTTTTTGAAATCTATTTTTAGACTCGATATTTTTTCAACACCACATATTTTTTGATTTTTTGTATGTTGACGCGTCAGCATACTACGAGTACTATGTATCAGGTCAATTATGTTTGGATCAATCAAATATAACATGTCGAGATAGCTCAGATAGTAGAGCCAACGAGGATATATAATAGGAGGGGCAAAACACTACAGTCACAACAAAAGACAAAACCAACAAAACATCAAACAAAGATCCCGACGAGGGATACTGAAAATAAAAACATTTTAATGATTGAATAAAAATATTTATTTTTTAAATGTTGTGTTTGATGTTGAGAGTTTTGTTGCGTTTGAAAGATTTTGGGACTCCTATTATATATTCTCGTTGTTAGAGCTATCGACTGGCAATCTGAAGAGTCCCAGGTTTAATTCCCGGCTCGAACAAAATTTTATTAAAAAAATTTTGCAATGAAAAATATTTTTTTCAATAAAACTTATTTTTTTGAAAATCTATATCTAGACTTATTATTTTTGTAAATGCTGGTAAGCATATATATTTTTGGATTTAAAATATGCTGATGTGTAAGCATTAGGCTGGGTCGATTTGTGGGAAGGCAAAAAAATCGGCCATGGCTCAGGGAAAATCGTATTCTAGGGATCAAAATAAGAAACTTTGCCGAAGGAACCATACCTCTAAAACAAATTCTACTACCCCTAACTGTTGACTTTTGTCCCGTAGGGTCAAGTTTTGAAAAATCCCACTTTGACCCATTTAGAGTGCCCCAATCGAGTCCAAATGTATGACCGACCCCCACTAACTTTGGAGGGCCGATCCACCCATGCCAGTGGTACACCCCCTGGAACTCCCCTGGGGGGTTCCCCATACAAACATTTTAAAAAATCACCATTTTTGGCACTTTATTTTATTATTTTTTATTTATTTTATTTATTTTTATTATTTTATTTATTTTTTCTCCTTAGAAATTTATTTAGTCAGAACATATGTAAATGAAAAAATTAATTTAACTTAGTAATAGAAAAGAAAAAATGCCCAGACTTGAAAGCAAAAAAGACTTCAAACAGTAATTTTTTTTATTTTCTTTTCTATTACTAAGTTAAATTAATTTTTTCATTTACATATGTTCTGACTAAATAAATTTCTAAAGAGAAAAAATAAATAAAATAATAAAAATAAATAAAATAAATAAAAAATAATAAAATAAAGTGCCAAAAATGGTGATTTTTTAAAATGTTTGTATGGGGAACCCCCCAGGGGAGTTCCAGGGGGTGTACCACTGGCATGGGTGGATCGGCCCTCCAAAGTTAGTGGGGGTCGGTCATACATTTGGACTCGATTGGGGCACTCTAAATGGGTCAAAGTGGGATTTTTCAAAACTTGACCCTACGGGACAAAAGTCAACAGTTGGGGTAGTAGAATTCGTTTTAGAGGTATGGTTGCTTCGGCAAAGTTTCTTATTTTGATCCCTAGAATACGATTTTCACTGAGCCATGGGCGATTATTAAATCGACCCGCCCTAGTAAGCATAATTCATTATTTTGCCCGACATCGCCATACAAATGCAATAAGAAATGTAATAGTAAAAGTAACTAGTTGCCATTACCAGGTAACCACATATCCGATAATGATTTTCTACACTTACATTTAAAATAATACGTCTGTTGGCTGGACAAAAAAATTTGTTACTTTAACAAAATGTATTCCTGCTTTGTGGCTTAAAATAAAATTTGTTGATTTCAACAAATTCTTTTGTTAAATTTAACAAATCTAAATTTAAGTAAGAAATTTGCAAAACTACAGTTTTATCTGTAAGTATACTGAGTCGTGGAATTTATTCAAATTTTGGGTCTCGGGACCCTCCCCGGGCCTAGTCCATATCATGTGAGGCGATATAAGGACACTCCATTGGAGCAAACATTTTGTCCGCTTTGCTCTATCTCGCTTAGTTTTCGAGATATGGGCCATTTTATGAAGTGGAAAATTTTTATCCATTTTTGGATAGAGATAACTCTTTTCGCTAGGGTATTGTACGGTTAGGGAAAGTCGAAATTTTTATCCATTTTGCTCTATCTCTCTTAGTTTTCGAGATATGGGACATTTTAAAAAATCGGGAGGGAAAGAAATAGCGCCATCTTTAAAACTTTGGATACACTGGTAATAACAGTAACACGAACATATTATATTTTAACAATAAATTTTGTTAAATTTAACAAGTTGGTTCTTAAAAATTAGTTTTAAATCATTTTGAAAATTAACACTCAAAATTAGTTAAAATACTGAGGATTTTTAGTATTGTGTTAAATGAAGATAACTAAAAGATTTGCTTAAATCAGTGCTTCAACTAAAAATTTATTAAAAATTAGTCAAATCAATTTGAAACCGGTTTGACAGATTTTTCTACTGACGTATTATTTTAAGAGTAGTAGTAGCGCGTAAGCGAGACTGCTTGTAAAAACGACTTTGTCTAATAAAAATAACTAACTAGTAGTTATGCGGAAATATAAATAGTAAAAACTTTTAGTTGCATTATATAACCCATGCGCGCTTCCACCAATTAATATAAGGGGAAAAATCATACGCCTCAGTGGCCAACTCAATGTATTTGTCTACGGTGGCGTATGATTTTCCCCTAATATTAATTGCTCGAACCGCGCATGATATAACCATTTGTCTGGTAATGAAAAATTTTGCTGGGATTTAGCAGACAAATATTGATTACACTAGTCTACAATAAGGGCAACTAAATAAAAAAAAAAATTACTTCATATACATTGTTTTACAATTGGTTGTAATTTAAGTACAAAAATATATAATAACGCTTCGTCCTTGGGCCAATATAAGTCGGTGCACCAAATGCCATCGAGATATTTTTATATTTGCGACCTGTAGCGTGAGAACATGCCCAATTTTGGGGGACCTGTATACGGATACTGGGTCTCAACACGAAACGACTCTAAATAAAATCAATAGGCATTGTCCATGGGCTCATATAAATCATTTAAACAATTTCATTATAATATCTTTAGCGTAAATACGAATGCAATATGTCGAAACATGGTCCGAATGAAAAATTGATGCTTTTCAAAAAGTGTTGATTTATGACTACAAAATTCTCGTTACGTTGATTTCATGTACGTTATGCATTGTTTCGGTTTGTGCTTGCCAATCATCATTTTCTTATTGCACACAACTGATGAATGGGGTGATGCCCAAGAAACAATTGTATTGTTTCTGAAACAACAAATTAAATCTAATACGACAATATCATATTAGATACAATAAATATATAAGTAATTTAAGTATAATTTTTATGAAAAACGGTACATAGAAAATTACTTTCAAAATTTGTATGCAGCATACGAAAGTTTATAAGACAGTATGTATTGAAATAGTAGTTTTTTTAGCTGTTATATAGTATAATTTTCAAGTTACATTTCGTTGTGAAACATTTGCCAGAACTTCGAAAGTTATCAATTGTTCTCTTCGTAAAGAAGAGGTAGGCTTTACATAAAAATAAAAAAAATATTTACAGAAACTACATCTAGTCGGATTTGAAAATTAATGTGTTTATAATGTTTAGGGAAAAAGGTTATATTCTTCTTCTTAACCTCAAACCTACCCAGCAAAAAAAAATTGCTAGTAGTGCTTTAAAAACTACTTTCAATGCTTCACAAGTATCCGTTAGAGTATTTTTACTACTTTTTTAGAAGTTATTCTGAACAACTTCAAAAAATCACTTCTCTCATTGCTTCCTAAGTATCCGTTATTACATTTTTACAGTTTTTTTAGAATTGCTTCTGAACCACATCCAAAAAATCACTTAAGTATTGCTTCTAAAGAGTAATTGCTCGTAAAAAGTGATGTTAAAAAGTGATGTTGTTATCATTTGGCATTTCCGGGTTCGATTCCCGGCGGGACCAATATTTTTTAATTTAAAAAAATTTTTTTTTATTTTATTAATTTTTTTTTTATTTTATTAATTTTTTTTTTAATATTTTTAATTAATTTTTTTAAAGTTAATATTTTTTTAATTTAAAAATTTTTAAAAATATGTATATATGAAATAATGGTGAGAAATAGTACTGAAAACAATATTGAATTGGAGTGCACCTTTTACACTTGTATAATAAGTACTTTTATTGAAGAGAATAAGGAACAATATCTCGAATTAACAAAGTGGTGATTTTATGCCAGTCAATTTTCATATCAAATAATAGCTCAGTGGTAGAGCGCTAGACTAGCAATCGTGATGTCGCAAGTTCGATCCCCGGTGGCGGCAATAAAAAAACTTTTTTTAACTTTTAATTGGTGAAAAAGAGCTTCCTTTGCACACGTTCAAAAAGTATTGAAAAAATGTTGAAGTGGGAGTACCTACTACTCTTCCATGACAACTCAATGTTAAAATCATTAGTGTTTATGTTAAAAAAGAAGTAGATCTAGGTCATCAATTGTAGTGCTTTTTTTACTCCTTCGGCATCTCTTTTTTTGCTGGGTACTTAATAAAAATATTTTTGTTCGCTTTCCATTTTGCTCCATTTTAAAGTCTATCAGATTTAATTCTCCTCTAAATTCAAATTTCATACATGTATTTAATTTTCTTTGAGTAATTATAGATTATTTTTTTTATAGATTTTTTCCTCATTCAATATATTTATTTAAAAAAATGGGTTTTAAAACAAAAAGTTTATTTTTCGATCTTTTATAGCAAATTATTTTTTTCTCTCACGTCTTATACACTAATTTCTTAAGCAACAACAGAGTAATTTTAGCATCTTTGCAAGTATTTTATTTAAACAAAAAAGTTTCTATGAACAACTATTTCATTAATGTTTTTTTAACATTATGTTATTTTTAAATTGTCGTGGTTGACTAACTTGAGGGTATTTTTATTATGAAGTAGTCTTAAGTGCGCATATGAAACAGTCTGTAGTGGCTGTCCTTCCTTCAGATGCAACTAGGTCGCATGTCAGCGTAAGTTCAACAGAAAAAAGAAAAAAAAAATTACTTTGTTCATTTTAACATGTTGAAGAGTTGCAATGCTGTTGTTGTTGCTGTTGTTGTACATGTATGCAGAGTATGTTTCAAGATAAAGGAATTGAAAATATGACGATGTTTATGGGTATTCAGTACACACATCATTTACATGAATACATACTACACCTATCCATTGTATGAAGATCTTGTCTTATAATACGATTCAGTAACCTAGTGCCTTGACATGCAATAAAATGTTAGCAAGCAATTGTCAAAATAATTTCATCTCAATTGAAGACACTCAAATTTAGAGTTTAATCAGCACTGGGTCGACAACGATAACGAGAATTGCTTTTTCATATATTTTGTATGGGACGCAAAATGCCGCCATGTCGCCCGGCGGTTTGTCGTCGTAATAGAATCTATTTTATTTTCATGACGACACACTAATACAAAATTGTTGCCACATTTTTAACTAATTAATAGTTGCCATTAGAACAGAGTTGTAGCAGTTCGTATTAGAATTGCAAAAATTCGTATTTTGTTTATAAAAATTTTTTTTTTTTTTGATAGAAGAAATACAATTGAAAATAAAAATACATAATTTACCGCAAAAAAGCAAAATTAAATACAATAAAATGTAAAACAACAAGAATTAATGCAAAACCAATTGAATTGATGAAGAATTGTGGCATGTGGAATACAAATATATTTTTGTTTTGCTTTCCTTTTTTTCTACAAATGTCGACGGTTGACTGTCGCAGAATTTAAATTAATCGCGACGACTTTTGCTGTGGTCGGTCGACAATCGACCCAGTTGTGATTAAACTCTCAATTTTATTGCAATATCATGATATCGCTGACATGTAAGCGGCTCTTGCAATGATGCCTGCCGTCAAATGTCACTTTTCGTTTTAATTTTAATTTTGTAATAAAAAAATAACAGAAAATTTGGTAAAAAAGAATGCAAATGAGTTTAATTATTTATTAATTGTAATAAATTTGTTCCAACAAAATTTTTGATCAAGTTCTGTAGCAATATTTTTAAGCCATATGTCAACTACGGGCAGGATAGTACGAAGGGATGTGGCACTTCCCATACAACCCAAAATTTAACAATGCTTTAACTCGACTCCTTTTATCCAACAGAATATGGCACAACATTTTATAATATGTCTTTGAATACTGTGCTTAATATGACAGTACAGCATGAGGGGGCGTGGCACCTCCCATGCAACCTAAAATTATTATTGGGTGGAATGAACGAAAATCTACAAATCATTATTTTAAGGGACATCCTAGCATACATAATTACAAATTAAAATCTTTATAAATTAATTTTGAAACCTTAAATAAATGTCTTATAATGAAGTAAATTATGTAGCCGGTACTGAAACAATTTTGCAGTTTTTGTAACTTGCCAAAATAACTTTGTATCTAAAGCAATAAAACTGAATATAAAAAAATTTTACAATCGGTTGGCAACCACACCAATTCCCCACCAGCACAGCTCCCATCCCATTAGTTCAGGAGCCCATAAGACAAAACAAGATATAATTGACAGAGAATCAGAAGCTTTGCTTCTAAATTTTGGGACAATTTTAAACAAAAATCATACATAGGTATTAGAACCAACAGCAGAAGCGGCTACAAAGGAAAATAAGTTATTGTACAACCGATTCTTTGGAACAAAATAATTTGCTGGGTGCTTAAAGAATACATTTTATTTAAATACTACTTTGAAAACATACAAATATTTGTAGAAAAGTAGTAGCATATTGCAAATATTTACTTATAAAACAATGTAAAATAAGTTTTGTAATGAACACAAAAATGTAATATGTATCAACAGAAACAAATTTAAGAAAATACATTTCTTTTGCATTCAATCTAAATAATGTGAATAAAACAAAATATTGCTTGAAGAATTTCTCTTACAGTTTTTTTTCCAAAGCTTTATTGACATTGTCTACCCCAATAGCAGTTAGTGTAATACACAGTAGTTTATGTATTTAGGAAACTGCATGTATCGAAGGATATGTTAGTACATATATTTAGTATTAAGGTGGCTGTTATTTGTTACATCTATAAAAGTGCAGTACACACCCCAAAAAATAGATACAGCAGAAAAATCTATATAGCAGTAAAACAAATAATGGAAAGTTGCAACCTAAGTACCTCTTAAGGTTGAAAGAACTCGGCCAAAGTTTAAAATTAGAATTCTTTTTGATGCATATTTCTTACAGACTGTAAATTGCCTCTCAGCTCCTAAGGTATTTTCTTATTAAACTTTATCAATTAAAAAAAAAAAATACTGTCCTAATTCATATGGGTGATATCAAAAAATGTGATAAAAACCGTGTAACCACCTAATTTGTAATGCATTACATTTGAGTAACATATTTCGATATATATCAGCGCATTGTCACCTGTTTTACAAAATTTATAACAATCTGACCAATTTTTGGTTAATACATAAAATTTGTGACCAATTTTATAGGCCAAATGTAAACTCCGTAACAAGTAACTCATAAGGTTTTTTAACTTTAATAGCTTATATTTTAATAACCAATAAAGCTAAACACTAACTGTAAGAATTTTTATGAAGAGGAAAAGTGCCGTTTTTAATAAAAATTAATACATTTTACAAACTTTTTCGTATATCTTAGCTATCACGACTTCAACTCTGTAACGATTTTTCGTCATATTTTTTGATAAAAATGCATATACCAGAATTTTGGAGTTATCTATTATTTATATTATTTATATATTATTTTATACTCAAATGATAGTTGGACTGTAAGTAATCATCCAGCATAACAGACTTGAAGCTTTTCTGCAGCATGTAACATTCTCGAGATGAAAAAGGATGTCTTTAATAAGATTTGAAAAAATGTTGTAAACTCCGTTCCTAATTTGTACACCAAACTATTTAGCGAGTAAGAAAAACAATGTCAAATTTGGATTAACCTTGTAGGCATCATGCGATTTTGTTTCGGAAAAAAATTCTGCCAAAGCGTTTCTGAAAGAATACGAAAAAAGTAACCAAATGTAAACTCCGTAACTGTAAACTCCGTAACCACAATTGTTTGCATCAGATTTCATTCAAATAAATGTAGATAAATGTTTAAAATATTTTAAAATAACCATAAACAGAGGTGATTCAACTAATATTTATGCGTCAAAAGACGATTCAACTAATAATTTTGCGTCAAATCAAAAAAAGTTATCAGTTTTTTACCCTAAGCTGCTGGAGCGAAAAACGATTGATTTTGCATTTCATTGGTTTTGAATCGATATTTCGAGTCATTACTGACATTAGTTTGACAAATTAAATTTGTTTCACACAATTTAAGAATTTTTTGATCGCGTAATGTTATATTTTTAATATATTATTTTGTAACTGCGCAACCGCTGTTGGGATTTTAAAAAATTTTATATTTTTGAAAAGCATTTAAAACGACCAAAAATACAAAATTAAAAAAAAAAATTTTTTTTTTCCCGGAATGAATTGTATTTTTATTCGCGAAACCGCCAATTTGATAAACACAAATTATATATCATTGGAAAGCAAGTTGAAAACCCAAATACGAAAAATTAATAAATTGAAGAAAATTCGTACGCAAGTTTTTTTGTTATATCTTTTGCTTGCAGAAATGTAAACTCCGTTACAACAAAACAAATTAAAATTGTTCAAAAAAAGTTATTGCGACAACTTGTAGAAGAGATTTTTTGCAATTAGGTTTATAATGACTAAACTTACTGATTCCATTAAGAAAAAACCGAAATATTAACACTTTTTGCTTCTCACAAATTTGGCCCAAAAATTCATCACATTTTTTGATTTCACCCATATATAAATTGTGTGTAAGTGCAAAGTTTTTTTCATATAATTCTACTTTAAATATGTAAATAGAAAAAGAAAACTTCAAGGAAAGACCCAACTCAGAGTTTTAGTTTTATTATACACTTTACGTCAATTGGATATGGTTGGTAACAATTTGTGTATTAACTTCTTAGGCTTAACTTAAATTACATTACTACTAACAGTCATTATGTACCCAGGTAGAAAATTACAAAGGGGCCAGAACTGGCAAAGCACCGAAATAGGTGGTATGAGTGCTTGTTAACAGCGCTTTCCCAACGCCCAAATGATAACACCGTTCCACGGTGGTGCCAATGCTTTACCAAGCCCTGGGAAAGCACTCATAAACATAAAAATCAAATGCTTTGCCAACGCTCAAATAAAAAAAATAAAGTGCTTTCCTGACACCCAAATGATAGCACCAAAAAACATAAAAATCACGTGTTTTTTTCCTTGCCACCAAATTATGAGCCCTCATCACTGAAGAATTTTAAATTACTTTAAAAATAGACGATTCTTGGAGTTATTGTATTGTGGAGTCAAAAACTATTTAAATATCCACTCTTAGAGTTTCTTTTTCAAAAACAAAATAATGTTATAGGAAAACAAGCGCTGGAAATTTACCCTTTTCAAGCGTTGGGAAAGCGTCCAAATTTAGTGCTTTGCCAGTACTTCTTTTTGTAAGACCACGGTCTACTTGCGCTTTGCCAGTGCTTCTTTTTTCTTACCACACATAATTTCCACCTGGGTAATGGGTCTCTAAATGTATATTTATCTGTAAACAGCAGAAATTGGCTTTTGTTGTAAAAAAAATCATAATTATTTTCTTATTTCCTTAAACTTGAGTTCTCTGTTGTCTTCACACAGTTGTACAACTATCTGATGAACTAATGGATTGCTGAGTGCTTACTCAACATATTGAGTATTTTGTCAGCGTAAAATTTTCATGATACTTTTGATCAAACATTGAGTGCGTTTACCAGACGCTCAACTGTTGCTAAACCGCTACTCAACAATCTGGTGAACGATTTGATTAGCTACCGCTAAGTCAACACGTTGTGGTAGCGCTACCTTGTTTTGGTAGCGTAAAAATTGTACGTTACTTGTGAGCAGTTAATGATACATCAGCTGTCGTTTGTTTTTTTTGTATATTTTTTTTTTAAAGAATAATAATCATATACAAATATAATTATAAAAGAATAAAAAATTTCGAAAAAATCAATGAAACATCTACAAATATTTTTATTTTAAAACAAAATTAAAAGTAGCATCGTTCACCAAATTAAGGTAATCAGAAAGCGTTACATATCAATTGTGGCGGTAGCGGGTTTCTCTGGTAAACCTGAGACATTTGTTGTTTTGTTATCAGCTTATTTTGGATCTCATTCGATTGATGGAAATAAATTCAATACAGAATTAAAAAAAAAAAATTTAAATTTGCAATTAAAGCAATGTTAAAAATAATTTTGTATTTTTTCTTTAAAAAAAATAAAACCTTTAGCAGAGGAAATTATATGCTACACTCAGAAAAAAAAATGTTAGTTGAAACATTTGTAAACGGTTTTCAATTTAACTTTACTAGTTTTATACTACAAATTGTTAGTAAAAATATATACTTTAGTTAACATTTTTGCTATTCTCATTTTATAAATTACTGAATTTTTAACTAATTTTCGTTGCTGATTTCAAAAAACCATTTTAGAAATTTTTGAAAACCGTGTTTGGTAAAATTAGAAAAATATTCTACTAATTTAAAAAAGCAAAGGATAAAAAGTGAATTAATTCCTTACTGAATAAATTCAACACTGAGTTGGTTAATTTCATTTTTCGTTCAGTGAATTGAAAAAAAATAAAATTACGTTCAGTGAATTAAAAAAAAATTACGTTCACCGAATTCAAAAGCTGTCTTCTGCCTTTCAGTACATAGTGGATGGAGTGTGTTCAAAATATTTTGGAAATAATTCAGCCGTTATTGGTTGGTTGGTATGAGATGGAACTTCATACGCTCATAGCAAGACTCTTTTGCCTCAAGATTAAAAGTTTCTTTAAGAACACATACAGTATTTATATTTTTCTAAAAGCATATACTAATAGAAAAAAAGTGCGTAAAAAATTTAGTTAAAACTACCAAAAATTACACTCAGATAAAAAAGTTAGTAAAGTAAAAAAATGCAAAATCTAATTACAAATCACGGATTTTTTTACTAATTCTCGCTGCTGATTTTAGCAAAACATTTTACTAATTTTTCAAAATCGAGTGCTAAATTTAGCAGAAAAATATACTACCCTGTTAAAAATCGATTATACATGAGCACATATGATTCATGCATGCCCATATGCATCAATATATGATCCATATGTGTGCATGAATGATTCATATATGCTCATATGAATTTCCATATATGTTCATATGTGTGCATTAACGAAATTTGAGGTAATATTTACATACATCATCATACATTTTCATATGTTTCCATACATGATCATGTGTGTACATTACCGAAAATTGAGGTAATATGTTCACGTCTGATCACATATGAATACATATGAACACATGTGAATCCTATAAGGAAGTATATGGACATGTATGAATTTGTATAACTTCATATGCCAGCATGTGTGAGTTCACACATGTCCATGAATGGATACATATATGTCGATTTTTAACCGGGTAATTAAAATTTTTTTTTTTTTGATTTTTTACAATTATTGTTTAATTTATATTTGTTACTATTGATATATTCTTAGTTTGTAAATAACACTCAGAAAAGTTAATTGTATCTCCAATGCATAAAAATGTCATAACTGGAGAACCGGTTGCAATTTTGACTCCAAATTTCAAGTACGATGAAGTAATTATACGCTTGTTACAATTGAAAAAAAAAAAAATTTTTTTTAGATTTTACAGTTTATTTTTAGTACAATTTTTTGCTAAGTTCAGTATATTGATTTTAAATTACAGTTTACAACAATTTACTGAAATTTAGTAGCTGCAACTAATTATTTGTACTAATTTCATTGTACTAAAATTATGATATTTAGTAAGTTTTTTAACTGATTTTAGCAAATCGATTTTGAATTGCAGTTTACATAAATTTTATTAAAATTTAGTAGCGGCTACTAATTTTTTCTACTAATTTTATTGTACTACAGATCAGCAGACATGTGTTGCTAAAATTTGCAAAAAATAGCGCTAGCCTCAAAACAGTTAAATTTCCCGTAATAACAGCAAAATTTTCAGTAGCCATTACAGACTTTTTTGGTTGAGTGTAGTTAAAAATCATGCTGCAGAAAAAAAATGTTAAATTAGCAGATTATTTTTGCTATATATTAGTAATATAGGAACAGCAAAAATAAAACTGTTAAATATACAGAATTTTAGTTATATTTGAGCTAAATTTTTGTAAATGGAGAATAGCAAATTAACTTGCTAAAATCAGCAAAAAATTTAAAATTTTCAAAGTTTTTTTCGATTTTTTTTTTAAATGCAAATAAAAATCGAGCCTTCTGAAAACAGCAGTTTACAATTTTTTAGCAAATACATCTTCGGATTTTAGCAGAATAGACTGCTATTTGCATTCAACTAAATTTAGCTTAAAAATAGATAGTTTATTTTTGCTATTTTCAGTCTACAAATATTTAGCAAAATTTTCTGCAGATTTTACAGTACAATTTGCTATTTTAAATTAACTAAAAGCTAGCCTAAATATAACTAAAATTCTGTAAATTTAACAGTTTTAATTTTGCTGTTCTCATTTTACTAGTAATTAGTAAACAAATATGCTAATTTTAGCAGTTTTTTCTGCAGCATCATTTTTAACTAATTTTAAGTAACTTTTTCTGCTATTTTTACAGATTTATTTCTATGAGTGTAGTCACAACTTAAAGATTCAGTTGCTGCAACTGAACCATTCGATAGATGAGTTCGGTTGTCTGCACCATTCTGTTTTCTGGGCGTAAGAATATTAAAATCTTAAAATTTAATGCTTCACAAACATCTGTTAAACATGGGTTACGTGCAATAAAACTTCATTGGCAATATTTTCAAGCATGAAGAAGAAACTACACTAAAGGTCACTCATACTTCAGCAGAGCATGGTGGAAAGTTTAAATCTTGCTTTATTCTTTGATGGAGTAAAATAAAGTAATAAAATGAAAGTTCACTTTTATCGTTATTATAACTTAAGAGCTCAAGTTCACGTTCGTGTGGGTGGGTGTGTTGTTTGAAAGCGAATAAATGTTATTTAACAATTATAGTTAAAATTTATACGTTTAAAAGATTTAGCTGTGTTTTTATGTGGTTTTGCTTTGCTCGTGTGAGTTTATATACACACGCACTGTTGCCAGAACCATAATTTTCTCGTCAGATCTAGCGATTTTATTTTGCACCAAGTAGAAAAAATTTTAAAAACCAGTTTTATGTTGAAAACTATAAAAAATTTTAATATTAATATTCTTTTATTATAAAAAACAACTTCTTAAACGATTTTATTATAAAAAAATACATATTTCCATACAATGCCCTCTATTGAGTATTTCAAACACAAATATTAGTTCAACGAAAATTGGAATTCATAATTTGAAAGTTAATTGTAAAATTTTTCATTATTTAAAAGTTTACAATGCTTCTTATGAACATAAATTTTTTACAAAAAACTTCTGATATTAGTGGCTTTAAGTAGTTACCATTTTTCGACAACCTAGCGATGAAATCGCTAAATTTTTGCACTGTTTATAAATCTAGTAATTTTCTAGCTATTTTTGGGGCTGATCTAGACATTTTTTTTTTGAAAATTTGTTGGCAACAGTGTGCACACGTATTGTGTGACAGTGTGTGTTTGTGACATATACACATGCATTTGTTATTGCGATATACATATTTAATACGATATAATTTTATTTTTATGCTCAATTTAATCATTATCCTTCAAAAGTAAACCACATATTCATCAATATGTACGAGTATCTGGTGGTATGATTGTTAGAGTGGACTAAACTTGAAAAATTTCGATTCTAAAGTTCTACCATTGGCGACAAATTAAGCAAAAATACTCCAAATCGGGAAAGAATATAATTTTGAAAATCGATTAATATTTTTTGTGTCCGGTAAGCGATCAACGTTTCCGAGTTTCGATAAGTTGTCTAAATTTCTAACAGTTAATTTATATTGTATTTTTAGTTAATTTTCGTACGCTGCACAAGAATATGCCATGAACACGAATACTTTTGTATCGTGTATAAAGTTTTCAAAATATTATATAACTCCAACAATAGCTTTTCTCCATCGCACTTGATTCTGGGCTCTTTTTTTCGTTTCATAGTAAGTTGAACTCCGCGAAGTAGTACAGAGCCTTCCGACTCTACTTCTCTACTGATGTAATAGGTTTTATTGAAATGCTTAACTACCCAGCAAAAAAAGAGATGCCAAAGCAGTAAAAAAGCAGTACAAATAATGTTCTAGAAGTATTTCTTTTTTAAAAGAAACGCTAATGATTTTAACATTGAGTTGTCATAGGAAGGGAGTGGGAACACTTGAAAATTTTTTCAGTACTTTTTAAATGAGTGCAAAGAAAACTGTTTTTAATCAATTGAAAGTTAAAAAAAATTGTTCGCAAAAAAATTATGGTTTTTATTTTCTTTTATTTGCGCCCCCGGGCATAGAACTTGAGACCTCAAGATTGCTAGTCTAGCTCTCTACCGCTGAACTATTCTTGGATATGAAAGTTAACTGCCATAAAAATACCGCTTTGTCATTGCGAGATATTTTACCTTATTTATCTTCATTAAAATTACTTAATAAATAGAGCTTTGAAGAATTAATTCGTTTTTGAATGAATTCACTACCAATCGAATTAAATTTTTATAGAATTGAATGAATTCCTTTTCTTAAATAATTCACTGAACGCGCTCACAAAAAAAAAAAAAACCAAATTCAAAAAATTAATTAAATTGCTATAGTTCTGTTTATTAAATCAAGTGAATTAATTCCTAACTGAATTCATTCACCACTGAATTCGTTCAATTTGGAAATAATTCGGCCATTTTTGTTTGGTCGGTACACTTAAAATAATACGTCGGTAGAAAAATCTTTCAAACGGGTTTCAAATCAATTTGAAGAAATTTTATTTTTCCGATTGGGAATATTTTGCCTTCACTTTTCCATGTTTTCAAATTCGACCCACTCTATTGCTAGTGGTGCTGGCATTGGCTTGGTATTTTTTTATTGCTATTTTTTACCGCCACGATTGTAAGCTTCTTCTCTTTGTCTCTCTTTCTTCTGCTTAACTTGTTTAACTTTCAATTAGGGTTTTGTTAAATTAATTGTATTAAATTAAATAAAAAAAAATTGTTTTGTTTTCGTTACAGGTGGCATTAAAAATTTACAAATTGTAAGATTATGGTAATATTAATTGCCTTTATATTACCATTTATTACCTGATTAGATTTTGTGAAAAATAATTACAATTGCTTTAATAACTAGGAAAAGGTTATTTAGATGTTTTAAAAAATATGCGTGGTTTTCTTAGGTGGCAACATAAGTGGCAATTACATACTCTGTATATACAGTGGTGGAAAATTTAATAGGAACGATTTAAGTTTTTTCTAATTTTTTTTCGTTGCCTTTATTTTTAAAAATCAAAATAGTGGCTAAATTGGCCCCGGGAGGCAAATATGTGGTTTAGAATATTGTGCAGAATTTTAACATAATGTCTGCTTTTTTATTTTGTCACTTGTTTTAAGTGGGCGTGGCGATATCGACCTGTTATCAAATTACAGAGTAAAATTTAGCGAGTACTGATCGGATCTATACAAACTGTATATTTTTGAAAATTCTACAAAATTTCCTTAACTTCTGCATTATTTTTATCCAGAAATGGTCGCCAGACTTAAAATGACCGTGTCTTAAACATGAAAAAAAAATTTATTTGTTTTTAGCAATTTTAAAATAAAGTTAACATATGTATTAACTTTAAGAGTTTAATCACAACTGTGTCGATTGTCGACCGACGACAGCAAAAGTCGTCGTGTATAATTTAAATTCAGCGACAATCTACCGTCGACATTTGTTGACGTTTAGAAACAAATTAAAGCAAAACAAGAATATGGTTGTATGTTTTTCGCCACAATACTTCACCAATTCAATTGGTTTTGCATTAATTCTTGTTGTTTTACATTTTCTGTATTTAATTTTGCTTTTTTTACCTCAAAATTATGTATTTTTATTTTCAATTATATTTCTTCTGTCAAAAAAATAATTTTTTTGTAAACAAAGTACGAATTTTTGCAACTCTAATACGAATTTCTGCAACTCTGTTTCCTTAATTAGTTAAAAATATGGCAACTATTTGACAAATATTTTGAGTGTGTATTAGTGTGTCGTCACGAAAATAGAATAGATTCTATTACAACGACAAATCGCCGGAAGACATGGCGACATTTTGCTGCCCATGCAAAATATATGAAAAGGCACATGTCGTTGTCGTTGTTGACCCAGTTCTGATTAATCTCTAAGTCATAATTTCGTCCAATTTCGCAATTTTCTAAAAGCGAAATTCATAATAACTTTAAGAAGAACAACACCATAAATTATGTTTTCAGATCGAAGAATTTAAAAAATTTACAAAAGCCTAAAGGCGGCTTCGTGTCTATACGTACTTTTATGAGCAATATTAATTCAAAAAGAAATATGAGGCTTTCTATAGTAATTGTCCAGTTAAAAAAAGTATATCGTATCAATACCAAACTTATAGTGTTTATCGTACGAATAAAAATGGGAACAACGTAGGCGCGATAAAATACTGAACAATTTAGCGCTTATTTTAGCCGAAGCAGTCAATAGAAATCGCTACGAAACACTCACTCATAGAAATAAATCTGTAATAATAGCAGAAACAGCAACTAAAAATTATTGAAAAATGATACTGCAGAAAAAACTTTTAAATTAGCACATTTTAGCACAAATATTCCGATATACATTTCTGTCTCTCTTGGGTTATGATAACCTGGGCTGGGATTTTTTTTTTATAAATTTGTAAAACTCTAGTTTTGAATCTTTTAAAATTTTGTTCAACAAAATACAAAAAAAGTGGTCATCGCATCGAATAATAATTCTACTGAAAATTACACTTATCCCTCTTTTAACTTAACAGTGACGGCGTTTTAAATTTGAAAATTTTAGAGAAAAGTGTAATTTTGGCCAATAATTTAGATAATAGTATCAATTTTTGTGTTTTTAGCTAGTTGTAACAAAATAACGTCCAATTTCTTTAATTCTGATACAAGAGATTGTTTTCCGAAAATTTTGTAAAATTCCGAAAACGTTAACCCTTCCTTTACCAAGGTCAAAAGTGAAATTTTTGAAAATTTTCGATTTTTTCTGGAAGAACAATGTGTTGTTTCTTGCAAAATTTGTTGGAAGTTGTCCAAACAACTCTGTTAACACCAAATTCTATACATACACCGAAAAAATTCCATAGTTCCATAGTTAAAGAATTCCTTAGTTGATTTAAAAAAAATATCGAACAACTATAATAATCGCAAGCAACTACGGTTTTAGTTGTGAGTTACCATATATGTTAGTTGAAGTGAATACTACTAATAATATGAAATTGTCAAGTATTAAAAAAACAAAACAAAAAAGACGAGTTATTTTTAAAATTTAAATTTTATTTTAAATTTAATTGCATTAAAGAAATTAAATGTGCTAAAATCCCAAACGTATTTAACAAATTGTGAAAAATAATCTGTTGAGGCATGTCCCTATCCGGATTTCATTCTTGACTATGTAAATCGTCAGGGGACGTTTTTTTATTTCAAGTTTAACAGAAAATTGGTAAATGGTAACCATTTGTAATTTTCCTTATTTTTCAAATATTTATAAATTTAAGAGATCAATTAAATATTCCCCCATTCATCTTTATAAATTTTAATAATCTGCAGATTTCCAAATTCAATCAATTCCTGGAATCCAAGAAGATATGTGTGTATGGACAAGAACCGACGTAAAAAAAAGGAATAAATAAAAATGACAATTGTGTACGTGTGGAAAAAGTGTTTTAAAATAAAATTATTAAAAAAAGTTGTTATTGATTTATTTGAGAATTGAAATAAAACATCAAAATCTATAGTTTCTCTTAACCATCTCTGGTTGTAAATAGTTGATATTTACCAAACGCCAATTTAGTTAGCATATCGTTGTAAGTAGCTACATTCCTAGTTGAATTGCTGATATTTGAAAAAATTTAGTTGAAGCCAACTATATCAATTCAACCATATGTTAGTTAGGGGTATTTCACCTATAAGATAGTTGATATTTTCGTTATAATCAACTATGGAATTTTTAGGGTGTAGTAATAAAAAATTATAAATCAACAATTATAAAAAAGTGCCATTTGACATGAAAATCGATATAAAAACTTTTAATTAAGCATTTTCTATAAAAAAAAATCAAAATTAACCTGTTTGGGAGCAAGGTGTCAAACTGACCTATTTTTAATGTTACAATAAATAACGCTGGTTGGCTGAAAAATGTATGTAGAAACCATAAATTGTTGTTTAAAAAATGTGAAGAAAGGGGTTCATTTCGATTTTTTAATGCTTCAGTCAACCAGCGTTATTTAACATTAAAAATGGGTCCGTTTGACACCCTGCTCTCAAACATTTTATGCATTACCAAATGTAATTCAGTATAGATTATGATTCTGTTTACATTTTCCAAAAACATAGCTTTTTAAGAGCCAGTACAGTAGACGCTCGCGAATTAGAGCTTTCAGTAATTCGAACGTCCAGAAATTAGAATCAATGTTTGCAATACATTAAACGCTCTGAAATTCGAATTTAAAATTCTAATTTCTGAGCGTTTTTTTTTTTTGCTTATTTGAATACACAGGAAATCTCCAATTTATTTTTATTCTGTTTGAATAAAGTAAAACTAAAAAGGGGAATCACCAAATTATATATGTTTTTACCTATTTGTTTTTTTTTTGTCGCATTTATGTACATTTTTGGATAGTTTATTTGTGAAATTTGATACGCGTGTACATATTATTTGGCAGTCTCTATTAAATAGTGAAAGTGTATCATTTAAAATGTTAAATAAACGTAAAAAAAACACTTTATCATTGGAAACGAAACGAAAAAAAACGTCCAGAAATTAGAATAATTCAGAAATTAGAATTGCCTCAAAAACAAAGCGGTTCTAATTTGCGAGCGTCTACTGTATTTTCAAAAAAAGCCAGAAAAGTGATTTTTTCGCCTTTTAAATCGTATTTCAAATTTCAGGGCCGATGCAGCACGGGTTCCCGTTATACGATCTTCTTAATTTTTTGCAGAGATTATTTTTATACACAAAGGCATATTTCTAGCGGGGAGGGGGGGGGGCGGGTCGCCATTTTTTCGTCCATATAACGAAGGTCGAAAAAGCCATTCAATAGGTAATGAGCTCCATTATCAGAAAATTTTGAACGATCGATTTTCTTCTCGATACGAAATTATTTCGATCACGACTGTGGCAATTAAGGCCCAGATGGTTTCTATCGATTCAGAAATTTTGGCGAAAGTATTCGCTGAATATTGCTTACCTCAAATATTCAACAAAATTTCAAATATTTGTTCTGAAATCTCTTCGGATACCAGTACGTATAATCAATATAATAAAGTATATAAGTTTGTCATAAACACGATACACTGTTTTCTGTCGCGGGCTGATTGATATGGAGAGGTACATATTTAGATTTTGCTAAAAAGATGTATTTCTACCACAATTGATTTTATTCTATGTTCTTTTTCCATTTCTTGTTAGAAAATAAAACAATCTATTATCATTCAAGGAATATAAATTGTTAAAACAATATAAATTGACACCTTTCACAATCGCTGTAACAAGCAAACACTCGATAAAAAGTGATGATAACAATAACAACACACAATATTTCTTATATTTTTATAAATTATTAGTTTGCGTGTGACTTAATTTTTTTGCCTTGTGAATAATTTTGATAAGAATGGTGCCTGGTGTGGAAAAACAAATAATATGTCACTTGCTATTTCTTTGCCATTGCATTAAACAGACAACTGGCCCACAGTGGTTTTTAGAGAAAAACGTTCGATCCAAAATTTATAAAATCATAAAAGCCAACAGTATATTTTTATATTATCTGAACGTGTACTAGATTATAAAAAGTTTTACTTGTATAAGACAAATTGAGCAACAGTTGTAAAAGTTAAAGGATCTTATCTATCTACACCCGATGATAAAACAGCTTTAATGATGAAATATAAGTATTTATACAAGGTTTACAAGGAAGTTACGAGTTATAATGAGTACACCTAATCTATTGTATTTCAATTGTATAAATCTATGGTAGTTGTATAATAGCAGTATTTTATTAAAACACTTTTTATATACACAGAACCAAATTTGTTCATAAATAGTATGAATTGCTTTCATTGATTTCAATTCATAATATGTATGAACAATTTCATACAATGAATGAATATTCCTTTAATTTTGTATTTAAAAAAATATTTGTAAAAACAAGTTAGTTTGAAATAGAAGAAATTGTCAAAAATTTTCTATTTGGTTTTGAAATAAATAAGCTAGGAAAGCATTGCATATCATTTAACAAGGAAGAAGATTAGGTATGTGCATTTTTGGAAATATACAACCTAGAAACACAATTGTATTATTAACTTTTTCAGATGTGTACATTGGAATTTCACATCTCAATTCAAGAAATCCGGCCAATAACATATATGTATTTACAGTAAGATTACTGAAATTCATGGCATAATGTCGATGGGATTTGCTGAACACACAGCAGAATGTTTCTCAACAAGACTTTGGTAAACAACCTGCATATATCCAGTTTCCGGAGAGTATTCATTATGCATTGCTTGAGAATTTGTGTAAATTTATGTTAATCATATTATTCCTTTTTTTCTTCTTAAATAAATCATCTTGTAATTGCAATATAAAATAGGTTTAATAATAATTTGTATGTAAATATCGAGAATTTGTTCATAGTAATGGTTGTATCAAAAATTGTGGCAGACCTATTTAATATTCTAAAAAAATCCATCATAAACTTTTTCATACTATGTATGAACAAATTCATACACTGTATGAAAAAGTTTTGGGAAAAATAATTAATGTAAGATTCATTCATATTATGGAAAAATTCATTCCAATTATGAATTATTTTTTTCTGTGTATGTTTTTTTTGTACCCTTTCTGCTACATTAGAATATTATAATATAAATGATATTCTTTTTATGCTTTAAGTATTTTGTTGTACTGCTATTGTCTACACAATACTATTTTTTATAAAATAATGACAGCTGTCAGTGTGCGAAAATGATAAAATATGATAATTTTGTATCACCAACAATTCACCTACGTATGTAACTTCATTCAAGGTAAAGTCTAGTGTTTGATGTTTTATAAATGGATCAGAGTGTTTTTGAAATTATTATAAAAGTAAATCTGTGTTGTTACTTTACTTAACGAAATGGTATTTTTCCATGAAATTATCACTTATGGTTATATGTAAATTAACAATAATTCTATTTATAGAAATAAGTAAATAAATTATAGTCAATAAATACGACTATGAAGTAAATAATAATGTTTAATATCATGAATATGCTGAATTCTTTTTATGTACTTTAACTGTTTATTACGGTGTCGCGATACGAAAGATTTATAATCTGAGGGGCACTCTATAATTTTTAAACGTCAAAATTCGGTAGTTAATTTGACAAAGTTTTCATAGTCAACTGACAACTTAACTATCAAATTTAGTCGTTAGAAAGTAGTGGGACTGGTAGGGAACTCAAGATTTTGTCAAAAATATTTTACTTATTTTCCCACACACAGTGTTTGAGTACAATTGCTTAACCCAATTCACAAATAAGACATTTATCGGGATACTCCACCGTTTATCTACTACATAATGTGTAAATTTACATAGAGAAAGTCTGTAAAAATTAATTTAAATATTCAAATTATTATGTGAATTTAACAAATTTGCTCATAAAAAAGTTTTCTAAGAGTAAATTTATGTACCACCGCACAAAAATCTGTAATTTTTTATAAAAACAATCAATCAGTACATTAAAAAATCGCTAAAAATTAAAAAAACGTTGAAATAAAAAAAAATCGCTATAATAAAATAAATTGAAAAAGCATCGCTAAAATTAAAAATCATCGCTGGAATAACAATAAAAACTCTAAATTAAAAAAATCCCTCATATTGGAAAAAACATCTGCAAACATGGATGGTAACCGAAACGATGCGGTTATCGGTAAGGGTAACGCTATTTTAGATTATTTCGGTAACGGTATTTTAAGGGTAACGCTATTTCATTTATTTCGATATCGGCATTTTAAGGGTAACAGTTTTTAGTTATTTCGGTAACGGTATTTTAAAGTTAGCGATATTTCAGTTATTTCGTCAACGGTATTTTAAGGATAACGGTATTTAAGTTATTTCGGTAACGGTATTTTAAGGATAACGGTATTTCGGTTATTTCGGTAACAGTATTTTAGGGGTAACGGTAGTCAGTTGAAAGGGTTTTGAATCGATAACAGTACTTTAGCGGTATTGCCTGCCAACCCTGTCTGCAAATTTACTAAAAATAGTAAAAATTGGAAAACTAAAAAAAAGTTCACTTAAATTTAAAAAATAAAATCGCCAAAATTAAAAAAAAATCGCTAAAAGCCAAAAAATAGCTAAAATTGGCTAAATTGAAAAAAACTTACTACAATTGTAAAAATCCCAGGAATCAACATCAATCCAAAATTTGGACTTAGTTTGCTAGATTTTTAGAACGGCTCAATTTAGGGTTAAAAAGTGGAATGGAGATTTATTTGTACGCAGTCTTTTTCATTTATTGAAAATATAGACGAAAAAAAGCTCTTCGGGAAAAGTAGCCCAATATCGAAAAAGCCTAGACATTCGCTCGAGTGGACGTTTAGGTTACTGGTTCGATCCCCAGCGACGGCAACATAAATTTGAAAAATAATATGTATGATTTTTCCAGCCGTCATACATGTCGCTGCGTCCTCCTTCGGTTTACCCATAGCACTTAACTCCATCGAATTAAAATAATATAACAGGGCTATGAACTAAATAGCTTCAACAGAGTTGGAGACCTACAAAACAGCTCTAGTTTAGCCTTTTGCAAAACTTTTTACAAATTATATTTTCACTCGTGTATAAACAAAACTCCAAGCTTTCCATTTATAAAAGAATTTCTTCCAAAAAACAAATCCAAGACACAAAATAAAGGCCTAGTTTAGGTGTTCAACAAATTATTTTTGAAAACAAAAAGTTAATTTCTTATTCCTTAACAAAACGCCAATTTTGTTGTCATCCAAAATGCTTTGTTTTTTGGAAGAACAAAAATACTTAGAAGTTCTCAAACACGATTTCAATACCAGAAAAAAAAATTTGTCTAAAGTTTCTGATAAATAGAACGAGAGAACCCGAAAAACAGAAAAATTATATTGTGCAGATAAAAAATCACGTGTACTGTTTTCTTCTAAAACATACCAAAAGTCCACTGAGATCTACCTTTGTTAGTTTGCATTAATTTTATAGATTTTATAGATTTTTTTCGAATTATGTAGAATTTTTGCAATACTGGTGATTTTTTTTTTTTAATTTTAATGTTTTTTCACTTCAGCTATATATTTTCTTAATTTTAGCGATATTATTACATTCTACATTTAAAATAATACGTCAGTAGAAAAATCTGTCCAAACGGTTTCAAATCGATTTGACTAATTTTTAAAAAATTTTTAGTTGAAACACTGATTCAAATAAAGATTTTAGTTATCTTCATTTAACGCAATACGAGTACTAAAAATCCTCAGTACTTCCTTTAACTAATTTTGAGTGTTAATTTTTAAAACTATTTAAAACTAATTTTTAAGAACCCATTCGTGAAAGTTTACAAAATTTATTATTAAAATATAATATTTTCATATTACTGTTATTACCCGGTAGATGGTGCCACCAATGTATACGAAGTTTTAAAGATGGTGCTATTTCTTTCCCTCCCGATTTTTTAAAATGGCCCATGTCTTGGAAACTAAAAGAGATAGAGTAAAATTGATGAAAATTTCGACTACCCCTAACTATATAATACCCTAGCGAAAGGGGTTATCACTGTCCAAAAATGGACAATGGTGAGGCCTTGGACCCTCGGGAATTTCTAATAAAAATTTTCCACTTCATAAAATGGCGAGATAGAGCAAAACGGACAAAATGTTCGCTCCATTGGAGTGCCCTTTGTGCCCTATTCCCCCACATGATATGTTCTAGGCCCGTAGATTGTCCCAAGACCTAAAATTTTAATAAATTCTACGACTCAGTGTAATTAAAGATGAAACTGTAGTCTTACAATTTTTTACTTCACTGATGAAGCCTGTCCATAAAAAGGCAGAAACTAGATCTAGTCTGATTTGCAAATTTAATGTGTTTATAACTTTTGAGGAAGGTTTATTCTTCTTCTTAACCTCAATCCTACTAAATAAAACTTGTTAAATTTAACAAAAAAAAAAAAAGTGTTAAAATCAACCAATTTTATTTTAAGCCAAAAAACAGGAATAAATTTTGTTAAAGTCACACATTTTTCTGTTTAGCCAACAGACTTATTATTTTGGGTGTAAGGATTTCTTTTTAAATTTTGTCGCTTGTTTAAATCTTAGGGATTTTTTTTTAATTTTTGCAATTTTTGTCCGTATTAGCGATTTTTAAATTTTGACGATTTTTTTTTAAATGTTTTCTTATTCATTTTTGATTTAAGCGATTTGTTGGAAAATTTTTTGAATTATAGCGTTTTTATGAATTTTCGAGATTTTTTAAATTTCAGCATTTTTAAATAATAGCGTTTTTTCTATTTGAGCGATTTATTTACTAATTTTTTCTTTTTAATTTTATAGATAATTTTCAATTTCAGCGATATTTTTTTATTTTGGCAATTTTTTTTATTTGGGCGATTTTTTCCATTTTAACGTTTTTAAATTTTAACGATTTAAAAAAATTTTTTTTTAATTAAGCGATTTTTTTTAAATTTGGGCTATAATTTTTAATTTAAACGATTTTGGTTTGCTTGAGGGCCTAAAATGTTTGTTGCACGGTGTAATTTATTGATGCTGAATGAATTTGTAAGTTTTCGTCCGATGTGTGAGCGTAAGTATGTTACATTTTTTTTTTTACAATCGGTTGCCAACCACACAAATTCGGCAACTGGTTCCACTAGAACCGATTCCATGGAAATAGTTCGGGGATCCGTTCCATGATTCTTATATGTAAGGTATAACTGACGGAGAATCAGTTCTGCAACTAGTTCCATTATAGGGCAACCGGCTCCAAGCGGTTGCTTTTGGGGCAATTTCAAACTAAAATCATCGGTGTTAGAATTGACGGTAAAAGGGGTTACGGAGGAAAATTACCCAGGAAAATTTTTTACAATCGGTTTCCAATCACAGCAATTCTACAACTGGTCCCACCATTCCATGAAACTGGTTTTGGAACCCGGTAAACTGATCTTATATGTAATGTACAACTGATGGAGAATCAGTGTAGTAGCACTTCCAGAATTTCTGTAACTATTTTGGCGGTTATAGAAGCGGTTGCTTTGGAACAAAATCATCGGTGTTAGAATTGACAGTAGAAGGGGTTACAAAGTAAAAGAAGCTTTTCTACAACCGATTCTATGGAACAGAAAATATTCCTAGGTGGTTTATAGTGCTTTATTTCAGTACGACCGAATCAGTTTATCAACTTTTTACTAGTACAACATTTCAGTGTAAACGCAGCATTATGTTCAAGGTATGCTCATCAAGTATGATAGAAACTACTATTTTACTAAAAAGTTTTAATAATCATACTGAAAACCTAATAATGTACTTTAGGGAATGAGTTGGGAAGGGTTCATCAAAGTAAATTATGCAACAAAGGAGTACTTTAATTTAATAATAAATTGAGAAAATTACAAAAAAAAAACGTATTAAAATACCTAAGGGTATGTTGATAAAAATTACAAAATAACACAATACATACAACAACTTGATAATTACAATGTTTAAGCATTATTTTTTTTTTCTAATTGAAATTTGTTAACAAATTTTATAATTTAATTTTGTGCTTTTTTCATTTATCATTTAACATACATTTATGATTGATTGTTATTTTAAGGACACATTTTCGACGAAACAGTATAATGAAAATAATAGAAAACAAAACAACTCTTATGCGTGATAAAATTCATAATAAATATAAACAAGTTTATACTAAACAACACAATGACTAATTTACAGTAGTGGTAGCTTCGTACAAGTTCAATTAAATACCCGTAGGAATAGTTAACAAATAAAACAAAAACAGACCATTTAACCTATAAACATAAACATATACATACAAACCACTAACCAAACCCATCATACGACTACAATCAACAAAGTTCATCAAGTCAGCAGACATTAAAGAAAACATTTCGCAAGAGGAATTCAACTAAGTACACCCAGAAGAAGAAAAAAAATGTTGCTCCAACCAAATTTGGTGGCAATCAAATTATTCGGTTGCTGCAATTGAAAATTTTGTTGTCACAACAATATTTCGGCAGTTCCATTTGAAATAGGATAATCACAGCCGAAATTTCGATTGCAGCAAGCCAACGACTCAGCGCCAAATTCGTTTGGGACAACAAATATTTTTTCTGGGTGTATGTACATGTTTGTTTGAATAGAAAAACAAAAGGTTTGTTAAACAAAACAAAAGGACATAATAATATAAAGCTAATTTTATGATGTTAAACAGAAAAACCTTGTCCTTGTCTCATAAAAAAAATATATACAGGCACAAGGCATATGTACCGACACACACACACACACACATACACACTTATATACAAGAGAACCCAAATAACCAACAGCAAAGATAATAAACAATATAGATAAAGAAGATATAAAACCACAATGTAAATAAACAACACACTCACTAATCCTTTGATACTGGTAAAAATAAAGTTTGTACAAAAAATAAGTAGAGTTACAGCCATAAACACAATGTCCTGTTAGCTAAGTACTAATTGGGACTTTAACTGACATATTTGTTGTTGTTTACCATATAAATTTTAAATTTAACTTTAGATTAAATTTTAACGGGACATTGTGTTATCCGGCCTTAGAGCAGTGGTGTTCAAAACTAAAAATGTAGTTGTGTTGGTGAGAAAATGAGAATTGCACTGTAAGAAATGTTGAATGGGTTAATAGAATCTGTATGCATTTATTTTTTATTAAAAATATGAAAATGTTTTGTGTAAAAAGCGAAGTCGGTACTTTCGGAAAATAAAAATAAATACTACACTGTTTTAAAGAAATAAAAATAAACAAAATACAATTTTTGAAAGAAAAAAAATACATACATACATACATAAGGGTGGCTTCTTTTATTCTATGTAAAACAAAAGGTTTTCGATATTTTTAAATCAATATCAATGATTTCATTGTATTTACATATTTATAAAATATCTTTAATCTGTATTTATAATCATAACATATTTGTCGTACACTGTTATTATTTTTTTTTTTCAGTACATTAAAAAAAAATCAGCATATATCCCCACTCATGTTCATTCGTCGCTGTTTCAGTGACGACTAAAAGTAAGAGCGTAAGAATACATGTGAATTGAGCAGGGACAATTGTCCTATGGGCTGAACACCACTGCCTTAGAGTTATATTCAAATACGTACACACACACACACGTTTAAAACAGTATATACAAACACACAGACATGTGTGTAGCTCAGAATGAGTATAACAGGAGCCCAGCAATATAAATACGCATTATAAATGTTTTTTATTGCTAAGTTTTGTTTTATACAAAATACTCAACCACACACATACATACATACAAAAACAAATAATAATAGTGATACACATTTATATATTTATAAATGTCTTTGTGTGTAAGGTTGCAGTATGAGTTCATTTATTTTTATAAAAGAATTTTATTTTTCTACTTTTTTGTCAACACCAACAGCTGCTGGTATTTTTAAATTGTCGCCCATTTGACGCCATCATTTCGATAGTCATAATTAGAGTAAAAGAGGCATTTCGAGTTTATTAGTCCTTTGGAAACATCTGGAGACTCAAATCGAAAATGGTCATAAGATTTCGTGAATCTTTCAACGAAAATAACGTTATTAACCTCTTAATGTCCAAGGCCGCCAAAAAGCGGCCTTCAGTTCTTAAATAGTGTTTTTGGCTAAATAACAATTTTTTATTAAACAAGTTATATTATATCGATAAAAAACATAACTACCTACTTTTTTTGCCTTCAGACTTTTTTTTTTCCATAATCAATGATTTTCAAGCGAAAAGGATGTCAAGTGAAAATTTCATAAATTTAAAAAAATTAACTTTAAAAAAAAATATTTGAAAAATTTTTTAAAAATACATCTAAGATCTGGCATACATTATCGATAATAACAAAACTTGTTTAGAGTCTCTACTTGTTAAATAAGTTGCAATTATTGCTCCAGGATGCACAGGATATCGCCAAGATACGTCTTACGAATATCTTTGTAACTCAAAAACTTGAACTCGAAATTAAGCACAGATTATATACTTAGAGCTAGTAGTGAGCATAACTAATTTCGTCAAAAATTTATTAATGTTTAGTGACAAATTTCGTACTTTTCAAAATGCAAAAATCGCCATAACTTCTGAAATAACAACATTAGATCAACAATTTTCGGTATGAAATTTTACTTTTTTAAAAAATTTGCATTTTTTTAACCTGTGAGGGTTATCTCTTAAAGTGTAGAAGTTGTGTGCATTTGAAAATTAAAATTTTGCATTTTTGCAAAATTTTTCTGATATTTGCAATAAATTATTCTATTAAACAACTAACGAAAATTTCAATGCTACACTAATAGAAAAAAGTCCGTAAAAAATTTTGTTAAAAATACTAAAAATTAGTTAAAAATGATGCTGCAGAAAAAAACTGCTAAATTAGCAGATTATTTTTGCTATATACATATTAGTAACATAGCAACAGCAAAAATAAAACTGTTAAATATACAGAATTTTAGTTATATTTGAGCTAAATTTTTGTAAATGGAGAATAGCAAATTAACCTTCTAAAATCAGCAAAAAATTTTGCTACATAATTAGTAGCTTAAAAAATCACCAAAAAATTAAAAATTTTCGAAGTTTTTTTAAATTTTTTTTTTTAAATACAAATAAAAATCAAGCCTTTTGAGAACAGCAATTTACAATTTTTTAGCAAATATTTCTGCTGATTTTAGCAGAATAGACTGCTTTTTGCATTCCACTAAATAATAGCTTAAAAATAGCAAAAATTTTGTAGATTTTACAGTTTATTTTTGCTATTTTTAGTCTACAAATATTTAGCAAAATTTTCTGCATATTTTACAGTACAATTTTCTATTTTCAATTAACTAAAAGTTAGCCTAAATATAACTAAAATTCTGTAAATTTAACAGTTTTAATTTTGCTGTTCTCCTTTTACTAGTATTTAGTAAAAAGAAATCTGCTAATTTTATCAGTTTTTCTCTGCAGCATCATTTTTAACCAATTTTTAGTAACTTTTTTTTTGCTATTTTTACAGATTGTTTACTATGAGTGTACATATGCCCTTTTCAGCCCAAAATAGTGTGCTTTTAAAGTTGAAAATTAAAAACTGTAGTTTAGGCACTTTTTGGACAAAAAAGTACCAAGACTTTGTCCTCATTAAAAGTATCTTTCAGAACAAATATACCTAGAATTTATATACTTCTGAAGGACTACTTCATTCATATGGCTTTATGAAGAAAATATTCTCCAGTTGCTAATTATTTTTGCCCAAGAACTCTAATTGTAAAGCTGGGATTTGAAAACAATAAGCTGGCGCAGATATTTCATGCTGCTCCTAATCTGATGACATAATACAAATTTTCATATAACTAGTGACTTATAGGGTGTAATTCATAAATAAAATAAAAAAGCAATATTTTTTATTTCTTCTAAATTTGGTTTAGTGTTGAAAAAATTTACAAAAATAATTCATAATTGAATTTGCCGTAAAAGTTTCACATATAAACTTAACTAAATATTTATTTATTTATTAAAAAGGGAATAAGCATAAAAAACTTTCGAAAAGTTCTGTAAAAGATGAAATTACACAAAAACTACACAAGAATGTCATATTATTCAAAAATTATCCAGCGAATGTGTAAACAGTCGCGTTTTTGAATAATTATTCAAAAAGTGGCAACACTACATTTATTTTATTAATAAGACAACATGTCGTATGAGTTATTTATTACAATATCACGTATACGCTAAGTTGTATTATATCTGAAGCAAATTTTTTCAAAGTTTGCGGTATCAAATCACACTTTTGAAGTCTGAGTTACCTAGACGTAAACGTAACGTTTAACTGCTTACCTTAATTAATGAGTTAAGTGAGAACAGAATATGTGTTGTGATTTTTGTTTCATTCTTATGCATTCAACATAAAGAAAACGTAAATACACAACAAAAACCTGCTGTGAATAGATTTTCATTATGTATTTACGATAGCTATATGTTGAATGCTTAGGAATGAAACAAAAAACATAACACATCTTCTGTTCTTATTTAACTCATTCAGTCAGCTACGCAGAATTAATTAGTAGGCTAAAAAATCACAAAAAATTTAAAATTTTTTAAGTTTTTTTTCCATGTTTTTGAAATGCAAATAAAAATCGAGCCTTTTGAAAACAGCAATTTTCAATTTTTTTATTAGCAAATATTTCTGCTAATTTTAGCACGATACACTGCTATTTGCATTCAACAAAATTTAGCATAAAAATAACAAACATTTTGTAGATTTTTTCTATTTTTAGTCTACTAATATTAATAAAAATTTCTGCTGATTTTACAGTACAATTTGTCATTTTCAATTAACTAAAAGTTAACTTAAACATAACCAAAATTCTATATATTTAACAGTTTTATTTTTGTTGTTCTTATTTTACTAGTATTTAGGAAAAAAATCTGTTAATTTGAGCAGTTTTATCTGCAGCATAATTTTTAACTAATTACTAATTGCTTTTTCTGCTATTTTTAGAGTTTATTTCTGTGATTTTATTGAAAACTTTAGAACCAGTTAAGGAGATTCTATTTATTTTATTAAAAATTATCGGATCTTATGAACTTGTATGTTAATGAACTGGAATATACTGTATATTTTTGACGATTCGGTATTTTTAAATGTTGAAAATACACCCAGGAAACAGATTCAGTTCTGACAACCGCATTTGTAGCCAATCGCATGGTTCGGTTGTTGTAGCCGAATTTTTCAGTTGTGGCAACAGAAAACTAATTGAGACAGGACTAATTTGACTGTGGTAACGGAATTTCAGTTGTATCAAGAGTAATTCTATATACTGTACCAGTACTGCATATCGTGTCTTAAGGGGCAGCCCTGTCATATTTTCAAAACTCCTGATTCATTTTATTGTGATTACAATTTTTATTATAAATGATGTAGGGTATTCGAAATGTATTATTGTCGAAAAAATTTTACTTATTGTTACAATTTTTTTTTTGGTTCTCAAGTATAATAATTAATATTACCCGGTAAAAAATGTCCATATATGAACATTTATGGTTCAACCATATATGTATGGATCCGAAAAATGAGGTAACACCTAAGTATATGTTCATATATGGACATATATGAACATATACATTTATTAAATATATGCGAATACATGCGAACGTTGCTGTCCTTTATTATAAGGTTGTACGATAGATATAAATTTATGTATGACATTCAAATTAGGCGCTACATATGTTCCTTTTTTTATTCATGGCATTAAATATAATTAATTCCATATTTATCCAAATATGAGTTCCTTTTACATATATGGAAAAATGTATTTTTCGAAATATGTTCATATACAAGTCCCTTTTTCATAAATTGAATAACATATACTTTCATATTTGTCCATATATGAGTGCCATTTCCATATATGAAATAACAGATGCTTCCATATATGTCTGTATATGAAATTTTTTTTATTTATGGAATCACATATACTTCCATATATGTTCATATAAAATCCATATATGTTCATAAAAAATCCATATTTGTTCATATGTGTCCATACATAAACCATATATGAACATGTTTGAGGGTATATGAACATTTTTCACCGGGTACACTTAAAATAATACGTCAGTAGAAAAATCTGTCAAACTGGTTTCAAATCGATTTGACTAATTTTTAACAAATTTTTAGTTGAAACACTGATTTAAGTAAAGATTTTAGTTATCTTCATTTAACACACTACTAAAAATCCTCAGTAATTTAACTAATTTTGAGTGTTAATTTTCAAAATTAATTTTTAAGAACTCATTCGTTAAATTTAACAAAATTTGCTTTTAAAATATAATATTTTCATGTTACTGTTACTACCAGGTAGATGGCGCTAGCAACTGATCCGAAGTTTTAAAGATGAAGCTATTTCTTTCCCTCCCGTTTTTTTAAAATGGCCCATATCTCAAAAACTAAGAGAGATAGAGCAAAATTGATGAAAATTTCGACAACCCCTAACCGCTGGACCTTGGCGGGGCCTTGGCCTTCGGAAATGATTTTTAGAACAATTTTTTTTTAGTAATCATTTTTGCTATTCTCTTATTACAAATTACGGATTTTTTTTACTACTTCAAGCTGCTGATTTCAGCAAAATATTTTACTAATTAAATGAATGTTATTTTACTTTGACTCTAGATCATAAATTAATATCACTTTCTGTTTAAATTATTTTCAAATCAAAGAAAGATGATACAATTTTTACAAATAGATTGCAAAGAATAAAAATTTTTGCAAGAATTCGATAAGACCAGCAAGGCAGAATGCGCATTTTCGGCTTTCGCTACAAAGCCATGATCTAGAGTCAAACTAAAATAACATTCATTTACTTAAATAACAGATCAACTAAAACATTTCCCCCATTCATATTTTACTAATTTTTCAAAACCGAGTGCTAAATTTAACAGAAAAATTTACTAATTTAAATATTTTTTTTTTGAGTTTTTACAATTCTTGTTTAGTTTATATTTGTTACTATTGATATATTCTTAGTTTGGAAATAATACTCAGATAATTTTATTGTATCTCCAATGCATAAAAAGGTAATAACTGGAGAACCGTTTGCAAATTTGGCTCCAAATTTCAAGTACGATTAAATAATTATACGCTTATTACAATCGAAAGAACAAAAGCTTTTTTTAGATTTTACAGTTTTTTTTTAGTACGCTTTTGTGATAATTTCAGCAAATTGATTTTAAATTAAAGTTTACAACAATTTACTGAAATTTAGTAGCTGCAACTAATTATTTATACTAATTTCATTGTACTAAAAGTATGATATTTAGTAAGTTTTTTAACTGATTTTAGCAAATCGATTTTGAATTGCAGTTTACATAGATTTTACTAAAAATTTAGTAGTGGCTACTAATTTTTTATATTAATTTTATTGTACTACAGATTAGCAGACATAAGTTTCCAAAATTAGCAAAAAATACCGCTGGGCTCAAAACAGTTAAATTTCCCGTAATAACAGCAAAATTTTCAGTAGCCATTACAGAGTTTTTTGGTTGAGTGTATAAATTGGCACTTAGTAAAATGTGTGCAGGGACTGACGAATTCTGTATGGTTCTAAATCGTTACAGATTTTAAAAAGTTCTTCTACAGGAAAACTCTAAGGTTTTGGAAACTTTTTCTAAAGACAAAGCCTCAGATTGTGCTGATTTTTTTTTGGTAATAACCCCTCCGGTTCTGGGCCCTTCTTCCTATAGGAAAATTCTTGCATTATGAGAACTTTTTGTTAAAGAAAAAACCCTCAGATTCTAAACACATTCCTATAAAAAGCTGCCAGATTCTGAGAAGTTATGCGCAACAGATTTTGAGAAATTTGTTCTACAGAAAAAATGTTAGATTCTACGGATTTTTTTTATAAATAAAAGCCTTACAATTTTTGTAAAAAACCGTCAGATTCTAGTGATTTTTTCTCTAAAACCAATCCGATACTGAGGACTATTTCCATAAAAAACCAATAAGATTCCTGAAACTTCTGCTAGAGAAAATCGCTCTCATCCAAAGGACTTGTTTCCATAGAAAAACTCTCAAATTTAGAGGACTTTCCTAATAGAAAACTATTAAATTTTGAGCACGATTTCCTATAGAAACGCCACCAGATTTTGAGAAATCTTCCTATAGAAAAAACTTCAGATTCCCAGACTTTTTTTATATGAAAAAATTTACAATTTCAGTGGACTTCTTCCAATAGAAAATGCCTCAGTTGAAAAGGAATCTTTCCTATACAAAAAAAGTTAGATGAATCAGAGAGACCTCTATAGGAAAAAGTTCTCAAAATCTGTAATTTTTTCTATAGGAAAAATTCCTTATTATGTGATGTTTATTTGAAAAGAAGCCCAGAATCTAAAGCTTTTCCTCTAGGAAAATGTTCGAAGAATCTGTGGTTTCTATCTATAAGAAATTACGTACATTTTCAGTATAAATTTACAAATTTTGTAATTTTTTCTATAGGAAAAAGTCCTTATTATGTGATGTTTATTTGAAAAGAAGCCCAGAATCTAAAGCTTTTCCTCTAGGAAAATGTTCGAAGAATCTGTGGTTTCTATCTATAGGAAATTACGTACATTTTCAGTATAAATTTACAAATTTTGTGTGTCATTAACCTAAGCATAATGTGTGTCATTTTTTTCATTTACGCAGATTGGCTACAGATTCGGTGTTGACAACCGCATTTGTAGCCAATCGAATGGTTCGTTTGTTGTAGCCGAGTTTTTCAGTTGTGACAACAGAGAACCAATTGAGACAGGACTAATTTGACTATGACAACGGACTTTCAGTTGTATCAAGGATAATTTGTAGTCGCAATCGAAAAATGGATTTGATGCAACTGAACCATTCGATTGACAACAAATTGGGTTGCCAACAAAGAATCTGTTTTCTGGGAGTAAATCTACAGCTTATTCATAATATGATCAAATATCTTAGAAATAAAAAAATTGGTATTTCTGTGGTATTGCGATTTTTTCTTATCGTCGTTTTCGCCTAACTGCAATTCTTAAAAAAAATATTTAAATTTATTTAGTTGTATTTTAACCTTTTTTCATTAATTTCACTTATCTCACTATACAACATCTTTTTTCCATTTATTTTCTTTTTTTTTTTTGGCATTTTCTTAATCTTGAGTAATTTAGTATTAATCAACAATGAAAATTGGTTCCTTTTTATTGTTGTCTCTTCACTTTACTTACTACGTTTTTCATTTTATCGAATGGATTAAAAGTTTTCATTCTATTTGCAAAATACAAATAAAATATTCCAAAAAAATGTTTGTACTTACAAATATTGGTCAAGGCTCAAGGCAACGCCTTTAGTTCATTTTTGTTTTTCTATAAAAGGTTACTAAGTTTTTTGTTGAACAACTTTAACATAAAATTTAATTACTAGTAATTAAAGTTGAATTCGACACAAAATTCTAGGAGTGACATATAATAAATAGTTTATATCAAATGCGATAAAAATAGTATTCATTATAAATCTATGAATAATAGCTTAACAAATTGAAGCGATTTGTTTTTTGTGAAAACAAAACTAAAATGTTAATTTCAGTTTGAATTGTAAAAGTAGCAAAATTTATATAAATCATTATTTTAAATTGGTTTTCTGTATTTTTTTTCATATGATTTTTTTTTATTACTTAAAAAAATTTCATATGATTTTTTTTTATTACTTAAAAAAATAGTAAAAAAAAACTTGGTGAAAAACTTTTTGAAATTGACCCTCATTTATTATAGTTTTTCTTTTGTATATTAGGGTGGCTTGAGTTTAAAGCTTGGCCAATATTTTTTTAAATTGCCTACCTTATACTTAGGCTAGGCTATTTTAACCCCCTAATGACCTTTTTCTTACTGCAACAAATTGTTACCATATGTGTGATATTGAAAACTACACTTAAAGTAATACTTCTGCAGTCTAACAGAAATACTTACAGATTTCATCTTAAAATAAAATTTGTTTAAATTAGCAAGTTTTCAGTTAGAAAATCTATAAAAAAAAAATTAACAGCATTTTATTGCTTTTAACCAAAAGGACACTTTATTTCTATTTCAACTCAATAATTCTCTATGAATTCTTAATAAAATATGCATTTTCAATCCACCCTAATGAATGTTCATATTTAAATGCTTGATTGTTTGCAATCAATACAAAAAAATACAATATCAAGTTGACAAAATGAACGTAGTTTTGGATGAGTCAGAGCTTGAAAGAGATAATACTTTTTTGAATCAATTCCCATAAAAATTTATTAATTTCATGAGTTAGTGAATAATTTATAATAACTTTAAGTGATTTGATATTGAGATAATTAGCGTTTTTTTTAATCACCTGGATTTAGAATTTTTCATACAAAAAGTGGATTTATTAAATCTAAAAAAAAAGCTGGATTTAATAAATCCATAATAAAAGCACAAATATATGAAACAGCCTATTAATTTAATGACAGAAAAAAATACGAACGAAAATTAAAAGAGAAACAAAAAAATTTAAAAACTAACAAATAAAAGGTTTTTATTAATTTTTTTTTATGAAATATGTTTAGAAAAAAAAACTACACCGCACTAAATACATATTTTCGATCTTGGACATGGAGAAATAGCTCAAATAGAAATGGCAATTTTTCACTCTACAGTAAGTAATTTAATTAAATCCAATTAGTGAATATTAAATATTGCAATGGAATTTTTCAATTGTGTAAAAATATAAATTGAAGTGATAAAACTGAAAAGCCAGACTGTTTATCGCTGTTTTATATAAAATATAATTAAAAATTAAAAGTTAAAGTAAAATCCTTCATCATCGAATTCGTTATTAAAAATTATGGTGAAAGAAGTATCGGACAGAAAATTTTTTTAAAATAGGGAGAATCTAACCCCATCTGTTGAGCACTTTTAGAAATACTTTTTGGATTTATTAAATCCAAGTGATTAGAAAAAACGGCTAATGATAATTGGTCTAATTTATATTGATTCAATTTTGATTCGATTAAATAATTTGTTTGCAGAGATAATTTGCGAAGTATAAATCAAATGACAGTTTTGAAGAATTGATTAAAAAAAAATTATTTTCAAAGATGAATAAAAAAAAATGATTTATAAATTTGCGAGTCAAAAAAATATAAAGATAATTCCAACGAATTATTTTGATAGTTTTTGATACGCGAATCAAAATTCTTTATTTTAATTCACGAATTCATGTCAAATTTTTCATTCGTTTGAAGGACTCCATTTTAATTAAGAACATTAATAAATTAGAAGAAAATTTATTTTTGCATTTAAAACTATTATTAATTCAATGTATTAACTTAATGAAAGCTTATTTCTTACAGACATATTAATGACTAAAACTAATTCGCAAATCATAAAGAAAAAACAATTTTCGCGAGTACAAAAAAAAAAAAACGAAAATTTGCGTGAATAAAAAAAGTCAAGACATAACGAATCAAAAATAATTTGTTTTGATTCTTTTTTAGAAACTGAATTATTACTGATTATTGAATTATTTTCTTAGAGGTCTGAATCAAATGTACCATTTTTAGTTGAAATGAAATGAATCAGTCCAATTGATTCTATGGAAAGAATCAATAGAAATAAAATTGATCCTTTGAATAAGATATTGACTGAATAAAGTAGGCAATAATTCATTCAATAAAATTAGTTATTAAAGTTTTGGGAGGGCTATTATAGCCCAGCTTTAAGGTAATGTGCAGAATTTTTTTTAGTTTTTAATATTTGAATGTGTAGCTTGAATAAGGGCCTAATGGAAAACGCGTTTTTTTTTGTTATTAATAAACAGTGTCAAAATTTTGATATGCAATTCAACGCGAATTTTTTAATATGTGCAAGAGAACTGCAAAATCAACTTTTTCCTTGATTTAATCATACACTAAAATTCTTATGCACATTTAATCAATCAACAATACTCAAGGTTGAATAAAATCACTATCATGCAGCTGAACGCGTAGTTTGGATCAGTTTGAGTCGTCTGTCGAACATGTTTTATTCACATTTAATCGCTCAAAAAAACTCACTGTTGAATAAAATCACACTGTTGATTAAAATCACACTGTTGAATAAAATCACACTGTTAAATAAAATCACACTGATCGAACATTTGAACTCACATGAATAAATCAAAGTATTAGTTGTTTTATAAAAAAAAAACAAAAATAAATAAAATCTTATTGTTTTATAATGGGAATGTACACTGGAGTGTCCCTTAAAAATAGATTTGTCATTACTCCCCCCAGTTTTATTGGAAATGGTCCCAAATGGAAGAAATCGATTTTTTTTTTTGGAAAAGAATTGTATTACTATTAAAAGTTCCCAAAATTCGAAATTTCGAAAAAAAATTATGTTTAAGCTATTATTCTGTAAATTTCCTAGTGGGGCGTTTTTGGCCAAAAGTATAAAAATTAACCCCATATGGATCACGTTACAAAAAATAATTATATTTGTCCAGTTGAGATTGTTTTTTTTTATCAATTTAATGGCTTTGCAATCTCGTAGTCCTAATTAATATTAAGTTTCATGGGATTTTTCTGACCCAAGGACACTAAGGGTTAAATATTTTTTAAACAAATATAAAGATAATTTAGTCTAACCAAATTTAAGTGATGTTTTTCCGAAAACTGTGTAAAATTTGATGAAAACATTCAAATTTTGTTAAATTTTTGATAAAATGAAGAATTTTTGTAAAATGTCCTGGAAAGCAGTCGCTCCAAACACAAACTCGAATTATCATTTTTCCAATTTATTTTTTTTTCTTTAATATCAACTATTGCATGGTACAAATATCAATCGACATCTTCAAATTAAGCATTTTAAAAAATCTTTAAAATTAATTTAAAAAAACACGTTTTTGCATTTTTATCAAATTTGTGGATCATTTTTGATTCCGGGCAAAAGTGGGTTAGTTATATCCGATTAAGTCACAATTCCATATCTGAATAATTTTGACTATATTAAAAGCATAAGTGAAATAAAAAGTTAATTTTTTCTAAATTTATAATTTTGGGAATTTTTAATAATAATATACTTTTTTTTCAAAATGGGCCATTTTCGTCCAACTTTCGGCACGGGTTAACGTATTAATTCAACGAAAAGTTTAGTACCTACAGTGTGTTTTAACGCCCTATAGACAGCTGCAATTAATATGCAATTTTATTAATTTTGAGGTTAAGAAGAAGAGTAAAAATTTTTCTCTAAAATAAACACATTATAATTTTCTGCCTTTTTTTGTATGGACAGGCGTCTTCAGAGATTTTCCATTAAATTGTATTAATTATTTATATGTTTTTATTGTCAAATTGTCTCTATATGATACTTTTTTTAAATAACCCGTCGGCTGTTTGAATCCAACCCATGCTCCCACATTACAAACGTAACTATACTAGAGTGCGACAGCTTAACCATCCTACCCAAGTAAGGCCTTGAATGCAATGTAACTAATTCGTTGTTTCCTTTTCTACTCAACTTTCTGTAATTGTTTTTACTCAGAAATGATCAAAGCAGACACATACAAACATTCTATTTTTAGATTTTTGTTTATCTTCCAATCACCTCTGTGTTTCAATGGACGAATTCCAGCGAAATTTCATTGAATCATTATAAAAATTCATAAAAAGCATGTAGACAATTCCCTCAGTGAGCAGTAACAGATGTCAAATCCCAAACAGATTTTCGTAAGTGAGCGCAGTTTTTCAGAATTTCAAAATTCTATGTTTGCAATAATATTATTTTAAAAATTAGTGCGCACTGTTTTTGTTAAAATAAATACAAATAAAATCATCGACTAGAGGCTGAAAAACTACTCTCACTTTTGAAAATTAATTTTTCCATTTTAAAAGAATTAAAACAGAAATGACAGTCTAAAAATAGCAAAATTTTTTATTTATTTATATTTAGCAAAATTTTCTGCAGATTTTATAGCACAATTTATTATTTTTAATTAACTTTAACTTAAACTAAAATTCTAAAATTCTGTAAATTAAACAGTTTTAATTTTGCTGTTCTTATTTTACTAGTATTTACAAAAAAAAATCTGCTAATTTCAGCAGTTTTTTCTGCATCATCTTTTTTGTAACTAATTTTTAATAATTTTTTCTGCTATTTTTACAGATTTATTTCTATGCGTGCACTTAATTATCTTTCCAAAAAGGTATATAAAATAAAAATCGGTTGGAAAATATTAAAGTTACGATATTACAAATTCCCCAGATAATTACCCAGCAAAAATGTGGAAGCAGTAAAAACGTTTACTGCTTCCTTACTGCTACTTTTACCGCTTCTAAAAATGTATAGCTTCGTAAATAGCACTAATGAAAGGCCTAAGTTGATTAATTGTTTACATCGCTTTTTGCTGCGTTTTTTAAAAAGACATGATACGAGCAATACATTTTGATTGCTTAAATATTTTTTCGGTTCTTTTATCAATGTTTTTTAAAATGCGGAAAAAAAATATTTTAATGAAAATAAGAAGTTTTACTGAAAATAAGAGGAATTTTCTCTTCACGAAAAAATATGCAGGAATATTGTGCTTTTGAGAAGGCATGATTTTAAATAGTTGAAAAGCTTTATAATATGCACTTCCGAGAAGGCATGAATTATCGACATTTTAAAAGAAAAACAGGAGCACTAATTAAAAGCGGCGAATTCATGCCTTTTCGGATCTCGAAACAAGTGTTTCACGCGAGCTATCTCGAACAAAAATCAGGCATGATATCATCAATAATGCAATCGCTTCACTGATCAACTTTCCCTGGCAAAACTGCTTCAAAGCAAGCAGTAATTTCTACTGGGTATGTTGTCTAGTAGCGCATTATAATTTAATGCTCTAGTACAGTGTTGCCCAATCTTTTTTGTGTCATGCCCCACTTTAGACTTTGAAAAACTTCTGTGTCCCCTATCAAAATATCATAAATATCATATTGATGGTCACAAATCACTGCATGCTTTGTGATTTACAGAATACTTATTTTCCATAATAAGTATTTTATTTTTTTGCATGCTGGGTGCACCAAATTATTTATGTTTGTATCTATCAAATATAACTTATCGAGTTAGCGCAGATGGTAGAGCTATCGACTGGCAATCTGGAGTCCCAAGTTTCATTCCTGCCAAATGCAAATTTTATTTAAAAAAAAATAAGTTTAACAGTACGAGGGGTACTATTTATATTTCGGGAACTGGCAACATTAATGTCAATAGCTAAAATCTGGCAACACCATAATAAAATTTAACATTTTTTAGCACAAACGGACTCACAAGGTTTTGATGTATAAGTGCTATATGTTTTTTTTTCGGTGAGTATCGACTGTAGGAAAAAATTTTTATATTTTATTTGGATAGAGCATACTCTTCAGTATATGCTCAGGAAATATCAATAAAAAATTCGAAGAAATAAAATTTCCACATGTTTTTTTGTAAAATATATTTCAGTCACAAAGTAATATTCTATGCATTAAATTTGTACACAACATTTTTTGGGCAGAAAAAAAGGAAAAAAATTACATCGAAAGATGCAAGTATTGCACGCAGTCTTTAAAGAAAAGCCAATGACGATTTCTCGATGGTGGGCGAAGGCACGTTATATGAGGCAGGTACTGATGGCTTTTCATAAGCCATAAAATTAATCAATGTATATAAAAATTAAAAAGCAAATACAAAACAAACTAAAAAATTAACGAAATAAAAGATTTTGACCGCAATGAAATGCGTAATAAAGTCTCTACCATCGTTTTTAAGAATATTTGAGTTAATATATAAAATACTCTTTATCCGATTCTTCCCAAATTTGGTGCACATGTAGAAAACTGCGAGATATAAATTTTGTTCATATACGGTTTTTTTAAATTTTGTTGTTTACTTAGCATTAAATTAATTTTAAACTTTAAACGCGTTTTCCCACAACCCTGAGTTTAAAATCGGCTGCCACTGCACAGAAAAAAACCCGATTTCGATCCGGGTTTTTTTTCTTTCGTAGGCAACAAAAAACTATAGTCCTTATCGTAGCCCTTTTTTTGAATTTTGGTCAAATAAATTTTATATCCCCGAGCAAATGTGTTTTTTCTTGCTTTTTTTGGAATTTTTAAGTTTGTGTAGCAACTTTGTTAAAAAAATTTTTTTATAATAAAAATCGGGCCATGATAAGGACTAGAGAATTTACCTGGGATTAAGAATCACATGACGTTTTTATTTTCTGATAATTAATGAAGGCTGTACAGTGGCAGCCGATTTTGCCTTTTTCAAAAAAGGCCAGTAATGAAGTGGCAACTCTGGCGATTTGGGCTGAGGAAATATAAAACTGATATTTTTTAAAAATACTACAATAACACGATTCTTAAATAAAAAAATAAAATATCAAAAATATTGTTAATTGAAATTTGGACAACCGTTCAAATATGCCCTTTAAAATGCTGGTGTTACAGTATTTACCCCCCTTAAGAAAATCAATTTGGCTAAAAAATGGAAATTTCAAGAGAAGGTTTTCGTTGCATTATTTTTCATAACTTTCGACGTGGATTATCTCAACAAGAATGTGTCGATGAACTCAGTATATCGCTGGTACAGTGAATTCAATCATGGTCGTAGTTCAGTCGCCGATGAATTCCGTGAAGGTCGTCCAAAATCGGTTGTGGTGACACAAAATATCGATGATGCAGTGCGTGAACTGATAATGCAAGATCGCCATGTGACATATCGTGAGATAGAGGTATCCTTGTACATTAGCTCCACTTCAGTACATTCGATTTTGTATGAACACTTAGTTGTAAAAAAAATTTACTCTCGTTGGATACCCCATAATTTATTAATCGCTTAAAAAAAGGCTCGTGTCGATTGGTGTAAGGGAATGTTCGACCGAGGTGCTTCAAAAGACGTGTATAGAATCGTGACAGGTGAGGAATCATGGATATATACGTATGAGCTGGAAACAAAATAGCAATCGACCGTGTGGGTATTCCAAGACGAGCGTAATCCAATAAAAGTTGTTCGTGGAAGAAGCACAGTGAAACAAATGGTCGCCTGTTTCTTCGGCCGAATGTGTCATGTGGCCGCTGTTCCGCTTGAGCAACGTATGACGGTCAATTCCGCGTGGTACACAATCATTTGTTTGTCGGAAGTCTTCGCAGAAATTCGTAAAACCAATCCCCAAAGACGAATCATTCTCCATCATGACAATGCGAGCTCTCACACATCTAGTCAAACAGGTGAATTTTTGAGCAGTCAAAAAATCGAATTGATGACTCACCCTCCATACAATCCTGATTTGGCACCCAATCACTTCTTCTTGTTCCCGAATATAAAAGGTAAATTGCGTTGTCAACGATTTACGAGCGCCGAAGAAGCAGTTAATGCGTTCAAAAACCATGTTTTGGAGGTGTTTCAAAAGGAATGGAAAAACTGCTACGTCAAATGGTTTTAACGAATACAAAAGTGTATTGATCAGAAAAGGGGAATATTTTGAGAAACAAGAAAGCCATTTTCATTTTCAAATGTTTGTTATTATTTGCTATTTCCGAAATATAAATAGTACCCCTCGTACTAAACTAAAAGTAAACCCGTGTTAGTTTCTGCAAAACTTTTAATTCAAATTATTCTAAAAACAAACTTTGTTAAAGTTGTTGTCAAACTTTTTTCTTTCATTGTATCTGCAAATATTTGTCTATTATAAACCATATTGATTTGATATAAAAAGGAAAAAAAACACAAAAACAGATTTAGATAAACAAATAAAGTGTGCACATTTTTCTAAGAGATTATAATTTAAATTTCGGGGACACACATTGTGTTTTAACACTTATATGGGTGTAAATATAATATTTTTTTTTTTTTTTTGGCAATATACAGATTATTTTGATTACACAGTTAAACGCTCAAAATGTATCGTTTATTTTTATTTTCATATTATTTTATTTGCTTGGATAAACATCGGATAACTTTTAATAAATTTTGTAATGTTGCCGCGGCGGCTTAGTTGGTTTGAGCTGCAAGTAGTTATTTCAATACATCGGAATTTAGTAATAATAATAAGCCTTGCCTAGTTTTCAAGCTACCTCATGGTGGGCTTGTGCTCTCAATAAGAATTCCCCGTCAATTCAATAAATTTTTAATTTTTCTATCAGTGTGATCAGGCAAGTAGTTGATTCCATCTAAGGTAGAACGGTGCTAAGAGGTTTTTGAACTTCCCCGACCTCTGGAACCTTGAGGTTTATGCGTTAAGCTGGCCATACACTTGCAATATTATTGTACAACTTCTCGTTTTAGTTCTTTATTCTATTACCATGTGTGGTAGGCAGATTAAATACCTAAAACTAGAAGTTGTATAATTTCGTTGATGTTAGTCTAAGTTGAGTTGTTAACATATTCGATTTGCTTTCAACTTTCACATAAGTAGACAATTATCAATTATTAACCCGTCAAGGCAAACGACACTGATGATGGCTTTGTAGCGAAAGCCAGCCTTATCGAATTCTTTGAAAAACATTTTTATTCTTTGTAAATTACTTGTGAAAATTGTATCATCTTTCTTTAATGTGAAAAACAGAAAGTGATATTAATTTATGATCTAAAGTCAAACTAAGAAAACATTCATTTACCAAAAAAAAAAAGATCAACTATACATACCCCTCATTCATGTTTTTTATTTTGTTACACTGTGTCATTTGTATAAAAAAGATATCCAAATCTATTATTTGCCTTTGGCAAAAGCCATACATTTTATTTGTAAAGGCAAAAGTAAAAAGGCAATATCGCAAAAATATGTCAACTTATTTACAAAGTTTCATATTGTAACCCTACTTTATCTTTGGGGGTAGAGAATACGCTTACGTATATACAAAATTTGTTGGCATTTTTTTTTTTTTGAGAAAAAAATCTCCTTAAAGTTTAACATAATTACTTAAGACTTTGTTTAGCTAATAAATATTATAAAATGTTTTATAAATGGTACATGCAGACATATTTTAAAATTTATTAATTTGAAACTTTTCATAAAATAAATTAAGGACCAAATTTTGTAATATTAATTGCTGGAAAATGTTAAAAAAAAATGCTTAAGTAATAAACTTTCGTTTTTATTCGAGACACTTAAATAATATTTTTTACATAAATTACAACATTTTGTTTTATAAATTATGGGCTTAATAGTCTCTTCCGCTTTGTTTTCAGAATTTATTACACCACTACCCATATAAAATGAGGGTATTTAAGTTGATGTTTTGCAATAAACTAATTTTAGATTTATTTTTAATGCAAATTTTGTACTTTTTTGCTACACATTATATTAAGTAAATAAAATACATCAATGGTCTAACAACATATTAAAAATCTCCACAATTGAAAAATTCAGTTACCACAACCGAAATATTCGATTGGCTTCAAATCCGGTTGTCAGCACGAATCTGTTTTCTCTATGTGTTGATAAAGTTAAAATTACTTTAATATTTACGTAGGGTATTATATAATTGAACTCGAAGGACCATAATTTGCATTCCTTCCGTTTTATTGTGTTCCACCATTTTACTGAAAACAAAAAAGAAAAAACTGTTAAAAACTGTCAGAAGTTATGGCAGTTTTTTGTTTTTTGTTCAATTCTGTTGTTACTTGTTAACAAAAATTTTTAATTTTCTTAACTTAAGATTTCCTTCTCATTTAACTAAATAAGTGAATGAGTGAGTAGATATTTTTGTGCACATTTTTTTGTGTACGAGTAATTCGGTAAAAGTTATGTCCTTTCACGTAAAGTGCTATAATTTTTTTTCATTGCTGTTCATTCTTTAACAATGTTTTATGACACTTTTGGTAGAATATTAAGAAAGACCTTAAAAACGATTTAAAAAATGATGTATGAGATGTTTTCCTCTTGTTTTTTTTTGTAGCCGTGAATTGTTTAAAAGTTATTGAGCCTAGTTTATGTTTTCGTTGTTTTCCGGGGTATTTTTTGTTGTTTTTTGGAGTGGTTTTGGTTAATGTTGTTTATCGTTTAGTTACTGGTACATAGTTGTACCATATTTATGTATCTGTAATGATAATGATAGCATCAGTAATTATGATACACATTAAATTGAGATATTACTACAAGTGAAAGTAAATATGAGGGTTTTAGCAATTTATATTAAGGCATCTTTCATACGCCATGATATATAACTTACTGTTCTTTTTTGTTTTTTGTATACCGAGGCGTATGGAATATCCGCTCATGGTAATAAACGGCTCTCATAACCCGCTACGTTGGTAGCTTGCATTCTAGTTTAAAATGTATTTTTTTTTGATAAGAAGTAAACATTTTGATGAATATAAAACACTATGGCCCTTTCAAGCAAAATCTCAGTAATGGGTGCGCCGTGCACCTTCAAATATAAAGAATTTTTGCAAGGCAATTCCAAAAAAAAAATTTTTTCCGAACGTAGGGGTCGCCTTTTTCAATTTTTCATTATAGCTTCGGCATTTAAAGTCGGATTTTAAAGTGTGATATATCGATGTGTTGCCTCGAGGAGACCAGTGTTTTGCTATATAGGAAAAATCCAATGAAAAAAATTAAAAAATGCGACCCTTAAGTTCTGTAAGCAAAAAATAAAAATAATTTCGGCTGGATTTATCGAAAAACTTTCTTAGCAAAAGTTTAATGATTTTTTGCGAGCTTTAATTTTCTACCATTAGGGTGGTACATTAGGGGGGTAACAACTGAGATATGGTGGGTATATACTAGAACGGGATACTTGAGGTCAATGGTCCTTAGAGTAAAACATTGGTCCCCTCGAGAGAAAAACATCAATGTATAATTCTTTAAGATCCGACTGTAAATGCCAAAGATATAGCGAAAAATGTAAAATGGCGACCCCTACGTTCGGCATTTTTTTTTGAAACCTCCTTGCCTTGGAGGGTGTACGATACAGCGCACTTTTTTTTGCCTGTAAGATGGCACGCTCTACTGTACATATATTAGTCAAAAATGTCTTCAAAGTATTCGCAAGACCTAGGAAGAGTTTGAGGACAATCCTCAAACTAACAATATGTCTCCATAGTAAATTGTGGATCGAAAAAATGTCCCCGGAATATGCGCTCTGCATACATAACATAGATGTTAAATATACTCAGTCAGAAAAATACAATCAGAAAAGCGATGGCAAAGCACTTTAACAGGTGGTACAAGTACTGGCAAAAAGTGCTTTCCCATTCCCAAAATGATAACATCATCAGACAAAAGGACCGGTTATTTAAAAATCGCCGGAAAAGCACTGGAGGAACAAAATTTTTGAACGTTGGCAAAACGCTAGCAAAACCAATAAATAGGTGGTCTGGAAATATATTTTCCAAAATAAAATTAAAAAAAAGTTCATATGTATTTTTTTTTGGTCCTGCCGTGAATTGAAGCCAGGCCGTCAGATTGGCAGACGTTTGCTCTAGCCACTGAACTAACGAGACATATAATACTTGATGGCATAAATGAGTGATAACCGCTGGCCAACTACTGGCTGTACTAAAATGCTAGCACTGGCAAAAAAGTTTTTTGGAACTAATATGCCAGCATTGGGAAAACAGAAAAAAAGTTGGTCTTAAAGCAGCTTTTCCACAAACAAAAAAAATTATTTTATAAAACAAAAAAATTTTAAATTAAAAAAAAATAACAAAAAAAATTTTTGTTTGCAACCGGATTTTAACTCGGAACCTCCTGACTACAAAACTTTTTTAACGAAGCGTCATCGTTTTTAAAAAATTATTGCTCTACCAGTGAATTAACTTTTGTACCACTGACAATTTCTGACTAGGTAGCACTGGATAAGCACTGGTTGCAAATGTTGGCATAGCACTCTAAGCCCATTCTTTGCAAGTGGATTTTTTTAATAAACCACAGAAATTTTTTTAAAACAAATACTGGCAAAACGTGTTTTGCAAACGCTGGCAAGGCGTACCAAATTAGTGTTCTGCCAGTCATTTATTTTTAACACCGCGGTTACCCAGTGGTATGCCAGTACTTGACTTTTTGTACCACTGATCTTTCTCGTATAATATGTCTTTTGCTTATAAAAAAAGTTATCCTACTCAAGGTTTTTATCAGTTCTAGTTTTCCTGGGAATGTAGTTAAAATTTCCAAGGATAATTTTCCACGGGAATTCCCGAGAATTCTCGGACGCGAATTTCCAAACCCTAACTGTGATATTAAAACTACTTGTCTATTAAAGACCGTCTTCATTATTGATGTCTTTTTTACCATTAAGAAAAGAAGAAAAAAAAATACCAGCATCAAAGTTTGTTTATTAGAATCAATAAACAAATTATGAGAAGCACTCAAATTGCCAATAAAAAATATTTCAATAATAACTTTGGCACACAGGGAAAAAAGATGGAATCCTTTAATATACTTCATATATAAAACACTCGAAGCTATCAAAGATGAACGAACATAAAATAACAAAATAGTGTAGAAAAAACTTACCTCTTCTTTTGGCACCAGTGTAACCTTCTTCATGGGTGCACTATTATTGACAACAACGGTTTCACGTTTCAATGATGGACGTTTCAAAGCTGAATGGGGTTTTTGTATTTCAACCATAATGTTTTTCTTACACAATGGAAATAAGTGGTGGGGGGAAGGATAGGGAAAAACGGGCTCGGATAATTGCTAAAAGAACTAGGAAGTGGAGGAAAAGAAGAAGTAGTAATTGAAATGGTAGGAAATGGAAATGTTTCTTTTGTAGAGAATGGTTAGGAAAATTAAAAGCAACACAATTGGATATGGAAAATAGGTAGGAATGTTTTATGAGTCGCACTTTGTTTTTAGTTCTTTTTGTTGAGTTATAAATTTAAAGTTTTTTTATTTTTAAATATTTAATGTACTTTTAAATGTTTATTTAATTATATTCTATTAATAAGTTTTTGTGGTATTAAATCCTTTTTAAAGGCTTAATTTTTAACATTTTTGTAATGATTGGCTTTTTTATAGCACATGATTTTCTTTTTGTTTTGAAGGATAAATTCATATTATTTAAAAATATCTCTGAAGTTGTTTTCTTTTTATTGTTAAAGTATTATCGCCTTTTTTTTGGGAAAATTTTACTTTGGTATTTGGAATATAAGTAGCATTCAGCTGTTGTTGCCAAGTTTTTTTTGTTTGTTTTTTGTATGTATTGTGTGTGTTTTCTATGTGTACAAAAATGAACTGTATTTTTCTTTAATTTTTATGAAATGTTCATCCCTTCTTTTGATATCTTATCATTTTTGCGCTTGTGTGGCTTATTATGCCATTAGAACAGAAAATTCCATTATATTTGGTCCTTTTCAAAATCAAATATTGTGCAATTACAATTTACACAAGTTTGAATTTTTCACATAAAAGTTGACATTTATAAGTCGAGTTGAGTTGAGCATAAACATTTTTATCAGTTCAAAAAAAAAAAAAAATAAAAAAGACAGATGACGATATGCTAGGGTCATATATTTAAAGGGATTAATTCTTTTGTTATAAATTTTATATGATTTCGTAATTCATATTGTCATAAATTCAGTAAAAAAAAAAGTCAGTAAAAGAAAACCAAATATCCAAAAATAACCTTCATTTTGTAAGTAGTGCCAACATTTGTGTGCTTCAAAAGTAGCGCTTTATTTTGTTTTCTTTTCCTTAGCCAGCAAAAAAAATTGAAAGTAATGCTTTACAAACTACTTCTTTCACTGCTTCACAAGTATCCGTTAGTGTATTTTTATTGCCTTTTCAGAAGTTATTCTGAACAACTTAAAAAATCACTTCTTTCATTGCTTCCAAAGTACCCGTTGGTATATTTTTACAGCTTTTTCAGAATTACTTCTGAAAAACATGCAAAAAATCACTTAAGTATTGCTTCTAAATTAGAAGAGTAATTGCTCTAAAAGTGATCGTAAAAAGTAATTTTGGAATCATTTAGCATTTGGTCCCACCGGTTTCGATTCCCGGTGGGACCAACATTTTTTTATTTTCAAAATTTTTTTTTTATTTTATAATTTTTATTTAATATTTATAATTAATTTCCTGTCGTTTATTTAACCTTCTTTTTTAATTTTTAATTTCAGAATTTTCTTGAGCGTAAGGTTTGTTTTTTATATATAAAAAGTTCTTTATTTTCGATATTTCGCTACTCCATTGTGTAGCATCTTCAGGAAAGAACAAAATTATAAACAATATATAATTTGTTTATAATTTTGTTAATTTGTTATTTCCTGAAGATGCTACAGCGAAATATCGAAAATAAAGAACTTTTTTTTAAATTTATTTTATCGAGATATACATTAATTGCAGTAAAGGAATTAAATATGCTAAAATCCCAAGCGTATTTAACAAATCGTAAAATAAAAAAGATATTATTTTTTTTAGTGAAGAATTTTTTTGTAACTTTTAATCGGTGAAAAAGAGCTTCCTTTGCAGTTGTGCAAAAAGTACTGGAAGAATGTTAAAGTGGGACTACTCTTCTCCTATGACAACTCAATGTTAAAATCATTAGTGTTTTTATTAAAACAGAAGTACATGTAGATCAACTCTTGTAGTGCTTTTTCTACTGCTTCGGCATCTCTTTTTTTTGGTGGGTATAGGCAGAAAAGAAGATAGGTATTTTTATACCCTACACCACTCTGTGTATGAATTCTGTAACTATCAAAAATAATGGACCTAGACTCACCGAGTATACCGATGGCCTTAGAATAATATTCTGAGTCAATTTAGCGATATCTGTCCATCCGCCTGTGTTAATTTAAACCTTGAAATCAAACATCAGGACGCGAGTATGAAGATATTTGGCTCGAATTTAGCACCTGAGCTTCTATTCACCTACGAACAAAGGCTTTTGAAATTGGTTAGAATTGGTCCAACAAGGCTCTGACATCTGATTCTAATAGAGGGAGGGGGGGGGGGGGGGGGAGGGAAATAACCTGTATCGGCGTTTTAATTTTTACGTCTTGCCCTATATTTTTTGAGGAGGTTAAATTTTCCCTCTTTTGCAAACGTTTATTGTGAATCGGCATATGAAATCATGTGAATAAACTCAAATATAAATAAAATTTTGTAAATTTAACAGTTTTATTTTTGCTGACCTTATCTTACTGGTAATTTGCAAAAAAATCTGGTAATTTTAGCAGTTCTTCATGATTATATTTAACTAATTTGTAACAGCTTTTTCTGATATTTTTACAAGTTTATATAGAAACGTCGCGAAAAATAATGGGTTATGCTTACATTCCAGCATACAAAAAATCAAAAAATATGTGGTTACCATATGCTTACCAGTATTGAAAAAAAATAATGAGTTTAAAAATAGATTTTCAAAACAATAAAATTTTACAACAAATATTTTTTATTATTTTTTTTTGTTATAAAAAAACATTTAAAGTTCAGAAAGTTCCAGAAAGAAATGGTAAGAAGAACGTGGATGCCAAAAAACTAGTAAAACTAGTTATAACGCGCTCGTTATAATTCATTTTGTCTATTAACTTGCAACCTGTTCTTTGGAGTACACATTTTACTGGACCTTGGTATAATATTTCAATGTAATTCTCGATTAGTCTATATAGAGGGGTCCATATTTGACTGAAAGACGTTGCTAATGAAGATAATAATTTGGGGACAAGGACTTACAGAATGCCAACAGCAAACGTTTATAGGATATCGTCCTAATGCGGAAACGTGGAAGGTATAATTTTGGTTCTTGTCGCCCAAATAAATGTTTAAAGCAGCAAATTTTGTTTCGCAATGCAATTTATATAATATTTACCGCACGGAAATTTTATAAAAATCTGTTTTCAAGCTTTTGTGTTGTAGTCAACTGTTAGAGATATGGGATGAAAAAGGTAGACAGTTTCGATGTCTCGTTTCTGAATGGCCGTTCTCTTTAAATGCTACACGTCTTTGGAATGCTTTTCCGCATAACCAACAAATAAATAGCAACGCAATAAATTTAAAAAAATTTCTTTTTGATAATTTTAATAAATTATGATTTTTGTTTTCTCTTTTTTTCTTTTTTCTTATTTTTTATACTCCTAGTAATTTTTTATAATTTAAAATTTTTTATAATTTTATGTTAAAACATTTTATTAATTCAATATTTATTTGTAATATTTTTATATTTATATTAGTTAAAATTTTATTAAATTTGGGAAAGTATATTTGTACACTTTTAAAATCCTATTCTATAATTATAAGACTTAGGTGCCTATTCCTACTTGTGACTCATTGTGACTATTTTTAAGGCTGAGAGTCATAACTTTTCATACAAAACAACAATAACATTCAAAAAATTCAAATTTTATTAGTCAATGTTATGATTGTATCGATACAAGGTCTTATTTTTTTTTTGAAGTTTTCAAACAAAAATTTGAATAAATATAATTTATTTAGACTTTCCAACAACAAATACATGGGGAATACTAAGAGTCACAGACTTTTGGTAGGAATAGGCACCTTAGTCTTGTTGTGCAGGAAAAAACTTCAATTAGCCACACTCAGCGCTATGCCGACCGTGGTGTATCTTGTTAAGAGGTGATGCTACGAGTCATAGCCTGTGCAGAGGGCTGCCGGTTCAATCCCCGGTCATGGCAATACACAAAACGTTCTTCACATAGAGACAAATTAACAATTAAAAATGACTTTGATCAGTTGACACATAAACTAACCACTGACGAGTATTTGGGTGAGACGAAACTGCGACAGTCTGGTGATATGTTAAATTTTTCAATAAAAATGTTTTATTCTTCTTCCTATAAATCAGCTCTAAAAAAAAACAATGTTGACAAAAATCGAACGCCTAAATAAAGTGGGGTTAGGTTTAGAATTGTTCTTCAAACCACGATATAACTGAAATTTAAAATTCCTAATTTTTATAGTTTTAAGAAGTTATGGCGATTTTCACTAAAAAAAAAATAAATTTATGGAACACACACTATTACTGCAATATAATTTCTTCGATATATGTACTTTCGTTCTGTCACATTTAAAAAAAAATCCATCCATTTCTTACAAGTTAAAACGCTGTTTTCTTAAAGCTATCCTTAAAGGATTATGCAAGTACTTGGGCCAAAGCAAAGACTTCGAATGCATGCTCTGTACTCGAAAGATTTTTTGGTAACAAATCAAGTAAATTTAGTTTTTTATTGAAGTAGCTTAACTCTAAATCGTAACTCAATTGACACATTTACAATGATTTCAATAATCCCGCCTGGAGGCGACCTTGCTTCCTATTAACTGACAAACTAACATTTTATTAACACCTTTCGTATTCATTGCAAACAAAAATTATGTCAATAATTTTAGTTTTTGAGTTAATTTTTACGCCCATTACCTTTTCAGTGTTATTTTTAACTACAATTGAATAACAATTTTGTTTTTCTCCTCGTCTATCTTAGGTTTGTTCCACGTAATTCTGGGTAAAGTCTGGTAAAATGAGAGTAAACAAATAATTATCTCAAAAAATGGTAAAATTGCTCACAATACCTGAAACGCACAAAACCACATTTCAAGCCCAAAAATTAACGTCAAAGTTATTCATATAAACAAAAGCTATTTTTAAGAATAAAATATCGAAGGGAATAAAGACAAAATGTTAGAACGTGGTATTTGTTAACGATATTAATTATTGTTTACAAGTTTTGTTAATATTTAAATTATTTTTACAAATTTAAAACAGCTGATTTACAAACAACTAGTGATTTGACAGTTTTACCATTTTACCCGCAAAAAAAGTACGGGTAACTTCTGGTAAAAAGAGAAACAAATTATTCTCTCATCAACGCTCTCATTTACCCAATTTTTAACAATAGAAACGCTTTTTGGTAAGATTGGGTTCCCGCGGGTAGCCGCGGTAACGTACGTGGAACAGAGCTATTAATTCATTAATTTAAATTTAGCTTTTAAATTAACATCCTTCCCCTTCGCTTGGTATTCTTTGTTAGTACTACAACCAACATAATATATGTAAATGAAATTTAAAAAAAAATATGTGTAAAATGCGTGCTAATGAGGTGTTAATTTTAACAAAATATCATTAAGATATTTATGGCATTAGAATTTCATCAACTAAATATGATGTTTTCCACACTAGCTGTCCAGCTAAAAAAGGCGTCTATCTTATTATTGTTAGATTTACAGTTTTATTAATATTTATATTTTTTATGATAAGAATATAACAAGGGACAATATTTAAATTTTTTCAAAATAGTGAGCCAATATCTTGACCAATTTTTCTTAATTTATTATTTATTATATCAAATATATTTCCATCGGGATTAAATACTAATTGCAATGAAGGAATTAAATGTGCTAAAATCTCAAAACTTATTTTACAAATTGTGAAAAATAATATGTTGAAGGCATTTGCCTATCCGAATTTCATTCTTGCCTACACTCATAGAAATAAATCTGTAAAAATAGCAGAAAAAGTTACTAAAAACTAGTTAAAAATGATGCTGCAGAAAACACTGCTAAAATTAACAGAATTTTAGTTATATTTAGGCTAACTTTTAGTTGATTGAAAATAGCAAATTGTACTGTAAAATCTGCAGAAAATTTTGCTTAATATTTGTAGACTAAAAATAGCAAAAATTTTGTAGATTTAACAGTTTATGATGAATGGGGGAATATTTAGTTGATCTCTTATTTTTAAGTAAATGAATGTTCTTTTTAGTTTGACTCTAGATCATAAATTAATATCACTTTCTGTTTTAAATTATTTTCAAATCAAAGAAAGATGATACAATTTTTACAAGTAAATTACAAAGAATAAAAATATATTTGAAAGAATTCGATAAGACCAGCAATACAGAATACGTATTTTCGGCTTTCGCTACAGAGCCATCATCAGTGTATTTCGTCTTGTGTGGGCTAATATTTTAATGTTGTCTACTTATGTGACCGCTGAAAGAAAATCGAGTTTCGTATCAACAACTCAACTTAGACTAACATCAACGAAATTTAACAATGCCATTTTTATCCTTTTGTTATTATTACTCTATTTTGCTTTGAACCTTAATTCTTAAGATATCTCAGCTGATTCTATTCAACTCTGTGTATGTTAACCACAGCTTTTGAATTACAACGAACCGTTAAATTTAAATTTAAATGTATGTTATTTAAATTATATTTTTGCACCGTTATTAGTCTAAGTTGAGTTGTTGATACGAAACTCGATTTTCTTTCAGCGGTCACATAAGTAGACAACATTAAAATATTAGCCCACACAAGACGAAATACACTGATGATGGGTCTGTAGCGAAAGCCGAAAATACGTACTCTGTATTGCTGGTCTTATCGAATTCTTTCAAATATATTTTTATTCTTTGTAATTTACTTGTAAAAATTGTATCATCTTTCTTTGATTTGAAAATAATTTAAAACAGAAAGTGATATCAATTTATGATCTAGAGTCAAACTAAAAAGAACATTCATTTATTTAACAGTTTATATTTGCTATTTTTAGTTGAATGCAAATAGCAGTCTATTCTGCTAAAATCAGCAGAAATATTTGCTAAAAAATTGTAAACAGCTGTTTTCAAAAGGCTCGAATTTTCTTTGCATTTAAAAAAAAAATCGAAAAAAAACTTCTAAAATTTTCAATTTTTTTGGTAATTGTTTAGGGTACCAATTATTTAGCAAAATTTTTTGCTGATTTTAGCAGGTTAATTTGCTATTCTCCCTTTACAAAAATTTAGCCCAAATATAACTAAAATTCTGTATATTTAACAGTTTTATTTTTGTTGTTCCTATATTACTAATATATAGCAAAAATAATCTGCTACTTTGGCAGTTTTTTTCTGCAGCATCATTTTTAACTAATTTTTAGTAGTTTTAACTAATTTTTTTACGGACTGTTTTCTATTAGTGTAAGAAACACTGTAAATATTACGTTTATAATTTAGCAGAGCTATTTATAGTTTTTGGCTTAAAATAAAAATTTGATAAAACCAACAACATGTTCTATTAAAAATTAGTGGAATTACTAGGATCTTAACAAATGGTTGATTATTGAATAAAAATTATTTGTAGGTTTATTAATGTTTGGTAATTTCAACAAATTTTATTTTAAGCCAAAAATTAGAAATAGTTCTGTTAAATTACAAACTTATTATTTTGAGTGTACTGTAAGTTTGACATTAATATGATTTTGATTTTTTTTATGAGGACAGTTTGTATGGAAGTTCTCATATATATAAAAAGGTATCGTAACATAAATTTATATTTTCTTTACAAAATGATAATTTACATTTCAATATAGGACAAAACATTGGGAAGAAAACAAAGAAATTGAAGTTAAATTTAAATTCAAAACCCCACCAGTATTTATGTACATTTGACTATAACGAAGCTTTATTCTCAGTTCATCCTTTTTTTGTTACAATATAAACAAATAGGTGTGGTATTAAAGTTTTAATGTATTTTCAAAATAAACAAAGAAATTGCAATAAAAATATAAAAAACTAATTATATTATACAAACGAGGAAACGGAAATTTATTACACTTAAGACCTTGTCGGTAAAATAAATTTTTTTTTAATGCATGCAAAATAATTTAAACTTTAAGGAATATTTAAACAAACATATAAGAACAACGCAAATAAATTATTTATAGTAAAATGCTTTAAGAATATAAGAAAAAGCAGTATAATAAAAAGATAATCCTAATCACAATCAAAAAGAAAGAGATATATTCTCATATTCTTAAAAGAAATATAACCATTCATTATTTGAATACAATAGAATATAAACTAACTTTATAACAGTTTGTAATTTAACACACAAACATACACATACACACAAACACGTATACACCAATCCACAGATGTTATGTCTTATATTCTATAATAAATATAATATATAAATAAACTGATGATATGTCATTATAATCACTATCATTGTACGAGTATTTTGTGTAAGCAGAGTAACAAAATATTCAAACACATACACATACATTCCAACACATATATTGGCATAGATTTTTACTAACAATCGTAGTAAATTATGCGTAAAAAACTATGGAGCAAAAAATAAGTTGTAAAATATCCCAGCATACAATTATGAAAATTTTGGGCGTAACTTGGAATCAATATTAAACTTAAGTTCATTTCGACCACTTTAATCTTCAAATTTTGCAATTCACATGATATTAATATTTACAACATTTTATTAAATTATTTAAAAAACGGGCTAATAAAAGCAATGATAAATGACAAGTATTATAATATGTTAGCTGGTGATTAAATACTGCTATGCTGTAATGTTATCCCAAGTTATAGAACACTACACTGAGAAAATTATCGGCATGCTGTTAATGAATGTTTTCATTAATTCAATGAAGTTTAGCTGGAATTCGTCCATTTAAAATTTTCATTAAATTTATGCAGTTTTCCAAAAAACTTTAAATTTCACACACCCAATGAAAATGTTTCATTGAATATTGTTTCACAAAAACTATGAAGCTTTTTTATAAAAATCATGCATCCAATGAAAATGCTGAAAATAGTTTCGTAAAATCTAAGAAACTTTTCAATTACTTTGTGAAGAAAACTTTATTGGTTTAGTGAAAAATTTCATTAAAACTCGTCCAAAGAAATTTTCTTTATGTAGTTTCCATTTCACATCACAACATATTCTGGGTTTATAAATAGATTTTTTTTTAATTTTTAGATTTTTCGTTGAATATGACTAAAAAGGCTGTATCAAGCTATTTTTGGAAAATTCTGTTAAAAGAAAACTAATCTAGTAAGCATGATTTTTTTTTTATTATTATTATAAACTGTATTGTTTAAAATAGTTTTACATTCAGAAAATGTCTGAAAAATAAATGTCCATTCCTTTCTGACTTTTTTTCTTATGTCCTAAATAAGATTTCTGAATATTTTCTGATTTTCCTATGGCCCAATACCTTTCAATAGGCGATATTGGGGGACATTTGGTGAATTTAAGTATTTTTAAACATAGTCCATATTGTGATCGAGTGGTTTTATATAGTGGTAAAATACGAGACAAAGTAATGTTGAGCACTCTTCGTGTAAATATCTCCATTAATTGTGCCAGTAGTAATGAAAGAAGAACTTTCTTCCGCACTGACAAATTTCCCGCCACGCAAGGTATTTGCTAAAAAAACTTTTCTAAGTAAATATGTATAAGAAAATATAATATGTTTGGGAAGCCGGAAGTTTCTCTTTTACTAATACAGAATACAGTATAACATTGTCCTCCTGGCAGTGTCCTAAAGTCTTCTTTAAATTATATCTCATCGTCCATAACAATACACATATTTTTTCTCAAAAAATTATATAATTTTCTGGACCTCGTTTTGATGTTTTTTTCTGGAAATCGAATACGTTTACTGCCTTACTTTTCTTAGGGGTTTGTAATCCATTTGTAAGTAAAAACAAATAAAAATTTGGTCATGTTTAAAGTGCTGCAATTTTAAGTCTGGCGACTATTTGTAGATAAAAATAACGCAAGACTTAAGGAAATTTTATGGGATTTCCAAAAATATACAGTTTATACAGAACCGATCAGTACTGCCTAAATTTTACTATGAAATTTGATAAAAGGTTGATATCGCTAATTTTTCGTTAAAAGCCACGCCCACTTAAAACAAGTGACAAAATGAAAAAACAAACATTACGTTAAAATTCTGTACAATTTTCTGAACCATGTCCTTGCCTTTCGTGGCGAATTTAGCCACTATTTTGATATTTCAAAATAAAGGCAACAACAATAAAATAAAAAAAAACTTGAATGTCCTTATATTCGTGGCCACCACTGCATATGCTTACGGTACTAACAAAAAAATATTTTTTTTATTGTAAATTTTTTTAAATAAAATTTTTTTTAAATAAAATTTTGTTTCAAAAAAAATCAAAAAAAAAATATGTGATTACCTACATATATCCTTACCACTGTTGAAAAAATATTGAGTCTAAAAATAGATTTGAAAAAATTAAAAAAAAAATCTAGAAAATTACTTTCTATTTAAAATAATGATATAAATAAGTTATTATCAGTAACTCATTATTATATGTTTTAAAATAATGTAGAAGGTAAGTGGGTGTCATTACTGGTAGTTCAAAAAATAATGATATGTCATTACCGTTTCTACACTGGGTACTGTTTCTAAAGTATTAGTGCTCTAAAAGTGATCGTACACTGAGAGAATTATCATCACTTCAGTAATGAATTACTTCATAGTTTCAATGAAAATTGTCACTGGAACTCGTCCATTGAAACTTTTCATAGAATCTATGAAACAGGTTTCATTAAAGTCAATGTTTATGAAAAGTTCATAAAATTAATGAAACTAAATGAATGTTATTTTAGTTTGACTCTTGATCATAAATTAATATCACTTTCTGTTTAAATTATTTTCAAATCAAAAAAAGATGATACAATTTTTACAAGTAAATTACTCTTCATAAAATGAATAGCCCACTCCTCCAATGAATAAATCATTCAGCCAATGACGAGCTTCATAAAATCTATGAAGCAATTTCATTTACTATTATTTGTTATAGTTGGTTGTTGTCGTTGCTAAGCTGGAGTAGATAAATAAAAAGTACTCAGCAAATGCAAAAGACGTAATAAAATCGTAGCATATTTTACGGATGTACAAAATATAATCTAAAGAAAGAAAACATTAAATTAAAAAGTTTTGTAAAAAAAGTTTAGAAAAAAATTAATATGATTTATAAAAAATTTCATAGTCCAAAATTAATAATAAAAACTTAATTAAAAAAAAATAAAAATTATAAAAGATTATTCTCTCAGGAAATGACGATATTTTATAAAAAAAATTAAAAAAAGTAAATACTTTTGAACAATTTCATAGATATAAAGAACATTTTCATTAAATTTATGGAGATCTAATTTATGAAATTCAATGAATTTTTTTAATGAAATTATGAAATTTTATGAAAGAAAAGTTATGAAAAATTTTATAATATAAATTAAATATTATATACATAATGAAATTCTTCATTGGTTCTACGAAAAAAATTCTATGAAATTATATCATTAATATCATGAAGTAAAATTCTCTCAGTGTATGAAATGATTTACCTACAGGTTTATTCCAAACAGAAAATCGCGAGTTCAAATCGAGATGGAACCAATATTTTTAATTTTTGTAATATTCATAACTAATTAGTTTAATATTTTTTTAATTTTAAAATTTTTATTATTTTAAAATTTTTTAATTTTTATTTATTTAGTTATTATTTTCAAAAATAAATAAAATAAAAATTATGAAAAATAGATTTTTGAGCACTGGTAAAAAGTACTGAACAAATTTTGAAATTGGAGTCGTTAGTGTTAATTATTAGTGTTTCTGTCATAAAAGAAGTTCATCTAGATCATTCATTGTAGTGCTTATTCTACTAATTTTGCATCGCTTTTTTTGCTGCGTTAACACAACTTTTTAAATACCTCCTTTAAGTGGCAACCCTGGGTCCAAAGTACTTTATTGCTTTGTACAAATAAATCTAAATCTCGTAAATTTCAGGCATATTTTCATAGCAAAATAGGTTAGTTTTTGATCCCATTTTTTAACCCTTAAATGTTAGATTGGACCGTTTTTCTTCTCTATTCCACATCTGAATTTCAATACAATCGGAGAGAACCCATTGGGATACCTTCCTTGCCAGTTAATATATGTATAAAAAAAAGTATGACTGTAGCTTTCTTGCACTAAACGGAATACTCATATGCCTTTTTTAAATTAATTTAGCGACAAATTTGAGATTGTTGTAATTGATTTCAACTTCTCCTCTTTTTTTATAAAAATCCTGTAAAATTTTTTACAGTGTATTGTTAATCTTGTAAATATTTGACGTTTTCCTGTTTTCGTATTTGTCGTTTTAAAACTAGTGACGCTTGTTTATGTATATATACATGATTTAGTTGTTCATTATTTTATACATATTTTTTATTTGATGAGAAAAAATAATCCATTTCATCAAAAATGACATAAATTTAGCACTAAAATTATTAGCAGGATTTTTTTTCTTTATAATATCATTAAGTGTTATATGAATATTTTTATACAATCATAAACTTTGTTCATACCCTATAAACAATTTCACTGGAATTCAAGTTGAAATAAAGTTCAATTCCAGCCCTGTTTTCCAGTTTCAAGGCTTGAATACAACTTTCATTACATTTTATTTCAATAGCATACTCCAGCAAAAGGGAAACAAAAATTCAAGTTTGAAATATTTTTGTTAAATAAACAAGTGCTAGAATTTGAAATATACTTTAATTCAAGCAAAATTTAAAGCACTTGAATTTTTAAAACCTGTGTGCTTATTGGGTATTGTTGATGAGCCAGAGCACCATAAAAATAAATTTGAAATATTAGTTATGTATATTGTAGACTAGAATATTTTGCTAAATTATTTAAAAACTTTATAAAATGAAAAGAGTCATCCATATCTCAAATAATACTACGACTTTTTCATCCTCTGCATTCAAATAGTAAAAATAGAATCTTTTTAGAAAAAAATTTAAAATGTAGTCTAGTGTAAACTACGCTTCAATTATATTTTGCATATAAATGTTTATAACAAAATTGACAAGAGATTGTTTTATAAAATCTTGTAGAAAGCCAAAGCTAAAGACGAACAAGCTACATATTTCAATATCGCTGGAAATTTCAAATTCAAATTTCAAAAAGTTATCATAACATTTTCTGCATTTCTAGGAATTATAAATACCAAGTAAGATCATTAAATTCGGTTTAATCGAATTTTTTATACTTTCCAAATGATATCAAAATAATTAAATGAGAAAACATAAAGGTGCAAAAATAAAAATTTTGAGGTTCAATTTTTTTTTGTTGAAGGGTGAAAATAATTTTTAAAGCGAACAAAATTTTGAAGTGGAAAAATTGGTGATGAACGAAAAATCTTGTTGTGAAATGAAAGCTTTTTAGGTGAAAAGAAATTTAAGTTAAATCTGGTGAAAAAATATGACAAAATATTTTATTCACCAGATGCTACAATGCAGTTGGTCTGAAATACACCAAATTGTATGGAAAATTTAGAGATACCTTCACATTTTCACACACAACGTTTTAAATGCTGGACCGATTTTGATAATTTTTAATACCAAACTGCTTGGAGGAGGGGGGGGGGAACCATTAATCTAGGTAAATCTAGAAAAAACGATTTAACCCATTTCTTTGCAAGCATAGATTCCGTGCCAATTTTTTGACAAAACTTAGGAGAAGGAGATAGGTCGGTTTCTCGCGAAGTTACAACTCCTGGACTACATAAGTCAGCTTATTTTTTAAAGTACCTAATAAACGAAGAATTTTTCTTATCTTAAATATTTTTTCACATGTCTTTATCGTAATCAGCATATCACTTTTATTACGCCAATCTCTCTATATCTTTTAATATTTTTTGGAAAAAAATCTTTGAAAAAAGGTCAAAAATGCTTTTTTTAAATCATTATATGGTAAACCTACAATTAAAATTTTTATAATATTTTAAAATTGCTTTAATAACCGAGGCCGCAAACGATCACATGCTTTTTATACCGCCTTCCTATAAAAAGTTGCCTTTACCTTTAAAGACACGTTGTTAAAAAATGGGTTAAAGATATATATTAAATGTTATTAGTGAATTGAAATATTAAGAAATAAAACTAAATGCACATAAAGCAAAAAAATTATTAAAAAGTTTTTAATTTGTTTTCGCCGAAACTTACCTATCAACATTAAACTCAAACAAATTGCGTATTTGGAAAACTACTTATACAAGTTGAAAATTAAAGTAAAATGTTTTAAATTTGTATGAGGAAAATGTTAATACGTGAACACATATAAAATTATTAAAATCCTTCAATTCAAGGAACTAAATATCATACAAACAAAAAAGTTAAACAATAAAAGAAAAAAGATTAAAGTTTACTGTGAAAAAATAAAATAAAAATTACGAAAACTTATGCATTTATGCATATAAACAATAATGTAAAAATAAATTGTTTATAAAATACAGTTTTGCAAATCCAAACATACGAATTTTTTAAATCACAAAAATTACTTTGCATTTCGTTCCCAGCAAAACCTTTTATTAATCGGTAATGAGTTTTGTAATAAGAAATAAAGGTAGGTAACCACTTATTTACTCTTTAATTACAAACTTTATAACAGTCATGGAGCAAATTATGAGTAAGTGATTTGAGTTTGATTCCGATGTAATGCGATTAATTGTATTACACTCACAATATATTTTCCATAACCGATTGAGGTTTGTTTGAAAAGTAATCTATAAAGTTTGTTTTCAATTGAAGAATCAATTAAAATACATTAAAACATATTGTTTAACTTTTTTTTATCAGTCAATAAAAAACAAACCAAAAAAAAAAAAAAAATACATATCGCCTGTAGGAGTTGATATTTTCAGTCAAATGTTCTATTTTTAGTTTTCTATTTTTATAAAAAATTATTTCAATAATTTCGTTGTTTTCTGTTAAAAAAAATTAAAATATTTTCGGTTATCTTTTTTGTTAAAATTGTTTGTTTATATACAAAATAATTTCCATTCAAATTGCAAGAAATTCTTTACTCATACACACCAACATAACCAATAAAAATATGAAGGTGTGTATTGTGTGTGTAGTGTTTTAAAAATTCAAAGAAATAAAAAACTTTCAAATATGAAAAAACAAACCACAAAATCGTTTTTTTTACGTTTTTGATGATTGTTTTAACAGACTCTTCAATTATTTTTATTTTTTTTTATGGATTGTTTAAACAATGTCTGAAAATAGATAGCAAAATGGTTTGAATATAATGAATTGTGTTTTCAATTAATTTAATATATATTTTAAGTTGTTTTTAACGATAAAATATTGTGAGTGTACAAGTAAATATATTACCAAGGTTTTGCTGGGTTAATAATTAAAATATTCCTAAATCTCCAAAGTTTTAATGTAAAAGATTCTGTAGTTAAAATCCAAGTAAGACCTTTTTATAAGCTTGCAAATGGTATATCCCAGTTGGTCGACTTTGTGGTGACATGTTACTGCTGACCCGCTCCTATACAAAATACTTATAGACAATAAAAGCCTGCATGAATACATTTAAAACATTCTGTGAAACAGTCACTACACTTCTTGCAATTCAGAAATCTTTAACAAAAATTCAGAGAATATCAATAGAAATAAGTCAGTTCAGTAGTGACCCTACGGGAAATTTTAACAAACTGTCACCGAACTGGCCCCTTTATATGGAATAGACTGGTCACTTTTACATGGCGTTGTCATAGGAGGAGGAAATTGACCCCTTGTGACATGTCACAAGACAAATCCCAGGACAGGTCCCTGAACTTTGTTTTTTATGAGAGTTCAGTAACCTGTCCTAGGATTTGTCTTGTGGCATGTCACAATGGGTAAATTTCCCCCTCTTATGACAACGCCATGTAAAAGTGACCAGTCTATTTCATATAATTTTTTTTTAATTTTTAATTTATTTATTTCAATCATTGGTACAAATAAGACTTAGAGTCTCTTAAAGCACCTCAAACATTTTAAGTCACAGTGATTAAATGCTTAAATAAGATACATAAAATCTTAAAAATAGACAGTAATAATAACAACAAACCTAAAAAAAAAAAAAAAAAAACAGAACAACATAAACGATTAATCTTTGAACAAATTCATAATTGCCATTTTAAAAAACAATACACGGGGTTCGGATTTAATTTGATTAGGTAAAGAGTTCCACAATTTCACAGCACTAACAAAGAACAATCTTGAGGATGATAAGTAATTATAAGCAGGCGTAATAATATTGCTTGTTCGACTTGATCTGGACATATTAATTTTCCGGTACAAATAATCAGGTTCCTTCGTATATATAATTTTGTGTAAAAATACTAAATTTCGAATATATATAAAGGGGCCAGTTCGGTGACAGTTTTTTAAAATTTCCCGTAGGGGACTTTCGTGTGTATAATTTCGTTTTCTCTGATGCAGTCTTACAACTTTTGTGCTGTTTGCCGTAAAGCTGTCCGTAACGTCTTTATAAAATGCAAAAATTGCAGTGGATTATATCCAGTGTTGCCAATTTAGCATATTTAATGCTAGATTTAGCATTTTTTTAATTCATTTAGCATGAAAAAAATGTATCTAGCATATGGAATTTTTTTCAGCATTTTTCCAACAAAATTTAGCATATTTTTACCATTTTTTACAGTTTTTTACAGTTTTATTTTCTGTTTTTTTTTTTAGAATATTCTACATTAATTTGAATTTAAATGTAATATGAAAAAGAAATATTTTTTTTTTACTTTTAGAGTAAGTACTAGGAACTATTTTTAGACGTACACATTCATTACACTGTGCAGTTGCAAATTTTAACAAGCTGGAAACCCTACTGGTATAGCTAATTCGAGTACGCTGTATTCAATGGTGATAGCAGTTTTTAAAAGTTAGCTCTCGTATTCGCGATATTCGCAATTAAAAATTTTGATGGGTACCAAAAAAATTTTATTTTTATATTTCTGAGATCATTTTTAATTATAAATTTATCAAATTTTATTAAATATGTAAAACATTAAGGAAGCTATCATTTTTTTCACGAATTTTTTTTATAGATTTTTTTCGCAAAAATTTTCCAAAAACATTTTTTTCTGCATATTCAATAGGGTTTAGAAAAATATTTAATAGAGTAAAGAAAAAAAATTTCTTTCGAAAAAAAAACAAAAATCGCGAAAAAAAAATGTTTCTGGGGGAAAAAATAGCGAAAACTTGTATTTAACAGAGTTGGATTGATTGAAATTCAAAAATGATCCCAAAAGTATAAAAATATTGCTTTATGGTACTTTAATATTAAAATTTTAAATCGGCATGCCCGGCTTTAACTTTTTACTCGTTTTACTCTTTGTTGTTGTTATGGTGAAGGAGTGATTTTGCACAAAAATACTTCAATTTTTGGTAAAAAAAGAAATAATAATAAAAATTTAAAGAATAGAGTTTAAAATAGAATTAATAGAATTGCAAAATGTTGATAAGATTCGTTTTTAATCTTTGCAATTTTTATTGATGTTTTTTTAGGTTTGGGTCATAGAGGGTAATGTGGATAGCGTTTGTGATAAATTCCTATCTTTTAAGAATTTCAGTGAATTTTGATTTTTTTTTACTGTAACACCTGTACATTTTTCATTTAATCATACCAAAAATCTTACAACGTCAAGCAACACCACAAAAAGTATTAACCCTGATCGCGAAAATAAATTTTTTAAAGAATTTCATGCAGGTAAGCCCAAAGATGCAGAAATTTGAAAACGGCAAACAGAGCGTGCAATAAAAACCATTAAATTAATTTGGAGTAGATAAATTAAGGCTGAAGGGGAAATTCATATTACACGCCAAAGTATTCCACATTACCACCTATTTTAGAAATAAAACATTTTGAGGTACTTTTGTTTATCCGCCTTTAACTTTTCGAGATAACATATTTTCAGTGACACAGTTGCAAAGAGGATCTAAAGGAAAGAGTTTGCTTCCCAAGAAATTATGTTAACTCGTGCTCAATTATTTGTATGGATGCTCTGGCCTGTTAATTTCAGTGAAGAATGAGAAAAACAAAAGAAAAGTGAAAAAGTTAATATTTTGTTTTTTTGCGATTACTGATAAAAACACTAACAAAAACAACTTTAATAAGGTAATAAATAATAATTAATTAATTTAAATAAATTTTTTTGCTTTTAACTTTTGTTTTTTTTTTGTTGTAAAAACGATTTTATTATTTTTTTGTTTTCCCGAATTCCTTCATTTTATCTCATTCGCTGTTAATTTTCTTCATATTCTTTCTGTTATTCTTCTGTTTCTTGCTTGAAATTTTTTGGCTCATAAAGCATTTTTAAAAGCAGCTGATGGAAACCCCCTGACAGTTGGGAAATCAAATAATAAATTTATTTTAAAGGATTTTTGAACTTTTTTACAAGAATTAACTTTTGAGCTGATTTTAAATTTTCTTTTATATAAATTTAGTTAATAAAATGAACTAAATTCATAATTAGAGATAACTTATTTTCAGTCTAATTGTAAAAAGTCACTAAAATAGTATTTCTTTAAACAAATTGAAACATATTTTTATAAAATTTTTTGAGCATATTTTTTCTAGCATATTTTTTTAGTTTTTAGCATTTTTTAGCATTTTTATGCAAAAAATCTAGCATTTTCCTAAATAAGTTTTGGCAACACTGATTATATCATACATTTTGTTCCGGAATTGATATTAATATTGAATTAAATATATTAATAAATTCTAATAATATCGTATATAATTGCAATAAATGTGTTAATTCTTCACAAGATTTAAATGCAATGGTGTTTATGTTATTAAATGAAATAAGAGAACTAAAAACCAGTGTTGCCACTTTTTGGATAATTATTCAAAAACGGGACTGTTTACACATTCCTTGGATAATTTTTGAATAATGACATTTTTGTGTAGTTTTTGTGTAATTTCAGTTTAAACTTCAAATTTTACTAAATTCCATGCTTCTAAGTCCCATAGCAGATAAAACCAGTTTGTTTGTTTAACATCTACCACAAATTTCCAGTTTCTGGTGAATTATTTTTGTAAATTTGTTCAACACGAAGCCCAACTTAGTTAGAGGAAGTCGAAAATGTTGTTTAACACTTTTTTTGTATAGTAACCCCGTAGTTTGTTAAATTTTTGAGAGAATATTTCTCAAATTGCATGCAAAATAAATATTTTTATCTTGGGTGGCAAGACCATTTGAAAGTAAGCAAAAGAAATTTGGGCCTGTTATGATTATGACTTTTTCATACTTGATAAAAACTAATAATTTTCATAGATTTTATAACAGTTTGATCAGACAAAATTTTCTTATAGCAGCACAGTGGGGCAGACCAAAATATCTTTTAAGTAATTTGTTAATTCAGTCTTTGTTAAATGGCACCCTATAATTGATTTAGGGCATCTTAGAAGAATGGAATTCAAACACCATTTGCCAACTTTCTACTAAATGTAATTTTTTGTTAAAAATCTGTTGATAAATCGAAAAGCTTTAAAAATTTTACGTTTTAGAGGTGTCTTTCTTTGGAGCTGAATGACACAGCTCCCGTTGGGTCCGTGTGTTCGGACCTCAAAACTTAAGCAAAACTGACAGTGTAAAATTTCATAGCAATCCCACCAGCCGGTAAGAAGTAGCTACATTATTTCCAAATTATTTCGATTCTGCCCACTGTATGCAGGAGAGTCCAAAGGACATATTTAAATTTTTTTTTTTTTTTAATTATTATTTTAAACTTATAAAAAAATATTAATTTTTTGTGTAATTTCATACGGTTTTGGATAATTTTTGACCTACGGCTGTGTATTTTTTTGTTTTTCTGGTGGCAACACTGCTAAAAACTCTATTTCATGCTCATGTGTACAAAAACAATTCTAAGGAGAGTGTTACATTAAAAAATAAAATAACACAATGATTTACAATAGAAAGGTCATTCGCCTTTGTGTGGTGCTTTTTCAACAATTTCTGCTAATTGCTTTACTTCTAATCTTGTTGTTGCTGATGACCATGATGATGCTCATAATGATGTTACTATTGAACCATATGATCGTAACTCCGAGTCTTGACGAGACATTGATTTGTTTGCACAAAAACTAATCGTCGGCGAATAACGGGAAAAAATTTGTCCATTTGTTTTGGGTGGAGAATACTTAATGTCAGACTACTCATTATTTTTTTGTTTTTTGTGGGCGTAGGTCACAAACGAAACTATTTATTTTCATGTTTTCAATGCCTTTTCCACTAATTTTTTAACAATAATAAAAAGTAAACTGCTTTAAATATAATAATAATACAAATTATTTACTTTTTCTTAGCATTTTATTAATTTTCTAATATTTTCTTTTGTTTGTAGTAATGCCACTAAGTAAAAATTAGATCTGGCATCGTGGCTGATGTTGCACATAGTTGTGAGAACAATTGTGCTGACGACGTTGTCTGTACAAGAATAAAACATGAACAAGAGTGGTCCACACGAGACAAATTCATGGGTGAACAAGAAAATGTTCGTTGGTTGAACAAATCGATATCTCGTCAAGACGCTAAGTAATGCAAACGATGTTAATATTTCTAATAAATATATAAGAAGAGAGAGTCTCTGTTTTTCTAAAGACAATTTAGTAAGCTATGCTGCTACCGTTAAATCTGAAAATGATATCCCAGTAAACAATGCTGGTAGATGTGTTATGATTTCTAAATCTGAAAATAATATCCATTTGAAGAGTTCTACTAATGTACGTGTAAGAAGAAAAAGTATATGTCTTGCTGATGGCAATAATATAGTTGCTGTTAAATCTCAAGCTAACAATGAGTGCCCAGTAAACAATTTTGGTTGGAATAATGTAAATAAAAGAAAGCGTAAACAGGTTGTTATTGAAGACAACAATAACGTAGATTTAGATGTTATTTATGGTAAAAAATGGGTTCATGTATCTTCATTTAGCCTGAAAGTAACGGTTGATCAAATAATAGATTATGTTGTGAAGTATGAAAATATTCCAAAAAATCATCTAGAATGCTACAAATTGGTCAAGATGGGTACGGATCTCAATAAATTAACTAAAATTTCATTTAAACTTGGTTGGACTGTATAAGGAACTTCTAAAGCCCTCTCTATGGCCGGCTAAAGTAAAAGTTCGTCCGTTTGAATTAAAAAAAAATCAAGATAATAAATAAATTTATACGTCTTTTATTTCATATATACTTTTACCCCTAAATTCATAAACGCTTTGTAAAATTATAGGAGGTTTATTGAACAAATTTTGTATGAAAATGACGTTTTGTAAACCTGCTATAACTTTACAAAGCATTTATGAATTGAGGGGTAAATTTATATGTATATTAATCTTAGTCTGTAAGGAATTAATGTTCCATTGACTAATAATAAATAAATAAAATAATGAATTAAGATAGATATTATGTCTTTTGAATTCTAATTGATATTTTCTGAATTTCAATTGATGATTTCTGCATTGCAAAAAGTGTAGTGAATGTTCCACAGCCTGTTTTAAATGCATTCATGCAGGCCTTTAATGGACACCTATTGACTTTTTCATACGAATGTAAAATTGTCATCATGTGTTGAATAAATGACATATCTTTTGCAGGCAGTCACTGGTATTTCGACTACGGCTCAGAAAATTCTCACCACCACTTAAATATAAAAAACAATTTTTTTTTTTTATTATTATTTTTGTTTTTAAAGAGAAGCAATACTCAGGAAATTCTTCCTATTAAATAACGTGTTGTTTTCTTTGGAAAGGGGATAGAGAAGAAGTGAAAGATGGTGAACGATGAAGGGCTTAAAATTTGTGTCGGTATTTTATCATTATTCCATGAATATATGATATCATTAACGATATCGATATTAGCCAATATCTGGATTTGAACATTTAAAAGGCATTTTTATAGAATTAGAACTATGTGCTGGTATTTGTTGCTACCAAGACTTACTTTTTATTACAACTAACTATATATTTCACTATATTTAATTAAAATCCTCTTCTCTAAATTTGATCTGTTTCCAAATTGTTGGATTTCATTTAAATGCCTTAAAATTTTACTTGGTTAAAAATTGTGTTCGCACCAAAATATTTGTTTTTAATTAACGAAATATTAATTTATATGCTTTTACGCTTTCAAAATACTTATTTGTGGTCAATTTCATGAACCTCAACTGGGGGTGGACTTGCCGCTTAGAGGGTTAATATGTCTTTTGATTTTGTGAAACAGCTCTAAAGCTCTAAAAAAAAACAGTAAATAACAAAAAAAAAAGGCAATTTGCCAGCTTATTCTATACACTATAAAAAATGTTTGTAAATTTACTACTATAAAATGGGTAAAGTTTTGTTTTATTTTATGAAATTTCGGTAAATCTGAACAAAAAATGCGTAAACTTTTTTTGTACACACTTCCATATGCAATAATACGCACAGAAAATATTTTTAGACACCATGTGTTTACAAAGAAACACATTGTGCCTAAAATTACGATTCTTTTGTTAAATAAAATTTTTACGCACAAAGTTGGTGAATATACTAATAATATAATAGTAATTAATACTCTGACATTTTAAATTTGAAGAAATTGAAAACATTTTTAAATAATAAAAAAAAAGTTAAAACGGATTATTTTTTGTGAATAACTCTATTTCTACAAACACATTATTATCTGCAAAAGGCAATATAAAAATGAAATTGTTGTTAGCAAGCAGCAAAACTTATCCAAAAGCTATGAAACTGGGTACCACCCGAGTTGAAGCCGGGAGACGTTGAAAGGCGATGCTGCTTAAACGTCAAAAAAAAAGTAATTTTTGCATCAAATCATTACTGGCGATGAAAAATTTATCCACTACAACAACCCGAAGCACAGGAAATCATAATTGAAGCCCGGCCAATCAGCCAAATCTACTTCAAAGCCGAATATCCATGGTGCCAAGGTAATGGTCTGTATTTGGTGAGTCCAGAAGGGTTACATCTAATATAAGCTACTGAAATCGGCAAATCACAGGGGACCTGCACCAATACAGTTGATTCGTTTGAAGCGAGCATTAGCCGAAAAACACCTGGAATATGCGACCAGGCATGAAGTATATTCCATTATAACAACGCTCGGCCACATGTTGCAAGAACTAAAAACTATTTAGAAAATAGTAATTGAGAAATTTTGCCTCACCCGCCTTCTAGTCTAGACCTTGCCCAGTCTGACTAACATTTGTTTCGATCGATGCAGAACGCTCTCACTGGAATACGCTTCACTTCAGAACAGGATATCCGAAATTGGCTTGATTCGTTCTTGGCCTTAAAAAATGAGCAGTTCTTTTGGCGCGGAATCCATATGTTACCAGAAAGATGGGAAAAGGTCATAGCCATCCCCCATTTTTAAGTTATACACGAGAATAACTCGGATATTATTGATAATGAAATACGCATTTAAAATTATTTTTTTTATTTAAAAAAAAAAATATTTTAAATGTTTTGGTTTAACTTCAAGGACAGCTGTGGTAAATATACGCATTTTGGAGAGATTTTTACGCACTTTCTGTGGATTTTTACGCATTTTATGCGTACATTTACATATAAAACATGCGTTTTTACGCGGAAGTTTAATAAATTAACACTCTAATTTCGAAATTTCATTTAATTTTTACACACTTTCAATGTAAAATTACACATTATATGTGCACCAACTGAAAACATAATGTGTGTATTTTTTTCAATTACACTTATATAGTAAATTTACCCAATTTATAGTAGGAGTACAGTTTCCTGTGTAAATTTCAACAGAATTTAATTAGAGTGTAGCCAACTAAAGAGTTCTTTCTTAGGCAGTCCAGCAAAATTTTCAAACTAAACTGAGAAACCCTAAAAAAAGTTTGACATTTACCATATTACAGTTGATTTTGTAGTAATTAGTGGTTATTATTTTTAACTGTAATTATAGTTGCTTTTCTATATCAAAATGCAAAACAACTATTGTCACAGTTATTTAAAAAATAACTAAAGAAAAATAATATAATTCATAACACTTATTTAGAGCAGTTTTTTTAATATTATAATAAACAACTACCAAAACAGTATTCTCAGCCTGCAAATAAAAAGCAGAAAATGTTATTGTATTCGTAATGCATAAAAAATAAATCACTGGAGAACTATCTAAAATTTTTGCGAAATTTGAGGTAGAATGAGGCAATTACACATGTTTTTAACCGATAGAAAAATAATGTTTTTTTTTGCTTTTATAATACCCTTTATGAACTGAAAAAACAATAAGTTTTACCAATTTTGTCAGTTGTTTTAAAATTTTTGTAGTAAAAATTGTCAGTTAATTTTAATTCTTCGTAATGTATTGTATTTTCTATTTATTTTCTAACAGTTAAAAAGACCTCAATTTTTAATTATTTTAAAGCAATTTAACTTTATCACCTCTTTAACTGCGAATACCATTGTTTTAACTGTCATTTTCAGTAGATTCTACCAAAAACTTTTTTGAATGTAGTTACCTTGAAATTTACATGAAATTTCTTACAATTGTTTGCAAACCTCGCCAATCGTGCTATTAGTTCTACCAGAACCGGTTCCATGGAATTTAAATGTAAATTATACAACAGCTCTGTACACTGATAATAATCCATGCATAAAATTACGAAAAAATGTCAAAATAACAAAAAATTTTGTAAAATATACGAAAAATGGTTTATTTTACGAAAGTTTTTGTTGTTTTGACATTAATTTCATTAATTATGCATGGATTATTAAGTGTGTAGGTAGTGATAAAGAAGCAATTGCTTTTGGGATAATTTCAAACTGTCGCTGTTAGAATCAATAGCAGAAGGGGTTACAAATGAAAAGCAGATATTTTACAACCAGTTCTTTGGAATAGAAAATTTTGCTGGGTACTTAAGTACATATAAAATTTTGTATTCATGAGAACTTAAGTAAATAACTGGAAGCAAGTGATTGAAAAAATATAGAACAAAGTGACGGTAAATAAAGCACAAGGATATTCTTGTAATATTACTGCATAAACATAGAATACGTAAAAGTAAGAAATTTATTTTTAATTTGAACAAGTTTAAAAAGCATTTGAAGGCTAAAACGGTATTTAGTGGCACATGTGTGAGTTTCGAAAATTTAAACGATTATTTAAGAGCTCCACATTCTACAACGAAAGGTGTTATTGTTTGTAAGTTAGTAATCTCAATTTAAAACTGATGACAAAACCGGAAATTAAAGAAAATATATTAAAATCTAAACACAACATAAGTACACATGGTACGTGTGTATTAGAGCACCCATCAAGAATATAGAATTTGCAAAAGTGTTATTTTTTTCAGCTCCCCACGCATTTTCCAGTAAATTGGGCGTAAAAAATAATATCCCCGCAAAAATTGGTCCTCTCGTATTAAAACAGGCCAGTCACCCACGGCTTTTAGCCCAAAAAAAGGACTAAAATTAATTCAAAACTTCTTGACACTATAACTCTTAAAGTAAAGGTTTTACAGAAAAATATTATATATGCATATCTACAGGGAATAATGTGGCTAGCATTTTCCTCATACGCATTTTTGACGTATCTATGACGCGTCATGGTGCTTTGAGTGGTTAAGTCAAAATTTGTGTTTAACCATATAAATCACTTTGATTTTAATCACATAAATCACCATGACGCTTCATATATACGTCAAAAATGCGTATGAGGAAAATGATAGCCATATTATTCCCTGTAGATATGCTTATTTAATATTTTTCTGTAAAAGCTTTACTTTAAGACTTATGCGCAAATAAACTTTGAATTAATTTTAGTCCATTTCAGGGCTAAAAGCCGCGGGTGACTGGCCTGTTTTAATGCGAGAGGATCAATTTTCGCGGAGATATTAGTTTTTACGCCCAATCTAGTAGAAAGTGTGTGGGGAGGTGAATAAATATCACTTTTGCACATATGGGTGCTCTATTGAGCGCCAATCTGAACGAGTAAAAAGGTTAAAGTCGGGAATGCCGACTATACAATACCCTACACCAGTCTGGTGTATTGTTTGGATCCGAAATTCGAATGGGTTAAAATGGGGCTTGTGTCAAAATTTTATATAATGTGAGTCAGCGCACCAAATTTCATTAAAGTATCTTAATATTTGCGACCTGCAGTTTGTAACCAAGCCAATTTTGGGGGACCCTTATAAGGGCACTAGTTCTAAACATGGACCGATGTTCACCAAAATCAATAGGCTTCGTCCTTGGTCCAACATAGGTCTATGTACCAAATTTCATCAAAATATCTTAATATATGCGACCTGCAGCGTATAAACAGTATAATTTTGGTAGGACCCTTATATGGGCACTAGGTCTAAACATAGACCAAAATCAATAGGCTGCGTTATTGGGCCAATATAGGTCTGTGTACCAAATTTCATCAAAATATCTTAATATTTACGACCTGCAGCGTATAAACAGTATAATTTTGGTAGGACCCTTATATGGGCACTAGGTCTAAACATGGACCGATATTCACCAAAATCAATAGACTGCGTTACTGGGCCAATATAGTTCTGTGTACCAAATTTCATCAAAATATCTTAATATTTGCGACCTGCAGCGTATAAACAGTATAATTTTGGTAGGACCCTTATATGGGCACTAGGTCTAAACATGGACCGCTGTTCACCAAAATCAATAGGCTGCGTTATTGGGCCAATATAGGTCTGTGTACCAAATTTCATCAAAATGTCTTAATATTTACGACCTGCAGCGTATAAACAGTATAATTTTGGTAGGACCCTTATATGGGCACTAGGTCTAAACATGAACCGATATTCACCAAAATCAATAGACTGCGTTACTGGGCCAATATAGGTCTGTGTACCAAATTTCATCAAAATGTCTTAATATTTACGACCTGCAGCGTATAAACAGTATAATTTTGGTAGGACCCTTATATGGGCACTAGGTCTAAACATGGACCGATATTCACCAAAATCAATAGGCTACGTTATTGGGATAACATAGGTCTGTGTACCAAATTTCGTCAAAATATCTTAATATTTCCGACCTGCAGCGTATAAACAATATAATTTTGGTAGGACCCTTATATGGGCACTAGGTCTAAACATGGACCGATGTTCACCAAAATCAAACTTGTTCGTCCTTGGGCCAACAAAGGTCTGCGTACCAAATTTCATCAAAATATCTTAATATTTGCGACCTGTAGAGTGCGCACAAGATTGCATGGACAGACAGACAGACGGACGGACGGACAGACGGACATCGTTAAATCGAAATAAAAAAAATTCTGAACCGATCAGTATACTATAAGGTGGGTCTACGACCAATATTTTTTGGTGTTACAAACATCAGCACAAACTTATAATACCCTGACCACATAGTGGTGTAGGGTATAATAAGCACGAAATTAACTCTTAAACATATTTTAAGTTCTGATGTATTTCTGGCATTTAACCTCAATTTTAAACTTTGATGTCTTCAGAGACTTACAGTAGAATTTTATGGAAAATATTTTTGGGGAACATTTTAACCCTCTAACCCTTCAACTTACGGGTCGTTTGTGGACGTTTTAAATAGGGGTCAAAAAGTCCCTTTAATTGAGGAGTTAGAGGGTTAAAGTTTTCCACAAAAAAATTTGCCATTAAATACTACTATAAGTCTCTGAAGACATAAAAGTTGAAAATTTAAGTTCAATATCAGAAATAAGTCAAAAATTAAAATGTGTTTAAGTGTTAATTTCGTACTTATACAGAATTGGCGCTCAATCTTTTATTTCATGCAAAACAATATGAGGATCATTTCTGTGGAACATTTTAACCCTCTAACTCTTAAGTTTATGGATCTTTTTGTTCCTTTTAAAAACGGGGCCAAAAAAGTCCTTTAAATTGAAGAGTTAGAGGGTGAAATAGTTCCACAAAAATGTACATCGTGGTGTTTTACATAAGTTCGCTGAACACATCCTATACCCAAAATGGAAGATTCACATGGTTTCCTAGTGCACAAATGTAAAAAATCTATAACTCAGAATTATTTTTTGGACTTTCTGTCATGGAATAGACGAAATGTAAAAAAAACTTATTTTGCTTTTAATCTACGCTAAATTTCCTATTATATTATGAAGAGTATTTACTGATCTCGAAAATTAAATGAGAGACATTCAAAATTTAGTTTTGACACAAACTTTGATGTTTACCGCTTAAAACACCACTAACGGTCATGAGAGGGTTAAAAGTGTGTATAAAGAAAATGGTTGCCTTTTCATTGTGTAAACAACAGCCATGTAAGTTGATCACCAGAAGCTTCTTATTTAAGAGTTATTGATGGATAAATCCACGAATCTTTTTTGGGGTAATTTTGAGGACATAAATGTAAACGGCCTGGACGGTTTACATCGCAGAAACCCAATTTTTGCACATATCTTATTTTTTACTCTCAACCTATCCGAAAATGAGCGGGGAGCTGGAAAAATAACACTTTTGCACATATGGGTGCTCCAGTGTGTATTCATTATTTTCGCTGAAGTCAAAAATACACCTCATAGTAATTGAGGTGTAAAATATTATAAAAAAAACATATGTTTGTGAAGAAGATTTGTAATTTTAAGGATAATCATTAGGGTGCGGCGATTTGAACATCTTAATGGGCGCTTCGCATTTCTGATTCTTGGGATTGTACTAAGCAAAAAATTCCACTATGACATATCAAAAAAATCATTTTCGAGGCTCCAGAATTTCAATTTTTTGCAATTTTTAAATAAATGCTAGATTAGCGCCATCTTGCGTTGGCTTTTTGAAACAAGTAATGAAGTTGTAAACAATATAACATTACAACCTTTCCAGAAAGGTATTACTTGTGAAAATCGGATAAAAAATGTGGCAACTAGAGGTAAAAGTATATAAGTAAAATTATTTTCTGCTTGATGATGAAATGATGATAATGATGATGAAATGATGATGATGATGTTGATGAAAACAAGCAGAAAATAATTTTACTTATATACTTTTACCTCTAGTTGCCACATTTTTTATCCGATTTTCATAATTAATACCTTTCTGGAAAGGCTGTAATGTTATATTGTTTACAACTACAATAGTTGTTTCAAAAAAGCCACCGCAAGATGGCGCTAATCTAGCATTTATTAGAAAATTGTTAAAAATTGAAATTGGGGCGCCTCGAAAATGATTTTTTTGATATGTCGTAGTGAAACTTTTTTTTCCTCATGTCAAAAGCTATCAAAAAATCGATGGCACAATATCAAAAAATTTTTGTCCATACAAATCGCCCCACTCTAATAATCATACACTGCGCAATATTCTTGTGCAACTTTTGATATTGTGCAAAGAATTGACAGTGTGTATGTCATATTGGAAGATTGCTCAATACATTGAATTAAATCAAAATGCATTTGACTGTTATTGTAAAAAGATGAAAAGTGAAAAATATTTTTGTTGGTGATATTGTGCAATTTTTATATTTCTCCAAAATGGAAGTAAGTAGTTGTGCTATACCTTGATGTATGGGTACCTTAATATGAATTGAATATCCGTGTTACTAATAATATAAACAAAACTTTATAAATTTTGAAATTTTGCACACTTTTATTGTCTTTTTCTTTTGTTATTATTGAATTAAAATTTATGTAACACATGGTACAAACAAAAATGTGTATTTTATAGACAGTTTTAAATCATTTGAAAAATGAAGGGGCGCACACACAACCAGAATCTTTTGTAAATGACGCATTTTTAGTTGCAAAATAATAGACAAAGATTTCCTTTAATACAGCAAAATCATTTTTATTAAAGAATAACACTATTTTGATAAAGTTTTTATAAGAATGTAAATTAAAAGTTTATTTTTGTTTTTTTTTTTTATAATGTACACAAAACAAACCACAACAACAGCTGTTACTAAATAAAAAACTAAAAAAAATGCAAATTGCGCGCCAATAACTTTATTTTCACATAACTTTACTTTCACTTAAACAAATTTGTTCGTTTACCGGTATTCGTTATAAGCCGTCCGTTAATACGTTGTATTCTCATTGAAGGTATACAATTGACTAATGTCTTTTTTTGGAGGAGCTCAAAAAGCTCTAACATTACTGTCAGTTCAACAACGCAGAAACTACAAGGTGTCCTAGTGTATCATCATGATATTCTTCAATTTCAATTTTTTGCACTATTTTTGTCTTGAAGAAATTATTTTGGAGACTCCAGTAAATAAAGCTTATTCTAGTTTAAATTTAACGAAAACTTTTGCATTATAGTAAAAAACTTAGACGCAGACTGCTATAAAGCTTTTGTAATATAATTGACTATACTTTCTGTGGAAAGTTTTAAATTTTATTTGTAGATGGTTGTATTACTAACTACATAGAACTTTTAAAAGCTAAGACAAAGTTGTAAAACTAAAAAAGCTTGTTAGGCAAAAAAAAAGCTTTGATTTTGAAATCGAATATACAAATCAAAATTAAAGAAGCAAAAAAAAAAGAAATGTATTAGAATTTAATTTATTCTATTCGTTACAAAAAAAAAAAAAACACGTTTATAGAAAAATTTCAATAAGAAAACGTGCTAGCATCGAAAGCATCCAAACTAATACGGAGCAGAATTGCTTACTTTTCGTAGGTTTAGGTGATAAAATATTCGAAAAAGTTTAAATTTACAGGTTTTTTTATTTTGCTTCTAAAGCACCGTAAGTTGTTTGAGTTTCACGTGAGAAAACTGTTATACTCCATACAAAAAAACTGATTTTTCACGACAATGAGCAGTGTTGCCATTTCAGTGCTTTTCGGGTATTTTTTGGTGTTGATTGATTTTTCACAAATACCAGTTGTGCTTTTTCAGATTTCTGACAATGCTTTTAGTGCTTTTTGTACAGTTTATATTTTTGGTATTTGTTCTCGTTTTTTTTCAATTTTCTGTCAAAGTTGAAAAAATAATACGAACTAAACAAAAAAAATACATTTTTTCACAATGTTTGTAGTTCAATTTTAAATAGCAACCTCGTTACATTTAAACTTTTAAATTTTGAAATATTAGTTTGGTGCTTTTCTACCCCTTTTTTGGTTATTTATTGAATATTTTTTATACGATTTTACAATGCTAAGATGTGTTTTTAAATTCTTGACTTAAATTTTTCAAAAAATTAATATCGTGCTTTTTTATCCCAATTTTGGTAAAATTTTACCCTTTTTACCCGTTTTCGCAATGATTACGGTGCTTTCCTGCCTTCAAGAGTTGGCAACACTGACAATGAGTTTCACGTGAAAATAGTGTAGACTTTGTTTTCACGCAAATTTAATATACAAGACTATTATTTTTCTTGTGATAAAGTGACATTTTGTGTTTAATTTGATTGTTGCTTTCTAATTACATAAAAAAATTATCATTTTCAGAATTTAAATTAATATTTAAAGCTTTTAAAGTTTGAGTGAAAATTTTCCACGTGAAAAACAACTTACGGTGCTTAAAGTTACAATATGAATATTGGGCGTCAAAAGAAACACAGCTGTTGACAATTAATTAGAAACGCTCTTTCTATATTAGTGCTTGATGGGAATTATTAAAAAAAATTGCACTTTTACCTTCATGTTTTCTCTTTAATTTCTACTTATTACTATTCTTATTATTAAATTCACTCAGTTTTGTTGTTGTCTTACTTACGAGGAAGGTATTCCAATGGTTGCTCACCGATCTTAATGAGATTCGGGTAGGCGATAGAGGAGAAGAAACGAATGTACACGTACTTATCTTAGGGGCCCAATCTCATGTTTAGGTGTTAAAAAGTGAGGTCAAAAATTACCCATTCTAAAATTTTTTAATTTAGACAAATAGTGAAATTGGGTATCAAATGAAAGCTTTTTTTGAAGATGCATCCACCAGTATACAAAACATGTCCAACTGCTTTTGCTATTCAATTTTTATTTATTTTTTTTTCGAAAAACGCATTTAAAATTTGTTGTTGGTTTTAGCTAAAATTTATATATAATAATACCCATTTAATTTAATCGAGAGCTTTTTTCGATATTAGTTATCGTTTGGCTTTGGTACGACTTTTCCCATAGAGTCTTTTTCATCTATGGGTTTTCCAATAAGGACTTGACAACGTGAGAACGTACGTCGCGTCAAATGGTCCAACGGCTTCAATTCTTGAGTCAGCTTGATCTTGTATGGGTGTAAACCAAGATCTTTACGCAAAATTCGCCAAAAAGTTGTCTTGGCAATGCCCAGTTCTTAAAAACGCCGCGGAATCGTTTGATTTGATCCGTTTGCTACGGACGCCAGAACGGCAGCGATATTTTCGTCACTTCGACCAACCCGTTGTCTTGCTGGCACAGCAGCATCAGACAATGAATATGTAGACTAAAATTTTTGCACTAAACATGTTATTGCTTGTCTATGAGAATAACGACCGAAAATTGGAGTTAACGCTCTTAAAGTTGCGGTCACCGACTCCGAATTTCGGTAGTACATTTTGCATACGTTGTTCGTTCGTGTACTTTACCATGATGAAAATGTTGAGTTTACTGAAAAAAGGAAAGTAACAGTTAGATGATCAGTGAAATAGTGCGTTCACAAATTAAATTCAAAATTGTCAAGTACCTATTGGAAAACCCTATATCCCAGCAAAACCACACATTACCAAATAATGTGTAAAGTAATATGTTGCCATAGAGGCCGATGCATTACTTTATACCTTACTTCACTGATGAATTTTACAGGCGATGAGCCCCGAAGTAATGCATGAGGAGGAAGTGATAAAGTAATTGGTTACTTATGTGGTTACGAGGATGCGAAAAGTAATGGGTCTAAAAATAGATTTTCGTAAAAAAAAATTTATTTAAAAAAAAATTTATTACAAATATTTTTTTTTTAATAAATATATAAACCTGGTCACGCTGAGATTCGAACCTGGGATCCCTGCATGTTAGCCGAGAACTCTACCAACTGAGCTATCGACAGATATAACATTTGATTGATTAAAAAGTAAATGAATTGTTGTGCTTCGTATTTTCATTTGTAATGTCGAAAATTTATACCTTACAACCATGCTTACAAAAAAACACAAAGTAACGTGTCTAAAAATAGATTTTCAAAAATATTCTAAGCATTACTTTCCATTTATAAATCATGCATTACGTAATCAGTGATTGGTAAGTCATTACTTTTTGGTCCGAAATAATGCAGAAGGTAACGAGGTATCATTACAAGGTAATGCGTGAGTATATCGCACCCATTACCAAAGTTATGCTGGGATATTTCAAATAAGTGGCAGCCCACGTCTTTTTCATCTATATTTCAAATAACACGACATGATCGAAAGTTTTATTTTATCGACTACTCTACGCTGCACAGTGTGTCCAAAAGCACTTTTTTAGACAAATAATATTTTAGGCCACAATTCTTAACCGATTTTCAAAATTCTGTTTTGCATTTGACTTTACAAAATTACGCACAAACTTGTCATGGCCGATTTTTAAATTTCAGTTTCTAAATATTTTTATTTTGTAAATGTAGAAAAACTGATTTTTTAATTTTTTTTCAGACCAAACCAATAAGAATTAGAGGAATTTAAATGACATGTATCTTTAATTAAAGATATTTTAATCCTCTATAGGTACCCCAAACAAAAAACTAAATTTTTATTTAATTGTGTCTCCTATTACACTATGCGACATTCAAAATCGGGATGGGATGAAACCAACGGGAAATGTTATATCGGTTAAAAACAAGTTATACGTGTCCCGGCGTTTCGCTGGGTCAACCCTAGGAATCGAGATATATCTTTTTTTTGACATAACTCGAGAACTACTAGTCCGATTTTGCTCAAACAATTTAAAAAAAATTAAAAATTACAATTCCTTTAATCTGTTCATATAACGTTTTTCTATATACTCAACAGTTTTGCCGGTAAAAATAAATGTTTGTTACCGCTACCATAAAAATCAATAACCTTTTGTTTATTACTTTTTTTAATATTTTAGGCAAAAAATATTTTTTTCTTCATACATTTATTTTTACCAGCAAAACTGTTGAGTATATAGAAAAACGTTATATGAACTGATTAAAGGAATTGTAATTTTTAATTTTTTTAAAATTGTTTGAGCAAAATCGGACTAGTGGTTCTCGAGTTGTGTCAAAAAAAGACCACCAAAGGTCAAATCGATATATCTCGATTCCTAGGGGTGACCCAGCGAAACGCCGGGACACGTATAACTTCTTTTTTACCGATATAACTTTCCCCGGTAGTTTGAACCCTTCCCGATCACTGACCCCTACCATTTGTCTCACAGTGTTATCAATTTAATATCAAAAATTGGTATTTTATTTTTCTTGTATCTTTCTTATTTGGTACCACATTCCACTCGACCTTTTTTGTATGGCAACTAGTACTTCCTTATTGTCAAATACTTTAAATATTACTTGCATTTATTTTATATATACTGATATCTGATACCTTAAATTCCTCTATCAATTACCTTAACCATCGCGAAAACTTAAAAAAAAAGTTTCAATCCCTTGATAGATTTTAAAATACCTTTAATTTAAGGTACATATTAGTATATCTAAAATAAATGCAAGTATTTTACGATACAAAAAATTTAAAAAATCTAAGAAAATTGCCAAAAACATTTCTTACCAAAAGGAACATAAATAAGGGGTACCTAAAAAAATTCAAAATAAAAAAAAATTTAAGTATTTTTTTTCAAAAATCTATAAATATTGTCAAAAATTTTTTTTTTACCTAAAGAAACATTTTTGGGGTTATATTTGAAAAGTTAAAAGATTTTTTTTCTGGTAACCCCAATAACCACTTATGTTAAGCCCAAACCACTTAGTGAAAGTGCCAGTGGACAGTGGCAGTGCTGTCAAAATTTGTTCTTGAATTTCGCAAAAACTATTTAATATTTAAAAAAAAATTCTTATTGCGTTTTGTTTAAATACAGCTCTTGTTTATTTATAAAATTTTCTAATTTCTCGGCAGTGACAAATAGAGGAGATACAAAAACTGCTTAATCGACAGAACATCGCACTGCGGTAGACACTGCGTTTATGTGGTTTGTTCTTTATTTGGCAATGAAAGATTTTATTAGGTTAGTTCATTTTATATGGACAGACGGACGGACAGACAGACGGACAGACATAGCTAAATCGACTTAGAAAATTATTCTGAGTCTATTGAGATTCTGATAGTACGCCCAGTATTTTTGGAAGTTCGTGTCGCGGGTAGTTATAGCGACAGCTAAAATATTTTTAATATCATAATAAAATATTTTTAGGTTAATTTTTTTTGAAGCATTCTAATGTACATATTTGATGAAAATACTGACTAGAATATATGTTTAACATTTTTAACATTTTATGCAATAATCGCAATAAAAAATGTTTATAGTGGATTGCATAATCGGACAATTTTATTAGAAAATACACAATATAACGATGATCATAAGCAAAGGCCACATAACTGTGATTTTTAAAAGTTCGAGATATGAATTCTGCACCGCACAAAAGTCATTTGAATTTAAAACTCAATTTGTTGACAAAGTTCATTTCAGAGCAGCCAGCTTATGATCATCGATATATTTACTGATTTCGTTTCATCATTGTTCAGGCAAAAGTTTATACAGTTTTCAAACAGTCATTTTGAAATGAGTTTTTCATTTTGTGTGTTTCGTATGAGTGTGTTTGCTTTGTTAATTATTTTATTTTTACTTATAAGGGTTATTGTTGCCAGCATTTGCAAATTCATCACGCTTCGTCGGAATCAACTTTTATTCAAATATGCAGTCAGCCGAAATCCTTTTTGTGATTAGACAATACTGAGATTAAAATAAAAATGTTTGGTCGTTTTTACTAAAGTCAGTTTCAAATTTGCCATAATTAAATTTTTTTAAATTATTCGAAACCTATAAGAGATGTGAAAAAAATAATTGAGATTAAAATTATACCACAGGAAAAATACACTTAAATAGTGTACATAAAATTTTTGATTCCAATCCAGCAACATTTTTCATTAACGAATAAGTGGTATCACTATGTTGCAGCGATTAAGAAAGGTTCACGTTTTTTCATTCGCCGACATTCTCGAATAAAAATAATGAGTTTTGACATTGAAGTATATGGGTGATATCAAAAAATGTGATAAAAACCGTGTAACCACCTAATTTGTAATGCATGGATTACATTTGAGTTACATATTTCGATATATATTAGCGCATTGTCACCTGTTTTACAAAATTTATAACAATCTGACCAATTTTTGGTTAATACAAAAAATTTGTGACCAATTTTATAGGCCAAATGTAAACTCCGTAACAAGTAACCCATAAGGTTTTTTAACTTTAACTAACTGTAAGAATTTTTATGAAGAGGAAAAGTGCCGCTTTTAATAAAAATTAATACATTTTACAAACTTTTTCGTATGTTTAGCTATCACGACTTCAACTCTGTAACGATTTTTCGTCATAATTTTTGATAAAAATGCATATACCAGAATTTTGGAGTTATCTATTATTTATATTGCGAAAAGTATAATGTTATTTATACTCAAATGATCGTTGGACTGTAAGTAATCATCCAGTATAACAGACTTGAAGCTTTTCTGCAGCATGTAACATTCTCGAGATGAAAAAGGATGTCTTTAATAAGATTTGAAAAAATGTTGTAAACTCCGTTCCTAATTTTTACACCAAACTATTTAACGAGTAAGATAAACAATGTAATATTTGGATTCTCCTTGTAGGCATCATGCGTTTTTGTTTCGGAAAAAAAAATTCTGACAAAGCCTTTCTGAAAGAAAACGAAAAAAGTAACCAAATGTAAACTCCGTAACTGTAAACTCCGTAACCACAATTGTTTGCATCAGGTTTCATTCAAATAAATGTTTATAAATGTTTAAAATATTTTAAAATAACCATAAACAGAGGTGATTCAACTAATATTTATGCGTCAAAAGACGATTCAACTAATAATTTTGCGTCAAATCAAAAAAAGTTATCAGTTTTGTACCCTAAGCTGCTGGAGCGAAAAACGATTGATTTCGCATTTCATTGGTTTTGAATCGATATTTCGAGTCATTACTGACATTAGTTTGACAAATTAAATTTGTTTCACACAATTTAAGAATTTTTTGATCGCGAAATGTTATGTTTTTAATATATTATTTTGTAACTGCGCAACCGCTGTTTGGATTTAAAAAAATTTTATATTTTTGAAAAGCATTTAAAAGGACCAAAAATACAAAATTAAAAAAAAAAATTTTTTAGCGGAATCAATTGTATTTTTATTCGCGAAACCGCCAATTTGATCAACACAAATTATATATCATTGGAAAGCAAGTTGAAACCCCAAATACGAAAAACTTTTTTTTTTTTGTTATATTTTTTTGTTATATCTTTTGCTTGCAGAAATGTAAACTCCGTTACAACAAAAAAAAAATTAAAATTGTGCAAAAGAAGTTATTGCGACAACTTGTAGAAGAGATTTTTTGCAATTAGGTTTATAATGACTAAACTTACTGATTCCATTAAGAAAAAACCGAAATATTAACACTTTTTGCTTCTCACAAATTTCGCCCAAAAATTTATCACATTTTTTGATTTCACCCATATGCAATAGGCCCTAATTGTTCTGCTTATTATTTAAATACTAGCAATGAGCAGCTACTACCGAGGTTTCTTCTGACAATATGTGTACTAAAACAGAGGAAAAATTTAATTCATCAACGATTTTTTGTTTTAAGGCACCCGAAATACATAATAAATTCAAACATTTTGGGGAATCATACCGTAAGGTTAAAGTTGATTCTGACGAATCGTGACATATGGGTTATAAAATAAACTACTAATTTTAGACTATGTGTTAGTTTTGCCACCATCTGATGTTTTTAACCTGATTTCAAAACAAACAATAGAAATATTTTCAATTTATTTTTATAAACCAACAAAATAAACATAAAAAACTAATGTCCTATACAATTTTAGTATTGTTTTAATACATAAAATTTTAATTTAAATTTTGGTAATGGTGGCAATGTACATTAGACTGTCCCTTAAAATAGCGATTTGTCGATTTTCGTTCATTACACCCCCAGTTTTATTGGGAATGGTCCCAAATGGAAGAAATCGATTTTTTTTTGGAAAACGTTAACCCGTGCCGAAAGTTGGACACAAATGGGCCCTTTTGGAAAAAAGTGTATTACTGTTAAAAATTCCCAAAATTCGAAATTTCGAAAAAAATTATTTTTTATTCCATTTATTCATTTAATATAGTCAAAATGATTCAGACATGGAATTTTGACTTTATCGGGTATCATTAACCCACTTTAGCCTGGAATCCAAAATGACCCACGAATTTGATAAAAATACAAAGACGTGTTTCTTTTAAAATTAATTTTAAAGATTTTTTAAAATGCCTAATTTGGAGATGTCGATTGCTATTTGTACCACATAATAGTTGATATTAAAGAAAAAAAAAAAAATAAATTGGAAAAATGATAATTCGAGTTTGTGTTTGGAGCGACTGCTTTCCAGGACATTTTACAAAAATTGCTCATTTTGTCGAAACTTTAAAAAATTTGAATGTTTTCATCAAATTTTACACGGTTTTCGGAAAACAGCACTTAAATTTGGTTAGACTATAATTATCTTTTCATTTCTTTAAAAAATATTTAACCCTTAGTGGCCTGGGGTCAGAAAAGACCCATGGAACTTAATATTAATTATGACTACGAGATTGTAAAGCCATTAAATTTAGAAAAAAAAAATCTCAACTGGATAAAAATAGCTATTTTATGTAACGTGATCCACATGCGGTTAATTTTAACACTTTTGGCCAAAAACGCCCCACTAGGAAATTTACAGAATAACACCTAGTAACATTTACAGAATAACACCTAATAGTAACACTTTTTTCCAAAAGGGGCCATTTTCGTCCAACTTTCGGCACGGGTTAACGTTTTCCAAATAAAAGTCGATTTCTTCCATTTGGAACCATTTCCAATAAAACTGAGGGATTTAATGACAAATCTATTTTTAAGGGACACTCTAACGTACATATGTAAATATTTTCATTCAATAATAGTTTTATATATGCATAAATGCATAACCATACAACTTGTTATAATTTTATATAATTACTTAATTTAAATAGAAATCTGCATAAATATTTTCTACAAACAAATAACAAAAATTTCCATAGAAATTGTTAAGATAATAATAGTAGCAAAATATTAAAACGATTGTTCAAGTTTGTTATTTTTATTACGATAATTTGTATACAATGAAAATATACATAAAACCAACCACACTTTAAAGATAATTGGTAAAATAACAATGACTAAATTACATTTCTCATAAAATTATTTAAATAATACGAGTCTAGGTCAATGTTTTTCATAAAAAGCTCTTATAAAATAGATAATGTCCCTATTGTGAAAGCAACATAAATTATAATTTCGCTGTATTATAGAAAACAATATCAAACATTTTTATAATTTATTTAATTTATTACAATATTTAAGATTATTTTTTGTGCATAAAATTATGTTTTTTTTTATATTTATTGCAACATAAAATAAAAAAAAGACGTAGCTGAGAAAACAAAAATTTACTATAAAATGTTTATACAACCATTTTTTATTATTAACAACTTCTATATGGCTTGACAGTTACCTAGCTGACAGTTAATGTAATTTAATTTCTCTCTGGCAACCACATAAAATAGTTGGCATCTGTGTGTGTGTTTTATGTTGTCGTATTGTTTATATAAAGCCATTAAACTTAATCGACAAAAGTCAACAGCAATTAACACAATACTAATGTATAATATCAACACGATCTACACATTCACATTCATAAGTATTTATACATATACAGTCGTGTTCAAAATATTTCCATTTAAATTGATTCATTTTCTCTAAATGGCTCTTCGTTACTATTTATTTTTTCTCAACTTCATTTAGTGTTTTTGGCAAACAAATAAGAAGAAAAAAATTGATTCCATTTAATTATAACAAAAAAAAATTATATTTATAAAGATAGTCGAAATTTATGAGCTTTTTCGTAATTGGTTCGACTGTGGACCGACGATAGCTAAAGTTATCGCAATTAATTTAAATTCAGCGACAATCGACTGTCGTTATTTTCTGAAGGTTATCTTTCTAAGCCATAATTCCTTATCAATTCAATTGGTTTTGCAATAATTCTTGTTGTTTTTCATTTTATTGTATTTAATTTTGCTTTTGTCCGGTAAATCCTGTGTTTTTAATTTCAATTATATTTCTTCTATCAAAAAAATTAATTTTTTGTAAACAAAGTACGAATTTTTGCAGCTCCGATACGAATTTCTACAACTCTGTGTTGATTGGCAACCCTTATTTGGGTAAAAATATGGCAACAATTTGACATGAAAATAGAATAAATTCTATTACGAGGACATATCACCGGACGACATGGCGACATTTTGCTTCCCATACAAAATATGTGAAAAAGCTATTTTCGCTGTCATTGCCGACCCAGTTGTGATCAATCTCTAAGTGTTCAAAACATTTGTAACCTACTCCTACTCCTAACGAAGTAATTAACATATTAAACGCGTAAAAAGGGTAAAGTCGGGCATGCCGACTATACAATACCCTACACCAGTATGGTTAAAAGCCAACTAAAGGTTGGATCCGAAATTCGAATGGGTTAAAATGGGGCTTGTGTCAAAATTTTCTATAATGTGAGTCAGCGCACCAAATTTCTGTGTACCAAATTTCATCAAAATATCTTAATATTTGCGACCTGCAGCGTATAAACAATATAATTTTGGTAGGACCCTTATATGGGCACTAGGTCTAAACATGGGCCGATTTTAACCAAAATCAATAGGCGTCGTCCTTGGGCCGACAAAAGTCGGTGTACCAAGTTTCATCAAAATATCTTAATATTTGCGACCTGTAGAGTGCGCACAAGAATGCATGGACAGACAGATGGACGGACGGACAGACGGACAGACGGACATCGTTAAATCAAAATAAAAAAAATTCTGAGCCGATCGGTATACCCCAGTGTAGAAACGGTAATGACATATAATTATTTTTTGGAGTACCAGTAATGACACCCACTTACCTTCTGCATTATTTTAAAACATATAATAATGAGTTACGGATAATGACTTATTTTTATCATTATTTCAAATACAAAATTATTTTTTAGATTTTTTTTGAAAATTTTTTGAAATCTATTTTTAGACTCAATATTTTTTAAACACTGGTAAGGATATATGTAACCACATATTTTTTGATTTTTTGTATGTTGGCGAGTAAGCTTACTTGTGTGCAGCAGGTCAATTATATTTTTATCTATTAAATATTACATGTCGATATAGCTCAGATGGTAGAGCTGTTGACTGGCAATCTGTAGACCCAGGTTCGATTCCCGCACCAGCAAATTTTATTAAAAAAAAAAAATACAATAAAAAATATTTTTTTTTATATAATTTATTTTTTTTGAAAATCTATTTTTAGACTCATTATTTTTGTCAGTACTGGTAAGCACATAGGTAACGATATATTTTTTGATTTTTCGTATGCTGGTGTGTAACGACAACTCATTATTTTTCGCGACATAATAAATGTAATAACAAAAGTAAGTAGTTACCATTACCAAGTATGTAGTTACATAACCACATATCTGGTAATGATTTTCTACACTGGGACTATAAGGTGGGTCTAGGACCAATATTTTTTGGTGTTACAAACATCAGCACAAACTTATAATACCCTGACCACATAGTGGTGTAGGGTATAAAAATGATTGGATATAACGGTAATCGCAATCTTATTTTATAAATAAATAACTTATTAAAATTTCCAGTGTAGAAAATCATTACCAGATATGTGGTTATGTAACTACATACTTCCTTATTACCTTTACATGGCGATGTCGCAAAAAATAATGACTTATGGTTACACACCAGCATACGAAAAATCCAAAAATATGTGCTTACCAGTACTGACAGAAATAATGAGTCTAAAAATAGATTTTCAAAAAAATAAATTATATAAAATAAATATTTTTTATTGTATTTGTTTTTTTTTTTAATAAAATTTGCTGGTGCGGGAATTAAACCTGGGTTTACAGATTGCCAGTCAATAGCTCTACCATCTGAGCTATATCGACATGCAATATTTAATAGATAAAAACATAATTGACCTGCTGCACACAAGTAAGCTTACTCGCCAACATACAAAAAATAAAAAAAAAATAAAAAAAAATGTGGTTACATATATCCTTACCAGTGTTTAACAAATATTGAGTCTAAAAATAGTTTTCAAAAAATTCTAGAAAGTTATTTGCTATTTGAAATAATGTTAAAAATAAGTCATTATCAGTAACTCATTATTATATGTTTTAAAATAATGCAGAAGGTAAGTGGGTGTCATTACTGGTAGTCCAAGAAATAATGATGTGTCATTACCGTTTCTACACTGGGTTACTAGGCTGAATTAGATGTTGAGTAGGTAATAAGTTTTTTTAAATGGCTGGAAAGAAGATTGAGAAGATTTTAACTTCTCAAAAAGAAATTTCTTTAAAATATTCCGTTCCCAAATCAACGATTTGTCACATAACATAGTTAATAGTGGCAACATCCATACAATTCATAAAGGAGGAAGACCGCAAGAGAAGATACACCCAGAAAACAGATTCGTGCTGACAACCGAATTTGTTGCCAGTGGAATGGTTCAGTTGGAGCAACTGATTTTTTCGGTTTTGAATACCGGATTATTATTAAGGCAACCGAAATTCTGTTATTTAGTCAAATTACTCATGTCTCATTTGGTTTTCTGTTGTCAGAACTAAAAAATTTAGTTACCACAGCCGAACCATTCGATTGACTACAAATTCCATTGTCGTCAGCACGAATCGATTTTCTCTGTGTAGAAAAATAAAAATCTTTTTTACGAGACCTCTCAAAGAAGTTACCAGAGAAGCTAAAATTTAAATTCAGGTGGATGTCAGTCATCATCCCACTATAAAAAAAAGAGCCCGGGAATATGGTTTCAGAGGTTATATATGTACAAAACAAAAAAAAAACCTACGTGCCAGAAAAAAGCGAAAACCTCGGATTGACTTTGCTCACAACCATTTAAATTGTACTCAACAGCAATGGAAAAATATCTTATAGTCAGATAAGTCAAAATTTAGTTACACGGAAGAACCAATGTTCGACGACCTCAAGGCGAAAAGTTTAATTCCAGGTATACAACCGCAACACTAAAGCACGGAGGTAGCAAGGGGATCGCTCCAATTCACTGTATTACTGATACAATGAGAGCCACATTCTTTAGAGATCTTCTTAGCTCAGTTATGCTTCCGTATGCTGATTGAAAAATACCTCTCTTATGGACACTCCAGCACGATAGCGATTCCATATATATATGTCAAGAATTGTAAAAGCTTGGTTAGAGTAAAATCAAATTAATATCATGTCCTGGCAACCCCAATCTCCCGATCTCAACACAACTGAGATCATGTGCATAATTGCAAAATGCAATATCTGTAAAAAAGTATTCCAAAATGGTGCTGAACTTTTCGTCGGATTGGAAAATCCACCAGAATGATATTTCCAAAGATTATATTTATTGATAAGCTCATATCCTCCGTGCCTAAGAGATATTCTAAAGTAATAAAAAAATTATGAATATGCAACAAAATACTGAATATTTAAATATATATTTTTTGTTTTTGTTAAAACTATTTTTTTTTAACGTTGCAAGTTAAGGAATATTTATTTTTTTCTTGTTTTTGTAATATAATATGCAATAACTAAATTTAATAAATGAAAATAAAAATCTTATGCTAGAAGTCTTTTGATGATAAAAAATTATTATTAGGTAACATGTGATTTCAGTTGCAAATATTTTGACCACCACTGTATGTATAGATATGAATTTAAGTGACTGCAGTGAGTACCCACATAGCATTTGGAAGATTGTTTTGTCAAAAATCACCTAAGAGAGTCTTCTTCGAGTACTTTTGATGACCAAATACTGATTAATCACTTGCGCGCTTGAAAAAAGAATCGAAAATGATTCTCGCTTATGCTTAAAAGAGATTTATTGAAAATTATATTGCGCATTTAAAAAATGCTTGTTATGTTGTTTTTGTTTAAAAAGTGATTTATTAAAAATACAATAACAAAACCTACAGCAATCACAAATTGATCATACAGGTGCTTGAAATGTGACTGTTTTCAATGTTATTTTAGAACAATATTTTGCGCAGCTGAAAAAGTGCTTATTATGTTGTTGTTTTTTGCTTATAACGGGACAATATTTTACTTGCTTTGAAGCAGACGTCCAATATTTGAATATTGTAAATTTTTGTTTATTTATCTCAATGGATTCGTGGTATAAAGTTGTGTAGTTTTATAAAAGTAAATATAAGTAATTTAATATTATAATATTTATATATTATAATTTTAGTGTAAAGTGATTTTTAAATTAAAAAGATGATGTCAGCCAAACCATTAAAAAGTAAAAAAAAAAGAAACAGAAAAATTAATAGAACCAAAAAATAAGTTCTCAGGAAATTTTCATTAACAAACATTTTTGCTATTTTATTATAAATTTATTTATATTATTGTATATAATTTTAGTAAACTTAATTAAATAACAATTTACATCAAATAAATATTTTGTTTTTTTAATGTACACAATTAGAAATAGGGCTAAAAAATGGCACGGAAAAGACTCCCAAACGATCATAATCACGACCAAAAATGACTCGAAAAAGATTCGCAAATGATTAGAAAACGACTAAAAAATGACTCGAAGAAGACTTACAAATAATTATAAATACGAGTCAGAAATGAGTCGAAACTGATCAGAAAAGAGAGTCATAAAAAACTCATCAAGAAGAGTCGCGGGTAGGGTACCATTTTCTCCCGACAAAACAGTCATTTATGATCAGAAAATGCGCTCAAATATGATAATTTTAATCGTCCAGAGGAGTCATAAATGACTCGAATGTGATCAAAAATTTCATAAAATGCTATGTGGGTATACTCACTAACTCACTTACCCATACATTTACAACAATTTACATATATATTGACATTTATACTAAACAAGTAAATGAAAATGGAAAGCTTATTTATTAGGGTGTCCCGAAAAAATTAATAATACTAATATCTACCAGACAGTGCATCCTAGTGTAGAAACGGTAATGGGGTATTATTATTTTTACCAGTAGTGATAGCAACACACTTTCCACGTAACTTTTAACTTTACTTTTTACATTATGTACTTTATTACACAAAATAATGCGTTACCAATAATGACATATTTTTTTATAATTATTATCACTACTACACACTTAAAATAATACATCAGTAAAAAAATCTGTTAAAATTTATTTGACTAATTTTTCACAAAATTTTTGTTGAAGCACTGATTTAAACACAGACTTTAGTTATCTTAATTTAATACAATACTAAAAATACTCAGTGATTTAATTGATTTTAGGTGCTAATTTTCAAAATTATTTTTAATTAATTTTTAAGACGTCACTTGTTAAATTTTACATAATTTATTTTAAAATATAATATTTTTATGCCAGTGATATTACGTTTAAAGATGGTGGTGTTATTTCGTCCCATTATTATTTAAAATAAATTAACGGAATTTGAAAATTATTAACATTTTGACTTTAAAACATTAAAAAAAGTAGCTGCACTGGACTAAACTACTTGAAAAATCTTTAAGTATTATTTGTATGTGTTCGCCGATGCGTAAATATTGATACCGATTTTGTTCAAAAATAAGAAACTTTTTTTTTACCAATATACAGTAGTGGACTAAAGTGGATACATTAATTCAACATTTTTCGAAATTTGTTATAATTATACCCTACACCACTATGTGGTCAGGGTATTATAAGTTTGTGCTGATGTTTGTAACACCAAAAAATATTGGTCGTAGACCCACCTTATAGTATAACGATCGGCTCAGAATTTTTTTTATTTCGATTTAACGATGTCCGTCTGTCCGTCCGTCTGTCTGTCTGTCCATGCAATCTTGTGCGCACTCTACAGGTCGCAAATATTAAGATATTTTGATGAAATTTGGTACGCAGACCTATGTTGGCCCAAGGACGAACAAGTTTGATTTTGGTAAACATCGGTCCATGTTTAGACCTAGTTCCCATATAAGGGTCCTACCAAAATTATATTGTTTATACGCTGCAGGTCGTAAATATTAAGATATTTTGACGAAATTTGGTACACAGACCTATGTTAGCCAAATAACGCAGCCTATTGATTTTGGTGAACATCGGTCCATGTTTAGACCTAGTGCCCATATAAGGGTCCTACCAAAATTATACTGTTTATACGCTGCAGGTCGTAAATATTAAGATATTTTGATGAAATTTGGTACACAGACCTATATTGGCCCAATAACGCAGCCTATTGATTTTGGTGAACATCGGTCCATGTTTAGACCTAGTGCCCATATAAGGGTCCTACCAAAATTATACTGTTTATACGCTGCAGGTCGCAAATATTAAGATATTTTGATGAAAATTGGTACACAGACCTATGTTGGCCCAGTAACGCAGCCTATTGATTTTGGTGAACATCGGTCCATATTTAGACCTAGTGCCCATATAAGGGTCCCACCAAAATTATATTGTTTATACGCTGCAGGTCGCAAATATTAAGATATTTTGATGAAATTTGGTACATAGACCTATGTTGGCCCAAGGACGAAGCCTATTGATTTTGGTGAACATCGGTCCATGTTTAGAACTAGTGCCCATATAAGGGTACTAGTTCTAAACATTGGCTTGGTTACAAACTGCAGGTCGCAAATATTAAGATATTTTAATGAAATTTGGTGCGCTGACTCACATTATAGAAAATTTTGACACAAGCCTCATTTTAACCCATTCGAATTTCGGATCCAAACATTAGTTGGCTTTTAACCAGACTGGTGTAGGGTATTGTATAGTCGGCATGCCCGACTTTAACCTTTTTACTCGTTTTATTATAGAAACTTAAATGATTTTTTTAAAGCATAAAATTAAAACATTCTTCTTCAATAAAAACCAAAATACAGTAGACAATATCATTAAGAAGTTAATAAAAAAAATAATTGCAAATTGTGACCGCTTTTATCCAGTATTTTTCATGTTTGAAATTTTCGGCAAGTTCTTTCTTTAATATTTTGTCCAAAATATTAAAGAAAGAACTTTGTGCTTTAAAATAGATTTTATGTTAGAAAGCATGCTTTCCGCGAGATTTTTAATAGGTTGAGGTGGAATATTAGTCCATTCCGCTGAAACTCCTGACCAAAGATCATCTAAGTTGGTCGGTGCTCGTTCGCATTGGGAGAGTCTTCTTTTAACAATTGCCCACCAATTCTCGATAGAATTCAAATCGGGGCTCTGACCTGGCCACTTCAAAAACTGGAAAAACTACACTTGGATATCACAAATTGAACAAAAGTTATTAAAAAATATTCAAATATGTATCCACTTTAGTCCACTACTGTATACTATTATCGCTTACTTCACACAATGGTCGGGACCTAAAGTATCTATACAGTAAAATTTTTCGTTATTATCCTTAATTTTTTTTTTCTCAACGCGACACCCTTTTATACATATGTACTGCCATACCCGTGTACTGGGTATGGCAGAACACCTCAATTAACGTCGTGGTTTAACGAAGCGAACAACTACAACAACTACATCCCGAAAACAGTCTCAGTTGTGGCCACCGAATTTGTCAGATTGCAAAGATACAACATACTCCATTGTTGATATCATTTAACACTAACAAAGCAAGTGTCTCGACGCGGGTACGCATATTTGAATGAACTTTAGATATGTTACATAGGAGAACGTGTTTTTAGCCGATTATTCTCATATTAAAGGGTCAAAAAATGGGATAAAAAATGGATAATTTTTAACCCTAAAGTATAAGATTTGGCCGCTAAAAAGGTGCAGAAATTTTTCCTAAAACAAAAGTGAACTGCTGATTTCAGAAGGCTCGATTTTTATTTCCATTAAAACAAATCGAAGAAATATACTTTGAAAATTAGCAAGATTTTTTCCTGATTTTAGCAGGTTAAGTTGTTATTTTCTATTTACTAAAATTTAACACAAATATAAATAAAATTCTGTATATTTAGCGGTTTTACTAATATGCAGTTTTTTCGGCAAGGTCATTTGTAACTAATATTTAGTATTTTTAACTAAAATTTTTACAGACTTTTTTCTATTAGTGTATGTAAAGCCTCTTATTTGAATATAACAACCACAAATAATACATTAATACATGTGGGTACCCTAGTAAAAATGATTTTTATATATTCATATATGATTTTTATACAATCATTTATGATTTTATACCATTATAACTTGTCGAGGATTGTGAAACATATATTTTTACATGATTATGTCAAAAGATATTTAATTATATAAAATTATATTAACCAGATCCACCACTTTTCGGATCAAATAATATATTTTTTATATACCCTACTAAAAAAAATTATATGACTTTTGATATTACCTATATCTAATTATATCCGAAAAATGAAAACATCTAATTGTATCAAATTAGATCATATTTTGGTCATATTAGATCTAATTTGACACAATTAGATCTAATTTGATGGAATAAGATATGGTTTGATACAATTTTATCCGGATTTTGTCCTCATCCAAATGAATCAAATATAATATAATCATATCCAACTAGATGTAATGGTATATAATTCGATACAATTATACATAATTATATGAGGCATATGTAACTATATATAGGTCTATATATAATTGGATATTGTAATATGTTGCACTATATATCGTGCAATATATAACAAGATATATTTATATATATATATAGGATATAATTTCGTAAAATTTTATATAATTATATCTTGTTATATATGTTCCAATATATAATTATACAAAATTTTATATGATTATATATGACTATTTCAAAACTTTTTTACTTGGGTAATTACATTAACCCATTCATGAATTGATCCGGAAAATGGTGGATCTGGTTAATATAATTTTATATAATTAAATATCTTTTGATATAATCATATAAAACAATATGTTTAACAATACTCGACAAGTTATAATTGTATAAAATCATAAATGATTATATAAAAATCATATCTGATTATATAAAAATCATTTTTACTAGGGTATTTACTTATTAATTTTTTTTTTTTTGGAAAATTCGTAAACAGTTTTCAGAAAACAATTATGTTTGGGTAAAAACTCTAGTTTCAAAGCACGTAATTAGAATTCTACAACAGAAAACTCACTGATTTGTAGTTAAAAAACGTTTTTACCTTCAGTTAATATAAAAAAAAATTTTCATGTATAGTCAATATATAGAATAAATTAAATTTTATTAGTTGCTTGCTCAAAGATAAACTTTGGTGAAGATGTTTGAAATTCCAGTGCAAATTAACATTTCTTGGTATTAAGGTCAACTAATTTAAATTCAGTGTTTATCCAATTGGTACAATGGATTGTCAGAAAGACAAGCAAAAAGATAAACGTTCAAAAATTCTATCTTCCGATGATGTTTGAATAACTAGTATAATAATTTTAGTTGATGGACTGCACAACAGCTGCAACATGTACAAACATGAGGGTGACACTTATAAGTGCATTAAGCACTTATTTCAATCATATAACTTTTAGAATTAGTTTTACAATAATCCGAACTATAAATTGATATTTTAAGAACAACTTTATCCTCTTTAAAGAGTCTTGTTTACCCAGTGGTTATCCTCTCAGCTTCCCTTGTCAGGCTCTAGTAATGCAATTAGCTGACAAAGCAAATGTTTATAAAAGAATAATGCAAATTTTAAATTTTTTTCTACATTTGTGAATATTAACTTTAATTTGTTGTTTTTGCCATTGGCACTGATCAATGCCAATTTAACAAAATTTCACTGGCATTAAGCGAAAAAATTGTTATGTCAAAAAATTTCATTACCACTGGCAAATAAAGCCAAAGAAAACGTCAATTTATTGGTAAATTCAATAAACTACCCAGTGTAGAAACGGTAATGACATATCATTATTTTTTGGACTACCAGTAATGACACACACTTACCTTCTGCATTATTTTAAAACATATAATAATGAGTTACTGATAATGACTTATTTTTTATCATTATTTCAAATAGAAAATAATTTTTTAGATTTTTTTGAAAATTTTTTGAAATCTATTTTTAGACTTAATATTTTTTAAACACTGGTAAGGATATATGTAACCACATATTTTTTGATTTTTTGTATGTTAGCGAGTAAGCTTACTTGTGTGCAGCAGATCAATTGTGTTTTTATCTATTAAATATTACATGTCGATATAGCTCAGATGGTAGAGCTGTTGACTGGCAATCTGCAGACCCAGGTTCGATTCCCGCACCAGCAAATTTTATTTAAAAAAAAAAAAAATACAATAAAAAATATTTTTTTTTATATAATTTATTTTTTAGAAAATCTATTTTTAGACTCATTATTTTTGTCAGTACTGGTAAGCACATAGGTAACGATATATTTCTTGATTTTTCGTATGCTGGTGTGTAACGACAACTCATTATTTTTCGCGACATCGCCATATAAAGGTAATAAGAAATGTAATAACAAAAGTAACTAGTTACTATTACCAAGTATGTAGTTACATAACCACATATCTGGTAATGATTTTCTACACTGGGTAGTGCCATGTATGACTTGAAACCAGGATTGGCAACCGATTCGAATTATGGTGGATTTTATAGTTCATACTTAAATGCACTTAAAAAAAGTGTACGGAGCAATTGCATTTAAAGTTAACTGATATTGCAGTTATTTTAACTAAAATTGTAATTAAAAATAACTGCAACTTAGCGAATTCAAATGCAATTGCAGTGTACACTTTTTTAACTGCAATTGCAGTTAGTTTTACCGACATAATTCTCTGAGTGTATATTGTAGAAATTGAAACAGATTTTAATGGATAATGCTGGGTGAATTATTGTTTATAAATAATCAAATATTCTTGAATATGTAGAAACTCTGCCACTAAAAGGTTATTGTTAATTAAAAATCCCTAATAATCCAATCATGCTTAAAAAATATCCTGATGGAATCCTGTGAGTCCTTAACAAAAATAATAACACACTTCTGAAATCAGAACTCCAAAAACACATTGCAATCATCGCATATAACTAATATGTGTTAGATGTAAAGTGAAGCCCTAATATTGATCCATAGATAGTAAATATATATGTTTGCATAGCTTCCGTTGAACCAACGAACCAAAATATCTAGCAAGCAACTGATTAGCCCACAAATTGATGTGGTTGACTGTTACACACAGAAAATAGATTCGTAGTTGCAACCGAATTTTTCATCAACTGAATTTTTGTATTCCCAGGTACAATTATTGTTATTCATGTTTAATACTGTTGTAATTACCAAAATTTATTTACAAATTTTACTGTTGAAATTTATAAAATTTTTCAATATTTGTTGTATTAATTGACTGCTTTAATGCTTATTGATTATAAATTTTATAATTAGAATAACACGTTCCCAAAATTGATAAGTTTATAAATAAAATTGTATCAATTTCAAACAGAAAATCAATTGTGTCTTTTAATTTGAATCAATAACAACATCAGTAAAAAAATATATCTTTGCTGTGATTTGAACTCAGAATGCTATTGTCTCTACCTCCTGTAACACAGAAACTTACATTTAGTTGTTGCCTAACTTTGAATTTAAATATACGTTTGAATGAAACGCAAAAATATGATACACTCATAAGAATTCCTGCATAAAAATACGAAAAAAATGTCAATATAACTAAAATTTTTGTGAAATAAATGAAAAATGGTTAATTTTACGAAAGTTTTCGTTGTTTTCACAATAATTTCATATTTTTACGCATAGACTATTATGAGTATACAATCCAAAATTTTGTTATAATATTTAATATTTCTGTTGCCTATAATTCCCAAAACAATGGAAATTAGTGGTTGATTGTACTGAAGATGAAAAAATAAATTTTAAAATGAAAAATGAAAATTATCATATCGCACTTGATCAACAAGAGGGTATTAACTCAAAATTTTAAAATTTTCAGTAGAGGTGAAAAACTGTTTGTGGTTGCATTTCAAGAGAATTTGAAAATTCGAATACATCATAGTAAGCAAATTCAATTTGAAAATATATTTACATTGTTATACCCTACACCACTATGTGGTCAGGGTATTATAAGTTTGTGCTGATGTTTGTAACACCAAAAAATATTGGTCGTAGACTCACCTTATAGTATACCGATCGGTTCAGAATTTTTTTTTATTTCGATTTAACGATGTCCGTCTGTCCGTCCGTCCGTCCGTCTGTCTGTCTGTCCATGCAATCTTGTGCGCACTCTACAGGTCGCAGCTATTAAGATATTTTGATGAAATTTGGTACGCAGACCTATGTTGGCCCAAGGACGAACAAGTTTGATTTTTTTGAACATCGGTCCATGTTTAGACCTAGTGCCCATATAAGGGTCCTACCAAAATTATATTGTTTATACGCTGCAGGTCGTAAATATTAAGATATTTTGACGAAATTTGGTACGCAGACCTATGTTAGCCCAATAACGCAGCCTATTGATTTTGGTGAACATCGGTCCATGTTTAGACCTAGTGCCCATTTAAGGGTCCTACCAAAATTATACTGTTTATACGCTGCAGGTCGTAAATATTAAGATATTTTGATGAAATTTGGTACACAGCCCTACATTGGCCCAATAATGCAGCCTATTGATTTTGGTGAACATCGGTCGATGTTTAGACCTAGTGCCCATATAAGGGTCCTACCAAAATTATACTTTTTATACGCTGCAGTTCGTAAATATTAAGATATTTTGATGAAATTTGGTACACAGACCTATATTGGCCCAATAACGCAGCCTATTGATTTTGGTGAACATCGGTCCATGTTTAGACCTAGTGCCCATATAAGGGTCCTACCAAAATTATACTGTTTATACGCTGCAGGTCGTAAATATTAAGATATTTTGATGAAATTTGGTACACAGACCTACATTGGCCCAATAACGCAGCCTATTGATTTTGGTGAACATCGGTCCATGTTTAGGCCTAGTGCCCATATAAGGGTCCTACCAAAATTATAATGTTTATACGCTGCAAGTCGCAAATATTAAGATATTTTGATGAAATTTGGTACACAGACCTATATTGGCCCAATAACGCAGCCTATTGATTTTGGTGAACATCGGTCTATGTTTAGACCTAGTGCCCATATAAGGGTCCTACCAAAATTATACTGTTTATACGCTGCAGGTATTAATATTAAGATATTTTGATGAAATTTGGTACATAGACCTATGTTGGCCCAAGGACGAAGCCTATTGATTTTGGTGAACATCGGTCCATGTTTAGAACTAGTGCCCATATAAGGGTCCCCCCAAAATTGGCTTGGTTACAAACTGCAGGTCGCAAATATTAAGATATTTTAATGAAATTTGGTGCGCTGACTCACATTATAGAAAATTTTGACATAAGCCCCATTTTAACCCATTCGAATTTCGGATCCAAACAATACACCAGACTGGTGTAGGGTATTGTATAGTCGGCATGCCCGACTTTAACCTTTTTACTCGTTTTTCTTTTAAATTTTTGCAATTATTGCAACAAAAAAATTTATTTTTTGAGTTAATACCATTTTTCTTAAACTTTTTGTTCAAGAAAAATTAGTGTAGCCTACACTATCACGAAAATGGTCTCAAATGTGATTTTCTAAATGAAAGAGTAATCGGAATACGTTGAAATTTTTACAGTAGATAGATATTTTTGTTGTTAGTTGATTTCTTGCAAAAAGTGAAAATTTAAAATTTTTGAGTTAATACCCTTTTGTTGAAGAAAAGCGATATAGAGACAATCTGACAATAAAATATAAACAATAATACAATTTAATGGAAAATCACTGATGAAGCCTGTCCATAAAAAAGGCAGAAACTAGATCTAGTCTAGATTTGAAAATTAATAATGTGTTTATAACTTTTGAAAAAATGTTTTTTCTTCTTTTTAACCTCAAACCTACTAAATTAGAATTAATAAAAATGCGTATTAATTACAGTATTAATTGCAGTTGGTCTATATGACACGTTTGAAAAAACAACACTTTACTAAAAAAATTTCAAGTTGATTGAAAAAACTAATACTTTGTTGGTATTGGCGGTAATGTAGAAGTTTTTTTCTGTTTATAATTAAATTTAATTTTTCTGATAATCAATGTTAAGTTATTGCAATAAAAATTATTGATATAACTCCAAAGAAATTATTTTCTGTGTTTATTTACAACATGCTTATTGAAAAATTTAGTTTAAACTAAAATATTCCAGTGTAGAAAATCATTACCAGATATGTGGTTATGTAACTACATACTTGGTAATGGTAACTACTTACTTTTGTTATTACATTTCTTATTACCTTTATATGGCGATGTCGCGAAAAATAATGAGTTGTCGTTACACACCAGCATACGAAAAATCAAAAAATATATCGTTACCTATGTGCTTACCAGTACTGACGGAAATAATGAGTCTAAACTTAGATTTTCAAAAAAATTAATTATATAAAAAAAATATTTTTTATTGTAGTTTTTTTTAAAATAAAATTTGCTGGTGCGGGAATCGAACCTGGGTCTACAGATTGTCAGGCAACAGCTCTAACATCTGAGCTATATCGACATTTAATATTTAATAGATAAAAACATAATTGACCTGCTGCACACAAGCAAGCTTACTCGCCAACATACAAAAAATCAAAAAATATGTGGTTACATATATCATTACCAGTGATTAAAAAATATTGAGTCTAAAAATAGATTTCAAAAAATTTTCAAAAAAATCTAAAAAATTATTTTCTATTTGAAATAATGATAAAAATAAGTAATTATCAGTAACTCATTATTATATGTTTTAAAATAATGCAGAAGGTAAGTGGGTGTCATTACTGGTACTCCAAAAAATAATGATATGTTATTACCGTTTCTACACTGGGATGTAAAGCATTTTAGCAACAACTAACTATTTATGTTGCTAGATTTCTTTCTATATACACTAGGGTGGGTTGATTTAGCAGTCGATATTGTGCCATCGATTTTTCGATAGCTTTTGGCATGAGGAAAAGTTCCACTACGACATTTCAAAAAAATGATTTTCGAGGCGCCCAAATTTTAATTTTTTAACTTTTATTTTTAGGGTTTTTTTAATAGGTAATAAAAAAAAATTTGTAACATCAAAAAATATTGGTCCTAGACCCACCTTATAGTATACCGATCGGCTCAGAATTTTTTTTATTTCGATTTAATGATGTCCATCTGTCCGTCTGTCTGTCTGTCCATGCATTCTTGTGCGCACTCTACAGGTCGCAAATACTAAGATATTTTGATGAAACTTGGTACACCGACCGATTTTGGTTAAAATCGGTCCATGTTTAGACCTAGTGCCCATTTAAGGGTCCTCCCAAAATTATATTGTTTATACGCTGCAGGTCGCAAATATTAAGATATTTTGATGAAATTTGGTACATAGACCTATGTTGGCCCAAGGACGAAGCCTATTGATTTTGGTGAACAGCGGTCCATGTTTAGACCTAGTGCCCATATAAGGGTCCCCCCAAAATTGGCTTGGTTACAAACTGCAGGTCGCAAATATTAAGATATTTTAATGAAATTTGGTTCGCTGACTCACATCATAGAAAATTTTGACACAAGTCCCATTTTAACCCATTCGAATTTCGGATCCAAACATTAGTTGGCTTTTAACCAGACTGGTGTAGGGTATTGTATAGTCGGCATGCCCGACTTTAACCTTTTTACTCGTTTTTTTAATATTTATTACCTTTCCAAGATGAAATTGTACGCTAAAAACGATGGCGATAGCAGTTTTTCCAAAAAAATGTTTTTCTTGAGGTTTTGGACGAGCTTTTGTCGAAAAATCGATATTTTTTTACGCGTTAATTTTAAGGTTTTTTTTGAAGTAGGTATGTTAAAAAAAGAAATCGCCGATTTAAAATTTTTTAAAAATATCCTAACCAACCGAAAATTGAACGCTTAAAACGATGGCGATATCATTTTCTCGAAAAAAAATATTTTTTTTGTGTTTTTGTCGAAATTTGGGCGCCTCGAAAATGATTTTTTTGATATGTCGTAGTGGAACTTTTTTTCCTCATGCCAAAAGCTATTAAAAAATCGATGGCACAATTTCGATAAATTTTTGTCCTTACAAATCGGCCTACCCTACCTAATACACACACACATACATTAATATTACTCATACGTCTTAATTGCAGACAAACAAAATAAGTTTTAAATTTCTCATTGCCATTTGCGCTTACCTTTGTTCTATTGTTTGATATTGTCAGTTTTATTCTTCCCACAATTGTTTTTCTTTTTGTTAGCCTCTAATTTCTTTTTGTTTTAACACTACATACTCAGTATTCAAATACCGTAAAGTCTCAGTGAATTCTATATTATGCCAATGTTTGCAATTTCTTTACTATTTGGTGTTGCATATTCTTTGACTAATTCACAAGGAGGATAAATGTTGAACTCTGCCACAATACAAAAAGAGCTTCTACAATACATCTAGTAGGTACGCAAAGATATTGTTAATAACAAAAATAGTACAACAAAAACTTCAACCTTACAAAAAGAAATACACAGACACAAAAAAATTGTGTTTCTATATTAGGATGTCTTGACAAAACTATAATTACAAATTGATTGAAGTAATATCACTTAAATGACGTATATTTAACCCTCAAACTAACCAATTATTTTTGCAATAAAATGTATGTCGCCTTTGCTAGGAAAAATTAGCAATACATGTTCATTAAAATTTCGGATTTATAATTAAAATAAAAATATAAAATTATTTTACTTTAAGAAGACGGGGCATAGCTTCTAAACTATTTAATTTTGCTTGAAAGTTTTCTCAAATGGGCATCTTCTATTCTGAAAAAAATATTCTGGGTTTATAACCTTCTGAGTAATAATAAAAAATATAAATCGCCATAAAAAGATCAAAAGCTCACACTTGATCCCCGGGACATTTGATTCCTGAAGAGCAGATCTCAAGGCCGAACTGATAGACTAGCTATTGGATGCCTGATCTGACTACACAGAGATATTTTTCGTAGATGAGTTTCAATGAAATTTTGCATTAAACTAATAAAGTCTGCTTCACAAAGTGAAGGAATAATTTCTTGAAATTTTATAAAAATGCTTCATAACTTTTAGGAAACAATTTTTATGAAAGTTTTTCATTGGATTTATGAAATTTTTAATAAATATCGTGATAGTTGATCTGAAGATTGTTACAATGATTGTTATTTTTGTTCGGTTTTAAGATCAAATATTACAAATTCCAAATAGAATTCACAATTTATTTTACAACAAATAGAAAAAAACAACTTATGGAAAAAACTTTCCTAGAACCAATGGTTGACAATTAATTTGTTGACATTTTCAAGTACTACCAAGCACTGTCATCAGATTTTCTTTATGGGGTTCTCTCTAGGTTATAATGTAGATTTATGTAAAGTAATTAACGAACTGAGAAATAAATTCATACATTTTTACTAGTTACTTATGTATTACAAAGAAAATCACATGTTTTCTACAAAGCTATTATTTTTCTCTATGTTATAGTTGTTGATTCAACCAAAGTTCCTTTAGTAGTAAAACAAATGTTTGTAAGTTGTATTTAACATTCAAGCTTTTAATTCTATTTATAGTCATTAGAACGAAAGCAAAGAACTTTTACAACGATTACATGTTATTTTTGTATGCCATATTAATGACCGTTAATTGAAATTCCCATCTCAGAATTTGATCCGCTTCCAGGAATATGACCCGACGTAAATTTTTTAAGTTGTATTAAACAAATATTTTACTGAAAATCTCTGAGCAGGAATTGTGTCTGAGTATTTATGGTTTTATTTAAACGGGACATTCTATTGCACATATATAAAGCACAATTAAAAAAGCATACAAAGTAACATGCTTAGCATACACAAACAAATACATGCTACACTTTGTGTGTGATAATTGTATTTAACATACTCATACCATTGAAAAAACGTTAAAGAGAAGAATACCAAATTAAACATTTTAATTGATTTCACAAGATGAACAAAGACACCAAAGGTAAAAATATACAACGTATGTAAATATCGTCACACATAGAAAACAGATTCATTGTAACAACCGAATTTGTTTATCGTCACAATCAAATGAATATCCGACACAATATAAATGTATTGTTGCAACTGGAATTCTATTGTATCAACTGAATTTCTTTTGCCACAAACTAGTATATCGTTGGCTCCGACCAAACCATTCAGTTGGCAAAAAATTCGCTTCCGACGATAATTTTAAATGTATCTATTTTTTGTGGCTGTCATTCTCCCCTTAACATCTATAAAATGTAGGGCAGAGGAGGGATCCTTCGCCACTTTTTTTTTAACCCCTAATTATTTTTCAAAAATTACCCAGTCACTGGCGAGGTACAAAAAATCAAGCACTGGCATACCACTGGGTAACCACGGTGTTAAAAATAAATGACTGGCAGAACACTCATTTGGGACGCTTTGCCAGCGTTTGCAAAAAGCGTTTTACCAGTATTTGTTTTACAAAAATTTCGGTGGTTTATAAAAAAACCACTGGCAAAGAATTGGCAAAGAGTGATATGCCAAAGTTTGCAACCATTGGTTATCCAGTGCTACCAGGCGTACAAAAATCAATTCACTGGTAGACCAATGATTTTATAAAAATGCTGACGCTTCGTTAAAAAATGTTTGTAGTCAGGAGGTTCCGAGTTCAAATCCGGTTGCAAGCAAAAATTTTTTTTGGATTTTTTTTAATTTAAAATTTTTTTGGTTTTATAAAATCAATTTTTTTGTTTGTGGGAAAGCTCCTTCAAGACCAACTTTTTTTTGCCCTCCCAACACTGGCATATTAGTTACAAAAAATTGTTTGCCATTACTAGTATTTTGGCACAGCCAGTAGTTGTCCAGCTATTATCACTCATTTATGTGTTTAGCCATTAAATATTATATGTCTCGTTAGCTCAGTGGGTAGAGCAATCGTCTGCCAATCTGACGGCCTTGAACCCACGGCAGGACAAAAAAAAAATACATATGAACTTTTTTTAAATTTTATTTTGGAAAATATATTTTCAGACCACCTATTTATTGGTTTTGCCACCGTTTTGCCAACGTTTAAAAATTTTGTTCCTCCAGTGCTTTTCCGGCGCTTTTTGAACAACCGGTCCTTTTGTCTAATGATGCTATCATTTTGGGAATGGGAAAGCACTTTTTGCCAGTACTTGTACCACCTGTTAAAGTGCTTTGCCACCGCATTCCCGTTTGTATTTTTCTGACTGGGTACTTTCAAATTGAAGATCTACATATCTTGGCTTTAATTTCTATGATTTTTATTCTAATTATTTGCATATTTCCTATTACTTTTTTTATGATTTCCAAAGTAACCCAAATCGGCGTAACTGCCCCAAACCTGCGGGATAATTGCCAAAAGAGCTAGAAAGAATTTCAACAAAAAAATATAGTTAATACGGCAAAGTCAATGTTTTAATAACTGAAATAAATAATTTAGAATAAGTTCTTTAAGTTATATGATTCTTTTTAATCAATAAGTCTCCACTACATTAAAAAAAAAAATAATTTAAAACTATAATATAATGAATCTTCAAAATTTCAAAAAACTGAATAATTAATATAAATTTAAGAATGAACACGATTGTACTAATTTACTATTGAACATATTTTAAACAAAGAGAAAAGTCTTATAGAGCATTTTAGGCAGGGAAGCACCAACTGTTCGTAGCTCCAGGGGCCATCTGGTGATTGTACCCCAGAGGCTGGCACTAACATAAAATTAATATTTTTTCACACTTTTTAAGCATTTATTAAAATCAAATTATTATTTTATGAAAGCTCAGGATTATAGGTCTAACATAACGAAAAATTATTTTTTTGTCACACGATTTGAGGAAGTTATAGCAAAATGTAGTTGCTTTCAATTATATTTTTGGCACCCCAAAAAACACAAAAACATGTCTGTCTGCGACCACATTGATATAAATTCGTCAAAGTCGATGTCAAGGAAAGGCAATTAAAAAATGCACAAAATATATTTTTTCCAATTTTTTATCTCCCTTAACATCGGATAAAAATGGGGTTAGTGTATGGCGAAGGATCCCCCCTCTGCCCTACTTGTTCATGTGTATTTTTTGTGCTCATATTATAAAACAACAAAAGTATGCATTACGAGCAGAGCTTTGAAGAATTAATTCCTTAATTCAATTTTTCAATTCTGAATTAAAAATTCGATGAATTAATTCACTAAGCACCATATATTGAATGGAATTAATTCATATTTGCTTTCGTTCGATTTATTTTGTTACGAATTAATTCAATTGCAATAGTTCTTTTTATTAAATCAAATGAATTAATTCACCGGTGAACGCGTTCAATTTTATAAATCGAACGAAAAAAAAAGTGAATTAATTCAGTAAGGAAAAAAATATAACTATTAATTTTTCAAACTAGTTATATAGTTATATTTTTTTTCAAATTTATCTATATCTGTAAAGTTTTTATTTTTAATAGTAAAAGACTTTATTTTTGAATCATGTAGGTTGATACACAGCATCTGGTTTCTAATTTGTTACTAGCACACGCTGTAAAATTACTTATTTCAAACTTTTATTTGTACATTATTGTTTTCTTCTACTGAACGGCAGAAAACAGCCTTTGAATTCAGTGAACTTATTTTATTTTTTTTTTAATTCAGTGAACTTATTTTATTTTTTTTCAATTCAGTGAACTTATTATTTTTTTTTTTAATTCACTGAATGTAATTTTATTTTTTTTTAATTCACTGAATGAAAATGAAATTGAATGAATTCAGTGGTGAATTAATTCACCGGTGAATTAATTCATTTGATTTAATAAAAAGAACTATTGCAATTGAATTAATTCTTTGAATTTGTTGTTTGATGAACGCATTCAGTTGAATGAATTCAGTGAATTACTTAAGAAAAGGAATTCATTAAATTCTAGAGAAAATTGAATTCGATTGGTAGTGAATTCATTCAAAAAGGAATTAATTCTTCAAAGCTCTGATTACGAGTAGTGGTATTTACGATATTTTTAGTAAAAAATTATTTTTAAATAAATACTTTCAAAATACCAGTTGTTTATTTTAGTTTTAAATAAAATCACTCTAATGCTGTTATCCCGATCCAGATACTCTTTTACTTGTCAGAACGTGAATATCACTATTGTTGTTATTATGACCTTAGGGTGTAAATATTCAAATGTAATACTTCTTTGAAAGCGAAAAGAACAACAACAAAAAAGAAAGAAAAAAACAACATAATGTAATTATGTTAATTAATGTGTAAAGAAACGGTTAATAGAATTTTATAATTTATGGTTTAAGAAAATTTTAAGTGAACCCAATTCTTTGTAATAAGGTGCTAATTTAATAATTTGATTACAAATTATGAATTCAATTTAAAGCGGTTGTCTGTAATTACATACATACTTGTGAAATGAAATTAAATTATTAAAAAAAAACTCCTTTAGGCCTTGGGATGTTGGCGTTTTTCAATTTCTTTTTTTTAGAAGAATTCTTTATAAAAATTTAAGAAAAATAAAATAAAAACAATTTAAAATATTTAAATAAAAAAAAAAAACGCAAAGAAGTACTTGTAGAAAATGGACATAATAGGGGTTATAAACTCGTAAATTCCTTATAAACCTTGTAGAAATACAAACCATATTTTTTATGTATGGAGTTTGGCATTAAACTTATAAACATACCAGGTTTACAGCGTTTACAAGTAGAATACGAGTTTATATGAAATCCCCTAATATGTTTGTATTCAATTTAAATTTGGTCGTAAAATAAAAGAACATGTCGACGCCTTCTCTAGCCAGACGAGGTCTGTGTTTTAAAAAAATACCCTTATATTGTCTTTTTGCAATGCTTTTTAAGTTATTTTTTTACTAACACAAACTCCCATATTTTATTAAAATATTTCTAAAAAAATTTTATTATAAATTTATCGCCAAAGGATAAAACAAACCCATTTTTAAGGAGTCCTGTTAAATACATGCCGTATCTGGCTGTAGCAGCATCGATGTAAAAGTGAAGGGTACCATTATGTGCATTAGGGTAAAAGTTCTGTGGTAGTTTTCACTTTCCCCTACTTAAATAATATTTTAAGGTATATACTTACAGCAATGTACATAACTAGCAACAGCCATCTGTATCAGAAACATTTTAGTTCACTTAGACTTACCTGAAAAGAAAAACAAGGAAGATATAAAAAAAAACTTTGTTAGAAACATACCATAAAAGTTAGAGAACAACATAAAAAAGGTCACGTAGAAAACTCTAGTAATTTTACACACATACAATATGAAGCAAAATTACAAGAGTTAACAACTTTTAGAAAATTATAAATACTAAAATCAAATACATAAATATTGTATGAACGATTAGAAAATATGGGATTATCGATAAAATTGGTTATCGATAAAAATGGTTATCAATAAAAAATAATGGTAGATAAATATAAATTGTCTGTCAATATATCAGTTGGCAGAATAAATGAAAGAATATCATTTAACGAGAGCACTGAAAATATGTTTGCTGGGTAGTGTTAGTTTACAACAAATCATATTTAATTAATATTAATAATACAAAATTTGTTAAGTAGTTTTAAATACTTTTATTTTTATTAAAAAGTTTGTTGTTACATTTTCGCTTTCTTAAATCTTTTTAAATATATTTCAGAAAATTTAAAAATATGTGTAACAAATAAATAACTCTAAAAATTGCCTGTCAAAATTTGTTATTTTGACAGCCGTAGAGTAAAATTTTTTTGTACGAAAATTTTTAAACGAAAAAACAATAGGATTAAGAGAGGAAACCTTCTAATTGAAAAATAAATTGCTCAAGTATTAGTTAATTCTGGCTCTTCAGTTTACAAAACATACATTGTATACGCTGTGATTGAAAAAAACTTCAATTAGCCACACTCAGCGCTATGCTGACCGTGGTGTAACTTGTTCAGAGGTGATGCTACGAGTCATAGCCTGTGCAGAGGGCTGCCGGTTCAATCCCCGGTCATGGCAATACACAAAAAGTTTTTCATATAGAGACAAATTAACAACTAAAATTACTTTGATCAGTTGACACATAAACTAACCATTGACGAGTCTTTGGGTGAGACGAAACTGCGCCAGTCTGGTGATTCCCTTGTGTCTGTTAAATTTTTCAATAAAAATGTTTTCTTCTTCTTCTTCCTATAAATCAACTCTAAAAAATTCTTTAGTAATTAATTCTAATATTAATTACGATTGTCCTATGCGACGCTTACAAACACTTAACTAAAAAAAAAATTTCCGATATTGGATTCTTTAAGTCCTCTCTACGGATTTGATAAGGAAATTTCCAATCCAATTAAAACTGTTTTCAGTAAATTATTTAATTTTAATATTATAAAATTATTAACTTTAATAACTTATATGGCATTTTGAAGGGTAAACATCTGTCAGTTATTCCCATTTAGTCATTGAACGAAATAGTGTAAACAACAAAGTTTTTGTTTGCTTCGATAATGTCGAATTTTCTACCAACAAAGCATAATTTTCGGGAAGTTTTGCTTTACTTGTTCAATTAAAAAAAAAAGTGCAGCTGAAGCACATGGATTGCTCACCGAAGCTTATCCTGATAATGTTCGATCGATTTCAAAGTGCGAGAAATGGTTTGCGAAGTTCAGAAGTGGTGATTTTGACAAGTAAGTCAAAGACCACCCAGGTCAGCCAAAAAAGTTCAAAGATGGTGAATTGGAGGCATTACTCGATGAAGATTGTTGGCAAACTCAAGAAGAACTTCCGAAATGCTTCTTGAACGCCATAAAAATAAGTGATTTTTGCATCGAGTCATTACTGACGATGAAAAATGGATCGATTATGACAATCCGAAGCGCAAGAAATCGTATCTGAAGTCCGGCCAACCAGCCAAATCAACACTATAACCATAGCAAAAAGGTAATGCTCTATATTTGGTGGGACCAGAAGGGTCCCCTCTATTATGAGCTGCTGAAATGGGGCCAAACGAACACAATTGATTCGTTTGAAGCGAGCATTGGCCGAAAAACGCCCGGAAATTGCGACCAGGCACAAAGCTGTAATATTCCATCATGACGACGCTTGGCCACATGTTGTCAGACTGGTTAATAACTATTTAGAAAATAGTGTTTGCGAAGTTCTGCCTTACCCGCCTTATGGTCCAGATCATACCTCGACCGATTACTATTTGTTTCGATCGATGCAGAATGCTCTCACTGGAATATGCTTAACTTTAGAAGAGGGTATCTGAAATTGGTTTAATTCCTTCTTAGCCTCAAAAAAATGAGCAGTTATTTTGGCGCGTAGTCCATATGTTGCCAGAAAGGTGGGAAAAGGTCATAGCTAACGATGGTCAATACTTTGATACTGTACCAATGTTTCAAAATAAATGCCAAAATTTGCAAAAAATCCCGCTTTTTAAATTTTTAGAACAATGCTTGGGAATATTATTATATTTATTTAATCCTTCAATACCCAGTGGAACATAAGGCCGCAACAAATGTTCTCGATTGTATTCTATCAGTAGAGATCGTTTTCATCTCACTCCGGGACACACCATGCTCATGCAACTCGTTCTCTATTTGGCGTCTCCAAATATTCGCAGGTCTACCAGGTCTCCTGGTTGGGATACCCAACATTAACTTTTTTACTCGTATTTAATTATTTTCCAATTTCAAATTGTCAAGATATTATTTATCATTAATATTTGACACAATTAGATGTTCTCATTTTTCGGATATAATTATATGTAATATCAATTTAATTTAATTTTTTACTAGGGAAATGTACATTTTTTAGAGTAAGTAACTTTTTGACTAGCCAGACAAAGCACTTTAAATCGCCGTGTCGCTTAAATGAGTACAATTATTTTTATACCCTACACCACTATGTGGTCAGGGTATTATAAGTTTGTGCTGATGTTTTTAACACCAAAAAATATTGGTCTTAGACCCACCTTATAGTATACCGATCGGCTCAGAATTTTTTTTTATTTTGATTTAACGATGTCCGCCTGTCCGTCCGTCCGTCTGTCTGTCTGTCCATGCATTCTTGTGCGCACTCTACAGGTCGCAAATATTAAGATATTTTGATGAAACTTGGTACACCGACTTACGTCGGCCCAAGGACGAAGTCCTTTGACTTTGGTTGAAATCGGTCCATGTTTAGACCTAGTGCCCATATAAGGGTCCTACCAAAATTATATTGTTTATACGCTGCAGGTCGCAAATATTAAGATATATTGATGAAATTTGGTACAAAGACCTATGTTAGCCCAATAACGAAGCCTGTTGATTTTGTTGAACATCGGTCCATATTTAGACCTAGTGCCCATACAAGGGTCCCCCCAAAATTATATTGTTTATACGCTGCAGGTCGCAAATATTAAGATATTTTGATGAAATTTGGTACACCGACCTATGTCAGCCCTAGGACGAAGCCTATTGATTTTGGTTAACACCGGTCCATGGTTAGACCTAGTGCCCATATAAGGGTCCCCCCAAAATTATATTGTTTATACGCTGCAGGTCGCAAATATTAAGATATTTTGATGAAATTTGGTACACGCACCTATGTTGGCCCAAGGACGAAGCCTGTTGATTTTGTTGAACATCGGTCCATATTTAGACCTAGTGCCCATATAAGGGTCCCCCAAAAATTGGCTTGGTTAAAACTGCAAGTCGCAAATATTAAGATATTTTAATGAAATTTGGTGCACTGACTCACATTATAGAAAATTTTGACACAAGCCCCCTTTTAACCCATTCGAATTTCAGATCCAAACTTTAGTTGGCTTATATATATTTTTATGTAGGGTATTGTATAGTCGGCATGCCCGACTTTAACCTTTTTACTCGTTTTTTAATGGTTTTATTTAAAAGTGGGAATAAAGTGCTTTAAACTTCTATACTTTTTTTCTTTTTGTGTAATTTTAATCATTTCAGATCATGTGTGGCATTAAAAGGTTTCTTCTATACGTATGAGTAATTTTAATTTGTTTTTAAATTACGCATACGCTTTAAAAGACATAATAAATTAAATCAAAACTTGAATGTTGTTAGTTGTAAGTTTTTATTTTGTTATACTTTGTAGTACATACTTTAAGCAAGGTTTTCAAAAAGTTTTGTTAAAAACAAAGATGTAAATCAACTGTTAAATTAATGTTGCTTATGTAAGCAAACAAACTTTTATTTTAATATAAAGTTCATACGTGGTTTAAGCAACTAGCCCTTGTACATTAAACTAAAACTACGTAATTACTAAAAAGCAAAGTATTACCCATCAGGGTTTAAATAAGTTTAAACACATAAATAATATTATGATTTAAACTGCCCAAGCTGAAGATGTAAATAATAGTCCTTATTAAAATAACATCAACAAAATACTAAAAATAGAATAATTAAACAAGTATATTTTGGTTCTTACGTCAATTAATTGATGTCAAGCACAGTACTCATGTTATAAGTTCTAAACTTTTAGAATATCGATAAAATTTTTAGTTATTAATAACTACACTAATAGAAAAAAGTCCGTAAAAAATTTAAATAAAACTACTAAACATTAGTTAAAAATGATGCTGCAGAAAAAACTGCTAAAATAAGCAGATTCTTTTTGCTATATATCAGTAATATAGCAACAGTAAATATGAAACTGTGAATTTTAGTTATATTTGAGTTAAATTTTTGTAAATGGAAAATAACAAATTAACCTGCTAAAATCAGCAAAAAATTTTGATAAATAATTAGTAGACCAAAAAATAAAAAAAAAAATTAAAAATTTTTAGTTTTTTTTAGATTTTTTTAAATGCAAATAAAAATCGAGTTTTTAGAAAACTGCAGTTTACAATTTTTTAGCAAATATTTCTGCCGATTTTAACAGTCTAAACTGCTTTTTGCATTATACTGAATTTAGCTTAAAAATAGCAACAATTTTGTAGATATAACACTTTATTTTTGCTATTTTTAGTCTACTAATATTTACAGTAGATTTTACAGTAGAATTTGTTATTTTCACTTAACTAAAAGCTAGCTTAAATACAACTATAATTCTGTAAATTTAACAGTTTTAATTTTGCTGTTCTTATTTTATTAGTATTTAGCAAAAAAATCTGCTAATTTTATCAAATTTTTCTGCAGCATAATTTTAAACTAATTTTTTGTAACTTTTTTTTTGCTAATTTTACAGATTTATTTCTATGAGTGTATTTGTGTATTTACTTCAAATACAATTTCTAAATAATGATTCATATGCTGACGTCAATCTTATAATGCACTTTACATATATTTGAGGTTATATACGGGAATAAGTTTGTCATTCTGTTTGTAATATATCGAAATATTGGTCAAATACTGCATTTTATATAATTTTTGTCAAAATATTCAAAAATATGCAAAATAAATCGATGACCTTTTGTTTTAAATTTCGTAATTTGGATAAAAGTGATATCTAGTATATCGGCTTAGACTGCCGAGAATAAACATGCAATTGCATGGATTTCATGGCCCTAATCGTTTCAATTACAAATTGCATGCAATTGTAATTGAAATCCCCCAGTCTGATTGAAATTGCTTAAAATAGGTGCAGCGGTTAAAATTGTGTGAGTGAAATTGTGAAGGTACACCTGGAATTTTCATACTAATTTGTCTACAACTGCATAGCAGCGCCTGGTATACAATATTTTGTCATCTATTTTCACCGGAAGCATAAATGTAAATGATGAAGCCTGTCCATAAAAAGGCAGAAACTAGATCTAGTCTGATTTGCAAATTTAATGTGTTTATAACTTTTGAGGAAGGTTTATTCTTCTTCTTAACCTCAAACCTACTAGATTAGAATTAATAAAAATACATATTAATGACAATATTAATTGTATTTGGTCTATACGACGCGTTTGAGAAAACAACACTTTACTATAAATAATTTTGTATTCCCCTCAAATTTTCTTTTAACTCAAGAATTCTTATCATCACTTTTTCGCCACAATATTTTTTCAACTAAAAATTTCTTTTCTCCGCAAATTTTTCTTTTCACTCTCAAAATAAAATTTTTACTATAAAACTCCTTTTTTCAGTATATCGTTTTTCATTAAATTTTTACACTCATTGTACACTCAAAACAGACTGTTACTGAGAGTTTTTTTATGCAGTAATCAGTGGTTGTTGTTTTTACCTATAATTACAGTTGTTTTACTATGAAGAAATACAAAAACTATTGTGAAAGTTATTTCTTAAAAATTGTTTAAAGCATATTTTTATATTGTAACAAACAACTACAAAAATAGTATTTTTGCAGTAAACAGTTATTTTAGTTAGTTATTTTAAAAAAGCTTTTTCTTCATTAGGCGCGAAATTCATCGGCTATTTGGATGCCCTTCGACGCGATCACGGCAGCACAGTTGTATGAAAAAATAAGTAAAATTTAAAAAAAGAAAAAATCAAAAATATTAAAAACGAGTAAAAAGGTTAAAGTCGGCCATGCCGACTATACAATACCCTACATCAGTCTGGGTAAAAGCCAACTAATGTTTGGATCCGAAATTCAAATGGGTTAAAATGGAGCTTGCGTCAAAATTTTCTATAATGTGAGTCAGCGCACCAAATTTCATTAAAATAACTTAATATTTGCGACTTGCAGTTTGTAACCAAGCCAATTTTGGGGGGACCCTTATATGGGCACTAGGTCTAAATATGGACTGATGTTCACCAAAATCAACAGGCTTAGTCCTTGGGCCAACATAGGTCTGCGTACCAAATTTCATCAAAATATCTTAATATTTGCGACCTGCAGCGTTTAAACAATATAATTTTGGGGGGACCCTTATATGGGCACTAGGTCTAAATATGGACTGATGTTCACCAAAATCAACAGGCTTAGTCCTTGGGCCAACATAGGTCTGCGTACCAAATTTCATCAAAATATCTTAATATTTGCGACCTGCAGCGTTTAAACAATATAATTTTGGGGGGACCCTTATATGGGCACTATGTCTAAACATGGACCGGTGTTAAGCAAAATCAATAGGCTTCATCCTTGGGCTGACATAGGTCTGTGTACCAAATTTCATCAAAATATCTTAATATTTGCCACCTGCAGCGTATAAACAATATAATTTTGAGGGGACCCTTATATGGGCACTATGTCTAAACATGGACTGATTTTAACCAAAATCAATAGGCTTCGTCCTTGGGCCGACATAAGTCGGTGTACCAAGTTTCATCAAAATATCTTAATATTGGCGATCTGTAGAGTGCGCACAAGAATGCATGGGCTGACAGACGGACGGACGGACAGACAGACATCGTTAAATCGAAATAAAAAAAAATTCTGAGCCGATCGGTATACTATAAGGTGGGTCTAGAACCAATATTTTTTGGTGTTACAAACATCAGCACAAACTTATAATACCCTGACCACATAGTGGTGTAGGGTATAAAAATTCAAAACAAGAAAATTTAAAATAAAATATATGTAATTAATAAAAAGAACATAAACTAAATTAAAAAAAAAAAATGAACTAAAAAAATTATTTGAATGAAAAACAACGCCACAGGAAAAAATTATACATTACCCTAACAAGGCATTGTCATATAACCACTTACTTTACTCTTAGCCAAATTTCTTTACTGCATTACCAAACCCATTCCAAAAAAAGACAATAAAAATAGCAAGAGGCTCTTAGTCACACGCCTTGTTTAAGGAATCGAGATGATAATCGAGTTGGGAAGTGATTTCATCAAAAATATCTGATTCCCAACTCGATTCCTTGTCTTGAAAATTATTTGCTCGGGCGTTCTAAATTTGCTTATATAATTATTTTCTTTTCAATATTTTTCATATTTTTTTCCCATAATTACTAAATTTTTTCGATTTTTTCAATTTTAAATTATTTTCACTAAAATGTCGGTCCTGTTCGTCTGTGCCAAAATTGTCCTTTTTGATGCAAAGACAAAGCTGTCCGAAGATCATTCCCCAATAAGCACATAGGTTTTAAAAATTCAAGTGCTTTAAATTTTGCTTGAAGTAAAGTATATTTCAAATTCTAGCATTTGTATATTTAAAAAAAATAGTTCAAACTTGAATTTTTGTTTCCCTTTTGCTGGAGTATGCTATTGAAATAAAATGTAATTAAAGTTTATTGAAGCCTTGAAACTGGAAAACAAGGCTGGAATTGGACTTGTTTTCAACTTAAATTCCAGCGAAATTGTTTAAAGGGTTCCCAACTCGATTCCGTGTTTTGAAAATTATTTACATACTACTTGGTTATTTGAAAAATAGAAATTTTGTCGAGTTTTTGAAAATTTTTGTTTAAGCCTAATTCATACTAAACCCAAAACTAGTAGTAGTAGTAGTAGTTTTTGCAATTTTTGTTGTAAAAAATGTTCAGTCTTTATTTTTAGTTCTTTTCCAGCAATGAAAAATAACTAAATTTTAATTTATTTGAAGGGTAACCAACTTTGTCGAACTTTTACGTACACTCAAAAAAAAAGTCAGTAAAGTCAGCAAAAAATGTTGCTGTGTCAGCAAATTTTTAGTCAGGAGCGTGCTTGCAAAAAAGTTGGTAGTTTCAGCAAAAGGTTTGCTGAAAATCAGCGAGATGATTTTTACCAAAAAAATAGTAATCTTCAGCAAAAGTTTTGCTAACACTTAGTCGACTGCAAATGAAAAAAATCCTTGGTAAAATCACTAAACTTTTTGCTGAATATTAGTAGACTGAAAAAAACTCAAAAAACTTGTAGCGAAATTTTACTTTAGTTTAGTCATTTCCGTTTCCAGACAAGCTGCGACATCTTTATCTAGTCTATCTGGTTGTCGTCCACACTATGAATGCTGGTATCAGCACAATTTTTGTAGCAAAATAAACTAGTAAAACATTAGTTCAAAATTAGTTTAGTGCTAAAAAAATATAATTAAAATTTTAGCTGAAAACGGAATTTTAGCAAAAAAATTGCTGAAAACTAGTACACTTGATATACAAGACGTTTTACTAATTTTTCTACTAACTTATTTTTTTGAGTGTACATACCATTGTTTTAACTGCCATTTTTAGTAGATTTTACGAACAAATTTTTTTGAGTGTTACTGTAAGAAGTATAACAAATAGATAAAACCGAAGTAACGCTTTTTTTTGTTATATTTTTCTTGTTAATATTTCATTTAAATACTGAATAGATAAAGTATACATGATGAAATAACAGAATCATTATAATTCAAGAACGTGCTTGATGAAGAATAAAACAAAAAAAAAATTTGCATAAAAACGAAATTAATTCATAGCGAACTATAGTGTTAAAGCTATAATTAATCATCAACAAGCTTTGATAAATAAGTAAAATATATATATAGCATATATATCACAGATAAAATATATACACTGAGAGAATTATATTTAACATACATTTTTACGTACAATAAGTAAAGTGTCACTGGCGCTTGTGTACTAAAAGTTTTTATAAATTTTAAAAAAGTTGTTCATGAAATTTCGATATAAAAACTAATCTCATACAAATAATGAAGCTTTTCCAATAAATTTAAACAATTTTTCATATATTTTGTGAAAAAAACTTAGTTAATTAAATCTGTGCAACAAAATTACTTCTGTGTAGTCAACAAAATAAGTTCAATTTAACTTAATAACGAACGAATGACGAACTATTTAATTTAAACAAAAATAAATTAAATTTGTATTTTATTTTTTTCCATTTCTTCCTTCTTCGAAGGAGTATATTTATAGAACAGAACATGCACTTTGTTGTAATTGTGTGCTATCAATGCAGGGATCTATATCTGGTTATGTATAATATGTGTGTGCAACAATGAGATCCAATCAATCATGAAATTATGGTAGCCAATTAATCAGTGTTGCAAGACTGAAATAAAAATCGTAGCTGTGTTAGTTCACAGGATGTTCATTCTTGTTTTTTTTTGCGATTCTACATTTTTATAATTTCTCATAGTTACGGTATACAACCAGAGACTGTAGTAGTCATTAGTAACACTTGATTTGCTATCATATGGCAAGATAATAATAACATACTCGCCACCCATTCATTCTGGTGAATATTCAATGTATAAATCTATAGCCCCTTACACACGTACAGTTACAATTTTATTAGGGCAGTTCAAAGTATTGATTATACAGGATGACAAAATCTAAACGGGAAATAAAGGGGGAAATTGACCCCTTGTGACACAAGGGGTCAATTTCCCCCTCCTATGACAACGCCATGTAAAAGTGACCAGTCTATTTAATATAAAGGGGCCAGTTCGGTGACAGTTTGTTAAAATTTCCCGTAGGGTATCTAATTGAGTTACGACGTTTCGATTTCATATTGCATTTTGTCAAAAAACAGCTCTTGTTTATTTAGAAACTTTTCTAATTTCACGACAGTGACAAATAAAGAAAATACAAAAAACTGCTTTATCGAAAAAACGTCGCACTGCGGTCAGCACTGCATTTATGTGGTTTAGGATTAAAGCATTATTGCTCTAAAAGTGATCATACGAGTTACTTTCAAACATATTATAACATTTAAAACTTTTTCTTTTTCAAAAAAAATTTTTTTAAAATTTTTTTTTATATTTTTTTTTATATTTGTAATTGATTTGTTTAACTTCAATATTTTTTTAATTTTAGAATTTTTAAAAATATATAAATAAAAAAAAAAAATTACGAAAAACTTATTTTTATGCATGTTTGTAAATAATACTGGAAAAAATACTGAACTTCAGTGCAACTTTTGCTGTTGTTTAGTAAGTACAATATCTCGCAATGGCAAAGTGGTGTTTTTGTGCCAGTCAACTTTCATATTAAAGAATAGCTTAGCGGTAGAGAATTATACAAGCAATCTTGAGGTCGCAAGTTTGATACGCAGTGGCGGCAATAAAAAAAATATTTAGAAATAACAAAAAAAATTTTTTTTTCCTAAATTTTTTTTTCAATGTTCTAGTCAGTGTTGCCAAAACTTATTTAGGAAAAAATGCTAGATTTTTTGCATAAAAATGCTAAAAAATGCTAAAAACTAAAAAAAAATGCTAGAAAAAATATGCTAAAAAAATTTTATAAAAATATGTTTCAATTTGTTTAAAGAAATACTATTTTAGTGACTTTTTACAATTAGACTGAAAATAAGTCATCTCTAATTATGAATTTAGTTCATTTTATTAACTAAATTTATATAAAAGAAAAATTAAAAACAACTCAAAAGTTAATTCTTGTAAAAAAGTTCAAAAATCCTTTAAAATAAATTTATTATTTGATTTCCCAACTGTCAGGGGGTTTCCATCAGCTGCTTTTAAAAATGCTTTATGAGCCAAAAATTTCAAGCAAGAAACAGAGGAATAACAGAAAGAATATGAAGAAAATTAACAGCGAATGAGATAAAATGAAGGAATTCGGGAAAACAAAAAATAATAAAATCGTTTTTACAACAAAAAAAAAAAAGTTAAATTAATGAATTATTATTTATTACCTTATTAAAGTTGTTTTTGTTAGTGTTTTTATCAGTAATCGCAAAAAAACAAAATATTAACTTTTTCACTTTTCTTTTGTTTTTCTCATTCTTCACTGAAATTAACAGGCCAGAGCATCCATACAAATAATTGAGCACGAGTTAACATAATTTCTTGGGAAGAAAACTCTTTCCTTTAGATCCTCTTTGCAACTGTGTCACTGAAAATATGTTATCTTGAAAAGTTAAAGGCGGATAAACAAAAGTACCTCAAAATGTTTTATTTCTAAAATGGGTGGTAATGTGGAATACTTTGGCGTGTAATATGAATTTCCCCTTCAGCCTTAATTTATCTACTCCAAATTAATTTAATGGTTTTTATTGCACGCTCTGTTTGCCGTTTTCAAATTTCTGCATCTTTGGGCTTACCTGCATGAAATTCTTTAAAAAATTTATTTTCGCGATCAGGGTTAATACTTTTTGTGGTGTTGCTTGACGTTGTAAGATTTTTGGTATGATTAAATGAAAAATGTACAGGTGTTACAGTAAAAAAAAATCAAAATTCACTGAAATTCTTAAAAGATAGTAATTTATCACAAACGCTATCCACATTACCCTCTATGACCCAAACCTAAAAAAACATCAATAAAAATTGCAAAGATTAAAAACGAATCTTATCAACATTTTGCAATTCTATTAATTATATTTTAAACTCTATTCTTTAAATTTTTATTATTATTTCTTTTTTTACCAAAAATTGAAGTATTTTTGTGCAAAATCATTCCTTCACCATAACAACAAAAAGTAAAACGAGTAAAAAGTTAAATCCGGGCATGTCGATTTAAAATTTTAATATTAAAGTACCATAAAGCAATATTTTTATTCTTTTGGGATCATTTTTGAATTTCAATCAATCCAACCCTGTTAAATACAAGTTTTCGCTATTTTTTTCCCCAGAAACATTTTTTTTTTCGCGATTTTTGTTTTTTTTTTTCGAAAGAAATTTTTTTTCTTAACTCTATTAAATATTTTTCTAAACCCTATTGAATATACACAAAATAACATAACACATACTTTTTATTTGCAGAAAAAAATGTTTTTGCAAAATTTTTGCGAAAAAAATCTATAAAAAAAATTTAGTGAAAAAAATGATAGCTTCCTTAATGTTTTACATATTTAATAAAATTTGATAAATTTATAATTAAAAATGATCCCAGAAATATAAAAATAAAATTTTTTTGGTACCCATCAAAATTTTTAATTGCGAATATCGCGAATACGAGAGCTAACTTTTAAAAACTGCTATCACCATTGAATACAGCGTACTCGAATTAGCTTTACCAGTAGGGTTTCCAGCTTGTTAAAGTTTGCAACTGCACAGTGTAATTAATGTGTACGTATAAAAATAGTTCCTAGTACTTACTCTAAAAGTAAAAAAAAATATTTCTTTTTCATATTACATTTAAATTCAAATTAATTTAGAATATTCTAAAAAAAAAAACAGAAAATAAAACTGTAAAAAACTGTAAAAAATGCTAAAAATATGCTAAATTTTGTTGGAAAAATGCTGAAAAAAATGCCATATGCTAGATACATTTTTTTCATGCTAAATGAATTAAAAAAATGCTAAATCTAGCATTAAATATGCTAAATTGGCAACACTGGTTCTAGTTGATGAAAAAGAGTTTACTGTTCATTCTTTGAAAATATGTGGAAGTGGTAGCACTTTAGTCCTATGCCAACTCAATCATGTTAAAATCATTAGTGTTTTTGAATTTTGTTAATATTGAATGAAGTTTTTTACGTATAAGTTGATCTTTTAATTGGTAAATGAATATTTTTCGTTTGCTTTGAGATCACATATTATCACATTTTCTTTTAAATTATTTTCAAACTAAAGAAAGATGATAAAATTTATAAGTAAATTACAGAGAATATAAAACTGAAGATAAATCGATGAGGCCAACAGGATAGAATACGTATTTTCGGATTTCGCTACAAACCCCTCATTAGTATACATGCCTTTATGGGTAAATAATTGATAATGATCTATTTATATTGCAAGTGAAATAAATAAACAAATTTGAAGCAGCTCAATTAGACTAATTTCAAGGAAATTCTAAAAATGCTATTTTTGGCCTCTGTTAATTGGTTTTGTTAATATTTTCAGTAAAATATCAATACATTCGAATTTAAGGATTCATTATAAAGGTGCGTCTACAATGACGGAGTACTCCAATCTGTAGCAAATTTATTTTATTTCTCTTTTATACTAACACATTTTTATATTTTGCTATCTCTTTTTGTTCCACTACAGAGTCAAACTTGTTTGACTCTAGAGTACAGATTTTTTCTACTCTAGAGTTAACATTGGTCTGTTAACTGTTTTACATGACAAATATACCTTAAAAAACACATCACTAATTTACTCACATCCCCAATTGTCAATAAATTAGTAAACAAAAAATTTAAAAAAGCAAAAATAAATACAAATTCTTTTTCACTTTGAAAATAAATAAAATAAAAAATATTTAAAATTGTAAACAGTGGAAACTGAGTGAGAAAATTCCCAAAAACTGGTTAAGTACGGAAATGTCAAATATTTTTTTGAAGTAACTCTACTCTGCATTGTGAACAGTTAACATTTTAATCTGTGCTGCAGAGTAGAGGCACTCTACCATTGTGAAAGCGCCTTAAAGTTTTTTTTTATTTTAAGTTGCAAAATTTAATTGGCTGAAACAGATTAAAAATTTTATAGTAAGGAAAATCCAAAAGTTTAGAAAAATGCGCCTTATACAGAAATTGTCTTTATTGGAAAGAAATTAAATTTAATACTTGTTAGTACATAAACTGTAAATAGAAAAAATTATTGCCGACAAAATTTCAATTAAAATTTTGTTTGATTTCAAATTAATTTTCAATTAAAAGTTTAATCATATCAATTAAAATCTTAATTGAATGTAAGTATGGTGTCGAAAATTTTTTTGGTTTACCATAACTACTATTGACAACATATTTAAAAAAAATTCTTAGGTCCGATTACTGAATGTCCAGTTAGCTACTAACTAGCAATTTAACTGCCGGATAAATCGGGCCTTAATATGCGTTGCTTAAAATCGTATAATTTTTTATTATTAATATTTTTTTCTTCTATTGCAGATATAAAAATTACAAAAGTGTGTCTCATGCAGTGGCGGCTCCAGCTCAAGTCTCTGAGGGGGGGGGGATTTTTTATTTATATTTTATACCCCCTTTTGATTTTTTTGACTCCGCAGCGCAAGGTTAATGATTTTATGAGCGACGATTTAGGTATAAAAGACAATATAAAGTCCAACGGAAAATTCTAAGTTATATTTTTCATCAAAAACTTTAATATTTGATACGTATTTGACATCCAACAAGGATGGGTTAGTAACCCGAGTAAAAAAGTGTATATAAAATTATATGTGAATGAATATATTTGCAATATGTAACTAGATATAATTTCATCCGAAAAATGGTTATATTAAATTTTATCATATTGGTTATAATTGTATTTACAAGGATACAAACTTATATCAAATGATAAACTTATATCCGAATTTTGTCCCGATCAAATTGGATATTAGTTAATACAATACGATATTTTTAAATGATAAAAAAAACTTTGAATTATTATTTATCGTTTTATTTGACGCCGGACATCTAAATTAGGAAATAAAAAATAATTGGTATTGTACAGATCGTAGAATATTTACCATTGAAAATCAGATCGTTACCGTTTTCGATATTCATCACATGCCTGACTGTCAGCCGAGGGCTACTGTTGATAATGAGTAAACTATCAAAGACGTTAATGTATAAATCTGTTATTCTTTAAAGACTAGATAATTTTTTTATCAAATATGGGAATTTCCTTTGGACTTAGAAATTTTTTTAAATATGTTAGACTTTTTTATTTTAAATAAAATTTTAATGGTTAGCCCGGAGGAGGCTCATAGTTACCGGAGCTATGGAGCTGAAGATGATCTACAACAATATTCAATGGCTTATTTCTCCACTTAAAACTTATCGGACCAAAACAAAATATATATATCATTGGAAATGTACTTGAAATACCTTTCCAATGATATGCAACATGCCTAGACTTATTATCCCATTACGAGCCGGACCATTATTTTAAATGTTAATTTTTTTAAATTGGATTTTTTAAATAAAAAAAAACTTTTAGAAGTAAAAAACTTCAGAAAATATTAATTTAATGAAAAAATAGAGTAAAGCATATAAAAAATTGTTTTTGATCAAATATTACATTAATCTCGAATATATTAGTTAATCTCGAACTTGGGTCTCATATTAACTAATATATCGTCGGCTTGCGTATATTTTTTCAGAAATTTTAAAGAATCCATTTTTCGATATACACATGACGATTTAAATCGCGGATTTCATTAAATTAAACTTTGAAAATTTTACGAAAAACGTCGCCGGAGTCTGAAAAGTCCTCAAAATTTGATTGAGATGATTACAAGGATTTAACTCAGAGATTACTTTTTAACAACAATACAAAAAGTTAATATTTCCTGAAAAGTTTTGAAATTATTTTCATTATTTTTATATTCATTTTATTTATTAGAAGCTAAATTGTTATACTTCAGTTATAAATTTTAACTAAAAACTTCTAATATTTAAAAAATTCTTGTGTTTTAATTATTTTTTCGGAATGTTTCGCAGACCTACTAGGATGCGATTAGGGACGCTCAGGGGTTCGTGATTAACATTTGGAAAACTTTGTATAATTAAATTTTCATATCGGTTTTGGTATAGCTGTGGAAGTCAGATGTCGTTATTAACAAAAAGAATTACTGGCCAATTTTGCTTTGACGCTACACCAACATTCCGTATTTTAAAGTTAAAACACTTTGCAGGTTGGGAGGAAGTGCAGGATCTAACGCTAGTCAATTACTCGCAAGCAATCAAAAATTGAGTATTTCAAAAGAAATTATTTCAGGAAAATAACTATATACTCTACGATATCAACATGTATACTCAGGATTTCCGAAAGACAGATTGGAATAAGTTCAATACGATCCTTTAGAAAGACCTAAAAAAGAACTCCACCATATCTTTCCGAATGAAATTTGGAGAATTTCAAGTGAAATTAATTGTGAATCCTATTTGGAATTTGGCAAATTTGATCTTAAATCTGAAAAAATATTTCTTACAATATTGAGAAAATTTTAAGAGAAATTTCGATTTTTTATTTCGAAATGAGAAAATTCTAAAATATAGTAGCATTTACCACTTCAAATTTCGAAAATTCCATTAGAAGTTCAGTTCTGCAATTTTAATTAAAAATTCAAAATAAAATTTAGTCTTTTTCCGTTGAAAAATTTTACTCGAACTTTAATTTTACTCAAATTTAAATTTAAATTATAGAAATGAACAATTTTTCAATTTTATATCAAAGACACAATCACAATATACAAAAAATGTGATTCTTCCCCAAGAAAAATAATAGTCTTGTACATTAAATTTGCGTGAAAACAATCTCTACTTAGTTTTCACGTGAAATTCATTGTCGTGGAAAATTATAATTTTTTTATATGGAGGAGTATAATAATTTTTACACGTGAAATCCGAACAACTTACGGTGCTTTACTATCAAACAGTATTTTACTTTTAAAGTCAATTTTATATTTAAACGGCTTTGTTCATTTTTTGTATGAAAATCCTAAAGAAATATTTACATTTTCAAATATTTTAATTGGTTGAAAATAAATTAACCAATCAGAATGCTCCAAAAATAAACTAGGTCAAAGCATGCTGCCACCCAAAACTAACTAAAGTCAACAAAAATATACATTTGGAAAATTTAAATAGTAAGGGCGTTTATTTTTATTTAAAAAATTTTCAATTAAAATTGGAATTTTGTATTAAAAAATGCGACATTTTAAAATGAAATTTCTTTTTGTCATTTGAAATTACAAAAATTTCAAACGAAATTGATCTACATACAATTTTGAAAATCTAATTTGAAATTTACATCTTTTAATTACATTTCTCCACAAACTTTGATTTTTTTAAAATCAAAATTATCAGTTTTTTAATGAATTTGTTAAAATATCTATTGAGATTTTTTAAATGACGACTGGTTAAATGAAAATAAGGAAAACATTTTATATTTCATATTATTATTCATAACAAATTTGTATTTCTTTCACTTTATCCTTTTTTCTCCTCTTTTTTCTCTCCTTTCTCCCTCTTTTTCCTTTTTTCTCTTCTTTCTCTCTCCTTTTTTTCTACTTTTTCCCTCTTTTTCCTTTTTTTTTCCTTTTTTTTTTTTCCTTTTTTTCCTTTTTTTTTTCTTTTTCGATTTCGCTGAGGGGGGGGGGGAATTTGCGGTTGTCAGCAACGAATCTGTTTTCTGTGTGCGTATAACCCATGAGCATAGATCTCATACTCTGTTAACTGTCTCTAACCGAGATTTTAAGAAATTTTAGAAGGGGCGATGGTTTAATTTTTTTGTTTAAATTTTAATAAATATCAAAATTTGTTTCAATAAATACACAAAATATAAAAAACATAATAAAAAAGCTAAACCCATTAACGGCAATTAATTTTTTAAGATCTCAGAGCCTGGGAGAAGTCGGTTAGTAGTAATTGATCGACTTGCATAGAACCTTTTATAACACAGCCGAAAATACCTATTTTTTTTTTACAAAAAGTATTTGTTTTTTTTATTTTCGACAATTTTAATTCATATCGTTATTTTCTTGTCAAAATAATTACTCATAAAGAAGAAAGTTAAACTTGATATTTCGAGTTTTAGATTTTTTTAACACCCTGTTTTTTAACAGTTTAATCTCAATATCGAATAAATTATCCAAAATTTTTTGATAGTCTAATTATAGTTTAGTTTAACTTCCATTAAGTTAAAAACTGTAAACTTTTAAAAATATATGCCAGAATATTAATAGTACCTCTGAAGACATCTAAAAAATGTAGCTTTCATGTTTTAGTATCCTTTGTAAAGCCCCAATAAGTTTTTAAAACTTTTAACTTTTATACCAAAATTTCTATTGTTGTTTTTTTTCTGTCATGTCCATTTTAAACTGACTCTCATGAAATTCAGACTTCAATCTAAAACTAAACAAAATTTTGTTGTTATGCAGCAATTTTTTTGTTTTATTGTTGTTGGTATGAGTACCCATGAACGTTATTTGCAACTCTATACATATTTTCATTAAAAATTCATTTAAAATTCTTTGTATTTCTTGTATTTTGAATAATACGTTTGAATATTTTATAAAATCGTTCATACGCTTTACCAAGAATATTATCATAGGCAGCAGGAAAAACCATGTACAGAATAAATATTAGAATAACAACGATGAAAGACAAACATTTGTTTGCCAACAAAAATGGAAAATAGAGAACAAAACAACAATTTTAAATTATTACTGTTTTTTTCCCAAACAACAGCTGCGCCTGTCAAGACCAGTTAAAATGTTAGACAAAAAAATATATAGGTTTTTCTATACTCGTATTACCTACAATCCTACAGCGTATCCAATATTAAACATTTGGAAATTTTAAAAAGAAAATGTATAAAAATAATTTTTTTTCAATGTAAAACTATACAATATATAAACAAAGAGAACATCTTGGTGAAGACTAACTAATTTATTACCCATAGATTAATTCAGTTGTGGTTACTAAATTTTTCGGTCGCGGTAACAGAAACTCACTTGAGACAACAGCAATTTGATTGTGACGTTAAAATTTTTGTTCACTCAATACAACTCCGATAGTTCCAATCAAAAAATTTGGTTGCTTTATTTGCTGGTTATACTCTTAATTGACAAATTTCTGAAATTGAAATTGTTTATTTCAAATTAACATCGAAAATGGTGTATGGTGAATAGGCCTGTTGATGTTGCTTTATAGTCTTGATGTATCTTGTTTATTTCTCTTCTTTTATGTTTTACAATAAAAAATATACCGATTACAAAACATCAAAAAAAAAAAACATGTGATAATTTCAGTGTTCTACATCAGGCAATGAATAAAGAAATTCTAAAAGAAATACGTTGCATATTTAATGAGAAGAAAACATTTAATTTTGCCAACAAATTTGCATATGTCATAATTTTATTTAGTTAAATAGAATCCTTTGATAATATTTAAAAGCTATTCCGTGATTTAAAATTCAAGTTATGTAATTACTTTTCAATAATTTTACTCCAAAGCATTTATGCAATTAATCGTCTAATGAGTTTCGGTGCTGACAACCGCATTTGGAGCCAATCGAAGGGTTCGGTTGTGGTTGCTGAATTTTTCAGTTGTGACAACAGGAAACCAATTGAGACAAGACTAATTTTACTGTGACAACGGAATTTCAGTTGTGTTAAGAATAATTCCGTAGTCAAAACCGAAAAATTCGATCGGTGCTACTGAAGCATTCGATTGACAACAAATTGGGTTGCCAGCACCGAATATGTTTTCTGGATGTGGGAAATTGGTGCTCAAATGTCCCACGAATCTGGATTTTAGGGTGAAAACATGTGAATCTTCCATTTTAGGTAGAGGATGTGTTCAGCGAACTTATGCAAAACACTACGCGGAACATTTTTGTTGAACATTCTAACCCTCTAACTCTTCAATGAAAGGGAATTTTTTGGCCCCTATTTAAAAAGGGACAAAAAAGACCCGTAAGTTGAAGAGTTAGAGGGTTAAAATGTTCCACAAAAATGTTTGTCGTAGTGTTTTACATAAGTTCGCTGAATACATCCAATAACTAAAATGGAAAATTGCCATGGTATCTCCCTAAAATCCAGGTTTGTGGGGCATTTGAGCGCCAATTCTGAATAAATACGAAATTAACCCTTAAACACATTTTAGGTTTTTACTTATTACTGGCACTTAAGTTAAATTTTCAATGCTGATGTATTCAAAGACTTATAGTAGAATTTCATGACAAATATTTTTGCGGAACATTTCAACCCTCTAACTCTTCAACTCACGGGTCGTTTTTGTCCGTTTTAAAAAGGGGCCAAAAAAAGAGTTATAAGGTTAAAATATTCCACAAAAATATATCTCGTAGTGTTTAAGTTCGCTGAACATACCCTATGCCAAAAATGGAGGATTCACATGGTTTCCTATTTTAATCCTATTTAATTTTTTTTGTTTTAGAAAAATCATTTTAAGCGTTTAAACCCATTTTTTGTGAAAGGCATTTTTTTTATTAATGAATCGATTTTACCCAAATTTGGTACAAATATGGCTTGACCTTGTATCAATTTCATCACAATCGGATAATTTTTGCAGGTTTTATAAAGAGATTAAAATAAAGCATATATGGCAGGACTAAGAGTCCTTGCTTCGATTTTGATAAAAATTGACACAAACGTTTCCAGTTTTATGTGCATCTCAATGGATTCTTTTTGTAATTTTACGTCCAATAGCTACATATAATATAATATTTTTAAATTTCTGGACCTATGGGAGGTGGACGAGTCCTTCGCCCAATATTTCCAAAAATTAAAATTTTTATTAACTAAGGGGTTCTATGCCAACACACCAAATTTCAAAACTCTGTCTCCACTCCTTCTATTTTGGTCCAATAGTTATATGGGATCAAAGCACTGTGCGTCCCCCCTCTAGAAATATTCGTTTGGTTATAAAAATAAATCATGCAAAAAATTAAGGTGACCACATAACGGGAACACGTGCCGCATCAGCTCTGAAGTTTAAAATACGAGTTACAAGGCGAAAAATCACTTTTTTGCTTTTTCTTTTTGTAAATACTGGCTCTCAAATTTTGGAAAATGTAAATAGAATCATAATCTAGACGCCATTAGCTTTCTGGTAATATTTAAAAACCCAAAATCGGTTGGAAATTATTTAAGTAATTGCAATTACGCCGGACCATTAAAGGGTTAAAATGAGATAAATTATGAAAATCGTAAAAAACTAAAATATTTTTTTCAAAAACTTGCAATGTTATACTCTAGTTTCATTTCCAAGATCCATAAATATTCAGATATAAATTTTTGTCTCTCTTGGATTATTGTAACCTAGTCCCAAGTATGGACAAATATGGCGTTTTTTTCATAAATTTTCAAAATTATAATTTTGAGTTTTTTAAAATTTTATTCAAAAAAAAAATATAGTCAACGCATAAAGTTTTTTTAAATACACCTCAGAGAATAATTCTACTGAAAATTACACATATCCCTCTTTTAACTTAGCAGTGACGGCGTTTTAAATTTGAAAATATTAGATTTAAATTTGAAAATATGTGATTCTGGCCAAAAATTTTGATAATAGTATTCATTTTTGCGTTTTTAGCTAGCGGTAACAAAATTACTTCGTATTTTTTGAAATTCTAATACAAGAGATTGTTTTGCGAAAATTTTATAAAACTTCGACAACGTTAACCCTATCTTTACCAAGGTCAAAGGTGAACTTTTTGAAAATTTTCGACTTTTCCTGAAAGTATATCAAAACATTGTGTTGTTTCTTGGGAAATTCGCTGAAAATTGTTAAATGAAGATAACTGAAATCTTTGTTAAAATCAGTGTTCCAACTAAATATTTGTTAAAAATTAGTCAAATCATTATTTTAAGTGTTCTTTATCTCATCCCAAGAATAACAAATCGGTTTACGGCTGGTATCAATATAACGACAAAGGCGAATAGTATAATTTTAGCATGAATTCAATCCAGTACATCATAAAGAACTGGTTGTCTAGTATTAGTTTGGACACTATTGCCTAAATTAAGTGATAATACAAAGTTTTTATAAAATGCTTACGTTGCTTAACTTTCGTACCAAACACATTTGTTTGAATTTCATTGCAAAACTAACATTTGTGCATTAGAGGTTTAAAAAGAACACTTTTAAAACATATCATATAATTAATATTAATTACCTTTGCTAAAATCTACTTGACATTTGTTTGCTTAAACTATATATAATTATATTTAAATCCTTGAAAATCTTTTAGAAAATTTGTCTTAAATGTTAACCACACAGTTTCCCTTTGTAAAAAGTAATTTCTCACAAATATGCTTAATATGTAAAAACAAAGTTGTCTACAGTCTGCATAATATAATATCAAGAAAGATAAATGATGTTAAAAATCTACACAATTTTTAATATTAAATATGATAAATGTCAACAACTACAAACTATGAGTTAAACACACACACACACACACACACACACACACACACACACACACACACACACACACACATTAAGCAAAACTAATATCTGAAACATACCAAAATCAGCAATAACAACACAACTATTAAATGTAACCTCAACAAATTATGGTATACTGCTCTTGTTTATTAGGGCGACACCATTTTTTATTTCTGGGATATTTCAAGACTTACTTGTTGACACGGAGTCCAAAATGTCTATGCTGAAAATGTGCGCCAAATCAAACAACGTTAATTTGCATTTGCATGAACAAAACACTTTTTTTAATATTATGTAATAACTACACTAAATAATAGAAAAAGTCTATAAAAATTTCAGTTAAAACTACTAAAAGTTAGTAAAATTGTAGTACACGACCGAACAGTTCGGCCAAAAAGTGACATTTGTTCGATTTTCTGTTATTTGAAAGAACTTTAGAGAAATTTTCGTACTGCTAAAATGTTTTTTTCAGTCAATTTAATTCAATCTTGAGTGTCAAATTTAAGGAAAACTTCGTAGTTTAGCCATGAAATTAAATGTTGGGCTTTTTTTCAATTTGGCCGAACTTTCGTCGGCCGAACAGTGAATTGATTGCTTAACTCCAGACTTTTCCTTAAATTTGATACTTAAAATGCATTCTAATCGGCCCAACAAACATTTTTCCATAAGCAAAATTTGTCCATAATGCTTCAACATACCAAATTCCGACCAAATACATTTTTTGGCCGAACTGTTCGGTCGAACACTATAAAATTGACCTTAGAGAAAAAACTGCTGAAATTAGTAATTTATTTTTGCTATATATTATTAAGATAGGAACACCAAAAATAAAACTCTTAACTATACAGAAATTTAATTATATTTGAGTTAAATTTTAGTTAATAAAAAATAACAAACTGTTAAAATGAGTAAAAAATTTTCTAAATAATTGCTGCGTCGAAAAATCACAAAAAATTTTAACTTTTCAAAGTTTTCTTCGATTTATTTTTGAATGCAAATAAAAATCGAGCCTTCTAAAATCAGCAGTTTACTATTATTTTAGCAAATATTTATGTTGATTTTAGCAGAATAGACTGCTATTTGCATGTAACTAAATTTAACTTAAAAATAGCTAAACTTAGTTAAATATAACTAGTTTTTTATTTTTAGTATACTAATATTTAGCAAAATTTTTTGCAGAATTTATGCTATAATTTGTAATTTTCAATTAACTAAAAGTTAACTTAAATATAACTAAAATTCTGTAAATTTAACAGTTTTATTTTTGCTGTTCTTATTTTACAAGTATTTAGAAAAAAAAAAATCTGCTAATTTCAGTAGTTTTTTCTGCAAGCTCATTTTAAACTAATATCAAATAATTTGATAAAAATCATGTATTGATTACATTTTAGTTATATATTTCGATTTGTACACTCAAAAAAATAAGTTAGTAGAAAAATTAGTAAAATGTCTTGCATATCAAGTTTACTAGTTTTCAGCAAATTTTTTTGCTGAAATTCCGTTTTCAGCAAAAGTTTTAGTTATATTTTTTTTAGCACTAAACTAATTTTGAACTATTGTTTTACTAATTTATTTTGCTAAAAAAATTGTGCTTTTAACCGCAATTATAGCGTGGACGACAACCAGATAGACAAGATGTAGATATCGCAGCTTGTCTGGATGTAGTACAGACAACGGATATAATAATTTAAAAAGCAACTCTACACAATTTATATATTTAAATTTTCAGCAAATAAATTAACTAAAGTAAAATTTCTCTACAAATTTTTTGAGTTTTTTTCAATCTACTAATATTCAGCAAAAAGTTTAATGATTTTAGTAAGGATTTTTTTCATTTTCAATCGACTAAGTGTTAGCAAAACTTTTGCTAAAATTACTATTTTTGGTGGTAAAAATCAGCTCGCTGATTTTCAGCAAGCACTTTTGCTGAAATTACCAACTTTTTTGCAAGCCCGCTCCTGACTAAAAATTTGTTGACACAGCAAAATTTTTGGCTGACTTTACTGACTTTTTTTGAGTGTATTAGTGCATGTTCTACAAAATGTTTTGGTTAATGCATAAAATTTGTCATAAATGTTAAAGGCTAAATGTAAACTCCGTAACCAGTAACATATAAGGTTTTTCAACTTCAATAGACTCTATTTTAATAACAAGTAAAGCGATAGATTGACTGTACACTCAGATAAAAAAGTTAGTAAAAATGTATAAACAGTTTTCCATCGCACTTTACTATTTTTTTTGCTGATTTTTAGTACGATTTTAGTTTTTAGTAAAAATTATTGCTATTCTCTTATTACACATTATGGATTTTTTTTTACTAATTTTCGTTGTTGATTTCAGCAAAACATTTTACTAATTTTTCAAAACCGAGTGCTAAAGTAAGCAAAAAAATATACTAATTTAACAACAAGTGGATAATTTAAGGAAATTTTATTTACAAGTATTCGTTGATTTTTTAGAATTCTTGTTTAGTTTATACATATTTGTTATTATTGATATATGTATGTATTCTTAGTTTGGAAATAAAACTCAGAAAATTGTATTGTATCTCCAATGCATAAAAAGGTAATAATTGGAGACCCGTTTGCAATTTTTACTCCAAATCAATTTTTTCTACTAATTTTCTTGTATTACAGATCAGCAGACATGTGTTGCTAAAATTAGCAAAAATACCACTGGGCTCAAAACAGTTAAATTTCCCGTAATAACAGCAAAATTTTCAGTAGCCATTACAGACTTTTTTGGCTGAGTGTAGGCATCATACGATTTTGTTTCGAAAAAAAAAAATTCTGACAAAGCCTTTGTGAAAGAAAATTAAAAAAGTAACGACCCAGCAAAAAAAGAGATGCCGAAGCAGTAAAAAAAGCACTACAATTGATGATCTAGATGTACTTCTTTTTTAGCATACACACTAATGATTTTAACATTGAGTTCTCATAGGAGAGCAGTACTCCCACTTCAACATTTTTTCGGTACATTTTGAACGAGTGCAAAGGAAGCTCTTTTTCACGAATTAAAAGTTAAAAAAATTCTTAGAAAAAAAATTATATTTTATTTATTTTACAAAAGTGTTTTTATTGCCGCCACTGGGTATCGAACTTGGGACCTCACGATTGCTAGTCTAGCGCGCTACCGCTGAGCTATTCTTTGATGTAAAAGTTGTGTGGCATAAAAACACCACTTTGTTACTGCGAGATATTGTTCCTTATTCTCTTCAATAAAAGTACTTATTAAACAAGTGAAAAAGGGGCACTCCAATTTAATATTGTTTTAAGTACTATTTTTACAGGTGCATAAAAAGCAATTTCTCACCATTTTTATACCCTACACCACTATGTGGTCAGGGTATTATAAGTTTGTGCTGATGTTTGTAACACCAAAAAATATTGGTCCTAGACCCACCTTATCATTATACCGTCTGTCTGTCCGTCCGTCCGTCTGTCTGTCTGTCCATGCATTCTTGTGCGCACTCTACAGGTCGCAAATATTATGATATTTTGATGAAATTTGATACACAGACCTATGTTGACCCAAGGACGAAGCCTATTGATTTTGGTGAACATCGGTCCATGTTTAGACCTAGTGCCCATATAAGGGTCCCCCCAAAATTATATTGTTTATACGCTGCAGGTCGCAAATATTAAGATATTTTAATGAAATTTGGTACACAGACCTATTTTGGCCCAAGGACGAAGCCTATTGATTTTGGTGAACATCGGTCTATGTTTAGACCTAGTGCCCATATAAGGGTCCCCCCAAAATTGGCTTGGTTACAAACTACAGGTCGCAAATATTAAGATATTTTAATGAAATTTGGTGCGCTGACTCACATTATAGAAAATTTTGACACAAGCCCCATTTTAACCCATTTGAATTTCGGATCCAAATATTAGTTGGCTTTTAACCAGACTGGTGTAGGGTATTGTATAGTAGGTATGCCCGACTTTAACCTTTTTACTCGTTTTCAGTCTAATTTTGCATTTCATTGATTTGGAATCGATATTTTGAGTTTGACAAATGCATATAAGAAGGCACATTAAATTTGTTTCGCACAATTTAAATGAATAAATGGAATAAAAAATAATTTTTTTTCGAAATTTCGAAATTTATGAATTTTTAATAGTAATACACTTTTTTTCTAAAATGGGCCATTTTCGTCCAACTTTCGGCGCGGGTTAACGTTTTCCAAAAAAAAGAAAAAAAACAAAAATCGATTTCTTCCTTTTGGGACCATTTCTAATAAAACTTGGGGGGGGGGGGGGGGGGTGTAATGACCGAAAATCGACAAATCGCTATTTTAAGGGACAGTCTAATATATATATTATTTTTGGCTTATCTCAACTTCTTCAATATTATTAATTCAATTTTAGTATTTGCTGTCTTAAAAAGCAGTCTAAACATTAAAAATTAACGTCAGTCATAGTTAGAGAATTACTAATTGCATTTTATTGATAAAGTAAATTTTCAATAAATATGTATTTTAGCCTAAATGTGAAAATATGAAAAAATATGAAAATATGAAAAAATATGCAAATTATATAGATTTCCTAGCCCTAGTTATAGCACAGAATTATTTAGTTTATGGTTGTATCCTACACCACCACATGGACAAGTTAAATTAAGTTTGTGCTGATGTTTATAACAACAACAAAATATTGGATCTAAGCCCACCTTTTAGTATACCGATCGAGTAAAAATCAGGTTTTGGATTAACGATATCCTCCCGTCCGCTTGTCCAGCTGTTCATCTGGGTATTAAAATATCTTTTTAGATTAAATTTGGCGCAGAACTGATTTTTGTTTTGACCTGGGTGCACCGCGGCTTATGGTGGTCAGTTTTCTCTTAGAATTGCAGCATAGATATTTTCGACCAAGTGTCACCAAATTCCCACAGCACTCCATGGAATTGTATTAAAAATGGTTTCCATTCAAATTGCTGTCACCCTATTGCTCATATGACATCAGAGTAAAAAGTTTTTTTTTTTTTTTTTGTAAAATTTAGCAAAATGTTGTCAGTACAATGACACTTGAATTTACAGAATTAGTTGACAGACAAATTATTTTTTGTAACATAGGCAAATCATTTTGGGCCTTAATTTAAAATTTTTGTTACAGCAAGATATGCTCTTAAAAAATGTCTATGCCTTAAATTGAGCATTAGATAAAATAACTGATAGTAGAATATAAACTACACCCTACACCACTCTGTGGTACAGTGTACATTGAGTTTGTGCATATGTGACTACCAAAAATAGTAAGCATATACCCGATCGATCGATAGTCGGTTAATGTCGAAACAAATAATTTAAAATTCAATAGGTTAATATGGGTCGATTAACCGGTTAAATTTTTAACATGGATTTTTCCCACTCTTTACTATAAATATCTGAGTTTATTGAGCCAAATGTAACAAAAGATTGACTCTTTTTTCCGTAGCTACAAATGGCTTGCCATACTAGGAACTTTTTGGGAAATTTCGATTGTTTGTTCGTACGAAGCTCTCGAGAAAAATTTTAATTTATTTCAGTCATATTTTATTCAGCTTTAGTTTTTACTCCATTTCTTCTTGCATTATCTAGTGTATGCTCTACCTTCAGGAATTGTTTCTGTCATGGTTTTATACTTTTACTTTTAACTTTTGCCACATTATGCATCATACTCGTAAAGTAACCCACTGTTTTAAACATAAACATAACATTTTATGACTTAACAATGTACACTTAAGTAAAAACATTTTGTACGTTACGTGGCATCAATGAGTTTCAATATTTTTTTTCCCGCTTTTGCAAAAAAATAAGTCCAAAAAATTCTTAAACTTTTCAGCACAAGAAAGTAGTTAAGGACAGTAGAAAAAATATAACAAGCACTAAAAGCAGCAATAAAGCAAATCGTTATTGTTGTTAAATGACAAGAACAAGAGAAGAAAACAAAAGTGAAACTCAACAACACAACTTCATAATATAAAAACTAATGGATAATACAAATGAACAAAATGATAGCATAATAAGAAGTTGTGTGCTGTAGGGCAAGGTCAATATAATGTTACTCATACACAAATACACACACACAGATATAACATGCAATAATTGTATAAGGATAAATAACTACACATATGAGCACGAGATAAAAAATACAATGAATTCCTTTTTTAAAAATTCATATTTTTCATTGTTTCTATTTTTGCGAGTTCATCTGCCATTTAGATAAACAATAACAATACAACAAATATATGTTTGTGCAAAATGTGGACGCTGATCGGAAATTGTAAGAATGTTATACATTTTAAATGAACTTTTTATTAAGTGGAAAACATTTACACACAGAGAAAAACCAAAAAGATTAGAGTGGCAATGGAAATTCAACCATGATAGGAATATTATACCACTTGGTCTAAAACTGATATGGTAGAAATTTTATACAAATCGGATACACTCACAATATATTTTCCATAACCGATTGAGGTTTATTTAAAAAGTAATAGGTAACGTTTGTTTTTTTATTTTTAGATTTCTATTTGTATAAAAAATTATTTAAATAATTTCGTTGTTTTCTCTTTTAAAACAAAAAATTCAAATATTTTCGGTTTTCTTTTTTGTTAAAATAGTTTGTTTATATACAAAATTATTTCAATTCAAATTACAAGAAATTCTTTACTCATACACACAAACATAGCCAATAAAAATATGAACGTGTCTGTTGTGTATGGTGTAGTGTTTTGAAAATCGAAACAAAACAAAACTTTCAAATATGAAAAAACAAACCACAAAATCGTTTTTTTTACGTTTTGTCAGTTAAAAATTGATGATTGTTTTAATAGACTTTTCTGGATTGTTTAAACAATGTTTGAAAATAAATAGCAAAATGGTTTGAATATAATGAAAAATCAGTAGTCCTTTTTTTAATAGTGTTTTTAATTTAATATGTATTTTAGGTTGTTTTTAAGGATAAAATATTGTGAGTGTACTTCTAAACCGTAAACCTTTGAGGTCAATGTTTAAGGATTTTTGGAATAAATCCAATCCACTCTATAGAGTGGAGTACTCCATCATTGCAGGGCTCATCTCTAATTCTAACTAAATACTTTGAGAAATTTTTAAATTCCATCAGAATGAGAAATCATTTGTTGGATTAATTTCCTAGTTATATACTTTTCCCTGTGTAAACTTTCTTGTTTCAATAAAGTTCATTTAGTTTTATTATAACGTACACTACTACATGTAAAAGGTATACAAAGTTTGTGCTGACGTTTCTGCACCAGTCCGTCTGTCTGGCTCCCCATGAATTCTTGTACGCACGCTACAGTTCGCAAATACACTCTCAAAACAATTCCGTTGTGGCAACGGAATTTTTTGCCAACCGAATTGGTTCGGAAGTGTTCTGAAAGTGTATTAAGATAATTTGACTAAATTCGATGCACCGTCTTATATCGGCCAAATGAAAAAAAGCCCATTGATTTGGGTTAGAATCTTTCCCTGTTTAGACGTAGTACTCATATAAAGGCCCGGTAGAAATAGCATTTATACCATTTCACTGTGGGCCAAGATCGCCGTTTTTTTTTTTGGCCAAAAGTACAATTGAGGTAAAGGGAAAATATGTTTATATATTCAAAATCTAGGATTCTTGAATATTTTGTGAGTGAAATATTGTATCATAATGGGTACTAGTTGTTAGTTGGCGAGACTTTGAAGTCAAAGTTTTACAATTTTGTGACATTTTTTTTTATTTTGTAATGATACAATAAAAAAATCATACATAAACAATAATTTGTTCCAAAAATAATCTCAAATTATAAAACGGAAACTAGTTATAAAAAAAAATAGAAACCTGTTAAATATTTACGAAAAAAGTAACAAAATTATTAATTTTACCTAAAAAATATGGGTTTTTTTTGAAAATCCCAAATTTTCAAAAGAAAGCTCCAAAATGTTCCAAGAGATATTTGAAAAACTTGAATAAGAATGTGTTGCCTAAGATGTGCTCTACCTAGGTTTATGCGACCGTTTGCGACCGTTCATAAACATTCGAGATTTTTCCCTTTAACTGGAAAAGTACCTTTAGATCTCGCTGATTTCCAACATTCCAGAGTTTTAGTAAAAACTTAAAAAATAGGACTAAAAATTACCTTAAATGAACGTTCTGGTTTTTTCAAACAGACTAACCCCCTAAAGTCAAGGTTTGTGGGACATTTTAGCTCCAATTTTGAATAAGTGCGAAATTAACCCTTAAACACATTTTAAGTTTTGACTTATTTCTGGCATTAAAGTTAAATTTTTAACTTTGATGTCTTCAGAGGCTTATAGTAGAATTTCATGACAAATATTTTTGTGGAACATTTTAAGCCCCTAGCTCTTAAACTTACGGGTCTTTTTTGACACTTTTTAAAAAAGGGCCAAAAAAGACGCTTTAATTGCTAAGTTATAGGATTAAAATGTTCCATAAAACTGTCGCCCGTAGTGTTTTACATAAATTTGCTGGAAGATTCACATGGAAGATTCACAGTCAACATTTGCAAAAGGAGGAGAAATTTTAACCCCCCAAAAACATAGGGTCCGACGTAAACTTTTAAAACGCCGATACAAGTATATTTTTCTTAGGTCCCCTCTGCCAGAATCAGTTGTCAGAAGCTTATGTTGTTTTATTTTGAACAGTGTAATTTTTTTCCAACACATAACAATTCTAAATTTATGGCCGCCATATTGGATCCGCCATGTTGAACTTTTAATTTTTGATTTCAGATTCGTAACCTGCTATCCAAAAACTTCGCCTGGTAAAAATTTTAAGCAAATCAGACGACATAAGAAATTTAATGAAAACATTTTTTGTCACCATATTGGATCCGCCATTTTGAATTTCAAAGTTTTAATTTCAGATTTTTAATTAGCGGACTCTAGGTCTATATAATTGATTTTTTTAAGTCCAATATATTAAAAACTAAAAATTCATGGCCGCCATCTTGGATCCGCCATTTTCAATTTTAAATATATTATTTCAGATTCTTAATCAGCAACTCCCACACCCCCCTTTGCGATGCTCTTTAGTCTCATATATTCAATATTCTAGTTTTGGCCGAAATTCGATGATGCTGGCCCACTGTGCATTCGCAAGCTACAGATCGCAGATATGGAGATTATAGTAAAATTATGGTACTCATATCGGCCCATAGACAAAGCCTACTGATTTATGATAGAATTGGTCGATTTTTAGACCTAGCGTCCATATGGACTATATTTCCGATATTTGTTTAAATACACCTAATATTAAGCAAAATCAAAATTTCTTACTGATATTACAATTTCTTTTACCAATTTATAGACAAATTTTAACACAAGTGCATTTCAACCCATTAAAATTTTGGATTCAAACATAAGTGGATTTTCAACCAGATTGATCATATTGTCGGAATGCCCGACTTTAACTTTTTTTATTCGTTTTTTGTAAATTTTGGGGGAAATGCTTTGTTAGAGTTTCTTTAATACACTAAGAGAATTATCATCACTTCAGTAATGAATTTCTTCATAGTTACAATGAAAATTCTCACTGGAACTCGTCCATTGAAACTTTTCATAGAATCTATGAAACAGGTTTCATTAAAGTCAATGTTTATGAAAAGTTTATAAAATTAATGAAACTCTTCATAAAATTAATAGGCCACTCGTCCAATGAATTAATCGTTCAGCCAATGAAGAGCTTCATAAAATCTATGAAGCAATTTCATTTACTATTATTTATTATAGTTGGTTGTTGTCTTTGGTAAGCTGGAGTGGATAAATAAAAAGTACTTAGCAAATGCAAAAGGCGTAATAAAATCGTAGTATATTTTACGGATGTACAAAATATATCTAAAGAAAGAATTTATTAAATAAAAAAGGGTCATAAAAAAAATTTCAAAAAAATTAATGATTTATAAAAAAATTTCATAGTCCAAAATTAATAATAAAAAATTAATAAAAAAAAAAAAAAAAATTATAAAAGATTATTCTCTCAGGAAATGTCGTCATATTTTATAAAAAAAAGTAAATACTATTGAATAATTTCATATATATAAAGAACATTTTCATTAAATTTATGGAGATCTAATTTATGAAATTCAATGAATTTTTTTTAATGAAATTATGAAATTTTATGAAAGAAAAGTTATGAAAAATTTCATAATATTAATTAAATATTATATACATAATGAAATTCTTCATTGGTTGTACGAAAAAAATTCTATGAAATTATATCATTAATATCATGAAGGATAATTCTATCAGTGTAGTTTTCTAAAAATTCGATTTTATTTTAACTATTATCGTTACATAATACAGTTGGTAAAACAGCTATCTCCATTATTTTGCTGGTTTTGATTTTAAAGGGTTTTTCAATAGGGACGCTACAAAAGTAGAAAGACAGAAACAGCAAACGACGCCATAATTCTTGCCGCTCTTTTGACATTTCTCTTCAGTAAGGTTTGCCATTTCATGATGGAAATCTTTCCATACGAGCCAACGAGTCGAAATTATTAAAATTTACTACCGAAATTCGGAGTCAGTGGCCTCAACGTTAAGAGCGCTACGTCCAATTTATGGTCGTCATAATCGTCCTAGCAGATCAACAATTGAGCGTCTAGTGGAAAAATTTGAATCCACAGGCACAGTACAAAATGTTCCCATGCCAGTGAGACAAAGAAATGCCCGTAGTGTCGAGAATATTGCTGCCGCTGAGGATTCAGTTGAAGAAAGCCCAAATGTGTCTCTCACACGTCGTTCTCAAGCGTTGGGCATCTCTGTGACGTCGTTGTGGCGAATTTTGCGAAAAGAACTTGGCCTACATCCTTACAAGATCAAATTGACGCAAGAACTGAAGCCGCTTGACCACCAGGAGCGTCGTATGTTCGTGAATTGGGCTAAGCAACAACTTGAAAATGATTCGGATTTTCATCGAAAAATCATCTTCAGCGATGAGGCTCATTTCTGGCTGAATGGCTTCGTCAATAAACAAAATATGCGTTATTGGTCAGACAGCAATCCACAAGTACTCCATGAGTCATCTCTGCATCCCGAAAAAATTACGGTTTGGTGCGGTTTATGGGCCGGCGGCGTCATTGGGCCGTACTTCTTCCGTGATGATCAAGACCGGCACGTTACTGTGAATGGGAATCGCTACCGTTCAATGATAACCGAATATTTTTGGCCCCAATTGGATGATATGGACTTGGAGGACATGTGGTTCCAACATGACGGCGCCACAAGCCACACAGCGAATGTCACAATCAATTTATTGCAAACCAAGTTTGGAGAACGTGTTATCTCACGAAATGGTCCAGTCGATTGGACGCCACGGTCGTGCGATTTGACGACTTTGGACTATTTCCTGTGGGGCTACGTCAAATCTATGGTCTATGCCAACAAACCAGCGACGATTGATGAACTTCGTACGAATATCGAACGTGAAATTGCAGCAGTATCGGCCGATTTATGCTTGAAAACCGTCGAAAATTGGGTTCAGCGTCTGGACTTCTGCAAGCGTGCCCGTGGTGGCCATGCCAAAGAGATCGATTTCCATACATAATGACATCGAACGTACTTTCACAGGAAAAAAGAATTTCATTGATATCCAAAACCGTTTTTATTTTATTTAAAAAAAACTTTTGTAGCGCTCTTATTGAAAAACCCTTTAAATGGACTTATTAGCCAATGAAAATGTTTTGGGAGAAAAATTCGTTTAAACTGCCAAAGTAGATTTCGTATACGATACTAAGTTGTACTTCAGTGCGTATGATCAATATGTTCAATAATTAATATTACGTATACGTAAAACAAATCCAATTTTAATATAGATTAAGTAACAGCTTTCTAGTCAGCACTAAGTGCTAGTAAATAAATATTTTATTGGAAAATTTCTTACTTAAATAAAATGTGAGCACAAATTCGTACTAATTGTAAGTGTGGACTCTATTATAGCGGCCCTAAAATTGCTCGAATAGAATTAACTCTTGGATTATATTATCAGATATATAAATTTTAATCCAATACTGGTTTGGTAAATGTCATACAATATTTGTCCACCACAATTCGTTGTCAATTATTTAGTGTTTTCGATAAATGTAAAAGAAAGAAACTTTTCTTTAGTTTTCTATAAAACTGATAACAAGTTTTGTGTTTTCAATGCAAAATTTATAGTTTTATTTTGAATGTTTGTACGTGCATTCATTTAAACGTACCTACTAAGTATCTACCACATAAATACTAGATTTTACTTCTTAAAATATTGCACCATAAAAAGTTGCTTACTTTCCAAAAAGAAAAAGAAAAAAAAATAACATATTCCAATGTTAGCAATAAATTTAACCAACAAAAAACCAGTTTCGAGTTAAAAGTGGTCATGCGTTGAACAATTTTTTGTTTTTAAATCGAAAAACGGAAAAAACAATTTAAACCAGAAAACTAAATGCAAACTTCAAACATCAGCTATTTTTTGGAAAACAATTTGTTATAGATTTATTGTTGACGTGGCCAACAATTTTCATTTCATGGCTTTTACCAAAGAAGTGCAATACTCGAAATAAAAACTATTACAAAAATTTAATCATAAATTGACTACCTTCCATTCTGAAAATTTAAATTTCAAAACGAATTTAAATAGTTGAGGTTTACAAATTAACTCGTAAATTCCTTGTAAACTTTGTAGACCCATGTCATACATGGACTAGTATATGATCATGCATGGGCATACGTGATTATATACGTCCATGCATAGTTCAATGCATGACCATACATTATCTCATATATTTCCATATATCTTCGGATCCGAAATTTGAAGGTATATGAACGTACATGTTCATATATGACCATATATGCTCACATATGATTCGTGTACGCTCATATATGATCATATATGGCCATATACCTCCATATACCCTCAAATTTTGTATCCGACGATATATGGAAATATATGAAATCATGTATGGTCATACATTGAACTATGCATTGACGTATATGAACATGTATGACTATGCATGATCATATACTAGTCAATGTATGATCATATATATTTAGATTTTCATGGGGAAATACACACATTATTTTTTTTTTTTTGTATGGAGTTTGACATTAATTTCATAAACATACCTGGTTTACACTGTTTACGAGTAGAATATGAGTCTATATGAAAACCCCTAATATGTTTTAGTTTTGCAGTATAAATTTTTTTGCCATTATTAATATTTTTATTATTTTTAAGCTTTATTGTTGTTAATAGTAAAATATGTGCCTAATAAGGAAAACGTGTTTGTATATGCGGACATCATTTATCGAAGAATTTTGTCTAATTTTTAATGCAGCAGTTTTAAAGCACTTTTAAAAAATATTTTTCATTTATTTCATTTAAGTGAAAAAGTTAAATATTTGCAATAAAATTACTTATCTTAATTGGAATTATCACATATTTATCTAGATTAAGTTTTCTCATTTAAATTCTTATGCTTCAAATTCATAAGAAAAATATAGTGTCATTTGTGTGATGACATCAAGTAATATCCCAATAGATAGTTAAGAAAAACGCCAACAAAACTGGGCTTAAACAAATCAACTTATTGATAAAAATCTACAAGTCACAAAGAACCAATCAACCAACACACTTAAGTACACACACTCACACAAGTGAAACATTAACACTAAACGTACCAAGCGCAGTGGCATGACCTCTATAACTTTTTAAGTACTCAAGTACAATTTTCTCCTTTCCTATTTTCCGAAATATATAGCAGTTTTGGAAGATGCTCCCAAGCGATCCAAAATAATCACATTATGAGCTCGCTAGTGGGATGCTCAAAATATTTATAACAAATATTTCGTTACTGAGCCAAAATTTTCGCTCCCTCTTTTTAAATACAAATGATGCAATGTGGGAATTTATAGCAGTTAAACAAATTTTGATAAATCTGGTTTTCGATTTATGGATCAGTATCAAAACGAGTAAAAAAGTTATAGTCGGGCATGAAGACTATTTAAAACCCTACACCAGTCTGGTTGAAAGGCAAATATTTTGAACACTACTGTATTGTCTTGCCAGTGTTGAAAAAATATTGAGTTTAAAATTAGATTTTCAATAAAATTTACAATAAATCGACAACAATATATTATATTTGAAATAATGATAAAAAATAAGGCGGTATTGGTAAGGCTTTATTTTTATGCTTTCCAATAATGGAAAAAGTGTGGTAATTTAGTTGTTTTAAAATAAAGCAGAAGTTAAGTAGTCGGTGTCAATACTGGTAATCTAAAAAATAAGGATTTGTCTATGCCGTTTCTACACTTCATTAATTAAAGTTGCACGGACTCGTTATAGAGGAGTCTGGCGTTTAGAATTTCATATTTTTAGATAAATTTGGCTATCTAGGATTTGATATTCTATATTGAGGATTGAAATTTTTACAAATATTAATCGACTTCGTTGACACCCTATAGCAGGGCTGGCAAAACTATGACACGCGTGCCAGTAGTGGCACGCGAGTGGATTTTAGGTGGCACGCGACGTTTTGTTGGATATTTTCAAAAAATTTAAACTATTAGAAGACCAGCAAAAAATTCAGTTAAATGTTAAATTTCGCTACAAAAATGTGTTATTTAACTCCATAGTGGTGAAATTTTTCATAGAGCTTCCTCTTTTAAAATGAAGAAAACTCAGTATTGCCACCATTTTTTTTTAAAGAAATATGGTTAATACAGAACTCAAAATTCGATTATCAGAAAATTCTGGGAAAATTTCAAAAATTCTAGATTGAAAGAAGTTTAAATGTTTCGATGAGAAAATGGAGAAGTAAAAAGTACCAGAAAATTGCACAAAAATGGAAAACAACTTGTAGTAAAATTGGATCTTAAAAATTAAGTTTTTTTTAAGGGAAATAGGTGTTACGAAATAACCCTCAATTAAATAAAGGCTGAAAATAAGTTTCATAATGAAATAACCCCCTTTGTTGGAATTTGAAATTGGGTTTTGATCGTGTTTCGCAGAGCCATTTCATCTGAAATGGGAGTTTCTTTGTTCAAATCCACAATCGCTTTTTATTCATTATTATGATGATCAAAACCGCGCGATTTATTTTAACAAAATCAAATGTTTGCCCGAAGCACATTTTTCAACAAGTTTCTTACCAATGCCCAATAATTCAACTTTTTTTTTAACAATATGAAATAACCACCAAATATGGAATAACCCCCAAAAAAATTAAAAGGCAATAATGTTCAATTTAATTTTTTCATAATGAAATAATCTCAATATTTAAAGAGTAAATAAACCCCCAAAAATTAAATAACCGTCAAACATTTTTACGTCATTTCTTGGATGTTATTTAATTTTTTCCTTTGCGGTTTATTTCATGGGGGTTATCCGTAGCGCTGATAAATAAGTATGTACATCTGCGATGATATTTTTATGAGAAATTTTCTAAATTTTAAAAATTTTTAAAAAAGGACTTTTAAAAGACAACTAAAATTAAGGTGGCACGCGAGAAATTTTTACAAAAAAAAAATTGTCCGCTTCTGGCACGCAGCAAAAAAAGTCTTGCCACCCCTGCCCTTTAGTGTAATTATTTTTATTTATTTTTCTTGTTGTCAAACCATCGGTTTTCTATATTTACACCGAAAATGGAAAACAAAAAATGCTGCGTAGCACAGAGCATTACAATAAAAACTGTTTATCACTGATTTAAATGAATTTGAAATCGATGTTTTATTTTTATATTTTGCACTATGAAGTGCGCGGAAATTGGTGAGTATTTGCAGTTGTAGTTAAAAGCCTCGAAAGCGGTTTTATCGCTGGTGTAGTCTACCTTGATAGCATATGGCCCATCCTATAATAAAATAGGGTGGGGTAGGGGTTTCAAAATACATTATACTTAAAACTTAAAAAGTCTTCAATAACCAAATTTCTGGAAACAGATAAACTGTTTTTTTTTACAAACTTTTAAAAAATTCACATTTTTTGAAAAGCATTTTATATCCGAGGTAATTAATTTGTACACTATGAAACTCTTCAAGTGTTAAAAGCATAAGGCTTTTATCATAATATTCCAAATGCACGATTAATCTAATCGGCTCTGTAGTTAAGGATAAGTCATTTTACTTCTTATACTAAAAATACCCTACGGGAAATTTTAACAAACTGTCACCAAACTGGCCCCTTTATATGAAATAGACTGGTCACTTTTACATGGCGTTGTCATAGGAGGGGGAAATTGACCCCTTGTGACATGTCAAAAGACAAATCCTGGGACAGGTCCCTGAACTTTGTTTTTTATGAGAGTTCAGTAACCTGTCCTAGGATTTGTCTTGTGATATGTCACAAGGGGTCAATTTCCCCTCCTATGACAACGCCATGTAAAAGTGACCAGTCTATTTCATATAAAGAGGCCAGTTCGGTGACAGTTTGTTCAAATTTCCCGTAGGGTAGCTATAAGTTTTTGTGGTACGTCTAGTGTTAAAGCAAACAGCCGTTTGATATCTGTTTTCTGTTACAACTCACACTGCCTTATAAATTTAAAATAAGAAAAAAAACCTTAAACGAACACATATTAGGAATAAAAAGGACATAAATAATAATATTTCAGGAACTAAGCATCTGTTGAAGGCATTGAATTGTAAAAAAATAAATTAAGTAAAATATATGAAAAGCAATTCTATTCATAGAAAATCTATGAGCTATTGAAAAGTGTTATAAAATTCTACAAAAAAAAACTTGTTGATCAGGCATAATTTATGCAGTAAAACAAGATTCAGTAATTTAATTTTGTCGCAAACAAAAGAAAGGCTGTTATAACGAATGAGTTTTTGATACTATCTTTTTCTATCACTTTACTTTAAAGCTATAATTCAATTTTTATGCTAAAATATGTTTTCTTTTTGCTTACGCCTCCTCAACACTTTCTTATAAGACATATCAAATTGTTTTTGAAAAAGTGTTTGTAAACTTAAATGATTTAGTTCGTGGGTAGAGAAATAAGTTGATGAACTTAAAAATATAAACCAGCGAGTATAAAAGCTATTCTCTGTCAACCGAACCAACCTTTCAGTTAAAACTGAAGAAGGTTTAAATTATCGGTTTTAATTTTAAAAATGCATTTCGATCATGCTTAATGAAACTAACAGAAATCGATATAATTGCAAATATCGATATTGAAAAAACCGACTCAAATTAAATATGGTAGACCCAATCGGACACTACGACGGTTGGCAAAGAAATCAAAAACCCGAAAACCCCTTCCCCCCTAAATTAGTGTTGCTTTAAATTATTTTGGCTATAGAATTTGGAATCATTTGAAAAGACTTTTTTTGCGTTGGTTTATAAAAATTTTAGGTTTGATTTTTAAAATTCAAAACGGCGAATTTATTATCAGAAAAAACAAGAAAAGCGCTATTTTAGAGCCGCCATTTTTAATTTTGAAGAGCTTACCAAATCCAAAAACCCGCAAGTGAAAAGTTTCAAAAAAATTCAATCACTTCAAAAAAAAAAAAAAAGAAAAAAATTGACCACCACACTGGATTAGCCAAATTTTATTTCAAAAACAAAATTTCGATATGGCGGATACCAGACAGTTAAAAGAGTTTCACTTAAAATTCTACACATATGGGATCTTGAGGTTAGCTTAGAAGAATGAAGTTAGATATTCATAAGCCCCCAGCAATAATTTAGCAACCCAGGATTTTTTGATTTTTTTTTAATTTTCTTCTGACTGAAAATTAAATCTTTTACCCATTTCTGGCTCAATAATGTGCTCAAAGGAATAAATATTTGTTCACGTTTTTCTATGAAAGAACATCGCCAGTAATGGCCAGGCCAAGAAAGTTCATGCACTAAAATTTGTGTTTTCTGTACAGTAATTTTGACTTAGCTGCACAACCAACTTTTGCAAGAATTTTTGTGCAGGTAAGCCAAAAACGCAGCTAAGTCAAATTGTTTACCTGCCTTAATGTGCAGAAATACCAATACAGACTGAAAACAAACAAAACAAATGAAGCTAATGATGACAACTTTGTGCATTGCACCAGATCTTGCGATTTTTGTGTAGGGTATTTTTCTCACAAAAAAAGTTGACGGCGCATTTATTTTATGTGTGTTTTTTTTCCTAGAATTGAAAATCAAGGCAAAACACAAGAGGCAGCTAACGGTGAACTTTCTTATGAAAATAATGTAAAACTGCCAAAAATATGAGGCAGTTATCTTAAATGCGCAGGTACAAAAAGTGCACTTAAAGAAGACAATTGTGTACATAATTTTGTAAAATAGAAACGAATCCAAAATTTTGTGCAGTTATAGGAAATGTGCACTTAAGAAAAAGGCAGTTAAATCAAAACTACATACTTATATAAAATATATACTAAACACCATAAGATTTGAATTAAAATTTTAAAAATGTGCATTCATTCCCAATGTAGAAACGGTAACGACATGTCATTATTTTTTGGCTACCAGTATTGACACCGACTAACTTTTTGCATTATTTTAAAACATATAATACTGAGTTACTAATAACTAGCTACTTTTTCCATTATTTCAAAATAAAATATAATTACTTACAAATAGCGACTTATTTTTGTCATTATTTCATACACAAAGCAATGTCCCTAGCAAAAATGATTTTTATATAATTATTTATGATTTTACATAATTATATCTTGTTTATTATCGTGAAATATATGTTTTTGTATAATTATGTCAAAAGATATTTAATTATATAAAATTATATTAACCAGATCTACCATTTTCCTGATCAAATCATATACGGCTTAATATAATTAAATACAAATATATATTACTATATCCGAAAAATGGTGGATCTGGTTAATATAATTTTATATATTATATAATATAATTTTATATATTATATATTTCGATATAATCATATAAAATTATGTATGTTATGTATGGCAACACTCAGCGATATATAATTCTATAAAATCATAAATCTTTATATAAACGAGTAAAAAGGTTAAAGTCGGGCATGCCGACTATAGAATACCCTACACCAGTCTGGGTAAAAGCCAACTAATGTTTGGATCCAAAATTCGAATGGGTTAAAATGGGGCTTGTGTCAAAATTTTCTATAATGTGAGTCAGCGCACCAAATTTCATTAAAATATCTTAATATTTGCGATCTACAGTTTGTAACCAAGCCAATTTTGGGGGGACCCTTATATGGGCACTGTGTACCAAATTTCATCAAAATATCTTAATATTTGTGGCCTGCAGCGTATAAACAATATAATTTTGGGGAACCCTTATATGGGCACTAGGTCTAAACATGGACCGATGTTCACAAAAATCAATAGGCGTCGTCCTTGAGCCGACATAAGTCAGTGTACCAAGTTTCATAAAAATATCTTAATATTTGCGACCTGTAGAGTGCGAACGAGAATGCATGGACAGACAGACAGACGGACGGACGGACAGACGGACATCGTTAAATCGAAATAAAAAAAAATTCTAAGCCGATCGGTATACTATAAGGTGGGTCTAGCATCAATATTTTTTGGTGTTACAAACATCAGCACAAACTTATAATACCCTGACCACATAGTGGTGTAGGGTATAAAAATATTTTTACTCGGGGTTTTAGATTTTTTTGAGTTTTTCTTAATCTATTTTTAGACTCAATATTTTTCCAACACTGGTAAGGATATATGTAACTACATATAGTGTTACCACTTATTTCCTAACTTCTGAGTAACCACTTATTTTATCTTTGTGAGTAACTACTTATTCTTTCACTATGGGTAACTCGTTATTCGAACTTTTTTTGTAAGCGAGAGGGTAATGACCACCCATGAATTTTTGGACATCGCGAACATAGCCTGGTAAGTAGTGAAACCCTTTGTGTGCTACTTACTCGCTTAATTACTCGGTAATGTCTGTTTTCTGTCTGGGCTGATGTGTAACCATTATTATTTTGCGCAACATGCCCATACAAAACTAATCAGAAATGTAATAAGAAAAGTAACTAGTTAAAATTAACATTAATGATTTCACTATGCGACAGTCAAAATCGGGATGGGATGAAACCAACGGGAAATGTTATATCGGTCAAAAACAAGTTATACGTGTCCCGGCGTTTCGCTGGGTCACCTCTAGGAATCGAGATATATCATTTTTTTGACATAACTCGAGAACCACTAGTCCGATTTTGCTCAAACAATTTTAAAAAAATTAAAAATTACAATTCCTTTAATCTGTTCATATAACGTTTTTCTATATACTCAACAGTTTTGCCGGAAAAAATAAATGTTTGTTACCGCTACCATAAAAATCAATATAACCTTTTGTTTATTACTTTTTTTTAATATTTTAGGCAAAAAATATTTTTTTCTTCATACATTTATTTTTACCGGCAAAACTGTTGAGTATATAGAAAAACATTATATGAACAGATTAAAGGAATTGTAATTTTTAATTTTTTTTAAAATTGTTTGAGCAAAATCGTACTTGTGGTTCTCGAGTTATGTCAAAAAAAAGACCACCAAAGGTCAAATCGATATATCTCGATTCCTAGGGGTGACCCAGCGAAACGCCGGGACACGTATAACTTCTTTTTTACCGGTATAACTTTCCCCGTTAGTTTAAACCCTTCCTGATCACTGACCCCTACCATTTGTCTCACAGTGTTTTCTACACTGGGTTATTTATTTTAGCGCTTTCAATATTATTTTTTATTAAGTATGATAGTATTGTCTAGTATTTTAAACATTGAAACTACCGTTTAGCATAGAAAAATTTGTAATAGTGTCTTTTTAACACTTTCGTCTTCATGATAAAAGGATTAGAAAAAAATTATTTTTTTAATAAAATTAAAGACGAAGTTCATAAAGTTCTGTCAATTTTATTTCGAGTTGTTTTTGATCAGTTAAACTCAATATATTCCTTCTATTGTGTTTTTCCCTCAGTTTTAGTGAAAACCAAAAATAAATTTTAAAACAAGAATTTTTATCAAAATATGCAAAAATTTGCATTTATTGACAAAATGTGCAAAAAAAAAATATGAAGCGCCCAGATATATTTTATATTGTATTCTTTTTTGAGAAAATTTCTTCCCATCGGCAGGAGTTGTAAAATATTCAGTGCAGTTAACTAAAACCTAATTTTCTGAAATATTTTGAGAATTTCTCTTTAATATGCTTTATTTTGTAAAACAGATTGAGCCTCATTTTGCAAATGGCGAATCCATTACATTATTCAAAATAAAAAATGCTATTTTGGAGCCAACTTTGAAGAGAATCCGATCAACAAAAAAAAAAAAAAATGTTTATAATGCCACCATATTGTAGCCGCCATATTGAACCCCAAACCTACTAAATTAGAAGTAATAAAAATACATATGACAATATTAATTGTATTTGGTCCATACGACGCGTTTGACAAAACAACACTTTACTATAAAAAATAAAAATGCCCTGTTGGCTGTCCGTCTCCAATATACACAAATTGCCTGCACTTGTACGTACGAACCATACGTCAATGTGGCAATATTTGTGAAAAGGTGACACGGAGGAAATAAGAAGATAAACAGAGAAAATCTGAAGTAGAATGTTTGTATATGTCTGTTTGATCACTTCTGAAATTATTCATATAGAGACAATCTGACAATAAAAATATAAACAATAATACAATTTAATGGAAGATCACTGATGAAGCCTATAAAAAGGCTTTTGCCTACTACATCTAGTCTGATTTGCAAATTTAATTTGTTTATAACTTTTGAGGAATGTTTATTCTTCTTCTTAACCTCAAACCTGCTAAAAAAAGAACATTACTCTGGATTGAAAAATAATTTATTTTAAATGTTTTTTGAAATTGAAATCATTTAAAAACTTATACCAATTATTACCTCATATATCGTACCCTAAATACAAAAGTGGCACAACTCTAAATTTTCCAAAATTGACACCTTTCCATAAATGAATTTCACAGTACACATCTTTAACTACTTCAAAAATTTCTTTTTCGTCACTATCTTCTTTAACTGGAAAAATCCCGTTATGTCTGTTTTTATGTTAATTGCTCAAGTACAAGTGATTACTTTTGTTACACATAAAGAGTGCTATTTTGAGTTCTGCCGCTATTACTGTGGTGTATTATTTTGCAGTGTGCTTCTTTAATTGAAAAACGTGAGTTCAATCGACTGTATTATTTTGTTATGTGCCTTTTTATTTAAAGTGCCACAACTCAAAATTTTAATTTATTTCCACAAATATAATATTAAATTAAAAAAAAGTACAACAAAACCTTTTTCAAAATGGACTTTTTTCATAATGTAACTAAATTTTTTTTTTTCAATATTACAATCATTTTCACATAAACAGTTTTTTGGCTCTACTGAAAATTTAAGAATTTTTAATTGTGTCACTTTTATATTTAGGGTGCGATATACTCGTAATTATTTTATTTAAACCTAATATCCTTATGCGCAGCGATCATTAAAACCACTAAAATTTTAATTCATTTCAATTTTATTTCCATGGTGAATTACACTGTGAGACAAATGGTAGGGGTCAGTGATCTGGAAGGGTTCAAACTACCGGGGAAAGTTATATCGGTAAAAAAGAAGTTATATGTGTCCCGGCGTTTCGCTGGGTCACCCCTAGGAATCGAGATATATCGATTTGACCTTTGGTGCTCTTTTTTTTGACATAACTCGAGAACCACTAGTCCGATTTTGCTCAAACAATTTTAAAAAAATTAAAAATTACAATTCCTTTAATCTGTTCATATAACGTTTTTCTATATACTCAACAGTTTTGCCGGTAAAAATAAATGTATGAAGAAAAAAATATTTTTTGCCTAAAATATTAAAAAAAAGTAATAAACAAAAGGTTATATTGATTTTTATGGTAGCGGTAACAAACATTTATTTTTACCGGCAAAACTGTTGAGTATATAGAAAAACGTTATATGAACAGATTAAAGGAATTGTAATTTTTAATTTTTTTAAAATTGTTTGAGCAAAATCGGACTAGTGGTTCTCGAGTTATGTAAAAAAAAGATATATCTCGATTCCTAGGGGTGACCCAGCGAAACGCCGGGACACGTATAACTTGTTTTTGACCGATATAACATTTCCCGTTGGTTTCATCCCATCCCGATTTTGACTGTCGCATAGTGTTATCGACTTAAGTCTTTAAAAAGTTGTATGTCATTTACAATTCTCCATAAACACCATTATGCTGTATTCCATCGAATTATGAATCAACTCACTTGTGATATTAGTCCATGTGTGGTTTTTGTCTTTAAATGACAATGACAGGTTACCAAATGACACTAACCTTTTTTTTTGTGCCAAATACAGACAATTTTTTATAATATATAAAAATTTTGTAACACGTTTTGATGTTACGTGTTCATATTGAAGATTTGCCAATTGACTTTATGAACTCAAATGTTAAAAAAAAACAGGAAGAAAAGGAAAGTCATAATAAAGAAAATTAAAAAAAAGAAAATCCAAAACTAGAATTTTTTATGGAAATTTTAAAGAAAGTTAAAATAAAATCCTTTAATATTTGCAAATGCAAAATATCATTGCAATCATTTGTAGTGCATTTGCAGAAAAGTAATACTCTTTAAACATAATCAACTATTAGTAAAGATTATGACTAGGAAGAGAAAAAGTAAACATATCAAACCATATTGTCGATGCACTAACCACAGTGTCAGTGCTGCAGAAAGTAACATGATAAACTACTAACTACAGAAACACGTTCATGTTACAATGATAATGATGATGGCAGTGATATGTTTGCTTTGGCAGCAGAAGTAAACATCGAACAACGATAAATCAATCAATTGTTACCTGAAACTTTCATACTACCACATATTAAACAGTTGCTACTATGTTTGTAGAATAGTATTAGATTACATTTCTTTATAAAAGGATATTCAATACGTTCACAATCAGTGTGTTCGTTTACTCGAATTTCTTATTACTTTTACTACAGTTGTAAAGTTTTGTTTAATTTTTGTATTGAATTTTTCCAGCTTTAGTAAATGTAGTAACTTGTAGTAAGTAAACGAACAAGCTTAATATGTTGCTTACTTTTCTGTCACTGGCATTTCATTGGTAAAACTAAGTTACATTTAAAGCTCTTTTTGTCCGCATAACAAACACTTTCAAAAATGAAGTTAAATCTCAACTCTTCTAGAGGGATTTAAAGTGATAGACACAAGGTTAAAAAAGTGCAAGAAAAATGTAGTTACAAAATTATTGTTAAATTGTTGAATTTTTGTAAATGACTTTAAATTTAATTCTAAATTAAGAAATGAATGCATTTCATAGTATAAAGAATTCCTTCATTTATTTAAAAATTTTATGTACTTTTGAGATACATTGTCTGAAAAGTATATGATAATCCGCACAACACACGCTCATTTTTTTTAAACCAAAATAAACGACCTCATACTGTCTGCATCTCAATTGTGTTAGTGTGTACGTGTAAATACCCATCAAACAATTTCTATGGATAGCTTACGTATATGTTTTTAAAGCGAAATTAAATTAGACCACAAACAAATCAACCAAAGGGTGTTGCAAAGTTAGCTCTGACTTTGATTTTATGGCCCAGCAAAAAAAAATTGGAAGTAATGCTTTACAAATTACTTCTTTCAATGCTTCACAAGTATCCGTTAGTGTATTTTTACTGCCTTTTTAGAAGTTATTCTGAAGAACTTTAAAAAAATCACTTCTTTCATTGCTTCCCAAGTATCCGTTATTACATTTTTACAGCTTTTTTAGAATTACTTCTGCACCACATTCAAAAAATTACTTAAGTATTGCTTCTAAAGAGTAATTGCTCTAAAAGTGATCGTAAAATGTGATTTTGGTATAATTTGGCATTTCCAAACAAGAGAGTCTCGGGTTCAATTCCCAGCGGGACCAATATTTTTTTATTTTTTAAAAAATTCCTTTATTTCTTTATTCTATTAATTTTTTTATAATATTTATAATTAATTTGTTTAAATTAAATATTTTTTTAATGTTAAAAAGGAAAGTTATCATTTTCTTATTGCGGACAACTGAAGAGTAGGGTGATGCCTACGAAACAATTGTATTGTCTATCATGAAAATGATCAACCCCTTTTTGAAACAACAAATAAAATCTAATATGACAATATCATATTAGAATTTGGACTTGAGGTGGAAGAATATTCTAACTAAATACATGAAGATATAGAAAGTCCGAAAAAACAATTTTTGTATTTTTAATGCAAAAATTAAAATAATTGTTAAAAAAATATGTATATATAAAAAAATGGTGAAAAATTGCTTTTTATGCACCTGTAAAAATAGTACTGAAAACAATATTGAATTGGAGTGCACCTTTTACACTTGTTTAAGAAGTACTTTTATTGAAGAGAATAAGGAACAATATGTCGCAGTAACAAAGTGGTGTTTTTATACCAGTCAACTTTCATATCAAAAAATAGCTGAGCGTTAAAGCGCTAGACTAGCAATCGTGAGGTCGCAAAGAGCTTCCTTTGCATTCGTTCAAAGAGTACTGAAAAATTGTTGAAGTGGGAGTACTCCTCTCCTATGACAACTCAATGTTAAAATAAAAAAGAAGTACATCTAGATCATCAATTGTAGTGCTTTTTCTACTGCTTCGACATCTCTTTTTTTACTGGGACAGTAAGAAAAATTTATTTTACCTAATGTTAAATGTATTTAAGAGAAAATCGGAAATGTACTCCATATGGGCGATAGGACTAAACACGGACCCACCCTATGTATAATCAATAGGGTGAGTCAGCGTACCAAATTTCATTAAAATAACTTCGTATTTGCCACCTCTAAGGCCCTATGCTCCTTATAGGAACCGAGGGAACATATATATAACACATCGGCTGAAAAGTCCGTAGGATGACACATTGATTATTTAGTCTACTCAATTGATTAGTCCCATCAACGTTATAAACTAATTATATTAACAAAAATTTTATAAAATTACTTGTTATAATGAAATTATAAGAGAAACTGGATAATTTATAAGTACGATCATTTATGGCCGTAGACAATTCTTTTTCGCTTATAAACGTTATAAATGTAAGTAGAGCGGTAAAATGTAAGACCGACCCCCTTAATTTGTATTTTTCAGCATTTTTTCCGAACATACCTATCCCCTATTTCCACTCTGTAAGAGGGCTCCCATACAAATGACATTTTTATAAAATTTACTCTCACCGCTTTAACTCTCCTAAGGATGCCCCTAGAGAAGTCAAATGTATGACTGACCCCCAATATTTTTTTAGTTTCAACATTTTCTGGGAACATATCTACCCTCTATCTTTAACCCTTAAGGCGGTCCCCATACAATTTTATTTATTTTTTTATAATTTCTTTTTTATGAAATCAGCTCTTACTCGTCCCATGGTGCCTCCTAGAGGGATCGAATGTAAGATCGACCCCCATTTATTTTTCCCCTCAAACATTTTTTCCGAACATACCTAGCACCTATTTCTAATCCGTAAGAGGGATCCCAAATATGACATTTTTATAAAATTTTCTCCCACCGCTCTAACTGCGCAAAGGGTGCCCCAAGAGGAGTCAAATGTATGACTGACCCCCAATATTTTTTGAACCACAATATTTTCTCGGAATATATCTACCCTCTATCTTCAACCCTTAAAGCGGTCCCCATACAATTTTTTTTATGAAATCAGCTCTTACCTCCCCATTGAGCCTCATAGAGGGGTGGTATGTAAGACCGATCCCCATTAATTTTCCCTCCCAATATTGTTTTCGAACATACCTACCCTCTGTCTCTAATCCCTAAGGGCGCTCCCATACAAAAATTACATTTTTTAAAATTTGCTCCCACCGCTCTAACTATCCCAAGGGTGCCCCTAGAGGAGTCAAATGTATAACTGACCTCCAACATTTTTTCAACCTTAACATTTTTTCGGAACATATCAACCCTTTATTTTCAACTCTTTAGGTGGTCCCCATACAAATTTTTTAGTTTTTATAAATTTTTTTATGAAATCGAGGAGGGATCTTTTTGCCAGGACTTGTTAAAATGTTACGCCAGCGCTTTTCCGTTTGTATTTTTCTGGCTGGCTATTTACTTCATTGAAAAACCAAGAAATATGGGAAATTAATCGAATATGCTGCTCTATATCACAACATTTGCATGTGCACAACGTATAATAAATAGGTACTTAAGTCCGATTTTGGTATTTCTTTCGTGGAATAAGATATCTATGTTGCAAATGCAATTGGTTTTTAAAAACAACATATCTTACTCTACAAAAAAATAATAACCGATCCTAACTGTCTCTGTCCAAATTTTAACGAGGTCCGTTTAAAATGAAGTTTTAACACACATTTTGATTTTATCCGCTTAAAACGCCACGAGAAGTAATACTTAGACCAAAGATTAGTATGAACAGAGTGTTTATCCTCTCATTCCGCATAAAAACACTTATATGGTATTTTTTCGGAAAACCGCAAATTTAGGAGTTATGGCGCAAAAAAGCTTTGCAGTGTTTTTAGGTCATTTTTAGGGGCAAAAGTCCAAAGTGACTGGCCTATATGCGCCCGAGAGATCCAATTTTTGTACACATATTATTTTTTATGTCCAATCTATCGGAAACTGCCGGTGGAGTGACCAAAAAAATACTTTTGGAAATTTGGGTGGTCTAATGTAAGTGAAATTGGTAGATATGAAATTGTGTACTGGGTAAAATGCCTGTGTTAAATTAAGTGTATATCTGTGTATTTGTTACTCAAGTGCAAGCAGGCGTTTGACAGTTACAAAAACGTTTTGGTAAAAAAAAATATAGAAAAAAACTACCCAAAAGAGCAGTGTAGACAAGACTATATTTTGACTTCTTCATACAGTTATTTATAGGGCAAGGAATTCAATGCAAATGCTAGTTTTTTCTCGGTAGTTTAAAAATGATATGGACTGAATATTTTTCAAAATCACTCAATTTAGAACAAAATGAGGAAAATTTGCTTAACGAATCTTAATGAAATTCTTCAGTAAGCTAATGAAAAATGTCTTAAATTTTATGAAAAAGTTTCATATATTTTGTGAATCCAGTTTTAATGCAACTTTTTTATTGAGTGTATGAAACTTTTGTTTTGTTTCTTGTATGTTTTTGTCCGTCTGTTTTTTTATTATGAAAATACAGTAACGTTTTGTTAGTTTCGTGTAGGCTTTCTTATTTAAGGTTTTAATGGGGATCCTTTTTGGAGTAATTGTGGGATTCTGTCCCAGTGTTTACTTCTTAAATATTTTGTTTTAGTTTTTGAGTTTTTTTCTATGAGTTAAGTTTGATGTAGTTTTTGTGTTAGTTTTATAAATTTTAGTGTCCGACGCCCTGCCGGAAATAGCGGGTCTTACCTCCGTGGGTCGTCCGTGAGCTAGCTGGACAAGTAAGGGCTATTTCCGGTAAGTTATGACCAGGGTTTCGAGACAATATTTTTCTGGATTTTTTTTATATTTTTTTTAATTTTTTTTATTTTTTTTTTATTTTTTTTTAATTTTTTTTAAATTTTTATTTTTTTTTTATTTTATTTTTTTTATTTTATTATTTTATTTATTTTTTTTTATAAATAAAATGAAAATTTTAACATTTTATGAAAAATTCCATTAAATCAGTGAAAAGTTTTAATGGAAGATTTCCATCAAAACTTCATTGGTTTTATGCAAAAATTTAGTAAATATCATGCAGACAATTCTCTCAGTGATAGTTGCATATTTTTGGATAATTAAAAAGAATGCCTGCTTTTGCATAAACTTATCTTTTGTGCCCTTTTAATGCATATTTTATTATTATTTTTTAGTTTATTTGTGTATTTTTAATTTTAATATAATTTCCTTAATTTATTAGACAGGTAAAAAATGAATACAATTCATACATATTTTAATTCACACAAAATTTTCATAGAAATCTTATTGACGTAGGAAAACGCGTAAAATTATTTTCCAAATGAAAAAAATAACTAACTTATATTTACGGGCATTTTTTATATTTTGCTAAGTAATTGTTTTAGGAAATAATTTTTATATTTTTGATGCACATTTTTCTTTTTTCAAAGCATTTTGTAGATGCATATTTTCATTTTTTAAGTGCATGCAATTTCTTGCCCTAATTTACATTCTTTTCGAGTTTATTACTGGATAATAAAAAAACCAAATCAGTTTGCAATCTTAGTTTTTGTCTTCTTTAAAAAAGATAAAACTGATGCCGTAGTTTAAGTAAATTGTTCGGTAAAATATTATTTTATAAAGATTATGAAGAATAATGTAACAAAAAGAAATCGAAAGGGGGAAAAAATTAGATTTTATAGAAAAGAAAATAGAAAATGAATTGTAAACTTTAAGGTACATACAGAAAAATAGTATATAAACTAGTTAAGCTAAATTGCAAATTTGTACAGAAAAAAATTTCCGTTCTTTAACTTTAAACTTAAAAAAAAACACTTCTAATTTTCGGGCTTAAATAAATATTGTTGAAATTAACAAGCTTTCAGTTAATGATTAGTAAATCTCAACAAATTTTCAGTTAAAAAACAAAATTTTCCCCAAGATAGCGAACATTTCTCATCATATAAAATGCAACAATTAAAAAAAGTCATAAATTTTAAATAATTTGAAATACTATATTGTCTTTGAATATATACTGTCTGCAAAATTCGACCAAATTTAATATTTGGTGTAAAGATATACTCGTATCGTATCGTATTCTATTTAATAGAAGATTATGTAACCCAAAACATATTGCATACCTTGAGGTAAAATACAAATATTCGAATAAAAGAATTTTTCGTAGTTTTCATCTTTTTTTTTTTTCGTTTTAAGAAGTTTACACAAACGTACATAAAATGTTAATAAAATCAGAAGAAAAAAGTAAATTTAATGTCACATTAAAAAAAGCTAAAGAAATTGCATATTTTAAGGTTTTGTAGTATTTTATTGCAAATTGCAGCACGCTCTAAAGAAATTAAAAAAAAAGGTTTACAGATAAAATTTGCGTTTAAACTTTAGTACAAATTTAAAACATTCTATTTTTCAAAATAGTTTAAAAAATAAATGATATATAAAAATTCAAATGAGTATAATAACACCAACCCTATTTTCTATCCACACCCGAGACCATGACCAAGTCTGAATGGAGTTTTGCTACTAAAAATATAATAGCTATGAAGAAAAACTACAATTTTCAAGTGTTTTAAAAAAGATAAAGGGGTCTATTATTTAAGTCCAGTTAGAAGTTATAAATTCTCTATTAAAATTAAATGATTCATCGCCCTAAATACGATTTCGCTTTGCTAATTTATTAAGTAAAGGTGTGCAGAAATTTTGCAAAGTAATTCGTTCCGGTTACTAAAATCGAAATTATGCAGGAGCGGATCAGGAAAATCTGGGGATAACACTCTTGGTCTCTAATAAGTAGTCCCAGAAGTTTTCTATCTGTTGTTGTCTGTTAAAGGTTAGTTTTTATACATGGACACTAGGGTGAATCTTCATTATATGGACAAAAAAAAATGGCGTCCTGTGACCCGTCCCACTATGCTTCGTCTCATGGACAAAAATCAAAAAAATTATTTTGTCTCAAATTTTAATTAAAGAAAGATTTTTTTAAAGCTAAGAAAGTAACTCAAACAAATGTGAAAACAATATATGGTATGATTGCTTTTGCCGCCATGAGAGGGCGCTAAACTCAGAGAATTTTATGCAAAAATGACTTAACAGAAAAATGGGTTTTAATTGTTTCACGAAAATAAGTCTCAAAAATACATTCTTTTAAAAACTTGTTCGAACAGCATTTGAGATTTTATAAAAAAAACATTGAGGTTTGTATAAAAATACTTTTGGAAAAAGTTTATAAATACAGTTGAGAGCGATTTGAAAACTAGACTTAAATTCCATTTGATAGAAAGCCTTTTTCTCTATTTGAGATATACTCTTTTCTCAATTAAACCTCCAATTTTTTTTTCTACTCTATAAAATTTGATAAATACAGTTGATAGAGATTTGAAAATTAGATTAAAATTTAATTTGATAGAAAGCCTTTTTCTCTATTTGAAATATACTCTTTTGTGAACGAAACCTCCAACTTTTTTGTCTACTCTATAAAAATTTGAAATATATACTTGAGAACTAACAAGCCGTTTTTATTGAGAATGCTATAGTTTTGCCATCGAGAAATAGGCTTTTCTCAAATTTTTCTCAATAGTAAGGGTTGAAAATTAAATATGTTATCAAATTGATATTTAATACTTTTCAATAGCAATTGTTTGTTGGGTTGTTTACAAAACAATTATTTTTTATTGCTCCGAAAAACACATTTTTTTGTTGAAAATCCAAAAATTACTTAAGTTTGATGGAGTATAAAAAAATGGTATAAAATTAAATATTTTTCCCCCTTTTTTGTAAGTTTATACTGTTATATAATAGATGATTAAAAAATTGGTTACCATTTCTTTACCACAAATTAAAAAAAATCGATTTTATGAAATGCCTAAATTCATGATTTTTACACAAATTTCACGCATTTAAGTGTTTAGTATTCAAACCATGTGAACCTTCCATTTAGGCTGTGTTGAGTGGACTTTTGTAAAACACTACACTACATTTTTGTGGAACATTCTAACCCTCTAACTCTTCATTGAAAGGGAATTTTTTGGCCCCTTTTTAAAAAGGGACAAAAAAAGACCCGTAAGTTGAAGAGTTACAGGGCTAAAATGTTCCACAAAACTGTTCATCATAGTGTTTTACATAAGTCCGCTAAACACATTCTATACCTAAAATGGAAGATTCCCATGGTTTCTTCCTAAAATCCAGGTTTGTGGGACATTTGAGCACCAATTCTGAAAAAGTACGAAATTAACCCTTAAACACATTTTAAGGTTTTACTTATTACTGGCACTTAAGCTAAATTTTCAATGCTGATGTCCTCAAAGATTTATAGTAGAATTTCATAAAAAATATTTTTGCGGAACATTTTAACCCTCTAACTCTTCAATTTACGGGTTGTTTTTGTCCGTTTTAAAAAGCGGCCAAAAAAGTCCCTTTAATTGAAGAGTTAGAAGGTTAAAATGTTCCACAAAAATATTCCTCGTAGTGTTTTACATAAGTTCGCTGAACATACCCTATGCCTAAAATGGAGGATTCACATGGTTTCCTATTTTAATCCTATTTAATTTTTTTTTTTTTTTAGAAAAATCATTTTAAGCGTTTAAAACAGATTTTTTTGAGAGGAATTTTTTTATTAATGAATCGATTTTACCCAAATTTGGCACAAATATGGCTTGACCTTATATCAAACTTCATCGCAATCGTATAATTTTTGCAGGTTTTATAAAGATTTTAAAATAAAGGATATAATGGCAGGACTAAGAGTCCTTGCTTCGATTTTGATAAAAATTGACACAAACGTTTCCAGTTTTATGTGCATCTCAATGGATACTTTTTGTAATTTTACGTCCCTTTATGTGGCTAATATAATATTTTTAAATTTCAGGACCTATGGGAGGTGGGCGTGTCCTTGGCCCGATATTTCGAAAAATTAAAATTTTTCTTAACTTAGGGGTTCTATGTCAGTATACCAAATTTCAAAACTCTGTCTCCACTGCTTCAATTTTTGTCCAATCGTTATATGGGATCAAAGCACTCTACGTCCCCCATCTAGAAACGTGGGGGACGGCCTTAATTGTAAGACGAAAAATAAGGTTCAGCCGAATGGGAATACATATATCTGAATTTACATAATTTGTACCCTTTTCAACCTATTTTTTACCAAACATAGAAGCCTTGGTCCGATTATGTTGAAATTTTAAATATACGCTATTTTACCCTTCATTATGAAAAGATTCGACAAAAAGAAAAATTTATTTATTTTTTATTTTACTTAGAAAATACTCAAAATGTACAAAAAACTTTAAAAATTGATAAATATAATGATAACTATTTGGTCGACCCGACCTAATTCTATATGGGAAAAAATTTCTTAGCCACGACAATTTTTGTCAATTATCATAAAAAAGTAGTGCATGCTTAAGGGGGGTAAATACTGTAACAGCAGCATTTTAAATGGCATATTTGAACGGTTGTCAAAATTTCAATTAACAATATTTTTAATATTTTATTTTCTTATTTAAAAATCATGTCATTGTAGTATTTTTAAAGAATATCAGTTTTATATCTCCCCAGCCAAAATCGCCGGAGTTGCCACTTCATTACTGGCCTTTTTTAAAAAAGGCGAAATCGTACGTACAGCCTTCATTAATTATCGGAAAATAAAAATGTTAAGTGATTACACTGTGAGACAAATGGTAGGGGTCAGTGATCGGGAAGGGTTCAAACTACCGGGGAAAGTTATATCGGTAAAAAAGAAGTTATACGTGTCCCGGCGTTTCGCTGGGTCACCCTAGGAATCGAGATATATCGATTTGACCTTTGGTGGTCTTTTTTTGACATAACTCGAGAACCACTAGTCCGATTTTGCTCAAACAATTTTAAAAAAATTAAAAATTACAATTCCTTTAATCTGTTCATATAACGTTTTTCTATATACTCAACAGTTTTGCCGGTAAAAATAAATGTATGAAGAAAAAAAATATTTTTTGCCTAAAATATTAAAAAAAAGTAATAAACAAAAGGTTATTGATTTTTATGGTAGCGGTAACAAACATTTATTTTTACCGGCAAAACTGTTGAGTATATAGAAAAACTTTATATTAAAAGATTAAAGGAATTGTAATTTTTAATTTTTTTAAAATTGTTTGAGCAAAATCGGACTAGTGGTTCTCGAGTTATGTCAAAAAAAAGATATATCTAGATTCCTAGGGGTGACCCAGCGAAACGCCGGGACACGTATAACTTGTTTTTGACCGATATAACATTTCCCGTTGGTTTCATCCCATCCCGATTTTGACTGTCGCATAGTGTTATTAATCCCAGATATATTCTCTACTCCTTGTCGTGGCCCGATTTTTAGTTTTTTAATTTTTTTTTAAGAAAGTTGTCACATAAACTTAAAAATTTCAAAAAGGCAAGAAAAAATAATTTGGCTTCGGAATATAAAATTTATTTGACTGAATTTCAAAAAAAGGGCACCGACAAGGACTACAGATTTCAGTTGACTACGAAATAAAAAAAAAACACATCGATATCGGTGTACTGGCTTTGGCTTTACAGTGGCAGCCGATTTTGAACTCATGGCTCTGGGAAAACGCTTTTAAAGTTTAAAATTCATTTTATGCTAAGAAATCAGCAATATTTGAATGAGTAATATAATATAAAGCCATCAATACCTGCCTCATATGACTTGCCTTCGCCTACAATCGGGGAATCGTCATTGGCTTTTCTTTAAAGACTGCGTGCAATTCTTGCATCTTTGGATGTAGTTTTTTTCTTTTTGTTTTCTATATTATGCGAAATAAGATTTCTAATAAATACAATGAAATAAAAACGCTCTCAAAAAATTTTGTATACAATTTTAATGCATAGAATATTACTTTGTGACTAAAATATATTTTACAAAAAAACATGTGGATATTTTATTTCCATGAATTTTTATTGATATTTTCGGAGCATATACTAAAGAGTATGCTCTATCCAAATAAAATATAAAAAAAATCGAAAAAAAAATTTTCCTAGAGTCGATAACCCCCTTAAGGAACACATTTTTATCAAACTTCAACTTTCTATTACTGCCAGGTTTGATTTAGTTGTTTTTTATGAACCGATGACTAATATACGTATTTACCAACGTGTCTTTAGAGACACACAAAAGTTTAGTGCCACAAGAAAGTTATTAAATCATAAATAATAATATTTTTTTCATCAAGAATTATTGGATTGTACTATTTTCATTTACGAAAACACGTTTTTGTGAAAATTTAAAACCATTTTAAGTGATTTTTCATTTATTTTAAATTACATTTTCAGTTATTTTAAACTACAAACTATTTTGAGTGTATCATTTATTATTGTAAGTTTAAATTTGAATTTTTGGCAGTTCTTTAAAGTTATCGTGTCTTTAAAGACACGTTGGTAAAACTAGATTAATGTGTTTTTTTTATTTACAGCCAATTTACATTTTATTCAAAATTTAAATAAACAAATGTATGAAAATGTCAAATCAAATTTCTATAAATATAATTGCCAACCATGGTTTTAGTCATTTATTTCCCTAAGCAATTAAGTTTTGTTTCATCTTTCTATTAATTTTTTTTTCACAGACAAAGCTCTATTTATTTCCATTTTGTTTCGCTCATATTGTAAACAACAATTACATCAACTGTCAACAGCAGAAGATAAAAGATAAACAAAATATCATAATAAAAACAAACTCAGCAAGACAAAAACTTGAAAAGCACATTAATTGTCACAAAAGTAGATATTGAAATTAAAAGAAAGAGAAAATTTAAATATCATAATACTGTATCCAGATTTGAAGGTCCTATATTTCTTATAAATGTTTGTTTGTATTTGTGTAAGTTTTTGTATTTCTCTCATAAAAATAGGTCTGTTTGTTTATATTTTTAGTAAAAATTAGTAAAATCAGAAAGTGCGGAAGAATTACCAAAACTGAGTTTCTTTTCAAGAAAATGATATCAAAAGTAGTAACTAGAAAGCACTGAATTCAAAAATTAGCTAATTTCATGTCAAAAAAGAATTTTGTTTTTTTAATGGTTAAAAATCGATAACAAAAACACTTTTTCAAAATTTTTTTCTAACCAATTTTTGCTCCTAAAGAGGATAATTGATCAAAAATAAATTTCTTTTAATCGAAAAAAAAAATGTTTTCACGCGAAATAAATAAATACAAATTTTCGCCTAAAAATTAAACTCAGATAAAACAGGTTTGTTAAAAATTGCATTAAAATTCCCAGAGGATGGTTAACACAGTTAACAGAAACATCGGAGACAAATATCAGATCAAAATTCCAATTTAAACACATTTGTTTTTAAAAAATATCAATAATTTTAGTACGTACTAAAATTATTGATATTTAGTAAGTTTTTTAACTGATTTTAGCAAATCAATTTTGAATTGCAGTTTACAACAATTTTGCTAAAATTTAGTAGCGACTACTAATTTTTTCTACTAATTTTTTTGTACTACAGATCAGCAGACATGTGTTGCTAAAATTAGCAAAAAATACCGCTGGGCTCAAAACAGTTAAACTTCCCGTAATAACTGCAAAATTTTCAGTAGCCATTACAGACTTTTTTGGTTGAGTGTAAATATAAATTTAAAATAAAAGGTATTTTGATGATCAAACGTTTTTAAACGAATAAGCTGCAACGTCGCACAGTGGCTCAATTTCAGAGAAAAAACCTATTGAAGGAGTAAAACAAAAATTAAAAAACAAAAACAAATAAAAATTTAAAACTAAAAATTCTAGAAATTCTAAAAACATCGCACAGTACTTTGATCCCATATAACGATTGGACAAAAATAGAAAAAATTTAATTTTTCGAAATATCGGGCCGAGGACACGCCCACCTCCCATAGGTCCTGAAATTTAAAAATACTATATTAGCCACATAAATGGACGTAAAATTACAAAAAGTATCCATTGAGATGCACAAAAAACTGGAAACATTTGTGTCAATTTTTATCAAAATCGAAGCAAGGACTCTTAGTCCTGCCATATATCCTTTATTTTAAAATCTTTATAAAACCTGTAAAAATTATCAGATTGCGATGAAGTTTAGCACGTGAATTGATATAAGTTCAAGCCATATTTGTGCCAAATTTGGGTAAAATCGATTCATTATTAAAAAAATGCCTTTTACAAAAAATGGGTTTTAAACGCTTAAAATGATTTTTCTAAAATAAAAAAAAAAAAAAATTAAATAGGATTAAAATAGGAAACCATGTGAATACTCCATTTTAGGCATAGGGTATGTTCAGCGAACTTATGTAAAACACTACGAGGAATATTTTTGTGGAAAATTTTAACCTTCTAACTCTTCAATTAAAGGGACTTTTTTGGCCCCTTTTTAAAACGGACAAAAACAACACGTAAATTGAAGAGTTAGAGGGTTAAAATGTTCCGCAAAAATATTTTTCATGAAATTCTACTATAAGTCTTTGAAGACATCAGCATTGAAAATTTAGCTTAAGTGCCAGTAATAAGTAAAATCTTAAAATGTGTTTGAGGGTTAATTTCGTACTTTTTCAGAATTGGTGCTCAAATGTCCCACAAACCTGGATTTTAGGGATAAACCATGGGAATCTTCCATTTTAGGTATCTAATGTGTTCAGCGGACTTATGTAAAACACTACGTGGAACAGTTTTGTGGAACATTTTAACCCTGTAACTCTTCAACTTACGGGTCTTTTTTGTCCCTTTTTAAAAAGGTGCCAAAAAATTCCCTTTCATTGAAGAGTTAGAGCGCTAGAATGTTCCACAAAAATGTTCATCGTAGTGTTTTACAAAAGTCCACTCAACACAGCTTATACCTAAAATGGAAGGTTCACATGGTTGGAATACTAAACACTCTTAAATGCGTGAAATTTGTGTAAAAATCATGAATTTAGTCATTTCAAAAAATCAATTTCTTAATTTGTGGTAAAAAATAATAAGGGTTTTCACAAGGGGTGTGCTATTTGTTGTATCGTTGTATCGTCCTAACAAAAAACAGAGTTGTTAAAAATTAAATTCAAAAAATACAACATTTGAGAATAGCACGATACAACATTTTTACGTATGTTTAGTGTCCTATGTTTGAGTGTGCTAACAGATAGAAAACTGAATAGAAAATCGTTGTTAAGCACAAATAAAAATTTTAACAACTCTGTTTTTTGTTAGGACGATACAACGATACAACAGATAGCACACCCCTTATGAACAACCTAAATGACAAATTTTTTAATGATCTATTATATAACAGGCCTAGTAAAAATGATTTTTATATATTCATATATGATTTTTATACAATAATTTATGATTTTATACAATCATTTATGATTTTATACTATTATAACTTGTCGAGTATTGTGAAACATATATTTTTATATGATTATATCAAAAGATATTTAATTATATAAAATTATATTAACCAGATCCACCATTTTTCGGATCAAATAATATATTTTTTATATAATTATATTAACTCATACATGATTTCATCCGAAAAATGGTAGATCTGGTTAATATAATTTTATATAATTAAATATATTTTGATATAATCATATAAAAATATATGTTTCACAATACTCGACAAGTTATAATTGTATAAAATCATAAATGATTATACAAAAATCATATATGATTATATAAAAATCATTTTTACTAGGGAGTATAAACTTACAAAAAAAGGAAAAAAATTTCTAATTGTATATAATTTTTTTTTTATACTCCATCAAACTTAAGTAATTTTTGGATTTTCACCAAAAAAATGTGTTTTTCGGAGCAATAAAAAATAATTGTTTTGTAAAAAAATACTAAAATCCATATTTTAATTTAACTACAAATATACTGAAGTAATTAAAAAACAAATCTTCGAACAAGTTTTTAAAAAAATGTATTTTTGAGAATTATTTTCGTGAAACAATTACAACCCATTTTTCTGTTAAGTCATTTTTGCATAACATTTTTTGAGTTTAGCGCCCGTCTTGGTAGCAAAATCAATCACACCAAATATTTTTTTTTTCACATTTGTTTGAGTTACTTTCTTATCTTTAAAAAATCCTTCTTTAATCACAATTTGAGATAAAAATAGTGCATCGTCCCCTGACGATTTCCTTAGGCAAGAATGAAATACCAATAGGGACATGCCTTCAACATATTATTTTTCACAATATGTTAAGTAAGTTTTGGGATTTTAGCACATTTAATTCCTTTAATACAGTTAATGTGTATCCCGATTAGGGTTTGGGGTTCGGGAATTCCCGGGCGGGAATTCCCGGGAAAAGTTCGCCGGGAATTCCCGGGAAAATTATATATTTTTCCCGGGAAAACGGGAAATTTTAAAAATAATAAATTTTTTAAATTGTTTTTGTTTTGAATAGGATTTTTTAATTTTAGTCATAAAAAACACCAAAACAAAAATGTCATTGTTAAAATCTTTTAAAAGGGAATACATTTATTTGACACAATAAAATCTTTGCAAAGTAATTAGGAGCATTTCAACTAATAAAGATTTTTCGCATAACTTATTCAAAATTTAAGTAGTAAAACCTAAAAACTTGGTAAAATGTTTAAAAGAAATATGAAAAAAAAGTTCTGTTTCTTACAAATAACCACCCTTACTATCTAAATTTTTCAAATGTATATTTTAGTTAAAGTCGACTTTAATTAAAATATTGGGTGGCAGTATACCTTGACTTGGTTTATTTTTCGAGCATTCTGAAATTTTTTTTCAACCAATCAAAATGTTTGAAAATATAAATATTTTTGTAAGGTTTTCATACACAAAATGAACAAAACCGTTTGATTAAAAATAAAGTAGCCTTTAAATTTAAAATACTGCTTTATATTAAGGGTCAATAATTTTTTAAGTAACGTTTTCATTAATAAATGTGAAAAGAAAAGACTAGTGGTTAACGGTGGTATCTAAATTTGGTTATCCGACATCTAAATTTGGTTCACAAAAAAAAAGAACATTATATTAAATTACTACAATCATGTAAAAGATATCAGATAAAAGAAATATCGAGCAATATTTCTAACAATAGGAGATTTACTATAATCTTAGATGAATGGACAAGAATATCACAAAAGAGATATTTGAACATATGTATGTATAAACAGAAATAATTCATTTTATAACCTGGGGTTGGTTTATATATCAGAAAGATGTAATGCTGATGAAATAAGAAGAATTGTAGAAATAAGACTAGAAGAGTTTTATTTGTATTTGGAAAATAACATTGTGGCCACCATATCTAATGGGCCAAATGTGATGAAACGGTTTGTTTCCGACAGTGCAGTAGTAGGTGCTTTCTGCTGGAATCATGCAAGTCATTTGGCAGTGCTGCGAGTAATTTAGGTGAAATCAAATGTTCAACATTCTGATATTTTTTACTTTGAATTCTCACTACACAGACTGCATTTGTACTGAAATAGTGTTTTCTTTTTAACAAAAATTACTTATATAGGTGGTTTTCATTAACAATTTTGTTTAAAAATATATAATCAAATTTTTTCATTCCCGTTTCCCGGGAAATAAAAAAGTCCGGGAAATCCCAAACCCTAATCCCGATAAAAATAAATTAAAAAAAAATGCCCTGCTGGCAGTCCGTCTCCGATATACACAAATTGCCTGCACTTGTACGTAAAAACCATACGTGAGTGTGGCAATATTTGTGAAAAAGTGACAAAGAGGAGATAAGAAGATAAACAGAAAGTTTAAAGTAGAATATTTGTATGTCTGTTTGATCACTTCTGAGAGTAAATTACATATATAGACAATCTTACAATAAAATATAAACAATAATACAATTTAATGAAAAATCACTGTGAAGCCTGTCCATAAAAAAATAGAAAAATAAAAAAAAGGCTGAAACTAGATCTAGTCTGATTTGCAAGTTAATAATTTGTCTATAAGTTTGAAAAAATGTTTATTCTTCTTCTTAACCTCAGACCTACTTAATAAAAAAATTTTTAATTTAACATTTTTTTTAGTCAAATAGAGATGGACATATAACTGAAATTGAGAGTCACACTCACTCATTCTCAGGAGAGAAAAATTCAAATGACACACAATTACTCACTCTACTCACTGTCACTGAATTGTTGGAAGTTAACACTTAACTTAACTCACACTCACGCGTGATCACGCTTGATTAATATAAATCAGGCAAATTCACGAAAAAATTTCTCTCACGTGCAGACCTCTTATGTTGGATATTAAATTCAGCTATTACAAATTATGTGTTTACATGAAACTCTTAGATTTTGCACACAAGTTTTCGGATCGCGGAGGAGAAAAATTGCAATTGCTCCCATAGATGGGAGTTGGTGCACCCACAATAGGGTATACGACAAAAGAAAAATGTTCAGGCTACGTAACCAGGTATTTTGTTCAGATTTACTCGAAACCTGAAAGAACGCAAAATAAGACCATCCATGTCAGTGCAAGTCACGGCATATATTTTTATGCAACGATAAAACAAAAATGTAGCAAATATCCATTACTAAATATGGCATCATATGTACTATTATATATTTTTTATAAAATTCATAAATATACAATAATTACAAATATTATTGTTAACTTTTTGAATAATTTTAAGTAAAAAGTTTATTAGTATTGTTTGAATATTTATAAACACTCAAACCAGAAATCTCTATCATCATTAGTATTATGTCATTTACAATGATTTAAAACTTATTACGCATTCATATGAAGCTTTCCATACCAACTGTTCCTCTACAGGAAAAAGTATATCGTATCAATGTCAAACTTGCAGTATTTATTTTTATTTTGTCATAAATACACCTTAATAACAATTCGGTTGTGACGACAGATATATTTTCGGTTGTAACAACTGAATTTAGTTGCGAGGTTGTGGCAAGAGCCAATACAAAATGGAAATTTTTTTTTAATTTTTCAAAAAGGGGGAACTAAATTTTGACTGTTTACTGAACGTTCAGTTTAAATTTATCCGACCATAAAATTCAAATTTTATATGGCAAACAACAACAAATGTGTCAGTAAAAGTTCCAGTTAGTAGCTAACTGGACACTCAGTAATCTTGTTTGTTTTTTGTTATTTTATTTTTAAAAATATGGAACCAATTATTATACAATGTAAGGGTAATCGCTTATTTCGTAACATCTACATTAAAAATAATACGTCAGTAGAAAAATCTGTCACCCCGGTTTGAAATCGATTTGACCAATTTTTAACAAATTTTTAGTTGAAACACTGATTTAAGCAAAGATTTTAGTTATCTTCATTTAACACAATACTAAAAATCCTCAGTACTTTAACCAATTTTAAGTGTTAATTTAAAAAATTTTTAAAACTAATTTTTAAGAACCCATTCATTAAATTTTACAAAATTTATTGTTAAAGTATAATATTTTCATGTTACTTTTATTACCCGGTAGATGGCGCCACCAACGTATCCGAAGTTTTAAAGATGGCGCTATTTCGTTCCCTCCCGATTTTTTTAAAATGACCCATATCGTGCAAACTAAGAGAGATAGAGCAAAATTGATGAAAATTTCGACTACCCCTAACCGTACAATACCTCACCGAAAGAGGGTATCTCTATCCAAAACTGGACCTTGGCGGGGTCTTGGCCCCTCGGAAATTTTTAATAAAAATTTGCCACTTCATAAAATGGCCCATATCTGGAAAACTAAGCGAGATAGAGCAACACGGACAAACTTTTTGCTCCACTGGAGTGCCCTTATATGCCGTCACATGATATGGATTAGGCCCGGGGAGGGTCACGAGACCCTATATTTGGACAAATTCTACGACTCAATATAATTACAGATAAAACTGTAGTTTTACAAATTTTTTGCTTAAATTTAGATTTGTTAAATTTAGCGAAAGAATTTGTTAAAATCAACAAATTTTACTTTAAGCCAAAAAACAGGAATAAATTTTGTTAAAGTAGCAAATTTTTCTGTCCAGCCTACAGACGTATTATTTTGAGTGTAGGCAACAACTATGGCTAATCATGCTGGCAACTTATTATTCGCACTTTTTTCGTAAACAAATGTGTACTGACCACAATATAATATTATTTTTGCAAAGAGGTTTCAAACAATTTTTTTTATTTTTTTGCCGAACGTAGGGGTCGCCATTTTAAATTTTTCGTTATATCTTTTGCATTTACAGTCGGATCTTAAAGTATGATACATCGATATTTTTCTCTCGAGGGGACCAATATTTTGCTCTAAGCAACATTGTCCTCAAATATCCCGTTCTAGTATTTACCCACCAGATCTCAGTTGCTACCACCCTAATGTACAATCCTAATTTCAGCAAATTAAAGCTCGCAAAAAATCATTAAACTTTTGCTAAGGAAGTTTTTCGATAAACCCAGCAGAAATTTTGTTTATTTTTTTGGTTGCTGAACGTAGGGGTCGCCTTTTTAATTTTTTTTTCATTGGATTTTTCCTTTATAGCAAACCACTGGTCTCCTCGAGGAAAAAAATTTATATATCATACTTTAAAATCCGATTTTAATTGCCGAAGCTATAACGAAAAATTAAGAAAGGCGACCCCTACGTTCGGCAAAAAACATTTTTTTTTTTTTGGAATTGCCTTACAAAAATACTTTATATTTGAAGGTGCACTGCGCAATTTTTTTGCCTGTAAGGTGGTACGGTCTACTGACCAAAAATCTTTGGGCACCCAGTTCTAATTTTTTAGTGCTCTGAATTTTATCTTAAAAGCGGCCAACATTTTTAGTTTATTTTTATTTATAATAAAACTCTAATGTTTTTCTATCTATTGGCTTTAATATTAAGGTTGTTCACAAGGGGTGTGCTATTTGTTGTATCGTACTAACAAAAAACAGAGTTGTTAAAATTTAAATTGAGAAAATACGTCATTTGAGAATAACACGATACAACATTTTTACGTATGTTTAGTGTCCTCTATTTAAATGTGCTAACAGAGAGAAAAATCAATAGGAAATAATTGTTAAAGTCAAATAAAAATTTTAACAACTCTGTTTTTTGTTAGGACGATACAACGATACAACAGACAGCCCACTCCTTGTGAACAACCTAATTGTACTTCGCAAATATTCAATAAGAATTTAAATAATTCTTCAATAATCCCTTAGGAAATCACTGCGTATAGTTAATATAATAATGTCTTTTTTTTTAATTTTATTTTTTCATATTATGGGCAATAACTCTATTGATAAATTGAATTATAAATTTTAAATTCCACAAAATTATTATAAAAAACATATTTCAAAATGAACGTTAAGCTGGTCAGTATTTAACCACACCTACTTTTTAGAAAAATTAATAAACTATTTAAAATTTTTATTCGAATCATATTAGACTAGAAATACCATAAGTTTGTGTCGACAAATACAATAAAATGTGCAGTGAAATTTGAATATAACACACAAAGCAACAACAGCAAGTGTAACTTTCAAATTTCATTACACATTTTATTGCATTTGTAGAACACTAGATTTAGCTAGATGGTTGGTATGAAAAATCTCATATATGAAATTGTATGTGTGTTTGTACGAAGTGTGTTAATGCCAAACTTATTGAAGCATTAATAATTTTATAATGAAACCTTCAGCTGCTGCTGGTTATTTTGCCGATTTTAAAATCATAAATAATACATTGTACTGCATTGTGGATAAATTCAGTAGGGAATTTTGATAGAATACATATGATAAATTAAAATGTTTGTATAAATGATTTAATGGAACACGATAATGTTTGCGTTAATAGAAGATAATTATTTATGTTCATAGTTGCTATCAAGAAAATTATGATGGCTTTATTTATTTGTTATTCAGCAAAGTGTTAGATGGTATGTTAACTTTGTTGTCCAAAGCTGATTGAAAAATAATGTATTTAAAGAATATATAGGTACACCCAGAAAACAGATTCGGTTCTGACAACACCCCATTTGTTGCCAATCGAATGGTTCAGTTGCATCAAATGAATTTTTCAGTTTCGGCTACCGAATTATTCTTGATATAACTGAAATTCCGTTGCCACAATCAAATTAGTCCTGTCTCAATTGGTTTTCTGTTGCCACAACCGAATTCGACTACCACAACCGAACCATGCGATTGGCTACAAATGCGGTTACCAGAACTGAAACTGTTTTCAGGGTGTATATTTAGCATGCATGTGAAAATTTAATTATTTGGGATTATTATGAAAATGGATTTTTGTGCAGCGTTAATTTTTTAAAAGTTTTCAGCTGATACTCAATCAACGCTTCATTTGGTTTACACAAAAAAGGATTCGTTGTGTTTGCGGTTCTGTTCTAGCCTCCAACTTACATAAGTTAAGTTCAAACCAGAAAACAGATTTGTGCTGACAACCGAATTTGTTGGCAATCGAATGGTTCAGTTGCGGGAACTGAATTTTTTTGTTGTGACTACCGAATTGTTACTGATGTAACCGAAATTCTGTTACCAAGTCAAACCACCCTTGTCTCAGATAGTTTTATGTTGTCACAACCGAAAAATAACGGAACCATTCGATTGGCTACAAATTCGGTTGTCGGCACGAATCTGTTTTCTCTGTGCTGATTTTCTACTTTAAATAGATGCGCATTTCCTTTATAGTTACATATGTCTACAAAATTTAAATTAGCAAAAAAATACCAAGTGATATATATTTACTACTAAATTTTGACATTGTTTATTACCAACATTTGTGACCTATGGCAAATATATTCTAAGGTCATTTTTAGTAAACAATAAACAAAAGAAGAAAAAGCTTGTTAAGAAAGAAAGTAAACTACATATTATTCTCAGCAGAAAGTTGACTTATGTTTAAAAATAACAATACAGTTTATGACATCAGCAAAATAACACGAAAAAATCCATGTTGTTTTGTGATAATAATAATCATGACGAATCACCCTCTGACAATCTCCCTCCGACATTAGCTTAATATAAAAGTACAGAACAAAGAATAAAAAAAACAACACTATACACATGCAGTTATTTAAGTAAATAAAAAAAAAAAAAAATACAAGAAATTCTTAAAGAAAACAAAGAAAAATTGTAAAATGTCAGGCAACACTGTTTACGGTTGAGATTTGAAGAGTAGAGAAAAAAATCACTGACATAATGTAACTGAGTGCGTATAAGTTATATTTAGTACTTTGTATTAATATTAAGTATACGTACTAGTGTACTTGTTTGTACGAGTACATATTGTAAAATCTTTATTTTGTGTTTTATTTTTTACAAATGCCAATAACAATCAAATTTTTTATTTTGTTCAATTGTATACAATTCATGTTTTTACCAATTTTCTTGTTACGGAAAATCTAACATTTTTTATTTATTTCTTTTCTTCCAGCATTCTGTTTCTATTCTATTAATGTCATCTATTGGTGTTACGTGGAAAATCTCAAATAATGTGTATATAATGCAATTTAAAAAAAAGTTACAATCACTCGTAAGAACTTAAAAAATAAAAAAGTGCGACACGTTTCATTTTATGAACGAAGTAATTGTTTACCAGATATAAACTGAGTCATACAAGGAAAGTCTGCAGTGTGGTTCACTACGATTTGGATAAAGTTTGGTGGGGAAATTGCATCAGTTGCCTGGGAAATTGTAGTAACTCGGCTGATTTTTTAATCGATTTAAGGTTTTATTTCCCAGGAAAATTTTCTGTTCCAAAGAATCGGTTGTAGAATAGCTACTTTTCATTCACAACCCCTTCTACTGTCGATTCTAACACCGATTCTTTTTGTTTGAAATTGTCCCAAAAGCAACTCCTTCTATAGCTCCAAAGTGGAACCGGTTGCTCTAGAATGAGTTCTGGAACTAGTTCTGGAATTGATTCTACGTCACCCACACCTTCCATATAGGATCCCAGGAACTGGTTCTGGAACCAGTTCCATGGAATCGGTTGCAATGGAACCAGTTGTAGAATGGGTGTGGTTGCCTATCGATTGAAAAAAATTTTCCTGGGTACTTTTCATTCACAACTCCTTCTACTGTCGATTCTAACACCGATTCTTTTTGTTTGAAATTGTCCCAAAAGCAACACCTTCTATGGCTCCAAAGTGGAACCGGTTGCTCTAGAATCAGTTCTGGAACTAGTTCTGGAACTGATTCTACGTCACCCACACCTTCCATATAGGATCCCAGGAACGGGTTCTGGAACCAGTTCCATGGAATCGGTTGCAGTGGAACCAGTTGTAGAATGGGTGTGGTTGGTTACCGATTGTAAAAAATTTTCCTGGGTTATTTATTACAAGGAGAATTCACTCCACATCACGATTCTTTAATGTTTTTAATTCGTATTACTTTCATAATATGAATGTTTTCGAGAATATGCACAAAAAGTCATATTTTCCCCTTGTAATCCGTCTTCCAAACTTCAGGGCCGATGCGGGACGCCTTCCCGATGTCCGATTATCCTAATTTTTTGGGGGACGTAATTTTACACCCAAATAAATATTTTGAGGGGGTAGCCCAGTCAAAAACTAAAAGAAAATTTTTTTTGGAGCAACCTATTGTACACAAAAAAAAACAGATTCATAGTTCCAACCGAATTTTTTGCCAACCGATTTTTTGTAGTTTCAAGTACAATAACTTTTATTAATTTTTAACAATATTATATTAACAAAATTTATTTACAACCCATGTGAAAATCGAATTATATATGAACATACATGATCATACATTGTGTCATATGTGATCATGCATGGGAATACATAGTCATATACGTCCATGCATTGTTAAATGTATGACCAGACATGATCTCATATATTTACATATACCTTTGGATCCGAAATTTGAGAGCATATGAAGGTATATGCCCATATATGAGCATATGTGAATCAAATATGAGAATATATGGTCATATATTAACATGTACGGTCATATAACATCAAATTTTGGATCCGAAGATATATATATGAAAATATATGAGGTCATGTATGGTCATACATCGAACTAGACATGCGCATATATGACTATGTATATATATGCCTATGTATATACTAGCCAATGTATGATCATGTATGTTCATACATTGACTAGTATATGATCGTGCATAGTCATACATGATAATATACGTCATTGCATAGGTCAATGTGTAACCATACATTATCTCATATATTTCCATATATCTTCGGATCCGAAATTTGAGGGTATATGGATATATATGGCCATATATGATCAAATATGAGCATACATGAATCATTTGTGAGCATATATGGTCATATATGAACATGTATGGTCATATACCCTCAAATTTCGGATCCGAAGATATATGGAAATATATAAGATCATGTATGGTCATATATAGACCGTATATGATCATGTATGACTATGCATGATCATATACTAGTCAATGTATGATCATGTATGTTCATATATATTTCGATTTTCACGTGGGAAGTTTGAAATTTTTGTTGCATTAAGCCACACTTGCCAAATCGATTAACTCCATAAAGAAAAATGAATGAGTCTCAATGAGAAAATAGTACAGTACAACGCGAAAAAAACTTACTGTGATCTGACAATGGATTCTGATAGAGCAAAAAAAAAATATATGTGTGTCGGCATTTTGAAAGATTACATCGGAATTTTATTTTAGGTGGGGTTAAAATGTTCCCCTCTTTTCCAAATGTTAATTGTGAATCGACATAGGAAACCATGAGAATCTTTCAATTTAGGTATAGGATGTGTTCAGCAGACTTCATGTGAAAAATTATGAGGAAAATTTTTGTGGAAAATTTTAACCCTCTAACTCTTTAACTTGTAGAGTTAAAGGGTTGAAATGTTCCGAAAATTTTTTTTGTCAATGTGTTTAAAATCTAATCTCGTACTTATTCAGATTTGGCGCTAAAAAATGTCCAACCAACCTGGTGTTTTGAAGGAAACCATGTAAATCTTTCATTTTAGGTATTGGATGTGTTCAGCGGACTTATGTAAAACACTACGAGGTACAGGTTTGTGGAACGTATTAACCCTCTAACTGTTATTTTTATATTTTTTTATAGACTCAGCCAAAAACACATTTAATTTGAGTGGACAACAGTGATGACAGAAAAACACTCCAACAATTTAAAATTAAAAATTTTTATAACATATTTCACACAAAATATATATTCGTCGTTACAACCGAATTTCCTGCCAACTAAATGGTTTGCTTGCAATAAAATATATTCTTGCGACAATTAAAATATAATATTCTGAACAAAATAATAGAATTTTTCTTGCTGCAAACAAAAATATCGAACTATGTTGCAGTTGCACAAAATTTTGTTTGTTACAATAGGTCTGTTCTAATGTTATTTGTCGAATTTTATACACATAAATATTTTGTATGTAGAGATCGCTGCAAATGTATTTAAAAACAAATGAAATTACACTTAAAAACACGACCACTAACATTTCATTAAATTTAACTTATATTTTCTTTTTTTAATGACTGTTAATAAAATGAACCACAAATTATATGTACAAAACAAGTAACAAAAAGTACTTATCTACAGTTGTTTTTGGTTTATATTTTTAGAAAGCAAAACGACTGCATAAAATAAATGTTAAGAATTTTCAGTATTTTATGTTGTTTGTTTTTTTTTAAAGTTACGAATGTAGTTAAAATTTACATTTCTTCTAGAAATTAATGATATTTTCACTTAAACTAACAAAACTGAAATACTACTTAAACAGCTAACAAATTCTGACTGCAGAGGTTCTCTGAGTGTATTGCTTCAAATATTTTGAGAACTCAAAATCATCGTTGGTTTTAGTTTCTTCAACCAATTTTTAAGTTATAAATGTCTTATGTAAAAAATATCTTATGTTATCTTTTTAATCTCCACTTTCTACAATAGAATTTGATTAAAGAAAAAATCTCAGGAATTACAGCGGGAATACCGATTGTGATAAAGGTCGCGAATTCCCCTGAAAAACTGTAATAATAATATATTCAATCAGTTTTTTTTTTTTTACCAGATTTCAGTCGAACCTAGTCAGCATTGAGGACACCTGTGACACAGCCATTACCTTAATTTTCATCAAGGCTTATGTAGAAAAACACTAATTTGTTGTAACATATATGTAATTAGTTTGAATAAATATTTTTTGTTTGTTTTTGTAATATATTGTTTTTAATACTCTTAATCCCAATTACTGAATATCCTGTTAAAATTTAGCCGACAATTAAACTGAAAGTTCTATATGAGAAACAACGACAAATGTGACAGTTAAAGTACCAGTAAGTAGCTAACTGCACTTTCAGTAATCGGGCCTCAAAATAAATTGTAATTGAAGTTTTTCCTGTCACAATATAGTAAACCATGAAAATAGTATTAACAATATTTTAAACAAACAAATGGATTAAATGACAAGTGCAACTGATTTGACATGTTTGCATGACAATTAAATTTGAATTTAATTTAAATACAGAATTTCCCAATTTTTGTATTTAATTTTTTGTTTTATCTACACAGAAAGAATTTACAAAATTCTAATTAAATTTTTAAAATTTGTAAATACAAAAAAAAAATTTTAAAAGGGCACCAACAAAGAAATTTGTAAATTTGTAAAAAAAAATTCTTCTTTTTTGTAACTTTGAATTTTTATTTTTAAACAATTTTTATATGAAAGATAACAATTTAAAAACGGGTTACAAATATTTCAAATAAAAAAATTGTTGGAAATAAAATTTCAATTTAAAAGAAAATGTGATTGCTTTTACAAATTCCAATTGTTGATGCCTACTGTTTTTGCTGTGTATTTCACATTACAATGAACAGGACAGTGACTAAATTGTGAAATTATACCCCCCGGCTTTGTGGTATAGGGTATAAATAAAGACTTAAAGAGCTCTAAGAACTGGTTCAAACACAAACAATAAAAAAAAAATTAAAGTCGAGCATGCCGACTTTATGAATACTCTAAAAAGTATTTCAGAAAGCAGATCAAATTTTGGAAATCTAATTTCAATTAACGATTCTTTAAATGTAGTTGTAAAAAAGTGTGTCTTGGCCAATTATAAGGGCAGTCGATATTCCAAAATGCCGAGTAAAATTTACAAAGTTCACTCTTTCAGGCTTTCATTTAAAATTTTCAAATAAAACAACAATATCTTCATCTAAACATTAATTTTCTCTTCTACTGCTTGCTTTGTGTTAATCGTAAATTATAAATGTACCAGAAAATGATATATTTTTGGTGCAATTCTATCTAAAAAGGCAGTAATAAATGATAATAAATTTGTTCTTACGTTAGTAATAAATTTATAAGATGACAGGAAATTTAATTCACTTCAACAAATTAAGTTTTCTATTATAATCAAATAAAATAAATATGTACTTACTCATGTGAGAGTCATCATCATTTTAACAAAAACTCTTGATTAAATGGCATTTTATAAGATGATAAAAGTCAATATGTGTGGGTAAGTAGTATATTGAATACATATTGTTACAAAAAAAAAAGAACAAAAAAAAAAAAAATATATATATATAAAACCATCTAAAAATCTTTTAACAAACTTAAATTGTGTTTTTATCGATGATATTTTCGTTTTTTTTTTATAAAAATCGTATATAACAAGGATTTTACAGATTTCTTTAGCACTAATGTTGAGAACTACAAATTTAACAAATGTTATAGGGATACAATGTTGTAAGATAAGAACGATATAGGTGGGGTGATTCAAAAGTAATTATAACGGCAGAAAAAGGGATTATCAAGACCGAAGACTGGTATCAGTGATTTTAAAAATAAAAAAAATAAATTCAAAAGACTTTTTTAATATGCACTAATAGAAAAAAAGCTGTAAGAAATTTTGTTAAAACTGTTAAAAAGTAGTTAAAAATTACATTTTAGAAAAAACTGCCATATTCCAACTAACTTTAGTATTGGACTAATATTTTTTGTAGTTTCTATTTAGAATAGCAATTAATTGCATCCTTATTTGAACTAACTTTACATGCTAATTTTTAGTAATTATTGTTTCTGAATTTAACAAATGTTCCAGCTAATTTAAAACATATCAATATCACATAGAGATGGCGCTATATTTTCATATTTATACCCTACACCACTATGTGGTCAGGGTATTATAAGTTTGTGCTGATGTTTGTAACACCAAAAAATATTGGTCCTAGACCCACCTTATAGTATACCGATCGGCTTTTTTATTTCGATTTAACGATGTCCGTCTGTCTGTCCATGCATTCTTGTGCGCACTCTACAGGTCGCAAATATTAAGATATTTTGATGAAACTTGGTACACCGACTTAAGCCACACTTGCCAAATCGATTAACTCCATAAAGAAAAATTAATGAGTCTCAATGAGAAAATAGCTCAGTACAACATGAAAAAAACTTACTGTGTTCTGACAATGGATTCTGATAGAGCAAAAAAAAAAAAAAATACGCGTGTCGGCATTTTGAAAGATTACATCGGAATTTTATTTTAGGTGGGGTTAAAATTTTCCCCCTTTTCCAAATGTTAATTGTGAATCGACATAGAACACCATGTGAATCATCCATTTTAGGTGTCGGATATGTTCAGCAGACTTATGTAAAAAACTATGAGGAAAATTTTTGTGGAACATTTTAACCCTCTAACTCTTTAACTTGTAGAGTTAAATGGTTGAAATGTTCCGAAAATTTTTTTTGTCAATGTGTTTAAAATCTAATCTCGTACTTATTCAGATTTGGCGCTAAAAAATGTCCAACCAACCTGGTGTTTTGAAGGAAACCATGTAAATCTTTCATTTTAGGTATAGGATGTGTTCAGCGGACTTATGTAAAACACTACGAGGTACAGGTTTGTGGAACGTATTAACCCTCTAACTGTTATTTTTATATTTTTTTATAGACTCAGCCAAAAACACATTTAATTTGAGTGGACAACAGTGATGACAGAAAAACACTCCAACAATTTAAAATTAAAAATTTTTATAACATATGTCGGCCCAACGACGACGCCTATTGATTTTGGTGAACATCGGTCCATGTTTAGACCTAGTGCCCATATAAGGGTCCCCCAAAATTGGCTTGGTTACAAACTGCAGGTCGCAAATATTAAGATATTTTGATGAAATTTGGTACACCGACTTATGTCGGCCCAAGAACGAAGCCTATTGATTTTGGTGAACATCGGTCCATGTTTAGACCTAGTTCCCATATAAGGGTCCTTCCAAAATTGGCTTGGTTACAAACTGCAGGTCGCAAATATTAAGATATTTTAATGAAATTTAGTATACCGACCTATATGAGCCAAAGGACGAAGCGTATTGATTTTGGTGAACATCGGTCTATGTTTAGACCTAGTGCCCATATAAGGGTCCCCCCAAAATTATATTGTTTATATGCTCCAGGGCGCAAATATTAAGATATTTTGATGAAATTTGGTACACGGACCTATTTTGGCCCAAGGACGAAGCCTATTGATTTTGGTGAACATCGGTCCATGTTTAGACCTAGTACCCATATAAGGGTCCCCCAAAATTGGCTTGGTTACAAAGTGCAGATCGCAAATATTAAGATATTTTAATGAAATTTGGTGGGCTGACTCACATTATAGAAAATTTTGACACAAGCCCCATTTTAACCCATTCGAATTTCGGATCCAAACATTAGTTGGCTTTTACCCAGACTGGTGTAGGGTATTGTATAGTCGGCATGCTCGACTTTAAAATTTTTACTCGTTTTTATTGTATAGTCATCAAGTAAGCGAGATATAGCAAAATGGACAAAAAATCATACTTTTTTATGAGTGGAGTTATGAAATGATATCTCATTATGTGCAGCTCTCTGAATTGAACATAATTTAATTCTTTTGAAATATAAACAAATCTTTCTTAATTACAAATTTACCCTCGTAAAAATATACTTTGATTTGAACTGTGGACGGTATATAATATCTTAACAAAAAACTGTTTTTTTTTTTTAACAGTTTACAAAAAAACAACCGTTTTTTTAAATGATTTCTTGTTCTTTATATTATTTGTCCGGCACCATGGCCAGAAAAATGTTATAAATGTACAATATATAAGTTCAATATTAGTTATAATATATTCCGTGAATTTAAAAATTCTTATAAAATGGTTGACCCATAGTGTCTTTGCCAATGTTTGTAATTCTTTAGGGTATTGATTTAAAACCCTACTACTTAATAAAATACAAAAAAACATTTGTTTTTTTGTTAAATAAGATTTTTTTTTATCAAGAAGAAATAGAATAAATATCAACAAAGTTTTCCGTTAAATTGTTAACATAAATGATAGAGATAAAATTTTGATTTATGATAATACGCCTCTTGAAATTTGTCTTATATTGAACGAGAGATGAGTAAATTAATATAAAAATGTTTAATGGAAATACACTTCAAGTATTGAAACATACACAGTAAATATTATTTTGTTTAGAAAGGATATTATTTCTACTAGAATGAATGATTGATCTTATTACAAATATTTTTATTGTGGTAAATATTTTTAAATTAAATATTAATGTGCTTAATTCATAAAAACATTGTATTTGGTCTTTAAGGTTTGCTGTAGTTAAAATACATATTTCATTTAATAAAGAATTATTAGAGTTCTTTATAGCACAATCGCAATGTCTTTGTAATTCTCTCACCCTTGTGATTGCAAGCAGAAAACGGGTAAGTTTTAAGGAAACGCACGGATGAACAAATAAATTTTGTGCTTAAATAATTATGACAAAATCTATCAGTAGCGAGATTAAAAAATATAATTTCAATGAGTGTTATTTTTAATCGGTTTAAGATTAAATAGGACAAATTCCAAATAGAATTCATAATTTATTTTACAACAGACAGAGGAAAAACTTATGAAAAAAAAAATTCCCTAGAACCAATAGTTGACATTTAATGCATTTTCAAGTGCTGCCAAGCACTCTCATCAGATTGTCTTTATGGGGTTCTCTCTAGGTTATAATCAGAGAAGACAAAATTGCTGTTTTTGCTTTTTATTGCTAGTTTTACTCATATTTGCTTCTTTTTGCTTTTACGGATTTTTCGTTTTTTAGTTTTAAAATACGATTGACTCCATAATCGGAACTGAATATTTGAAAAAGAGAATTAAAGACGAGCTGTGCTAAATTAAAAAAGTGATCAAAAACTATTCTTTTATTTTATTTTATTTTATTTAGAAAGCAAATAAATACTCGTAGAAGTATGTATAAAAAGTTTTTTTTTTTTTAAATATTATTCGAAGCCAATAAAAAGTATTCGAGTACCGAATAATGTTTTCACCGTTTGTAGAGTAACACTTTCCATTTCTAAGTACTTTTTCCTATTAAAGAAATCTCCAGATTCTGAGAACGCAACTTATAGAGAAACCTCCAAATTTTGAAAACATTTTCCTGCACAAAAACCATTAAATTCTTCTTCACATAGAAAATCCCTCTAAGGACTTTTTCTTTACAAAGTAGTTCGCTGAGGAGAAAGTAAGCAAATTCTAAGGGTTTTCCTTTAATAAAAATCCTCTTAATCTGATGTTTTTCTTTATTGGAAAAAGGACACCAAATCTAAAGCTTTTTCTAAAAAAAATTGGTTTTTTTTATAGACAAAAGTCCTCATACTCGTAATTTGATTTTCTTCTTTAGAAAAACATGCTCAGAATGAAAGCCTTTTTCTGTAGGAAAAAGTATTCAGAGTATGAGGTTTTTTATTGCAAAAAAATGTGCCCAGCATGTAAAGTTTTTACATAGAGAAAACTTTTTATAATGTAGAGGTTAATATATAATTGTAAAATTTTTTTATTAATAAAATATTTTATTTTTATATAGTTTTAATTTTTGGGCACTATAACGATTTTTTTTTTGGTAAATTTACCCACAAAAGTGGTAAAATTACACATAATTTCTGGAAATTTTCTAAACATTTTCAATTTAATATATAAATTTTTAACTTATGCATAATGTGTGTAATTTTTTTCATTTACACACTCGGAATAAATTTACTATACTTATAGTACAAGATTAGTTTCCTACTTCAAGTTGGGTAAATTTTAACAACCATGAACCAAAGTCTAGGTACTAATTAAATACAATCAAAATTAATTTTAAAATGCCATAAGTATGTGTACTTGTGCAATTGTTAAAGCCAAAATGATGGGCATTTCAATATTTTAGCTGGAAGTACATTTTTGGGCTAGAAACGTTTTTTTTACGTTCGCGAAAATTTGTTATTTTGTGAGAAGATGTTGTGCCTACTGTCATTCTTCCGAACGAACTAAATAATTTCATTTACAATTTACATAGCGTTAAAGTTTTACCTAAAAATAACGGGAATACAGCTATTATCATCATTTACAGTTTACGTAGTTTCATTTAAAGTTCTTTGTGGTGGAAAATGGAAAATATTTTCTTTATTTAAATATCCATATCCATATACAAAATTTAAAACTTTTTATTTAAAGCTATACTTAAGTCATTCTTATATTAATGTAACGTTGTAAAAACACTTTATTGTATGCGTGAGGAATCATAATTTGTTCATAAAAAAATATTTGTACCTTTCTAAGTATCAAGAAATGCATATTATTGTACTTAAGTAGGGTTGTTCTATGGTTGTAATAATTTTTCTTCTTTTTTATGGTACTGATATGGCTTTTAAAATATTTTGTTTTTATTGGATTTTCACGTTTTATGAAAATTATTTGAAGTTAAATACGAGTACCCCATATATAGGAAAGATGGTGGAAGAAATAAAACAATATTTTATCGTTTATTGGATAAACTCTAAAAGTGCTTTTTTACTTTATGAGTGAGGTGAAGTAGCAATAGGAAATGTAAACTACACTAATAGAAAAAAGTGTGTAAAAATTTTAGTTAAAATTACAAAACAAATTAGTTAAAAATTACCATACAGAAAAACTGCTGAAATTAGCAAATTATTTTTGTTAAATATTAGTAAAAGAGGAGCAGCAACAGTAAAACTATTAATATACAGAATTATAGTTAATAGAAAATAACAATAAAGCCACATTCACCATGATAGAGTATTCCAATAAAATAGAGATTTCATGATACAAAAAATATGTAAGTGCGAAAAAGAAAGGAACAAAATCCACTCTGTAGAATGGAGTACCTACTCCAGCATTGTGAATCTGGCATAAGTTGTTCAATAAGTAACAATAATTAAGTCTGCTATTTTTCAGGTTTATTTCTATGAGTGTATGTATATGTAATGGTCATGGGGTAAATAATCTTATTTTTGTTTTTAGCGGATGTAAAAAACAAAATACTAAAAAATTTTTGAATTTTTTTATCGCTTTATATATTAAGGCACATAAGTATATATATACTTATATACCCAAGTAAAAATCGACATATACCATTTATAGACATGTATGTCCTTATAGTTCACACGTGGCTTCAATATAAGATTCATATAAACAAATTAGGCACCAACAATGGAATTTTTAAAAACAAAAAACATTTTTTTTAAATTAAAATTTTATATCCATGGTTTCCATACAAAAATTGTTTAAAAATAAAAAATCGAAGTTACAAAAAATTAACATTGTTTTGGATTTAAAAATTCCATTGTTGGTGCCATAGACCAATTACCAAGAACTTTTATTTATGACGTTACTCAGAACAATAACACTGTCCATTAGACCGTACCTCAAAAAAAAAAGTTCGCCGTACACCCTCCAATATGATGTATTTTTGGAAGGCGATTTCAAAAAAAATTTTTTTTTTTTTGCCGACCGTAGGGGTTGCCTTTTTTAATTTTTTGTTATTGCTTGGAGATCAGTGTTTTGCTATATAGAAAAAATCATATTAAAAAAAATTTAAAAAGGCGACCCCTACGTTCAGCAACCAATATATAAAAAAAATTTCTAATGGGTTTGGCGAAAAACTTCCTTAGCAAAAGTTTAATGATTTTTTACGAGCTTTTATTTTCTGACATTAGGGTGGTACATTAGGGTGGTAGCAACTGAGATCTGGTGGGTAACTACTAGAACGGGATACTTGAGATCTAAGATCCGAAATACCAAAGATATAACGGAAAATGTAAAAAAAATATGAAGTATTTTTTTGAAACATCCTTGCAAAAATACTTCATATTGGAGGGTATACGGCGCACTTTTTTTTTGCCTCTAAGGTGGTACGCTCTACTGTCCATGTTCGACATTAGTGGTAGCATTAAGCAGAGAAACCTTAAGCTGATACATGTGACTTGTAGCGCTTTGCGATTACTAACTCTGCTGAACGCTGATTTATTTTTTTGTTTTTAAATACATTTTTTCTATATTTTCCTTTAATTTTTAAAATTTTTTGTTTTTGAATTTGTAGATTTTTATTTGTCATTCATACAAAAAAAAAAAAAAAATTAAATCAACAACCACAAATGCGTCACTATTTTATCAAAAGTAGCAAATATTTTTTAGCGCTCAGACTGAGCGGTTAGTGATCATGTCATTCAGCAGATATTTGTACAACTGTTGTAGAACTGTTGATTATAAAATTGTATCTGCCGAACGCATCTAATGTTCAGTAGGTACTAGGGATGCCAATCGGGATTGATATTTGAAAATCCCGGGATTCGGGATTTTCGGGACTACGGGATTTTTCGGGATTCCGGGATTTTACGGGATTTCGGGATTTAAATTTTCCTTTATTTGTAAAAATTTTTAGGTTATGTAACTGATTTTTTTATAGAATAAAGCGTTTTATAATTATTTAATAGTTGTTAATTAATAATGTGGTACATTTTATGAATATTGAAACATCTCAGTCAGAAATTGACAGTGGTACAAAAAAATCAAGTACTTGCATACCACTGGGTAACCGCGATGTTAAAAATAAATGACTGGCAGAACACTCAGTTGGGACGCTTTGCCAGCGTTTGCAAAAATCGTTTTGTCAGTATTTGTTTTACAAAACATCACGGCAGGGCAAAAAAAAGATACATATGAACTTTTTTTAAATTTTATTTTGGAAAACATAATTCCAAGTCACCTATTTATTGGTTTTGGCAGCGTTTTGCCAAAGTTAAACATTTTGTTTCTCCAGTACTTTTCCGGCGCTTTTTGAACTGCCGGTTCTTTTGTCTATTGACGTTATCATATTGGAAATGGGAAAGCAATTTTTGTCAGTACTTGTACCACCTGTTAAAATACCTTGCCATCGCTTTCCCGTTTGTATTTTTCTGGCTGTCATTAAGTACACTTGCGCCCAGTATTTTGTAAGCGGATTTTAAAACAGATTCGTTGCGATAACCTGGCCCACTAAATCGTGTAATTACAGCAACAAAGTTATTTGGTTATCTTTATCAAATGTTTTCATGGAAGAATTCAAACTTACAGTCCCAGCCAAAACTTACAGTCCCAGTTTCAGAAATCGAATTTCACTTGGAAGAATAAATCGGTAAAATAACAAACAAACTTGATTTTTCGCATGTATTACTCAAAAACTTAATATTAATATTGTTTATTGCAAAGTCTTTGCATAGTCAATATGAGAAAATTAAAAAAAAAAAAAAAACGTAGGTAATATAAAATTGCTCACTTTGTTTATTTGCGTTTATATTAATATTAAAAATAAGAAAATCCTGGGATTTTTGAGAAATAATCCCTGGATTCGGGATTTTGCCAATCCCGAAAATCCCGGGATTTCGGGATTCGGGATTTCCCGTTTGGCATCCCTAGTAGGTACACACTTTGATTCACTTAAGCTCATCACATGCCCTTAACCCTTAAATGCATGATCTCTTCATTTTTAACCATTTTTAAGAAAAATATAAAACAAAATTTATTTAAAAAAAGGTGTTTTTTTATTGAAAAAAAATATATTTTTTTTACCAAATAGCTACATTGTGATTATTCTAACGTGTATAAAAAAATTATAAAAAAAACTATACAGTTATTGTCGTCAAAATGAATTTCATTGCAAAAATACCAGTTTAAATATTTAAACAAACATTTTTAAATATTACACTTTTTGTAAAAAACGCGTGTTTTAGAGTTTTCACAAATATACGAAGCAAAACTAAGATTTTTGCTATAAAATCTGCGCTAAACTATAAGAACACTGTGTGCACAAAGGGCCTCAATGTCCAAAAATGCAGTTTTGTGCATCAAGTGGGTTTTTTTTTATTAAAAAACTGGTGTGTTGCCAAATGGCTACACTATGCATTTAAGGGTTAAAGTTTCATAAAAAATTCGATATTTTCCTCTAAATTGAACTGCAATTAAAGTTCTCGTAATAACAAAATTATTATAACAAATTATTTCTTGCACATTTTTAAAAACTTTAATATTTTTGTAGTATAGTGTTGTTTTTTCAAACGCGTCGTATAGACCAAATACAATTAATATTGTCATTAATATGTATTTTTATTAATTCTAATTTAGTAGGTTTGAGGTTAAGAAGAAGAATAAACCTTCCTCAAAAGTTATAAACACATTAAATTTGCAAATCAGACTAGATCTAGTTTCTGCCTTTTTATGTTTTTAATATTTTTGTTTGAACAGGACTTATTTATGCATGATATGTATGGAAGGGTGCTTCAAATTGGAAGATGTTCGAATTCTTTAGCTCCTCAAGGCCCCATTCATATACTACCTTTTTCAAGATTATGCTTCAAAAAAAGGTTTTCATCTTAAGGTCCCTAAATGGAAAAAAGTTACGGCTAGAGTTGAACAAAAATATACAATTTTCAAATATAAAAAAAAAAAAAATAATTTAATACCATAGAACGCGATACATCAAATCTATTAACAGCCGAATGCATAAAGTTCCTAAACGTTTTTAGGCTAATTTGGCAAAAACAGTATGCATAATTCGTTTAATAACGAACAACTTAACAATCTGTTAAAGTAGGATCAAGCCTAAAAGAAGCGTTTCATAAAAAAAATAAAAATCTATGTTGAAACCAAAAATATTCAGTTTTCATTTACTTAAAGGCTTCTTCAAGGGTCATCCACCCAAGATAATGTAGAATCTAACATTTTGTAGCCAACAAATTAAAAAAACCTTAAACAATTGCAACATTTAAACCTTTCTTCATTAAATTTTTTCAAATTGGTGTAAAAATCATATATGGCCCCAGGGCTTTGGTTATGTAATTTGAAGTAAATAAATGCTGTATTTATTATTAAAAAAAAAAAAAAAAAAAAATAAAATAAAAAATAAATTAAACAAAATAGTGATGTCGATGTAATCAAAACATATTCGTCATTCGAATACTTTCAGTATTCGTAGTATTAAGCTGTTTTTAAAATATTATTTTACAAAAATTTTTTTTTTGTCGTTTATTTAACCTTCTTTTTATATTTGTAATTTCACAATTTTCTTGAGCGTAAGGTTTGTTTTTTATTATAAAAAAGTTTTTTATTATTTTCGATATTTCGCTACTTCATTGTGTAGCATCTTCAGGAAATAAGAAATTAACAAATTAACAAATTATGAACAATTTGAAAGTTTGAAAAAGTTGAAAAAAAAAATTTTACACTATTACATAACCAAAATATGTACAAAAATTGTTTCTAATCAAGTTTTGATTTCTTATAAATTATTTTTATTGACAAAATCTTCAAAGCAACATTATTCATCTATGATTACCGAGTCAATCGTTTACTAACTTTATGAATCACTAACAATTTATTTGAAAGTGGAGACACATTTTATAAGGGTGTTGCCAGAATAAAACGAGAAATTAAGAAACTGTTATTTAACGATTACGCACGACATTTTTTAATAAACGTTTAATAACCCAGGAAAAATTTTTACAATCGGTTGCCAACCATGCTAGTTCCGCAACTGGTACCAATGCAACCGATGCCATGGAACTGGTTCCGGAACCAGTTACAGGGATCCAATATGGAAGGTATGACTGACGTAGAATCAGTTCTAGAACTAGTTCCAGAACTGATTCCAGGGCAACCGGTTCCACTTTGGAGCTATAGAAGGGGTTGCTTTTGGGACAATTTCAAACAAAAAGAATCGGTGTTAGAATCGACAGTAGAAGGGGTTGTGAATGAAAAGCAGCTATTGTACAACCGATTCTTTGGAACAGAAAATTTTCCTGGGAAGGAAAAAGAATACTTTAGCAATTGTATTCCTTAACGCAAAATTAAGAAAAGTTTATGCATTAGAGTCTAATGGTCTAATTCATAAACTTTTACAACAGTCTTATTGCAGGATTTTAAGCTAATTTGTGAAAAACAGTATTCATATTTGCTTAACGACGAAGAAAATAATATAGGTTTATAGTCGATACTCATTAACTTTAAACCTTTTATAAAGTTTGGAGTGACGAAGCCACCATTTAATTCTTAATTATATCATTTTCAGGCATGAAATGATTTATTAATGACATCCCATCCCTAGAATGTGTGGCTTCCAACATCTTGCATCCATTAAACTAAAAAAAGCTACAACAATTGGGTAGCCAATGACCTTTTTCGAAAAAATTTCCAAAAAAATATAAAAATAAAATTAAAAAGAAAAACAAAACAATAGTGATGTACAGACTGTCAAAACATTATTCGAAATTCGATTAATTTTGTCTGCTTCGAATAATATGTTCTAAAAATTTACTTTTTTATACAGATTTCCATTGCTTTGCTTTATAAATAAAAAAATATATTTTTAATGGCTTTTAAATTTATCTTAGCATATCATTAGTTCTCTAATTTAAGAAAATACATTTTCACTTACGATTACCGAGTCAATCGGTTACTAAATTTGTACATCACTTACGACTTTTTTGGGAGAAGAGAGAAAATAAACCATAGTGTTGCCAGTATCAAATCGAAAAATTAATTTATAGTTAAAATACGATTATGAATCAAGATTTCTAATAACTCTTTATTAAGCGAAATATGTACTTTAACTATAGAAAGCTTCAAATACAAAATAAATTTTGTTTATGAATTAGCACATAAATATTTTGGCGATAATTATGAATATGAAGTATAAATTTCAAATAGAGAAACAGTTTTCGCGATATCGCTAATTAAATATTTTCCAATGGTAATATTTTTTTCCAAAATTTTTACAGTTTAGCGTCCAGTATCATGGAACTATTTCACTGGGGAAATTTTCTTATCCCCAAAAACCGTTACCTATATGAAGTCTAGTTTTTAATAAAATTTTGAATTAAAAAATTTGACCACTATTTTAAAATTTGTTAAACAAAAGGCAAAAAAAGTCATATTTTATGAAAAACTGCCAGGATAACGTTAGCGTTCTAATTAATGAACTATAGCTTTAAGAAAGACAATTAAATTAATATATTAAAATATTTTTTTTTCGTGTAGACTGGCTGAAAAAAATTCAAAATAATAATATTTTGTGTTTTTCGCAAAATCATGAAAACGCGAATATTGCGAAAACGGTTAACAATTTAAGAGATTTTATTTCATATTCCCAAAGTATATAAAATGGTGTTTCTAAATTTATGAAGACATCTTGAAGGACGTAATCTTTTAAGTGATAACAAAATTGATTTAAATACAAAATTTAGAAAAACCTGCGATTTTTAGGGACCTCTAAACGTGATCCAATTTCACTCAAATGTGATACAGATGTGGCCGCAGTCTATCACAAGAGCAAAAATCGGACTACGTCTAATTTTCCCATACGATTTTGAAGCCCCTAATGTATATGGGCACGGAAATATTTCATAGTGGTTTATGTTGAAAATCATGCTGATGAGGTATTTAAGTTTCTGGAATAAAACATATTACAAAACTATATTTTTAGAAGAGCTTATATTCCAAGGATTGTTTTGTAGCATATTATCTGAGAACTTTCTGTAGTACCTCTTATAACCCAGTTGGTATAAATTTGCCGTCGGGAAACCCAAAGATATTGTATCCTGGAAATAAATTTCACAAGTTCTAAAACTATTTTTCTTATAAAATTTAAAATTAAGAAATAAAAAAAGTTGTTTGTTTTATTGCACCAATTACGGTTAACAATGTTTGGTATTCAGTGGTTAGAAATTTTCAAAAAATGTTTATATTTTATTATTTTTAATACTTCCTCCTCTGTTGCATTATTGAATTTTTTTCTACAAAGTTAGACTTTGTGGTTACACACTTGGTTGAGTACTTTTTAATACTACAACACAAAAGCTACAACAATGGTTTTTTTTTTTTTTTGAGATGAACACTAAAATTTTAAAATGGTTTATAAAATTGTTTGTAACAAATAACAACATAAACAACAATAAAACTTAAGGCTAGTTTTTTCTTCTATTAAAGAAAATCAGAATTTGTTGTTTGCTCTTTAAACTTAACATGCAATTCAGTTTTAGCCATTTTGTACTAAAACTGTAATAAAAAAGAGTAATAAGGGTATTCAAGTTAAGAAGCGCAATATCAACAATACAGTTGAGAAGTGAAATAAAGTATAATATCGATTTTGCTAGTGTTAGGTTAGGTTAGCTTTAGAGGTGCGACAAGTGTGTTCACAGAACCAGGTATAGGTCCAAATAGATTCCTGAGGGAAGTTGGGGTGGTGATTTCAGGCTTTCTTTTTCACAGGCCCATGAGTGTTTTAATAGTTGTGTTCATTATAATCCTTTAATTTGCTTATTTTGAAGTTGTGCAAGGAGAAGTGTGCAAAATTAAGGGTTAAATGATATGGAAAAATATCATTGGTTAAAACATCATTGGTAATAAAGTGACTACAAAAGGCCTGTACGAATGCATTTAAAACATTATGTGAAACATTCACTACACTTTTTGCAATTCAGAAATCTTTAATTGAAATTAAGAGAAATAACTCATGATATTATGTTTTCCTAATTTTAATTGATATTCTCCGAATTTCAATTGATGATTTCTGAGTTGCAAGAAGTGTAGTGAATGTTTCAGAGCTTGTTTTAAATGCATTTATGCAGGCCTGTAGTGAGTGCCACTATTATTTACAATACAAATTACTTTAATAAGAGCTACTAATTTTTTTAAAAGAATAAATATTATTTTTCGTAACAAGTAAGGTATTCAATCGGTTAACCGTTACTCCATTAATCGACGAAATTTTTTCAAACAATTGTCCAATTTCGATTAACGAATTACTCGAGTAATTTTTGTGAGCTCTACATTAAAAAATTCACATTTAAATTATGCCTTGAAATCCAATAAAACCTGCCATGAAATTGGAAAATTACACACAAAGCAACAACAAAATTGTTATATTGGTTTTTGTGTTTAATTTTAAAATTTCACGGTATATTTTATCAGAGCTTGAAAAAGATAATTATTTTTTGAATGTACTCCCATAAAATTTGATTAATTTTATGAATCTGTGAATAATTTATAATCACTTTGCATCAACGATTTGAAATTTAATAAAGTGAGATATGATTTATTTAGATATACAGTCGTGTCAAATTTAATAGGAACGATTAAAGTTTTTTCTATTTTTATTTTCGTTGCCTTTATTTTTAAAGATCAAAATAGTGGCTAAATTCGCCCCGAAAGGCAAATATGTGGTCTAGAATATTGTGCAGAATTTTAATGTAATGTCTGTTTTTTTATTTTGTCACTTCTTTTAAGTGGGCGTGGCTTTCAATGAAAAATTTGCGATATCGACCTGTTATCAAATGACATAGTAAAATTTAGCTAGTGCTGATCGGATCTATACAAACTGTATATTTTTGGAAATTCTGCGAAATTTCCTTAAATCTTGCATTATTTTTATCCAGAAATGGTCGCCAGACTTAAAATGACAGTGCCTTAAACATGAAAAAAGATTTCTTTGTTTTTAGCGATTTTAAAATAAAGTTAAGAACGCTGAAATTTTAAAGCGAATAGTTTTATGCTATACTTGCTGAGATATAACAAAAAAGTCAAGTTTTTTTCTATGTTAAGTATAAAGCATTTCCTATTAAAATTTCAGTATTGTTAACTTTATTATAAAATCGCTAAAAACAAAGAAATTTTTTTTTATGTTTAAGGCACTGTCATTTCAAGTTTGGCGACCATTTCTAGATAAAAATAGTTCAAGACTTAGGGAAATTTTCTAGGATTTCCAAAAATATATAGCTTGTATAGATCCGATTAGTACTCGCTAAATTTTACTATGTAATTTGATAACAGGTCGATATCGGTAATTTTTCATTGAAAGCCACGCCCACTTAAAATAAGTGACAAAATAAAAAAACAGACATTACGTTAAAATTCCGCACAATATTCTAGACCACTTATTTGCCTTTCGAGGCAAATTTAGGCACTATTTTGATCTTTAAAAATAAAGGCAACGAAAATAAAATTAGAAAAAACATAAATTGTTCCTATTAAATTTGCCACCACTGTATATTGATTAAATTTTGATTGGATTAAATTATTTGTTTTATTATTTGATTCGCGATTTATTTAATAAAATTTAACCAATTCGTTTGATTTTGTGAAAATTATCAACAGCTTTTTGAAAACTGTGCTACGAAACATTTTAAAACGAGTATATTACAGACTTCTCATACATTTCTAACTACAAAAATAAATGATTTCAACATTTGTTTTTTTTTTAACCTCTACTTATAATTTTATTTAAATTGTTAATTTTTTGAATTTTATTACTATAGAACTATAAACCTACAAAAGATACGTAATTTTCAAGAAAATGTAATGAAATAAAATTGTGGAAATTGTTCAAGTTACTCGAGTAATTTTGAAACTTTACACAATCGAATAAGTTTAAAAACCCAAAACCGAGTTACTCAGTTACTCGAACAAAGCCGAACTCGAGTAATTTGAATATCCTAGTAATAAGATTTTTTTTACGTCGGCTATCTCACTAGTATTATATAATATTAACTATTAGTTAATATTATGGGGGAAAAAACCCTTTCCCAACATTTAACATCTACATGGTAAACTACTTTCAAAAGTATATGTATATAAATATTATCTCTAATGGTTATTTGATGTTTTTAGGTTAGAGTACCTAGATATACAATAGCACTTATCTTTTCATAAGTACAAGTATAACAATTATAGAACAGAACAGAACAGATGATTGCCACCTGCAAGTACTAAACTAAAGTTATACCAACCATATCCTAGCAGCAAGTATACGAGATGTTTGTAATAATATTTGTTTGCCAGCAAGTTGTTGGCAGGAAGGCTAGATATTAAGTATACGGAATAAGTTGCCAAATTGACTGGCAATTAAGCACTCAAGAAAAGCTGTAAGAATAGTTAAAGAAGTAGAAGAAAAAAAAATTATGTAAAACAAAAAGACCATCAACATTTTATACATATATTCTTACAAACAAAATTTCCACACAAAACAACTGACATCAAAAACTTTTGTTTAAAAATATTATGATAAAGTTTAAGAAACAATAAAGAGAATACTGTTGAAATATGTATATATACACAGAAAAAACTAAAATCGAGTTTCAATTAAAATATTTTATAAATTAAATAAATTCGGACTAATTAAGAAAATTGTAATATCAATTAAATTTTTTGCAATCATATAAATTTTTTTTTTGTAATCAAATTTAATAAAAAATCATTTAACTTTAATTGATATAAATTACTGTAAATTAAAAAAATTTTTTTTTGTAAAAACAATTTTTACAAGTAAATTACAGAAAACAAAAATTTAAAAAATTTTGATAAGGCCAGCAGGATAGAATACGTTTTTTCGGCTCCCGCTACAGGCCCATCCTCAGTATCCTGTGCCTTTATGGAAACAAATAAGCAAATAAAACAAATTAAATAGACTAACGTTAACGAAATTCTAGCAATGGTATTTTTATCCTCTGTTATTACTGTTTTTGCTTTGAACTTTAATTCTTAAAGTATCGCAGCTGGTAATTCAACTCTGATCGACAACTCATGAAGCACATATTTATGAACGACAACGAACCGTTAATTTTAAATGCATATTCTTATTATTTTGAACCTACAAAATTTTTAAATTAAAAAAAAACTCAAAAAAATTTTTTTTTTAACTCGGGACCTTCTGCTTGCAAACCTCATTTTTATAAAATCATTGCTCAGCCAGTGAATTGGTTTTTTACCACTGGCAATTTCTGACTAGGTAGTACTGGATAACCACTAATTGCAAAAGTTGGCATAGCACTGTAAGCACATTATTTGCCAGTGGTTTTTTTTATAAACCACCGACATTTTTTTTAACACAAATACTGGCAAAACAATTCTTGCAAACGCTTGCAAAGCGTCCCAAATATGTTTCCTACCAGTCATTTATTTTTAACTCCGTAGTTACACAGTACAAAGTTATAACACATGGTGTAGGGTACAGTTTTATAAAGACGCGTCTAAAAATTTCAATACGTTGTCTGTTAGACAAGAAATTCCTGCTTCCAAATTGGTGCGCTGAGTAAATATCGGGCCAACAGTTTACGAGATATAGTATGCAAAATGGCAATCGTGAAATTTTTGCAATTTTTTGACACCTGAAATTTGACATGTTACATTTTTGGCTTACTCGACGGGTCAAGCGCTCGAAAGTTGGTGCTCGACTTTTACTTGCCGAATTGGCAGGAGCTGTTCAACATTCTTATATCAAGGAATAAAATAAACACGAAAGAGTAATAACATTTTTCGTAAGTTTTAGAATGGCAGGAACTGAGCCAAAGTTTGACCCTGCTTTGTTGCCCGAAATAAGCACTATCTGATTAATGAATAAAATCATATAGGTCCCGTACAAGAAATTGCTTAAAAAATCTTTAGTGTGGTCAATACATTCACGCTGTGGTAGGAACTTCTATGGCCACTAGGTCAAACCATGGGCCGATTTTAAACATTTGTAATATGGTTCGTCTTTAGATCACTACAAACTTATGTACCATTATTCATGCAATTACGAGTATCTTCAGTGGTTTGATTACAACGGACATCGCTAAATCGAACCAAAAAATGTTTCTGATTCTATCGCTATACTAAAGGGTGAGTCTATGCTGATTGGTGTTGGCTGTCACAAACATCAGCACCTAAATAATCAATACACCCTCTTCCACAGATTGGTATTTGACATAAAAAGGTTTCGAATTTACTAACCACTTCGCAGATTCTATTATTTATAAATCACATTAATTAAAATATTAAATACTATTAAAGAAACATTCGGTTAATAAAATAAAAAGAAACATAAAATATAATTAAGTCAATCTGTAAATGACATTAAGAGCGGAATGCGAACAAAGCGAAATTGAATTTTATTAATTCCAAACCATTGCAATGTAAATTAACTTCCTTCTTTGGCACTCCTTAGGTATAGCCAACCATACGTCCAATTTTTTATTCTTGAATTAATTACCCTAGTAAAATTGTTCGTTACCTCAGCCCACAATTGCCATGATAAATGTTTTAACATTATTTTATTGGCAACTTAAACATACCTTCATCTGAAGATTTTATTTTTTTTAATATTTTATTCTTGTTTTTAGTACGTATTTGCCTTAAGCAAATACAATATATAGAGGACGAACAAAAAAACCCCATCCAGTTGGTCAGCTGTGCTTGTTCACAGGAAACCATTAAAACGCTTTAACGAATTGTTGTTTATATTGTCAGACTTTCAGAATATATTTCAATTTGACAGATGAAAAAAAAAACAGAAAAACAAATGAACAAAATATTTTGTTGGTTTTGCGTGACCACTTAATAAGTCAATGTATCATCATAAGGTTGCTTAAAGTCATGATGAAAACAACTTTTTTTCTCCAAACATTTTCCTGGCGTGTTTTCATTAAGAATTTTTGGCTTGTTATAGAAATAAATATAATACATTCGATGAGTATACAATAGAGTGGGTTCAACTTAGAAAATTTTCGATTCTGAATTGGTAGCACTGCGCAAAAACTATGGAAATATAATACAAATAGCGGAAAAATTTAATTTTAAAAATCGGTTGGCCCATATATATCTTGCGTCGTCACAGGACGATACTTCAATATCACAAACTAATATCAATATCGGATTTTTTTAAAAGTTAAAAAAAAATCCTTAAAATTGCGTACTATTTAAAAAAAAACTTGATTATTAACGTAGATAAGAATTAGGACAACAAATTATAAATTTTATTTTTAAAATCTGGTTACATTGAGGAATGTCAGCTGGATAACCTTTCGGCTTTGTTTGCATTTATCTCCGCTAGGAGGTATAATAGAATAAAGAAAAATTCCGAAAATTTGATATGAGTACATGGGTATGGCCATACTAAGTTTCATTAAAAAATTCGCAAGTTTTCTTAATTCTGGAGTATATGGGTTAATCATTCATTTTCAGTTAGCGATTGAAGATTGAATTGCCTCAATTTCTAACAGTTAATGTAGTTACTTTTGGTACAGTAACTGCCATGATAATTTTTTAAATTCATTTAAAAGTTTTTACAAATTGCCAAATCTGTTTTTGGTGAGAGTGTTGATTGCGATTTTCGTCAAAAGTAATTAAAAACGGTGCATCGTATGATATGAATTAACTCCCAGCAAAATATTGGTAATGACACCTCATTACTATCTGCATTACCAAAAATGATATATCATTACCTTTTGCATTATTTTATAATATGCAATAATGACTTCCTAATAACGGCCTATTTTATTCATTGTTTCTAATTATAAAATAATAACTTACTCGTAATAGTCTAAATAAGTACTTTTTACACAGTTAAATTATATACATTTTTATTTATTATATCCCAGTGTAGAAAATCATTACCAGATATGTGGTTATGTAACTACATGCTTGGTAATGGTAACTAGTTACTTTTGTTATTACATTTCTTATTACCTTTATATGGCGATGTCGCGAAAAATAATGAGTTGTCGTTACACACCAGCATACGAAAAATCAAAAATATATCGTTACCTATGTGCTTACCAGTACTGACAAAAATAATGAGTCTAAAAATAGATTTTCTAAAAAATAAATTACATAAAAAAAAATATTTTTTATTGTATTTTTTTTTTTAATAAAATTTGCTGGTGCGGGAATCGAACCTGGGTCTACAGATTGCCAGTCAACAGCTCTACCATCTGAGCTATATCGACATGTAATATTTAATAGATAAAAACATAATTGACCTGCTGCACACAAGTAAGCCTACTCGCCAACATACAAAAAATCAAAAACTATGTGGTTACATATATCCTTACCAGTGTTTAAAAAATATTGAGTCTAAAAATAGATTTCAAAAAATTTTCAAAAAAATCTAAGAAATTATTTTCTATTTGAAATCATGATAAAAATAAGTAATTATCAGTAACTCATTATTATATGTTTTAAAATAATACAGAAGGTAAGTTGGTGTCATTACTGGTAGTCCAAAAAATAATGATATGTCATTACCGTTTCTACACTGGGATGTAAATATGTTTTATGTTGAAATTTTTATGACGAGTCCTAAAATTACACACTAGAGAAAATTTAAATTTTTCTGAATGTATTTCCTTAAGCTAATAGTATTTGCTTAACTCCTTATTTTTAAGAATCAAGTAAGCCATCGTATAACTACTTATAATTCAACTTTTTGTAAGCATGTGTGTAAGTACTTATTATTCAAAATCTCATAACTACTTATTTCTCATTTTTTCGTAAGCGAGCGGGTAAGCGTGACTCCTTATAAAAACGACCACGCCAAACAAAAATAATGAGTTTAGACACCGAAAAATAAGTTGTGCGGAGCTATGAATTTCTATTATATAACCACTTATTTGGTAATGAAAGATTTTGCTGGGCTGTTAGAGAATTAGGCCGAAACTTTGGTCGCTGACTTGTACTTTCTAACTTAAATTATTTTTCACAGTTTTTCAGAAACCAATTTTATCAAATTTGGCCCACTCTTATATAAAACCATAACATCCAATCATTAGGCAGAAATTAAATCATATTTTAATTGAATCAAAGAAATTTTCTTAGCTGATAAATTTGAATGATAATAAACACAAATACAATAAAATAAATACCCAGGAAAAAAGGTTACAGAACACCTTATACTGCATTAGCATACACTGAGAGAATTTTCATCACTTAAGTAATGAATTTCTTCATAGTTTCAATGAAACAGGTTTGATTAAAGTCAATGTTTATGAAAAGTTCACAAAATTAATCAAACTCTTCATAAAATTAATAGGCCACTCGTCCAATGAATAAATCATTCATTCAATGAAGACCTTCATAAAATATATGAAGCAATTTTATTTACTATTATTTATTATAGTTGGTTGTTATACCCTACACCACTACGTGGAGAGGGTATTATAAGTTTGTGCTGATGTTTGTAACACCAAAAAATATTGGTCCTAGAGTATACCGATCGGCTCGGAATCACTTTTTATTTCGATTTAACGATGTCCGTCTTTCCGTCTGTCTGTCTGTCTATGCATTCTTGTGAACACTGTACAGGTCGCAAATATTAAGATATGTTGATGAAATTTTGTACACCGACTTACGTCGGCCCAAGGACGACGCCTATTGATTTTGGTTGAAATCGGTCCATGTTTAAACCTAGTACCCATATAAGGGTACCCCCGGACTAAAAAAGATATTATATAATCATATATCACCATATATAAACCTATATATACGTCCATATCTAATTTGATCCGAATATTGGAATATATAATTATATCAAGCGAGATAAGCATGTTATCTAATCTGATACAATTTGATCCGAAAAATGGGTCTATCTAACTTCATCAAATTATATATTAATACATATAATTTGATGAAGATTTTCAAATAAAATTTTAGTAAATATTGTTGAGATCACTTATTTTCATTCATATTAAATACTAATGCTTAATGTTTAGAAAAATTTTTGTTAATAAACTTGGAAATAATTGACAAAATAAAACAATACAAAAATTTGTCGGAACAAATGTCTTATAAAATAAAAAAAATAACTTTCAGAATGAATTTTTTTTCACGGAAAAAATAACTGAACTTAAACCATATTTATTTCAACATATGTTTTTCTAATTTTTATTTTTAAATTTAAAAATTGCAATTAAACTTTATAAAATTTTGTATAATAAGATATCATGTCAGATATAATTATATATGAAATTAATACAATTGTCTATTAACTTTGTTATATATTTTGATATAATATGGTTTATAAAAGCTTATATGCCATTATATATAATTATGTATGAACTATATTTGCAGATCTCTTAATATATGGCTGGAGACCAAATCGCATATGATTATATATAACGTTATATCAAACATATTTATAAAACCAAAGTGTTAATATAAATGTATATGGCTATATAAAGCCACGCATATACACATTTAAATTTATATCAAATCATATAAGATTATATGAAAACTTTTTTAGTCGGGCCCCCAAAATTTTCTTTTTTACACGCTGCAGGTCGCAAATACAAAGCAATCGGTCAATGTTTAGACCTAGTGCACATACATATAAGGGTACCCCCCCAAAGTTTACATGCTGCAGGTCGCAAATACGAAGATATTTCAATGAAATTTGGTTCGTTGACTTACATGATCCCAAGGAAAAAGTCTATTGATTCTAAATAGGATCGGTCCATATTTGGACCTATCACTTATATTTTCAATTTTCTCTTCTTTTACGATTTTATAGAACATTTTGACACAAGTCTGTTTTAACCCATTCAAATTTCGGATCCAAACATTAGTTTGCTTTAAATCAGACTGGGTATTATATAGTCGGCATGCCCGACTTTAACTTTTTTACTCGTTGTCGTTGCTAAGCTGGAGTGGATAAATAAAAAGTACTTAGCAAATGCAAAAGACGTTTGCTAAGTATCGTAGCATATTTTACGGATGTACAAAATATATCTAAAGAAAGAATTCATTAAATTAAAAAGTTTCATAAAAAAAGTTTCGAAAAAATTAATATGATTTACATACAAAAAAATTTCATTGTCCAAAATTAATAATAAAAAATTAAATAAAAAAAAATAAAAATTATAACAGATTATTCTCTCGGGAAATGACGATATTTTATAAAAAAAATTAAAAAAAGTAAATACTATTGAACAATTTCATAAATACAAAGAACATTTTCATTAAATTAGCAACAATTTTTTTTTGGGAAATTGTAGCAGGTTCCTTTAGAAGCGGTTCTAGAACCAATTGTAGAACTAGTTCTTGGACAGTGAGTCCTTACATTTTGACCCCCTGGAATTAGTTCTAGAACCTATTTCATGGAACCGGTGGTAAAAGAGCCCTAGAATAGATTCAAAGGTAACAGGTACTAAAAAAGTTGCTAGATAAATAAGAAGTGCGCCTTTAAAAAACTGTATACATACCACTGTGTAATCGACGTGTTAAAACAAAAATAATTTATATTTTGGAATATATACTTCCAAACCACCTATTTATTGGTTTTCCCAGCGTTCTGCCAACGTTGACAATTTTGTTCCCCTATTGCTTTTTCCGGTGCTTTTTGCACAGCAGGTTTAGACTAATGACGTTATTATTTGGGAATGGGAAAGCACTTTTTGCCAGTACTTGTACCACCTGTTAAAGTATCTTGCCATCGCTTTCCCATTTTTATTTTTCTGACTGGGTATTTAACCCTCTAATGCTCTATTTTTTGTTTGCGGTAATATTTAAACTATATATTTGGCATTGAAAATATACTATTGAACAAATGTCAAAATTATAATTTATCGCTTTATTTAGCACGCATACGTATCTAGAAACCCAGTATTCAAATATTTTCGGTTTTTTCTATAAATACCACTATCAGTAAAATAAAATTACGCACCGAAAATTGTTGATCAATTGTTGTTATTTCAGAAGTTATGGCGATTTTCGCTTTTTGAAAATTACGAAATTTGGCGAATTTTGCACTAAACATCAATAGATTTTGACGAAATTAGTCTTGCTTACTACTACTTACTATATACTCTGTGTTTAATTTCAAAAAAATCTGTTGGCTAGTTTTTGAGTTAGAGAGATATTCGTAAGACGTATCCTGCGGTTATCCTGTGAGTTCTGAAGAAAAATTTTTAACTGATTTTACAATTAAAGACTCTAAACTAGTTGTATTATTATCCACAATGTACGCGAGATCGTAAATCTATTTTTTGTGATTTTTTCAAATATTCTTTTCTTTTTTAAAAAGTTAATTTTTCCAAATTTACTAAATTTTCATTTTACATGCTTCTCGCTTGAAAACCGTTCCTTTTACAAAAAAAAAGTTTGAAGGCAGAAAAGTGGGTAATTAAGTTTTCTATGGATATAATACAACTTGTTTAATAAAATACTGTTATTTAGCCAAAAACTATTTAAAATTTGAAGGGCATTAGAGTGTTAAACAAATGAAGTCATAATCTACATTTGTGACAGCGCATAGAGAAAGGGACCTAAGGGTAAAAAATCAATTTTTTTTTTTTTTTGTGGACAACATCTGAGCATCGAATGAGACCGATCCCATGCTCTCCTGACCTTAGGTACCTTTATATCCTTAGGACCCTTTCTATTTTGCGCGTCACATTTACATTATCTGTCACAATGTTCATATTTTACCTAAATTTTAATTAAAATCGGACATATTTTCTTTGGTCGTACTAGGGTTTGAATTCTGGCCGTCAGATTGGCAGGTGGCCATCTAAAAATGTAAATAAATAATAACAGCCGGATAGCATTACTAAGCTAGTATTGAAAAATTTGTTGGAACTAAATACTGTATCGAGTTATTTTTGAAAAATTCTACCACTGAGATTTTAAAATGAAAATTTTTAAATTGAGTAAATAATATTTGTCAATATCGTGAAAGTGCTATCAAACTAAATTAATTTTACAGAAAGAAGATGAAAAACAGTTTTATTGAAAAATTATCACCAGACTGCCGCAGTTTCGTCTCATCCAAAGACTCTTCAATGGTTAGTTTATGTATCAATTGATCAAAGTATTGTATTTTTAATTGTTAAATTATCTGAGAATTGAACCGGCAGCCCTTTACACAGGCCATGCCTCGTAGCATCACCTCTTAACGAAATACACCACTGTCGGCACAGCGATGAGTGTGGCTAATTAAAGTTTTGTCAGTCACAGCCTACACATTGTATGTTTGTAATCAGCAGAGCCAAAATTAACTACTACATGAGCAATGTATTTTTCAATTGGAAAATTGAAAAAAGTTGTATGATTTTTGAGTAAAAAAAATAATGTGTGTATTGAAATGGACGATGAGACTTATGTTAAAGCAGACTTAAGTACCCTGCCAGGTGGACAATTTTATACTGAATTTATAGCAGAGGAAGTTTCGGCGGGTATATGACTTAATTTTTGTTGGCGGCGTCCCACTTAGAAGTAATAAATTACAACAATATCAAACACTCTGCCTTCCTTTATTGCATTTTTGGAAGGGAAAAAGAGAGCCAAGCTATAAATTGTGCTTCTTGTTCTGCAGTGTTTCTAAAATCATGTAAATTTTTTGTTGCGAACAAGTTATTATTGTTGTTTGTGTGCGTTTTTATAATTTTGTGTAGATTCGCTAATTGGAATTATCGATATCCACGTTAAAGAAGAAACTTTGTATAATAAAACCGCGTACTCAGATTTTCATGACGTCAGGCGCCCTTTTAAAATGGCTTAAAATTTTCAAAGAAAGGAAATTTTTGGCAACCCTTTTTTCAGTAATTTTACACATTCTATGATGTTGATATGGGTATCAAATGAAAGAAGAAAATCTATACAGTTTAATAAAAGCTTTTTTTTTCTAATAAAACAAAGACTATCGAAAACATTTCTTTCTTCAAACTTTTTTGTCAAAACTGACATTATCATGTAATGTAAAATGCTTTTCATATACATACCTGTTCTATGTATTTACAAAAAAAGGAAATAAATTAATGCTTTGCCAGTACTAAATAATCTTTTTAAACAGTCGGTAATTTATTGTACCCTTATGGTAATTGTTCTTGATAACAAAACTTCCTTAAATTTAGGGGGTTAGTGTAATTTTTATTATAAATATTTGCCGTTAGGTATTACACACCTTTTTCGAATTTCCATATTAAATTGTAACCTAAGCTTTGAATTTCTTCGTTTATTAAATTATTTATTTCATTTCCATATTAGCATTTTACTTAAGTGTCGAAAAATTTTCTATGCAATATATTTTATTAAAAAAAAATCTCAGACAAGAAACAGCTTATGAAACACTTTGCTTAAACTCAAAAAATAAACTGAAATCGCCCTGGGCTTGATTTGCAAAATATTTTAAGCGGTCATTAACATTACAAATCACAAAAAAGTATAAAAAATAGAATTATGACGTCTATATAAAATATCTTAAAGCACGCACAGGAAATACACATTAATACAAACGAATATCTAGCAAAAAAAAGGTCGGTAAAAGTTCTACAAATCTAGTTAGTACAGAGAAAAAACAGATTCGTGCTGATAACTGAATTTGTTCCCTATCGAACAATTTCGGTTGGGGTAAGCAAATTTTTCGCTTTTGATGAAAAAACAAAAATAGCTAGGACAACAGCAATTTGCCTGTGATAAGAGAATTTTGGATAACTCAACTAGAATTATATAGCAAGAACTTAACATTCAACTGTCAGCACGAATGCGTTTCCTGGGTGTATGTTTACATCTCAAATGTGCGTGTTTATTCATGATAAACGTGTTTTACATATTTCTACACTTACACGTAGAAACTATGACACAAATTAATGACATTATGTAATTTTCGAAACAAGGATAATAAATATTTTGATACGTCACTTATTTTAGTTTTATTTTAAAGGAAATTAGCAGAACATAAAATTAAAGTAGTTTTAAAATTGCTTTTAAGGTATTAAATTTTCTGAAACAAAAACATGTTCCAAAGTCAACAACAGTTTTCCGTTTTGTTTAACTTTTTTAAAACAAGTCATTTGTTACATTTTCATAATTCGCTTAAGGCAATTTACATTTTTTTTTTTTAGCTAGTTCAACTGTAATCCTTTATTACACATGGTAAAAGTGAAAAATGACAGGTTGAAATAACACAGGCTTACTTGAAAAGAAACCTTTAACCCTTTATGCATTTGATTTAGATGGGCAGATTATTATACCCTACACCACTATGTGGTCAGGGTATTATAAGTTTGTGCTGATGTTTGTAACACCAAAAAATATTGGTCGTAGGCCTACCTTATAGTATACCGATCGGCTCAGAATTTTTTTTTTATTTCGATTTAACGATGTCCGTCTGTCTGTCTGTCTGTCCATGCAATCTTGTGCGCACTCTACAGGTCGCAAATATTAAGATATTTTGATGAAATTTGGTACGCAGACCTATGTTGGCCCAAGGACGAACAAGTTTGATTTTGGTGAACATCGGTCCATGTTTAGACCTAGTGCCCATATAAGGGTCCTACCAAAATTATATTGTTTATACGCTGCAGGTCGTAAATATTAAGATATTTTGACGAAATTTGGTACACAGACCTATATTGGCCCAGTAACGCAGCCTATTGATTTTGGTGAACATCGGTCCATGTTTAGACCTGGTGCCCATATAAGGGTCCTACCAAAATTATACTGTTTATGCTCTGCAGGTCGATAATATTAAGATATTTTGATGAAATTTGGTACACAGACCTATATTGGCCCAATAACGCAGCCTATTGATTTTGGTGAATATCGGTCCATGTTTAGACCTAGTGCCCATATAAGGGTCCTACCAAAATTATACTGTTTATACGCTGCAGGTCGCAAATATTAAGATATTTTGATGAAATTTGTTACACAGACCTATGTTGGCACAATAACGCAGCCTATTGATTTTGGTGAACATCGGTCCATGTTTAGACCTAGTGCCCATATAAGGGTCCCACCAAAATTATATTGTTTATACGCTGCAGGTCGCAAATATTAAGATATTTTGATGAAATTTGGTACATAGACCTATGTTGGCCCAAGGACGAAGCCTATTGATTTTGGTGAACATCGGTCCATGTTTAGAACTAGTGCCCATATAAGGGTCCCCCCAAAATTAGCTTGGTTACAAACTGCAGGTCGCAAATATTCAGATATTTTAATGAAATTTGGTGCGCTGACTCACATTATAGAAAATTTTGACACAAGCCCCATTTTAACCCATTCGAATTTCGGATCCAAACAATACACCAGACTGGTGTAGGGTATTGTATAGTCGGCATGCCCGACTTTAACCTTTTTACTCGTTTTAAGTTAAATTTGTAGTAGAGTTCAGACAAGGCACCGAGATTAACATTTTAGTAAAGATAGGAAGAGTGTTTTAATAGAATCTTTAGAATTTTAAAAGTTTACATAGAAAGTATCTGAGGACACTCAAAAGAAAATATTATAGGAATTTAGAAATTTTAAAACGACAAAAAATCCTTAGAGCTTTGAAATTACACTGGCTTACAGCCATTTTTTTGAACTGAATTAATTTTTTTTACAGATAAGACTAGTTTTACAAATTTTTTACTTAAATTTAGATTTGTTAAATTTAACAAAAGAATTTGCTAAAATCAACAAATTTTATTTTAAGCCAAAACACAGGAATAAATTTTGTTAAAGTAGAAAATTTTTCTGTTCAGCCAACAGACTTATTATTTTGAGTGTACGTCTAAACGGAACTCAATAGGATTTGTCCTTGAGGCCAAGTAAATATCTTTATATTTGCAACCTATTGTGTACCTACTCATTTGATCAGTACATGTACTAATTTTTGGATAAGTATACTGATGAAAAAATTGTGCACGGATTTGCACTGATTTTTTTTTGAAATTTGTACTGATTGTACTGATTTTCAACATTAAAAAAAAATTTTTTTTTGTAGTAAGAAAAATTAAAATACAAATTCAAATATAATTGAGCCCCGTTAAATCGAATTAAATTTTTGTCTAAAGTGAATTAATTCAATTATTATCCAAATCAAGTGAATTCGTTCAATTTAACTGCAATAACTGCAATAATGATTTAAGAATTATCAAATCAAGTGAATTAATTCACTGACGAATGTGTTAATTTTTTATAAATCAAAAAATGAATTCGCTTAATTTATAAACCGTTCAATGTGAACTGTGAACGGATAATTTCACTCAACCGTTCAAAGATTTAAGAAATATTTTTCGGTTCAGTGATTTAAAAAAAATCTTCCCCTCACTAACTTTAATCAAATTTTTACCGTTTTTTTGTTAAAAAAATAAAAAACGAAAAGATGTTCAATTGCGAATTGTTAGGATGTGAAAAGAAAATTCCAATTGTCCATACAAATATTCGGTTGTAGTAACCGAAACGGTTGATAGAACGATTGCTATAGCATTGTTCGAATTTTATGTTTATTTTGAATGTGAAAAATATATTTTTCAAATTCAATGTAAATAGATTGTCATAAATTATTAACCCATAAAGGCATATTCTACTGATGATGGGTCTGTAGCGGGATCCAAAATACGTATTCTACCCTGCTGGCCTTATCGAATTTTTTCAATTTTTATTCTCTGTAATTTACTTGTAAAATTTCTTGAATTTGTGATCAATACGCACTCACAATATATTTTCCATAACCGATTAAGGTTTATTTAAAAAGTAATAGGTAAAGTTTTATTTTCAATTGAAGAATCAATTAAAATACATTAAAACATATTGTTTGACTTTTTTTGTCTGTCAATAAAAAACAAACTACTAAAAAATATGTATCGTCTGTAGGAGTTGTTATTTGCAGTCACATATTCTATTTTTAGATTTCTATTTTTAGAAAAAATAATTTAAATAATTTCGTTGTTTTCTGTTTTAAAACAAAAATAGAAATATTTTCGGTTTTATTTTTTGTTAAAATAGTTTGTTTTTATACAAAATTATTTCAATTCAAATTACAAGAAATTCTTTACTCATACACACAAACATAGCCAATAAAAATATGAACGTATGTGTTGTTTATGGTGTAGTGTTTTAAAAATTAAACAAAAAAAAACTTTCAAATTTGAAAAAACAAACCACAAAATCGTATTTTTTTACGTTTTGTCAGTTAAAAATTGATGATTGTGTTAATAGACTTTTCAATTATTTTTATTTCTTTTATGGATTGTTTAAACAATGTTTGAAAATAAATAACAAAATTGTTTGTATATAATGAAAAATCAGTAGTCCTTTTTTTTAATTGTGTTTTCAATTAATTTAATATGTATTTTAGTTTGTTTTTAAGGATAAAATATTGTGAGTGCGTTTATAACATAGTTTTTATTTTTAAAACTCAATGACTGATTCAGCAGATATTTTTAATTACGTGATGGACAATTTTTTCAAACGCAGACTTTAATACCAGTAAGATATTTTAACGGAGTTTTAAGACAAACTGGCTGATGTATTCCTGCTTGGGTTTTGAAAATCCTATGTGTGTTCAAAATTCCATCGTGTTTTCACTGAAGATCTCGTTATAACTGTCGAAATCTTCTTGAAACATAATGGTATGAACATCAGAAGTATTGTTTTTATTGTATATTTTGGATATTAAAGTTGATTTCGTATAGGCGGGGATCAGAAAGGATTTCTATTCTTCAGTGAAAAGGCAATAGAACCTGCTGTGGACAACCAAAAGATTTCCCAAAGTAATCCATAATACTAAAAAAAGTCTTCAACGCGCAGCCTGTGAATACATCAGCAAGTTCATCTGAAAAGCGCGATAAAATGTCTGATTGATTTCACTTACTTTCTTACATAATTTCACATAGTAAAATATTACGTATATGTGTAAATATTTTTAGAATATACGAAATATCCCAGCAATAAAAATTGTAAGTAATGCTTTACAACTACTTCTTTCAATGCTTCACAAGTATCCGTTAGTGTATTTTTACAGTCTTTTTAGAAGTTATTCTGAACAACTTCAAAAAATCACTTCTTTCATTGCTTCCAAAATATCCGATAGTATATTTTTACAGCTTTTTTAGAATTACTTCTGAACAACATCCAAAAAATCACTTAAGTATTGCTTCTAAAGAGTAATTGCTCTAAAAGTGATCCTAAAAAGTGATTTTGGTATCATTTGGCATTTCCAAACACAGGGTCCCGGGTTCGATTCCCGGCGGAACCAATATTTAAAAAAATTTTTTTTTATTCCATTAACTTTTTTTTAGTAAAGGATTTTTCAACAGGGACGCTACAAAAGTAGGAATACAGGGACAGCAAACGACGCCATATTTCTTGCCGCTCTTTTGACATTTCTCTTCAGTAAGGTTTGCTATTTCATGATGGAAATATATACGAGCCAACAGCGAGTCGAAATTATTAAAATTTACTACAGAAATTCGGAAATTTATGGTCGTCATAATCGTCCTAGCAGATCAACAATTGAGCGTCTAGTGGTAAAATTTGAATCCACAGGCACAGTACAAAATGTTCCCGTACCAGTGAGACAAAGAAGTGCCCGTAGTGTCGAGAATATTGCTGCCGCTGAGGCTTCAGTTGAAGAAAGCCCAAATGTGTCTCTCACACGTCGTTCTCAAGCGTTGGGCATCTCTGTGACGTCGTTGTGGCAAATTTTGCGAAAGATCTTGGCCTACATCCTTACAAGATCAAATTGACGCAAGAACTGAAGCCGCTTGACCACCAGAAGCGTCGTATGTTCGTGAATTGGGCTGAGCAACAACTTGAAAATGATTCGGATTTTCATCGAAAAATCATCTTCAGCGATGAGGCTCATTTCTGGCTGAATGGCTTCGTCAATAAACAAAATATGCGTTATTCGTCCGACAGCAATCCACACGTACTCCATGAGTCATCATTGCATCCTGAAAAAATTACTGTTTGGTGCGGTTTATGGGCCGGCGTCATTGGGCCGTACTTCTTCCGTGATGATCAAGACCGGCACATTATTGTGAATGGGAATCGCTACCGTTCAATGATAACCGAATATTTTTGGCCCCAATTGGATGATATGGACTTGGAGGACATGTGGTTCCAACAGGACGGCGCCACAAACCACACAGCGAATGTCACATTCAATTTATTGCAAACCAAGTTTGGAGAACGTGTTATCTCACGAAATGGTCCAGTCGATTGGCCGCCTCAGTCGTGCGATTTGACGCCGTTGGACTATTTCCTGTGGAGCTACGTCAAATCTATGGTCTATGCCAACAAGCCAGCGACGATTGATGAACTTCGTACGAATATCGAACGTGAAATTGCAGCAGTATCGGCCGATTTATGCTTGAAAACCGTCGAATATTGGGTTCAGCGTCTGGACTTCTGCAAGCGTGCCCGTGGTGGCCATGCAAAAGAGATCAATTTCTATACATAATGGCATCGAGAGTACTTTCACAGGAATAAAGAATTTCATTGATATCTTGTTTTATTTGTTTTATTTCAAAAAACTTTTGTAGCGCTCTTATTGAAAAACCCTTTATTTAAAATTAATTCGTTTAAATTCAATATTTTTTGTAATTTTTTAAAATATGTGTATATAAAAAAAATGGTGAGAAATTGCTTTTTATGCACCTGTAAAAATAATATGGAGTGCACCTTTTACACTTGCTTAATAAGTACTTTTATTGAAGAGAATAAGGAACAATATCTCGCAGTAACAAAGTGGTGTTTTTATCCCAGTCAACTTTCATATCAAAGAATAGCTCAGCCGTAGAGCGCTAGACTAGCAATCGTGAGGTCGCAAGCTCGATACCCGGTGGCGGCAATAAAAAAATAAAAAAACATTTTGTAAAATAAAAAAAATATAATTTTTTTTGTGAAGAATTTATTTTTTTAAAATTTAATTGGTGAAAAAGAGCTTCCTTTGCACTCCTTCAAAAAGTACTGAAAAAATGTTGAAGTGGGAGTACACCTCTCCTATGACAACTCAATGTTAAAATCATTAGTGTTTATGTTAAAAAAGAAGTACATCTAGATTATCAATTGTGGTGCTTTTTCTACTGCTTCGGCATCTCTTAATAATATTTTTCTAACACAAATATATTCGCGATTTAAAATTACACATTTTTGGCAGTTTCAACATTAAAATTCAATTTTAGAGTACGCCATGCAATTGAATTTCTGACGAGGTATAATATTGGTCTTAAGTATTTTTTTTTCATATACCGAAAAGTTTTCGAATAATTTAGAATATTGAAATTCTTGCAAATTCCAAAAAAAAATTTCAGGCCATAAGAATTCATAATCCGCTTTAAGAGTTAATTTTGGTGAAACGCCCTAAGGAACATGTCAATGTGGTTGGGCCGGTCCTTAGGGGAGTATCAGGGACCGGCCTTATGCAGCCAGAGCACTAGTTGTTCGGTGTAAAAACTGTCAGTTTCCAAAAATCAACTTATGACAATTTTAGATATGAAAAAATAGCGGATAATTCTTACCCGAATTTCATATCACTTAACTAAGACAAAACTTTGCGCATTAAGTGGGTTAAATCCTCGTATATATTTTTTTGAATGTTTTTATTTTAATTTTTCCTAGGAAAGTTTAACATTTTTCATAGGAAGTTACTCAACTGTAACTCATGGAATATGCAGATGAAATAATATTCATAATTATGTATAAGTAATTATGCTAATGAAAATGAAAGTTTAGCTTTGCTAAACAAGCTGTTAAATATTTTAATATTCACCAAATTTGATATCTAAATATTAAACACAAAAAAAAATATTACGAATCCTAATTTTTCAAAACATTTTAATTCAAAACTCGTAACCTTAACATATGTCCTCAAAAACCAGTAGGAGTAGAAAAGGATAATTTATATTAATCTACATCGAAATGACATTATGATTTAATCAGTGGGTGAAAGTAATTTGCACTGACTTGATTTATTAAAACCATGTAAAGCAAACTAAATATGAAATACCAACAACTGTTACTCATATTAATTTTAATTAAATAAAAAAAAGGAATTATGGAATTCACAGTTCGTACTATTTTAAGTAGTGAATTAGTATCTATATTAAATTTGACAAGTTTCTATGGGTTGATCTTTAAAAACCATGATATTTTAAAACGTGCTAACGTTAGTACTTAAACTGTGAATTCCTTGAAAAACAAACATTTTGTAACTTACATGACTGCTATATCAAATTTATCTGACGTCATAAGATTTACTGTAATTAACTTTAAATATCAAATTACATTGAACTTTATGCATACGCATTAGGGTTTTCAAATTTGGACAAGTTTTCAAATTATTTACTCGCTTCCTTACTTTTGTTTGTGATGTTCCAAAAAACAAGACCTCACTTAAAAAACAAGACCTCGCGAACATAAGTAGTTAAGCATGTAGAAGTTTACACCATGTTTCAAAATATTTTTAAAAAGTCTTAAAACATCGTTTCCTCACGATTTCCTTAGGCAAATTTAATAAGTGTCTTTGAATGACTTTAGATGGTAATAAATAAATGAAGTGATAATTTATAATCAAGTTGATGTTTATGAGTGTTTAGAGAACTAAATGCAATATTTAACTCTTGAATAATCAACACTGTCTTTAAATTTTGTTTTTAAGAAAAAATCAGGGAGCTGATTTTTACAAAAAAAAAAAAAAAAACAAAGAATAAAATCTGGATAGGCACATACCTTTAACGGATTATTTTTCACAATTTGTTAAATAAGTTTTGAAATTGTAGCACATTTAATGCCTTTAATGAAACGAATAGAAATCGATAGTTTCCCTAATACACATGTAATTTTGACATTTGAAATGTAAATAAATAACATAGCAAAAACATGTTTAACATTGCTTGAGCAAATTAATTAAGAAACTTAATGTTAAAGAAACCTCATCATGCCATTGCATGATTTTTGGCCATATTATAAAAGTGCATGGAATTTAATTTCCTAAACTACAAATAAATTTAAAGTACATGTTAACTTTCTATATAATTTTTTTGAAAGCATTACCAATTATATGAAGCACCTCCTACTTGGCTAAAAAAAAGTGGGGGCTACCTCTTGTTAGTAAGTGCAAGAATTTAATTATGGTTATTACAGACAACAAGCTCGAAAATTATTACTATTTTTTTTATTATTTTTTCTGTGTTAACGATTGTTGCATGTTTGTTTATTTTACACGCCAATATTGCATTAGCAGCCATCCTTATGCAATAATATTTCACAACTTCATTAGTGTTGCATATAATTCAATGCAGCTAACAGCTGTGGGTGCTGCTGCAAATTTAATAAGTGTCTTTGAATGACTTTAGATGGTAATAAATAAATGAAGTGATAATTTATAATCAAGTTGATGTTTATGAGTGTTTAGAGAACTAAATGCAATATTTAACTCTTGAATAATCAACACTGTCTTTAAATTTTGTTTTTAAGAAAAAATCAGGGAGCTGATTTTTACAAAAAAAAAAAAAAAAAAACAAAAAAAAATATCAATCTCACCAAAAGTTTTGCTAACATTAAGTCGATTGCAAATGAAAAAACCCTTGCTAAAATCAATAAAACTTTTTGCTGAATTGAATCTTGTGAGAAATTCTACCTCAGTTAATTTATTTGCTGAAAATTTAAGTCCAAAAATTCTGTTTCTGTTATTCTTTCGAACATTATTTAAGAAACTTCGTAAAATATAAAAATGTCAAGACTTCCTCATTAGTACACACAAATTATTTTGAAGATAAAATTAACTAAAAATACAATTAAAAACCAATAAAATTCAGTTAAAAACCGGTCTACTGACATTTGCATTTAATTGACCATTTTTTTTATTTGTTTTTGACTATCAGTAATTGACTATAAGAAACCGTAAAATCAACTTAAAGTTAATTTATTTTTACTAGAAAAATAACAAACAAAATGGTGCGAAGAACTAAATTTATATTTGATTTTACTAAAAAACTTTAAATAAAAACAATTCAAATAATTGTATTGTTGTTTTTTTATTTAAACAACTTTTACTACAAAATACCTTTTTATACCCTCCATCCCACTCTGAAGGAGGGTATATATCATTTTGTCATTCCGTTTGTAACTCATCGAAAAAAAATCTGGGACATAAAAAAAATATATATTTTTGATCGTTATCAATAGCGAGACCGATATAGCCGTATCCGTCTGTCTGTTGAAATGTTAATTTTTAGTCAAAATTTTTGTCCAATTTCTTAAGCAGTTTGGTATGGGAAATGGGCATATTTGGTCCAGACGTTTAAAAGTTATGAATGAAATTGCAAAAGCACCTATGGAATTTTCCATTTTAACATGCAAAAATATATTAAATGTGTTTTGTTGTTGTTACTGAATAAGAAAATATACATACACCCAGACCTTGAAAGAGATAATTCTTTTTTTGAATTTATATGCATAAAATTGGATTCATTTTATAAATTACTGAATAATTCATAATTCCTTTTGTATATTTACGGGTTAAGGGGATTTAAAAAATGTCTAAGTTCTTATGTACAACTCCTATATGGCGGGAAATTGTACATATCCAAAATAAAAAGAAATGGTGGTTTTTGTTTTTTAACTATATAAAAAATGGGGGTTTTTATTTAACCTTAAGTTAAATTTTAAACTCTAGGGTTTGCACAATTGAATTTGAGGGTAAGTATTTAGAAAATCAAGGTAAGTTCACTAATTTACAATTTTTATTTTCTTAAGAGAATTTTCTTTAAATTTCACAATTTCAGAAATTTAGGGTTAAATTTTTACTTTAGATTTAAGTTTTAACATTAGCTTTACGTTTTAACGTTAGATTTAAGTTTTAATTTGGGTTTAGGTTTTACTCTCACTACTTTCAAAACCTGCGACACGATCAAGAGACATTGAATAAAGTGAGATAAGATTTGTTCCTATTTGTGTTGATTCAATTTTGATTCGATTGAATAATTTGGACGTATGTTGGCTTTAGAGGCACCTCACCGATTGATTCTAAATTCTTACTACTGATATAATTCTATTTTGGGGGCCCGAAGAAATTTTTTTTTTCACCGAAAAGCCTGTATGGGGAGTTACTTCGGTTTAAAGTTTAAAAATGAACTTAACTACATTTTCTTCATTTATGATAGGGTTGGAACAATATGTACACCATTGGAAAGGTAATAAAAATATCTTTAGGATAGCATTTTTTTGTTGACCCATTATGATTCGGCGTAGGAATTATAATTTTTTTGTTTTATTAATGTTTTTATTCCATAAAAAAACCTATACAAGAACAAAAATTGTGCTTATTAGTTTGTTATCAAGACGAAAAGCTTTCATTTGATATATAGATCAAGTTTTTATCACTTCAAATACCGAAGATATTAGAGGTCAAAATCGTGAGATTTTTTTTCTTTCAAAGTATGGCTAACTTTTGACAAATGAAAAATCTCAATACCGACAATAGGTTTAAAATGTGTTTACTCCCAAAATATGTTCGATTCCCGATGAGTTAATTCAGTATAATTGTTGGTTAGGGTCAAAGTTGTATCTTTTGTACCATCTGCAAAAAAATTAGGTTTGACTTCTAATATTTTCGGTGTTTGAAGTGATAAAATTTGAACTACATCTCAAAAGTTTTTAATCTTAATAAGTAAAAATATGTGGTAGTATACGATGGTTTTTATTAAAACGGTTTATTTTAAAAAATCTTAAAAATAAATCTCATTCGCCGGTAATGGGTAAACAAACAAAAAAAAAATTTCGTCCATAAGATATTTTTACTATCTTTCCAATGGTATATATACATATATTGTTCCAATCCGACTATAAATGACTTAGATTATAGCTAAGTCCATTTCCAAACTTTGCACAGAAATAAACTCCCTACAGAGGTCTTTCCGCGGATTTTTTTTTTCAAATCAGTTTGAAAAGTACTACATCGGGGTAAAAAAAATTCACTGAAATCAACTTATTGCAAAATTGAGATTTAAAATACGAATTAAGGAATTGTATTTTTAAAGGTCTGCACACATCTATATGAATAACATAAGCAGTGTTGCCACTTTATGGGTAGGGCATGGATGACAGCAATTATTAAATTGTTTAGTTTTTCACTTAAATTTCAATTCAAATGAATGAATTGAAAAAGTTATCAAATTTGTAAATAAAAAAATATATTATACATAAAAAAAGAATTTAATTCATAAACTAGCCAATAGATAGTGGGTCTATAAATACAACTTAGCAATTACTTCAAAGCATTGTTGGTAGCAGAAACGGTGCGATTATCGGTGATTATTTCGGTTACAGTATTTTAAGGATAACTGTATTTCGATTATTTCGATAACGGTATTTTAAGGTTAACTGTATTGCAATTATTTCGATAATGGTATTTTAAGATAACCGGTATTCAGTTATTTCGGTGCATTCCGCAAATTATTTTTTTACAAAAAAAACAAAGTAAAGTAAAATAAATTTATTAACTAACCCCTCAATTCATAACTGCTTTGTAAAGTTATAGCAGGTTTACAAAACGTCATTTTCATACAAAATTTGTTCAATAAACCTCCTATAATTTTACAAAGCGTTTATGAATTTAGGGGTAAGTGTATGTAAAATTCACAATTACGACGTGGATTTATAAAAAGTTTAAGACTAAAAAATAATGGTGTTGTAAGGATAATGGTATTGCATTAATTTCGATACTGGTATTATAAATGTATCGATATTTGAATCTAGAACAGTATTTTAGCGATAGAGCCTACCAACCCTGCCTCAATGTATGTAATTACTTTTGGCTTATGAATGACTTAACATCTAATTCATCCGTTGACTTGTAGAAGAGCGTGAAATATTAATAAAAATAAAAATTTTAGACTACTCGCAAACTGACTAAAATTGTGAAGTTTGCATAAAAATTCCAATATCTATTTTTTATTCATACGAGTTAATGAGTTGATTCACAGCGACTGATCCTCCACGAATTAAACCGATACATCAGGAAAGTGTATTAATCTATACATGCTTTGAAATTCTTTCGTTATACAAATAAGTTATTAACGTACACAAAAAAATCGTTACCAAGTAATTAAGAAAATTTCAACTAATAAAGTTTTATCGAATAATTTATTACCTTGTATATGTCAAAAAACATTATTTTAGTTGAAGTGCTCCCAATTGCTTGCCAAAGATTTTTTTGTGTGTATTTAAAAAGCGCAAATAAAACTTGATTTTTGAAAGACTCTAAAATAAGATTATTTTTAAATCGTTCACATGTGATCATAACTGACTCCTATTTACAAGCTGACTCTTATTTGCAAGTGTTTTGTTCTAAAGTTAATTTTTTCTCTAAATTTAATGAAGATTCATATGAGACTTAAAAGTTCATCATAAATGCTGCATATTTAAGGAACTTTTCTTTGTAATAATATAACGCCCAGAACGATGGGACAATTGAAATGGCCAAATCACTTTTTTTTAAGTTTACTGATGAGGTTATTACCTTCTTTCGGAGTTCAAATTGTAATATAGAAGTGGTTGCTTTTGGGACAATTTCAAACAAAAATAATCGGTGTTAGAATTGACAGTAGAAGGGGTGGTAGAGGAAAAACAGCTATTGTGCAACCGATTCTTTGGAACAGAAAATTTTCCTGGGTAGTTAGTAGGTATACTTGATATAGACGTTTTACTAATTTTTCTACTAATTTATTTTTTTTAGTGTACTTTCAAAGACAAATTGTAAAATTTAATTGATAATGTTAAAAAATTTGATTAAGATCAATAATAAATTCATATTTTTAAGATACAAAATGCATATTTTTCGATTTTAAATACATAATTTATGTAAATAAAACACGATTATGACTGCTTAAACTTCCGAGCCCTAGTAATGAGTTTAGCCACTAAATGCATATGTGGTCAAAATTAATTCAGCCCTTCCACTCAAATATCAAAACTCTTCAAACTTACCACAAAAAGTGTCCTAACTATTAAAAATGTTTCGCAGGATAACATTACCGGTTTGAAACATAGCAAAATTGACTACTTACTTTTTGCTTTTATAGAGTTCAAAATTTAATGCTTTTGGCTGAAAATCGCAGCAAAGGGAAATATTCAAACCATTTTGCTATTTATTTTCAAACATTGTTTAAACAATTTATAAAAAAAATAAAAATAGTTGAAAAGTCTGTTAAAACAATTATCAATTTTCAACTGACAGAACGTAAAAAAAAATTTGATTTTGTGGTTTGTTTTTTCATATTTAAAGGTTTTTTTTTTTGTTTGAATTTTCAAAACACTGCACACACAACACACACGTTCATAGTTTTATTGGCTATGTTTGTGTGTATGAGTAAAGAATTTCTTGTAATATGAATTGAAATAATTTTGTATATAAACAAACTATTTTAACAAAAAAGAAAACCGAAAATATTTGAATTTTTTATTTTAAAACAGAAAAAAACTAAATTATTTAAATTATTTTTTCTAAAAATAGAAAATTGAAAATAGAACATTTGACTGAAAATATCAATTCCTACAGACGATACGTATTTTTTTGTAGTTTGTTTTTTATTGACTTGTACAAAAAGTTAAACAATATGTTTCCATGTATTTTATTGATTGAAAACAAACTTTATCTATTACTTTTCAAATAAACCTCAATCGGTTATGGAAAATATATTGTGAGTGTATAAATTAGGAATACCCGACGGAACTGATTTTTAGAAATTTTGAAAATTAGGGATGAGGAATTTTGAAAATTGAGATCTAGGGATTCCAGGATTTTTCGGGATTTGGGTTTCGTGATTCTTTTGAGACATTATAAATAAATCGCTGAAATAAGCTCTACTAATTTAGTAATTGATTACAGATCTTATTATTTACATCTTGTAGTATGATAAAATAAACAAATAAAACAAAATATACACTCATAAAAATAAGTATGTAAAAGTAGCAGCAAAAGCTGCTAAAATTAGCTAAAAACGTTCTGCGATAAAAAGTGCTGAAACCAGCAGAATTTGTTTGCTAATATTTGCTAAATTTCTAAAATATTAGTAAAAGTGTAAAACTGATTGAAAAATTTGCTCAAAAATGCATTTTAATTAAAATTGTATTTCTGAATAAAAATTATTAACAAAACTAATTAAATACTAAAGTAGACTAAATTAAATACTAAAGTACCATCAAAATTTTGTTTGATTTCAATTCGGTAGAAACTACGGAAACTTTGGTTGTTCAAAGTCAGATAAATTATACCTTTTTTTATTTTTTTTTAAATGAAAATCAGGAATAAAATCCAAATGTTCCCATAAAGAATCTGTATATGAAATATAACACAAATCGGGAGAATCTCGTTTAATTTTATTTTTTTTTAAATCCCATTGAATTTGTGATATGTATAACACTTTTAATTTTCTTACCGCTTTTATTTATTTACGGTCACTGCTTTAATATTGCTATACAAATATCTAAAAAAAATACATACCTGAAATGAAAAGAAAAGAAAAAAAATGTTAAATTAAATAAATCTAATGCATAAAATTAAACTGAATTGGCATTTCTATTCTTTTACTTGACATTTTTTAAATAAAGAAAATATAAATTCTCAAGGTTATTTAAAAATGTAAACAAAACTCCCTGAAGAGTTTTATATAATTTTTAAAAAATAAAAATTGTTCAAGAAAAATGCGTAATACTTATTTATTATTCAAAATAGTATAACAAGTGCAGCTTATCAAAGTCACGACCATTTTTGTTATAATATCTACGCGAATAAAATATATTTTGAAAGCAAAAAACATACTTACGGTGGCATAAACAACAACCTCAAGACAAATATGCTTTAAAAAAAAAAAACAAACAAATTTCAACATTGATAATCTCAAAGGGGTATACATAATAGCGATTTTTTAAAGGACATACTGTTACATGAAACTTATGCATAACCAGAAACTTGTGTAAAACTTTCACATAATTTTAGCATTTTTATTAAATTAAATATCTATAAATATTTTGATCTGTTAATAAGTATATCAGTTACACCATCTTGCCATGGCATTTAGAATGTCTTTAAAAGGACTTAAACAATAAAGACATAATAATTTGCATATTATATTAAGCCCTTTTCGTCTGCCTATATTTTCACTTACCAAACGATGTTTGATGTTATTGTATACAACATAGTGTGTGTATAAATTCACTCATAGAAAATATGTGAGCTAAAATTGGGAGTTACTTAGATACGGATTTCGTCAAGTTTTTAGTTGTGTTATATATTGTAAAAAACACTCCATAGAGACGAATTCATTCATGGGAATATTTTCTTACCCCTCACTTTATAAATGCTTTGTAAAGTTATAGCAGGTTTACAAAACGTAATTTTCATATAAAATTTGTTCAATAAACCTCCTATAATTTTACAAAGCGTGTATGAATTTAGGGGTTAAAATATAGTATTTATTTTAAAATTTTCTCTAACTAAAGCAGCTTCTTATGGGGAAGGTGCGATACACTTGATCCTTGAAAATTGCCTTTGGATTCGATCAGATGCACCCTAAATCTTTTAAGTTGCTACACTCAAAATAATAAGTCTGTTGGCTGACCATAGAAATTTGTTACTTTAACAAAATCTATTCCTGTTTTTTTTTTTTGGTTTAAAATAAAATTTCTTGATTTTAAAACATTTTTTGTTAAATTTAAATTCAAGTAAAAAAATTAGTAAAACTACAGTTTTATTTGCAAATATACTGAGTCGTAAAATTTGTTCAAATTTAGTGTCGCGGGACCTTGACCAGGCCGAGTCCATATCACCTAAGGGCATGTAAGGGCACGACAAAGGAGCAAACATTGCTATATCTCCCTTAGTTTTCGAAATATGGGCCATTTTATGAAGTGGAAAATTTTTAATGAAAATTTCCAAGGGTTCAAGGCCCCACCAAGGTCCATTTTTAAATAGAGATAACCTTTTCAGGGCTTCTTTTAAAAATACTGGCTTCGAAATAACTGTATTGGAAAATTTAAATAGAATCACAAACTAGACTAAATTACCTTTCTGGTAATGTATAAAAATCCAAAATTGGTTGGAATATATTTTAATAACTGCAATTTCCTCAGACCATTGTAGGGTTAAAATGAGATAAATTATGAAAATCGTATAAAATAAAATATATTTTTCAAAAACTTACACTGTTATACTACAGTTTCATTTCGAAGATCCATAAATATTCCGATATAAATTTCTGCCTCTCTTGGGATAACCTAGTCCCATATATGGCCAAAGATGGGATTTGTTTTTTTTTATAAATTTGCAAAACTCTAGTTTTGAGTTTTTTTAAATTTTGTTCAATAAAATATAAAAAAAAGTGGTCAACGCATATTAAATACACCTTAGAGAATAACTCTACTGAAAATTACACATATCGCTTTTTTAACTTAGCAGTGACGGAGTTTTAAATTTGAAAATTGTAGAGAAAAGTGTGATTTTGGCCAATAATTTAGATAATAGTATTCATTTTTGTGTTTTTAGCTAGCTGTAACAAAATCAAAAAAACTTGTAATTAACCTTTATATGCACATGGGGTCAAAATGACCCAACATTTTTAAAATGTAAAAAAGTACCATTTGATATGAAAATCGAGATAAAACCATTTAATTAAGCGTTTTCGAGAGGAAAAATGAAAATTAACCTGCTTGGGAGCACGATGTCAAACTGACCCATTTTTAATGTTAAATAACGCTGGTTGGCTGAAAACTTTTATTAAGAAACCTAAAATACAGTTATTTGAGAGCCAGTATTTAAAAAAAACCAAAAAGTGATTTTTTCGCCTTGTAAATCGTATTTCAAACTTCAAGGCCTATGCGGCACGTGTTCCCGTTATCCGATTACCTTAATTTTTTGCATGGTGTGGTCCAAAAAAACATGAAAGTTGGAATTCGCGATCTCCAAAATGTTGCCCCTATTCCTTAATGTCTAAAAACTCTCTTTGCCAAGTTTCAGCTAAATCCCGGTTTTATTTCGAGGTAGCAAAATTTTTAATCTAGTTAGTCTTAATTAATGTGAAGAAAATCAAAACTTAAAAAAAATAAGTAACTTTTATGTAATTCGCGGTTTTTTTTTTAACTTATACAAAAAAGTACATATTTTAGTTAAAATTTCCATTTGCGCAAATTTCTAAAATCAGATATTTATTTTAACGAAGATTATGAATCAGCAATCGAAATTAAAAAAAGTTTATGGTTTATAAATTATTCGCGGTTTTTGAAAATTCAAAAAACTCAAGTTATTTGTATTTTCCTAAATTTAGCGCAACTCTGCGATTTTCGGCCATAGTGCATTGGCAAGAAATTCTGTTTTCAAAATGCTAATTGTCAAATAATTCTCAATGTGTCGATGAAATTTTTCTAAAATCACAATTTTTTCAAACCACAATGAAAGTAAAAGGTACACTAATTGAAAAAAGTCTGTAAAAATTTTAGTTAAAACTACTAAAAATTTATTAAAAATTACCTTGCAGAAAAAACTGCTGAAATTAGCAGATTATTTTTTTTAAATACTATTAAAATACGAAAATCAAAAATAAAACTGTTGAATTTAAGTTATATTTGAGTTAAATTTTAGTGAATACAAAATAACAATATAAACTGCCAAAATCAGCAAAAAAATTTTGCTAAATAATTAATACCCAGCAAAAATATAGTAATGACAGATCATTACCATACAGATAATGATCATTACCAAGTAATGATAGATCATTACCAAGTAATGATAGATCATTACCAAGTAATGATAGGTCATTACCTTTTGAATTACTTTAATATACAAAATAATGACTTACTAAAATTAAGTTATAGAACTACTTATATATTCTTGCAAAGTAATCACTTACTGGTAATTGATTAAATAAGTACTGATTTAGTCTTTTTTATATTAATATTTTATTTATAAATTTGTTTTGAACTAAATAGGAAATTTTCCAAGGTAAAAGGTTTTTTTTTTACCAATATGACCAACTATTTCACAATGTGGGGTAAACACTTATTTCCTAACTTCTGAGTAACCACTTATTCTATCTTTGTGAGTAACTACTTATTCTTTCACCATGGGTAACTCGTTATTCGCACTTTTTTCGTAAGCGAGAGGGTAATGACCACCCATGAATTTTTGGACATCGCGAACATAGCCTGGTAAGTAGTGAAACCCTTTGTGTGCTACTTACTCGCTTAATTACCCGGTAATGTCTGTTTCTGCTGGGTAGACTATAAAACACAAGAAAATTTAAAATTTTCAAAGTTTTTCTTTCAATTTTTTTTAATGCAAGTAAAAATCTAGGCTTCTAAAATCAGCAGTTTACAATTTTTTTAACAAATATTTCTGTTAATTTTAGCAGGAAAGACTGCCACTTTCATTTATCTAAATTTAGCTTAAAAATAAAAATTGTTTTTATATATAATAGTTTGTTTTTGTTATTTTTAGTCTACTAGAATTTAGAAAAATTTTCTGCAGATTTTACAGTATAATTTGGTCTTATTTTACTAGCAAAAAAAAAAAATGCTGATTTTTAAAAAAACAGGACCTTTCAACTTTTTTTATTACTTCTGAATAGTTTTTTCTGCTGAAATTATGAACATTTCATTAAATTTGAGTGTTCGGTCTGAGGTAGTTTAATGTTTGGGACTCGATAACGTGGAATAATACATTTCTCTAATCGTATTATTTTTTGAGTGTATTTAAGGCTGGGTTATTTTCCTACAGACAAGTGATACAAGTTTTCGAATGCCTTTTTTTTTTTTTTGGTGCCACCATCATCAACACTCTACAGGGCAAGCTTATATAATGTATGTATAAGCAATATTATCATCAACAGCATCATTGTCGTGATTATCATATGCTTAAAAAATTTGCTGCAAAAGCAAATACAAACATATTTTTACATTCACATTGTATAAGCATATGGTTGTATATGTGTTGCTTTTTCGATACTTCATTGTAAAGAGAAAATATATAAGGATTTTATTTCTTTAATTTTTTTTGTGGTACTTGAATAACAAACGCCCACGAATTAATGCTTAAACATTATTCATTCATACAATGTTTGCTGATGAGAAGAACATGACGATGATGACGATAATGTTATGATATCATATGGTTGTGTTGTTTGTTGTATGGTTATCACTGGTTGTTGGTTCGTTGTTATGATGCTGTAATGAATATGTGTCATGTTATAAATTATAAAAAATTACTTTAAGTACCATTAAAGCTGGCTGCCTTGCAAAACTGCAGCAGCAAGTATTGCTTTGGGTAAAGGAAAAAGAAAATTTGTTGTTAAAAAAAAAAACAATAAAAAATTTATTAAAATACGGAAGTAAAATTGTTTGTTTAAGATGAAAGCAACATTAAGGAATAAAATAAGTAATAATCTATCATAATCCATCAGCTTTTGTAATTTATATTTAATCTTTTTCCTGGCTTTTATATTTTTAATTTTTTATCATTTTAAGGAAAAGTCTTTTTAATGATTGTTTTTAAATTGTGGTTGAGTTTTATCTACATATTTTTATACCTATTTTTACTTAACATTCAAAGAAACCATACATTTTATTTAGGAAAATTTTAAACGTAGAAATTTAAATAAATAAATTAAAAAAAAAGAGTAGAAATTCTGTATTTTACTTATGTATGTCGAAAATTTTCGTTCATTATTTAATTGTAATACTTTAGAGCAAAAAATGTCTTAAGTTTGTCAAACCTACGAAATTAGAATTAATAAAAATACATATTAATGACAATATTAATTGTATTTGGTCTATACGACGCGTTTGAAAAAACAACACTACTATAATTTGTCATTTTTTTTGAGACGCACGCAACATATTACCTAAGTAATATGATGAAAAATAAGTAAGTGCACTTAGTTTGCAGAAACTAACTATTAAAATTCCGTGGTACTTTAAGTAATTTTATCTGTTGATATTAAAGTTTTAAATATTAATTAGAGAGTCTCTCCCTTGCTAAAATGGACTTGCTTTTAACAAAAAAAAAAAAAAAATTGTTAATTTTAAATTAATTAAATTTAACCCCATAGACAAAAGTAATTTCTGTTATTTTGCTGAAGTATTATTCTAAGTGTAGTAGCGTACCTTGAATTCATTTTGTGATATTCCTACATGTAGTTTTAGTTGACTTTTTCCACTTAACTTATTGTGGTTTTGATGCTTAGTTTTGCTGTTGTTGTTCTTGTTGCTGTTTTATTATTATGCTTTCTTGTTGTTTTATCAAAAGACTATTATTTATTTAATTTTATTTTCATTCCTTTCAAACACGTGCTGAGATTTATGCAAAATAAAATTGGCAACAGAAAATTATACAAGAAAAAGATTTACAAGTTTCTAGGCAAACTCGAGTGGGAAATCAACACCAAACAAACTCATATTTGTTTAGTAAAGAGCCTAAGAAAATATATTATGGTAGTCTATAAAATGACTTAAACAAGAAACAAGAGATAATTTATACTTATTTTAAAAGAATTTTTCTTCAAACATTCTCAAGAAAAAAATTTAAAACGTTTAATGTGGCTTGAGGATTTAAAGCTAAAAATCAAAAGTAGTTTATTTATATAAAACATAAAAGTTATTATTGCAATTGTCTAACAAAAACAAAAAAGTTAGGAATGTTTAAAATATTCTTCTAAGGCCTGCTTACTTGTACAGAAATAAATGTTTAACAACAGTTATGCATGCCAAAATTTTATGGAATTTACGAAGGTATTTAACTTTGATTATTTTTTAGATACTCGTAAATTACCTGGCCAAAAAATTCTAAAGTCTTGGGCAGCCATAAAACAGTATTCAGTGGTTTTTGCGTTAATAAAAATGTTTTATTACCGCAATCGTGTATTATATCGATAGAAAATATAATTAACAAATTTTTGTTCTTTCAAACCTCTTTTCTACAGCGAAGGATTTTTAGCGAGAAGAATGTAATTTCAAGTTTTTGTAAGTTTGACAAAACTAACTTTTTAAAACAGAAAAATATAACAGGACACTACCTGTTTAAAGGCCAACAATAATTTGTTGGAAAATTTAGTTGGAATAATCACTTAAAACAAATTCATTCTTAATTATTATATAAGGAAAAATAATGTTATAAGAAAAAATGATGCTGGTCGAAAATCGATGTTTTAAAAAAATTAAGGGTTAGACGCATGAATACGTCTTAACGAGGTTTAATTTTAGTGGAATTCACAATCTCCATGGTAGAAAGTAATTAATTGGCTAAGTATCGTCTATGGTATTGTAACAATTAGTTGATCAGTATATTTTTTTATATCAGTTAGCGTCAGTGTTGTTTAAGATTTTTTGAAAAGAAGTTGTAAGAAGCACTAAAATAAATAATACACTCAAAATAGTTTGTAGTTTAAATTAACTGAAAATGTAATTTAAAATAAATGAAAAATCACTTGAAAACCGGTCTACTGACTTTTCGTTTAAATCAAAAGAACTTTTAATTTATTTTTAAATGTTAATAAATAAACTACAAAATCCTTTAAAAATAATGATTTTTCATTTATTTCGTTTTTTTAAATTACAAAAAATTAACTACAAAATCCGTAAGAATAAATGATATTTATTTTATTTAATTTTTTTAACTGACCTAGAAATCGAAAAGGAATTCTTTTTTTAACAAAACATTTTAAATGAAAATATTAACTGTAACAGAAAATCCGTATTTATATGTAATTTATTTTTTAAATAAATATATTTCTTTGTATTTTAACTGAATAATCATTTAAAAATAAATGTACGGATAACTTTTTAAATAAACTACAGTCAGTTACTGTAATAATATTTTCAGTGTATAATATATATGTATGTATTAAATAAAAGACTTAAAAATAGAAAAATTACTTATTGGTATTCATTTTAATAGCGACATTGTTTTTGGAAGAAAGAGCTCGATCTACCCAAGGAGCCTAGAGAGATATAGGTGCCTATTCCTACGAAAAGTCTGTGACTCTTAGTTTTGACTGTATTTCCCATGTATTTCAAATTTCAAATTTTTGTTTGAAAACTTCAAAAAAATTAAGATGTTATAACATTGACAAATAAAATTTGAATTTTTTGAATTTTATTGTTGTTTTGTATGAAAAGTTATGAATCTCAGTCTTAAAAATAGTCTTAAAATGGTCGCAATGAGTCACAAGCACGAATAGGCACCACAGATTGTCAAGCAATCCTCAAATAAAATAACAAGATAACCAGGAAATCTAAAGTAGAATGTTTGTATATGTTTGTTTCATCACTTCTGAAAGTATTCATATAGAGACAATCTGACAATCTGACAATAAAAATATAAACAATAATACAATTTAATGGAAAATCACTGATGAAGCCTGTCCATAAAAAAGGCAGAAACTGGATCTAGTCTGATTTGCAATTTTAATGTGTTTATAACTTTTGAAGAAAATGTTTAGAATTAATAAAAATACATATTAATTACAATATTAATTGTATTTGGTCTATACGACGCGTTTGAAAAAACAACACTTAACTAAAATTATTGTTTATTATGCAATAAAGTGTATAAAGCTCCAAAAACATAAACATTTTTCCACTTTTTCCTATGAAAGTGGTCCGTCCAAAATAGCCCCCTGTAACTCAGAAAAAAAAGTATAAAATCGAAATTTTCTTCATAAATTTAAATAATTTTGGAATCTTCTTTGAGTCCGAAAAATTAACCCTTGTTTTGAGACAGTATTTTAGATTGTACAGACAACTTTTTGTATTGTTATTTACCCACTAGATCCCAGTTGCTACCACCCAAATATACGACCCTAATGTCAGAAAATTAAAGCTCTCAAAAAATCATTAAACTTTTGCTAAGGAAGTCTTTCGATAAACCCAACAGATTTTTTAAAAATTTTGAATTTTTACTTTGTAGCAAAAAATCGATATATCACACTTTAAAATTTTTTTATTTTTTGGTTGCCGAACGTAGGAGTCACCTTTTTAAATTTTTTTCATTGAATTTTTACTTTGTAGCAAAACACTGGTCTCCTCGAGGAAAAAAAATCGATATATCAGACTTTAAAATCCGACTTTAAATGCCGAAACTATAACGAAAAATTAAAAAAGGCGACCCCTACTTTCGGCAAAAAAAATTTTTTTCCAATTGCCTTGCAAAAATACTTTATATTTGAAGGTGTACCGCGCTCTTTTTTTTTTGCCTGTAAGGTGGTACGTCTACTATACAGGACTATAAAATGATAATATTGGGATTAGTTTGGAATCATAATGTAGTAATTAAGGAATCATATTATGATAGAAAACGTATTTCATAATATGGTTGTCGCAATCATAAACCCAAAAATATATGATGCTCTTCGAATATCATCATCCCAACCATGTTTTCTCTTACCGGGATGATTTTATTATTTAATTCCTTAGATTATTAGATTTTGTTCCTCGAAGATAACCCTAACCCATTCCCAGATATGCCGAAAATTGGTTAATTTATTTCACAGCATTTTTAAAACTAAAAATTCGGTTTTTTAAAAAATTTGTTAAACCAAAATAAAAAAATTGAGTAATGCACCCCAGTAAAAACATGGTAATGACAGGTCATTACCATATGAATTACCAAGTAATGATAGGTCATTACCTTTTGCATTACTTTAAAATACATAATAATGACTTACTAATAATAAGTTATAGAAGTACTTATAATATATTCTTGCAAAGTAATCACTTACTGGCAATTAATTAAATAAGTACTGATTTAGTCTTTTTTATATTAATATTCTATTTATTGAATTGTTTCCAACATTTTTCCAACCGAATAGAAAATTTTGCGATGTAAAAAGTTATGTTTTCAATATGACCAACTATTTCACAATGTAGTGTAACCACTTATTTTCTAACTTCTGAGTAACTACTTATTCTATCTTTGTGAGTAACTACTTATTCTTTCACTATGGGTAACTCGTTATTCGCACTTTTTTCGTAAGCGAGAGGGTAATGAACACCCATGAATTTTTGGACTTCGCGAACAAACGAAATGTTGCGAGTAAATAACCTGCAAGAAATCGGACACTTGCCACAAGAAAGATGAACAATTTTTTTTAAAGAGGGAAATCCTTAGAAAATTAAAATAATGTTATTATATTGTTAGCCGTAATGAAGTATATTAAGCCAGTTTTATATAAATGTTATCTATAGGTAAATAGTTTTGTGTTTTTAAATTTTTTTTTTTATAGAAATTACCAGCACAAATATTTTTTAGTATAACATCTCCCAGCAAAATATATTCATGATTTTAGAAGTACTGCAGAAATACAATAGTATTTATTTGCACTGCTCTTTTCTTTCCCTTCCAAAAATGCAATAAAAAAAGCCAGAGTTTTTGACGTTGTTGTATTGTTGTTGTAATTTATTGCTTCTAGGTACAGAACATCGCGAACGAAAGTCATGTCATACATAAATATATCCTCTATAAAAGAAGCTACTTCCATAAATGCGGTAAAATGTAGCACTTTGTTTATTGTGGGTATATGACATGTCTTTTGTTTGCGATGTCTAATTTAGAAGCAATAAATTACAATAAAAAACAACAATATGAAAAACTATGCTTTTTTTGAAAGGCAAAGTAGAAAGAGTAGCGCAAAAAACTGCGCTTCTAATTCTTTATTGCTTCTTAAATCGCCTCTATTTTTTGCTGGGCTACTACACATTTGATGTGTCTTTTTTATGGCATTTGTTATAACTTTATTACACTACGAGTATTTTTATAGTACTGCTCGTCATCATACATTTTGGCGGTAAAAATATAATGATGTTTTCCGTTCTTATTTAACTTATGTTATATAAGTTTTTAACAAAGATAATAACACAGCTTAGAAGAAACTGTTGCAAAACTATTTATCATCATCTAAACGTATTTAAGCTCAAGACAACTTTAAAATTCTATAGCCGTTTCACATACACATGTTTATTTTTTCGCGCTAAATAGAATTATAATTTTCCACTTGCGTCATTAAAACTTTTTCATATTTGTCTAATTTTTCCAGTACTTTTTTTTATTATGTATTTAAAATTATGTAATAATATTGTATATAAAAGCTTATAAAATATTCTGAAAAAAATAGAGTATGCTTTTAGGATTAAGAAATATAAGTATAAACACATGCAAATTTTTGGGGTTTTAAGAGAATTAAAATTGTTGCATACTTTTAGGAATAATTTAAATGAAAAGAACATTTTAATGCATACATTAAAGTAAAGTTTTCAGATATAAAAGAAAAATTAAAAAAAAAATCTAACTTAAATTGACAAGCAAATTAAGTATTTAAAATCTTAACCTGAAAACAAATTTTAAAGCGCTCGACATTTATGACTGTTTAACAGATATTCCTTTTACTAACACTAGAGCATGGGGCGTCAATAACAGCATATCGCCATTTGACTAAATTTTGAAAAATAGACCTTAATTCGTTCAAGATACATCCAGTTGGTTCATTTCGGATTAGGTTTTCTGCCGTTTTGACAGAAAAGGTTCAATCTAAGTGCTTGCTTAGATATATTATTGTCACTATGTCGTAGGGTGTGTCCAATCCACTGCCATTCCCGATCCAATTGCTAAATACATTTCAGTTGCCCTAGCTAATAATTTGAAATCATTTGGAGCCAAAACTGCGCAATGTTCTTCTTCGGCAGCAATTTATAAGATTTTGGAAACAATTTGTGATGTCAAAAATAACACAGCTCTACAAAATAAGACAATATTTATAAGTTGCACCACCTTGCTTTATTACTATTTATGGCTTTGAACTTTAATTCTTAAAGTATCGCAGCTGGTTCTGTTCAACTCTGAACCACAAATTTATTGAACGACAACGAACCGTTAATTTTTAAATTTTAAATGCATATTCTAATTATTTATAACCTACAACATAAATCCTTGTTGATAGTTTATTTGTTTCGAATTCAATATAAGTAGACCATCATCAAATATTAACCCACAAAGGCATGTATACTGAAGATGGGTTTGTAGCGGGACCCGAAAATACGTATTCTATACTGCCGGCCTTATCGATTTTTTTTAGATTTTTATACAATCTCAAATCCAAAAAAAAAAATCAAATACCAAAGAATTTAGTGCACAATTCCACAATAAAAACATAACATCTTGGTACTAAAATTTCAAATAACTACTTTGTTTTTTATGAGGTATTCACCAGTCGCTGAAAAATACCGTATTTGTCCACATTTTTTCTAATCTTTGGTTTATTCCTTATATTTTTTTTTATCCGAATACCATGAAAATTGAAGACATTACTGACTTTTGGAATATTTTCATATATAAAAATTAATTTCATGGTTGCAACAGAAGTTCTGTTTTGTTTCGCCTCGATTTTAATTGGGCCATTCTTGATATGAATTTTTACATAAAAATTTCAAAATTTTCCACACCATTTTCGGAAATATTTTTTAAACAACTTGTACCAATTGTATGAGCGAAGAGAATCTAAATAAAAATCATAGCAATACAAACAAAATTTATATTTTTGTTTATCTTCCAAAATTTCTGATTTCTGTATCACATATCAATATCTAAGATAATCATTTAAACAACATTTCTAGCAAGTCACTCTAACTTCAAGCTTATAATAATCCAGCCTTTATTTCTTATTTAAGATAAGCAAATACATAAATCTTTTATTTAAATTTTTATTTCCTTTGCTTTAATTTATACAGTTTTATGTGCCATTTTGAACTATCACTCTGTCTGCATATGTTTGCCTGTGTGTGCAACATGTATCTTCTCTGTGTGTGTTACAATAAATTACTTGACCTTGTAGCCGACATATTTCATGTAATGAGACCACTGAGGTCAAGAGTAAAAACAAACAGAAACGATAACGAAAAAATGAGATTACAACTGTAAAATAAGCCCAAGATAATTTTAAAAGGAAATAATAAAAAATAACAAAAAATGGGCAATGAAAAATTAAATAGTATACGGTGTATTATTTGTAATGGATTTTACAGAAGTAAATAGAGAATTTTAAATATTGTTGTTTTTAAAGTGCAATTAATTTTTTTTTTTTTTTTTAAAACAAATCATCAAGTAGCAACATGGCAACCCAGGAAAAATTTTTGTTTCAAACAATCGGTTGTATACCCATTCCCAGGAAGATTGACAATCCAAAGAATGGGTTGTGACTCTTCCTTTCTTCCACCGTCAATTCCAACATCGATGATTTTTGTTTGAAATTGTCCCCAAAATCAACCTCTACTGTAGCTCCAACGTGTAGCCGTTTGTACTAGAATCTGTTCTCAACTAGTTCTGGAATATGATTCTCCTTCAGTTATAACTAGAGGAGACAAATTGCTGATTTTGCTTTTTATTGCTTGTTTTACTCATATTTGCTTCTTTTTGCTTTTTTTGGATTTTCCGTTTTTTAGGTTTAAAATAGATTTTTCTTAAGATTCTTGAGCATTTAATTGCTTTTTTAAGACTTTTTGCCCAAAAATACTTTTTTGCTAACAAAAAAATATTTTTTCTCTAAACTTTGAATTGAAAAATAAAAGAAACTGTTGTTTTTCCAAGGATTTTTACTTTTGCTTGCTTTTTTACAATATTTTTTTGCTTTAAATATATCGGATTTTGCTTTTTCCTGTCTTCTCTGGTTATAACTTACATAGAAGATCAGTGGAACGAGTCCTGAACTAGTTCCATGAAATCGGTTGTAAACAAATTTCCTGCTTGCTTTTCCTTTAGAACCCATTCTATTGTCACTTCTAACAGCGATGATATTTGTTTGAAATTGTCTCAAAAGCAATTACTTCTATGGCTCCAAAGTGAAACCAGTTGCCAAGAAATCAGTTCAGGAACAAGTTATAGAACTGACTCTCCGTCAGTTATACCTTACATACAAGATCCGTGGACTGGGTTCTTGAACTGGGTTCTTGAACTGGGTTCATGGAATCGGTTGCAGTAGAACCAGTTACAGATTTGATCTGGTATGCAACCGATTGTAAAAAAATGTCTTGGGAAGTTTTTTAATAATATAGAATCCTAAACGTATGAGTAATAATTATTCAATATAAATCATACGCCACATGTGCTACAAATTATTATGTTCTTTATTTTACATAAAGGTACGATTAATGGTGAGTTAATTTATTTTATTAGTTTTAATGAAGTTTTCTTCAACAACTAAATAAAAAATTTATTAAATTTGATGAATAAACTTCATATATTTTATGAAACTTTTTCATTGTTGTTCATTTGTCTCTATATTAAAAACTTTTTTGTGAATTGCCATGACTGGGAATCGAACTGGCAGCCCTCTGCACAGGCTATGACTCATATTATCACCTCACTACGGTCGGCATAGCGATGAGTGTGGCTAAATTGAAGTTTTTTCTATCACAGCCTATACAATGTATGTTTTGTAATTAGAAGAGCCAGAATTAACTAATAATTGAGGAAATTATTTTGAAGACTATACTCAGAAAAAAAAGTTAGTAAAAAAAATTTTTGTAAACAGTTTTCAGTAACAGTTTACTATTTTTGTACTGATTTTTAATACAAATTTTTTAGTAATAATTTTTGCTATTCTCTTACTACAAATTGCTGATTTTTTTTTACTAATTTTCGTTGCTGATTTCAGCAAAACATTTTACTAATTTTTCAAAACCGAATTCCAAACCTAGCAAAAAAATTTACTAATTTAACAAAAAGTGGATACTCAAGGAAATTTTATTTTCACGAATTCGCTGATTTTTTAAGCATTCTTGTTTAGTTTATATTTGTTATTATTGACATATTCAAAGTTTGGAAATAAAACTCAGAATATTTTATTGTACACTCATAAAAAAAGTTAGTAAAAAAGTCTGTTAAACGCGTTCTGATTCTATTGAACTAATTTTCCTGTCATTTTGTCTTAAAATTTAGGATTGAACTAATATTTTTTGTAAATCTAATTTAGCATTACAACTACTTTCAGCCGTATTTAAACTAACTTTCCATGCTAATTTTTAGTCATTTGTGTTTCCTAACTTTACAAATTTTTCTGCTAATTTAAACTACGATTATTTTCTAATTATTATATTTTTGTGTCTCTCCTATCAATATCACATAGAGGTGGCGCTATATTTTAATTTTTTTTTATTATAAGATCGTAAAATAGTTTTTATCTCGAAAACTAAGCGCGATAGAACAAAATGGACAAAAATTCATCACTCTGTACCTATAAAGTAACCCTTATTACACACATATACACCTTCGGTGTTCCCATAGCACTTAACCCCATCGAAGTAAAATAATATAACAGGGCTATGAACTAAAAAGCTTCAACAAAGTTCGCCAACACCAGTTCAGATGGCGCGCAACAACTGTTCTAAAATTCAACATCTCGCGCAATTACAGTGTTGCCATATTTGAAGCCCTTCATCTTTCACCTCCTTTCACTTCCACTCTATCCCCTTTCCAAAGGAAGCAACACGTTAATTAATAGGAAGAATTTCCTGAGTGCTGCTTCTCTTAAAAAAAAAAATAATAATAAATATTGGCCCGTCTAGGATCAGGTCCCGGAATTCGAAATTTTAAGCGACATTTTAACAGAAATTTGTAGTTAAATCCTGTAAAATTTCTGCTGAATTCAACTCAAATTTAACAAAAATTGTCCGTATATTTAGCAGTATGTAAAATTTAGCTTACCTAAATTTAGCAGACTATGATTTTTAACTTTATTGAAAATTCTGCTGGCATAAATTCAGGTACCTATTTCCTGTTATTTTAGCAGAATTTTGAACTATTTGCACGGGCTTTTTTTTATGAGTGTATCTCCAATGCATAAAAAAGTAATAACTGGAGAATCGTTTATAATTTTTACTCCAAACTTCAAGTATGATGAAGTAATTATTAATTTTTTACAATCGAAAGAAAAAAATATTATTTTTTTTATTAAATTTTATGTTATTTTGATTTTGAATTGTAGTTTACCATAATTTACTGAAATTTAGTAGCGTCCACTAATTATTTATACTAATTTCATTGTACTAAACTTATTTATAGTTAGTAGATTTTGTAACTGATTTTAGCAAATTGATTTTGAATTGCAGTTAAAACAATTTTTACTAATTTTTTCTACTAATTTTAAAGTACTAGAAATCAGTGGACATGTATTGCTAAAATTAGCAAAAAAAATACCGCAGGGCTCGAGACAGTTAAATTTCCCGTAATAACAGCAAAAATTTCAGTAGCCATTACAGACCTTTTTTGGTTGAGTGTATAGAATCTGCGAATTTTGACAAAATTCTACATTTTTGGCAAAAAAAAATGCTCTATTTTTATATGGTAGCTACATCCAGAAACCAGATTCGGTGCTGACAACTGCATTTGTAGCAAATCGAATGGTTCGGTTGTGGAACCCGAGTTTTTCAGTTGTGACTACGGAAAACCAATTGAGACAACTAATTCGGAATAAGAATAATTCGGTAATCGCAACCGAAAAATGTAACTGAACCATTCGACTGACTGGCAACATTTGGTTTATCAGCACCGAATCTGGGTGTAGTAAATTTCGTTCTTTAATTCGAATACATTAATTATACCCTACACCACTATGTGGTCAGGGTATTATAAGTTTGCGCTGATGCTTGTAACACCAAAAAATATTGGTCCTAGACCCACCTTATAGTATACCGATCGGCTCAGAATTTTTTTTATTTCGATTTAACGATGTCCGTCTGTCCGTCCGTCCGTCTGTCTGTCTGTCTGTCTGTCCATGCATTCTTGTGCGCACTCTACAGGTCGCAAATATTAAGATATTTTGATGAAACTTGGTACACCATCTTATGTCGGCCCAAGGACGACGCCTATTTCGTTAAAATCGGTCCATGTTTAGACCTAGTGCCCATATAAGGGTCCTACCAAAATTATACTGTTTATACGCTGCAGGCCGCAAATATTAAGATATTTTTATGAAATTTGGTACACAGACCTATGTCAGCCCAAGGATGAAGCCTATTGATTTTGGTGAACATCGGTCCATGTTTAGACCTAGTGCCTATATAAGGGTCCCCCCAAAATTGGCTTGGTTACAAACTGCAGGTCGCAAATATTAAGATATTTTGATGAAATTTGGTACACCGACCTACGTTGGCCCAAGGATGAAGCCTATTGATTTTGGTTAACACCGATCCATGTTTAGACCTAGTGCCCATATAAGGGTCCCCCCAAAATTATATTGTTTATACGATGCAGGTCGAAAATATTAAGATATTTTGATGAATTTTGGTACACAGACCTATGTTGGCCCAAGGACGAAGCCTATTAATTTTGGTGAACATCGGTCCATGTTTAGACCTAGTGCCTATATAAGGGTCCCCCAAAAATTGGCTTGGTTACAAACTGCAGGTCGCAAATATTAAGATATTTTAATAAAATTTGGTGCGCTGACTCACATTATAGAAAATTTTGACACAAGCCCCATTTTAACCCATTCGAATTTCGGATCCAAACATTAGTTGGCTTTTAACCAGACTGGTGTAGGGTATTGTATAGTCGGCATGCCCGACTTTAACCTTTTTACTCGTTTTTCTTAAATATTGTAGTACACAGTCAATATGAAATTTCGGATAAAACAAATTTTTATAAGGCCACCCAAATTGCAATGAAAATGTCAATACCCAGTCAGAAAAATACAAATGGGGAAGCAGCAATGGCAAGTCAATTTAACATGTGGTACAAGTACTGGCAAAAAGTGCTTTCCCATTCCCAAAATAATAACAAAAGGACCGGCTGTTTAAAAAGTGCGGGGAAGGCATTGGGGAAACAAAATTTTCAACGTTGGCAAAACCAATAAATAGCTGGTCTGGCAAAAAGTTCGTATGTATGTCCTACCGTTATTTGAACCCGTGCCGTTAGATTGACACACGACAGCTCTACACACTGAGCTAACGAGATATATAATACTTGGGGGCTAAACACATAAATTAGTGATAACAGCTGGACAATTACTGGCTGCGCTAAAATGCTAGCACTGGCTTGCCAGATCGAAATTGGCAAAAAGCTTGACACTCAGAGGAAAAAGCTTGATTTTTCTTGACATTCAAAAAAAAGGCTTGATTTTTCTTGGCAATTTGAAAGTCAGTTAAATTAGCAAAAAAAAATTGCCCATATGTTGTCAATGGATATGTTTTTGGCAATTCTTCAAAAACAGCCCGAAGGCAGCTGTAATCTGCATACAACATATCAGTATTAATTGAATTTGATATTTTTAAAATAAATGGCAGCTCTTCTTAATTATTCCTTGACAACAACGAGTTTTTTTATATTGAAAACAGCCATTTGCTAAAAAAAAACTGATTTTGCTCCAAAATCATATCTTTTTTCTAAGTATTTTACAGCATTTTGCAAAAATTGGTTAGCTAACTCAAACGTTTCCTTTTCATTCAAAGAAAGACTTTTTATGCTTTACTACCATGGAAACAGTCATTTATCCGCAAAAATTAGTCATGGTACATTTAAAAACAATTAGTTTTTTTTTGGTTTTTGCTAATGGTTAATTTTTCTTGATTTTTCTTATCAAATTGATGGAAACATTTCTAAAAGTCCCTTTAACTTGACGAATGACATTTTTTCTTTATTCTTGACGCGTTATTAAACTGGTGATATAAAAATAATATGATTCTTGTAGTTAAAAAAATTATTATGTGATGGGTGTTATGTGCAGAGTAAATAATTTTCTGATTAGTTTTCCAGCCCAAATATATACATTATGGCGCTACTGCCTTCATGTTCAAAGGTATGTATATTGGTTTATCGGCACATACTAATTTTCAGTGCCATAAAATATAACCCATGCCTTCGAAGTCATATCTTCCAATACTCAAAAATAATCTTCAATTCGGATATTTATTGTAAGCATTAAAATATTGCAGTATCATTTATCTGATTTATTTTATCCTATCTTCTTAAAAATCTTATAATTGGTATAAATAAAACCACGTAAATTAACAATTTTATTTAAATACAAAAAATTTATGATGCCTGAATGCGAATAAAATTAAATTGTATACATCAATAAATTGTACCCTGAAGACACATGTGGTTTTTTTTTAACAGATATGATATACGTTGCTTTACAACTTTTTTTTTTAACGGAAATTAACTGGAAAAAGTAAACCCAATTTTGTATTATAAATACATATATAAAACAATGCTGTCTGAAGTATTACATACACATAGAAAAGCAACTCGTAGTTGCAACCAAAATTTTCACCAATTGAATTTTTGTAGTGCCACACTGATAGAATTTTGTGCATAGTATTAATGAATTTGTTCATTAATCCAATGATTTTTTTCATTGAAAAGTCCCCAAAGAACGCGTTCATTAAATCAATGAAACGTATTCATTAAATGAAAACTAATTGAAAAAAATATTTTTTTTTTGCCCTACCTTTTTTATTTATTATTTATTTTTGTTTTATTAATTTTTATTTGTACATATATTTCTTTTTTGTTTTTATTACGTTTTCGACATCTCCCTGAACTCGACTTGAACCCGCAATCACCAGAACGTAAACATTACCGCGTTACCGATTGATCTAAATAGCCAAAACAAAATGATGTCATTATTTGGACTTTTTTATTTAAATAATTTCAGTTTGCAACCCTAGCGTTCATTACTGGAACATATATCTATTTTAGTAATTAGCAAATTCAAAACCCTTATAAAAATTATAGCATATCTTACGGGTTAGTTGAAAATATATAATAAAAAAAAATTCATTAAATTAATGAATTTTTCATTAATTCAATGAACATTTTTCATTAAGTCAATGAATTCAGATTAATGAAATCGATTCATTAATAGTATGAACGAAAATTCTATCAGTGCAGGTACAATTACACTTATTCATTTTTAACACTGTTGTAATTACCGAAATTTATTTACAAATGTTGATTTTTTTTATTAATTGATTATTTTAATACTCATGGATTTTAAATTCTAGAAATGGAATAACATGTCCTATAATGCTACATTTATACACTAATAAAAAAATCCCGTGCTGGCGCAAATATTTATTTTAGCAGAATTTTTACTTATTTGTACGGGCTTTTTTAGAGAAAATAACAGAAAAATTAGTTCAACGGAATAAATCATTCAGCCAATGAAGAGCTTCATAAAATCTATCAATCAATTTCTTTTATTAATATTTATTATAGTTGGTTGTTGTCGTTGCTAAACTGAAGTGGATAAAAACAAAGTAGTTAGCAAATGCAAAAAAATTGTAGCATATTTAACGGATGTACAAAATATATATATAATGAAAGGATTCATTAAAATAAAAAGTTTCATAAAATTTTATAATAAGCTTAATTCAATTAATGAAATTCCTGATTAATGTTTCGAAAAAATTAATATGATTTATAGAAAAATTTCATAGTCCAAAATTAATAAAAAAAAATTAAAAATTATAAAAGATAATCCTCACAGTATGGAAATTAATGCACATCACTAAAACTCGGCCTTATGCGTACATAAAACTATTGTATATGAGAATTAAATGTTTAATATAAAATTCTAATTGTATGAAAATTTTTAAAAATTAATGAAACGACGATATTTTAAAGAACAATAAAAAAAAAGTAAATACTATTGAACAATTTCTTATATATAAAGAACATTTTCTCCATAAATTTAGGAGATCTCATTTGTGAAATTCAATAAATATTTTTAACGAACTTATGAAAGAAAAGTTATGAAAAATTTCATAATATTAATTAAATATTATATACATAATCAAATACTTCATTGATTCTAGGAAAAAAATTCTATGAAATTATATCATTAGTATCATCAAGGTTAATTCTTTCAGTGTGCCACCTTCACCACAGATACTTACATTTAGTTGTTCTCTTATTTTGAATTTAAATTTGCCTATGTATGGAAAGTAAAAATATGATAAATTCCAGAACTTTGTTATAATAAATACAATTTCTATGCTAATCTCAATATGTTTTTATAATTATCAAAATAATGAAAATTTAATGGTTGATTACACTGAGATTGAAAAAAAAAAACTTAACTGATTGGGAAAACTAATACTTTGGATAGAGTGCTAGATTTGATTGAAACAGAACTGATACTAGATATTTGCTGCCGATATTTTATTCAACTGACAAACTCTTCTATAAGTTGATGGCTGTTGGTATTGAAGGTAACGTAGAAGTTGGTATTTTTTTCAATATCGATTAGAAAGTCAATATTTTGGATGACCATATTTCGGTTAATCTTATATATTTTCTGTTCATAATTAAACTAAATTGTTGAATAACGAAAAACTATCATTGTTTCAGATAGAAATTACAACCAATTTATTTTCTGTGTATAGTAAGATAATTCGTGTTTGTCTTCTAGAAAATAACACATCTGTCATTTATCACAAAAATATATTCTGATTTTCGGCCTAAAGTTAAGTCCTTAGAATTATATTTTCAGTTCAAAAATTATAGATTCAGCAGGTCTTGTGAATTGCTGGAATTTACGTAAACTCATTTATATCTATCAAAGTAAATATGATTATGTATTTGTGTCATTGTATATTGTTAAGAGCTTTTAACGCAACTTCATAAATAATTTATTGTAATCAGACACATGTTTACACACACTCACATTATTACAAACAAACAACATTAAAATTAACACTTTTGTACAGCTGACAACCGGATATAAAAATACACACACACACAATGACAATTTACAACAAATTATGTAGCAACATATACAGAGAAAAAGTGAAGCGAATGTGTATGTATGTGTGTGAGTAAATACTTAGACAACAAGTGTATGATAGTAGGGCGGGTCGATTTGTAGGGAGGCAAAAAAAACGCTCAAGTCACAAGGAAAATCGTATTCTAGGGATAAAAATAAGAAACTTTGCCCGAGGAACCATACCTCTAAAACGAATTCTGCATCCCCGACTTTTGATGTCCCAAATTTGGAAAAATCCCATTTTGACCCATTTAGAGTGCCCCAATCGAGTCCAAATGTATGACCGACCCCCACTAACTTTGGAGGGCCGAACCACCCATGCCAGTGGCAAACCCCCTGGAACCCCCCTTGGGGGTTCCCCATACAAACATTTCAAAAAATCACCATTTTTGGCACTTTACATAAAAAAATGTTTGTATGGGGAACCCCCGAGGGGGGTTCCAGAGGGTTTGCCACTGGCATGGGTGGGTCGGCCCTCCAAAGTTAGTGGGGGTCGGTTATACATTTGGACTCGATTGGGGCACTCTAAATGGGTCAAAGTGGGATTTTTCCAAATTTGGGACATCAAAAGTCGGGGATTCAGAATTCGATTTAGAGGTATGGTTCCTCGTGCTAAGTTTCTTATTTTTATCCCTAGAATACGATTTTCCTTGTCACTTGGGCGATTTTTAAATCGACCCGCCCTAATGGTTAGGTTCCATATGTGTATGTGAGTAAGTATGGAATAAAATTATGTATTATTATATATCCCAGTAAAATTTTCTGTTCCAAAGAATCGGTTATAGAATAACTTCGTTTACTTTTAAACACCGATGATTTTCATTTGAAATTGTTCCAAAAGCAACGGCTTCTATAACTCCAAAGTAAAATCGGTTCCTCTAGAATCAGTTATGGCACTAGTTCTCGAACTGATTTTCCGTCAGTTATACCTCGTATTTTAGTTCAATGAAACAGAACTTGCTTCATGGAATACATTTTAGAACAACCAGTGGGCAACCGATTGTAAAAAATTTTCCTGTGTAGTAAGCGCATTCATGAAAACGTCGTTGATATTAGTTTATCGTGCATTGCGTAAATTTTGTAAAGTTTATTTTGCATATATGAAACAATAAAGCTAAAAACTTACCAACTTCACATACGATCTACGAGGCGTTATATTAATCCTCTTGTTATATTTATGCCTGTTTGAGATATTTAAGCAAATATGTGTAAGTCCCGATAAACGGATTATTTGTGAATTGCTTCAAGTAATATCGCTCAAACAAAGTTTACAAATGATATGAGTACGGCAAAAATTGAAGCTGATGATAGCAGTGTATATTTTATAGTTTTTTCGTTTTTATTTTTATATACATCGAGATTATTGTTTTGTATGGTTGGCAGGCCGTACCGCTAAAATACCGTTATCAGTGAAAAACCAGTCGTTACGCTTAAATACCGTCACCGAAAAAAAAAGAAATGCCGTTATAAAATAACAAAAAAACCATTATGCTTAAAATGTCGGTGCCGAAATAACTAAAATACCGTTATCCTTAAACTACCGATACCCAAATAAATGAAATAGCGTTACTCTTAAAATATATCGCCCTACGAGCCCGAAAAGGCGCTTAATTTGTAATCCTGTATTCCGACCAAAAATATAATTTTGTATGAAATTCTATTAAAAATGCTTAAATCGATTTATCTCGTAAATTACGGTCCATGGGGTGACAAGGAGTTAATTTTAAAGTTAATATTTTCTACCTAAAAGAGAATTTCATATGAAATTTTATTAAAAACCTTCAAATCAAAGATCTGTCAAATCCCGTAAACTAATTTAAAATCGTTTAATTTTTCGTCTAAAAATCGTGTTATTTGTGAAATTCTATTATAAATGTTTAAATATTATTAAATATAGTGTGTGTTTTTAAGTCCGATAGAACTTTAAATTGTAAAAAATACAAAAAAAAAAAATTAAATTTTAATACAAAATATTTTTTATTCCAACGATCAATACATGGCATTAACATTTGGAAATGATTTCGGGCATATGGCTACCGCAGCTGTTCTTGAAGAAGCGCATTCTGGACGTCGAAATTTGGGCCACTTTATCGAGCATTGTCACGAATAACACGAACAATGTGGGCTCCAAGTCGTCAATTGTTGCTGGTTTATCAGCATAAATAATCGAGAGGTGTCAAATCGCATAACCTTGGAGGCCAATTGGCAAGTAAATTTCTCGAAATCAACTTATCGCCAAATTTTTACTTCAATAAGTCGCTATTTGCGGTCGGCGTATTGCACGTAGCGCCATCCTGTTGAAACCAAATCTCGCCCGGATCAGTGTCATCCATATTTTCAAACAAAAAATCATTGATCATGGTGTGGTAACAATCTCCACTGACCGCAACGCGAGCTCCGGCTTCAGCATTTTTTTGGATGAAATTGAGTATGAAGTGTCTGTTGTGGATTGGTTTCACTCCATATGAGGCAATTTTATTTATTAACAAGCCCGTTAAGCCAAAAATGAGCCTCATCGCCGAACACAATTTTGCGTCTATAATTTTCGCGATTTTCAAAGTAAATCTGGATAAGTTGGTAGCGTTGTTCAAGCGTCAATCTAATGAGCGCAGTATGACAGTTCGTTTGCCAGTTAACCCTTCGGTAGTTCTATGGGGCTTAAAAAACACCCTTTAGTTTCTGGGTTTTCTGGATAGTATTGCATCAGTTGATTAAGTCCTAAAATATACATCCAGAAAACAGATTCGGTGCTGACAACCCCATTTGTTGCCAATCGAATGGTTCAGTTGCATCAAAGGAATTTTTCGGTTGTGGCTACCGAATTATTCTTGATACAACTGAAATTCCGTTGTCACAGTCAAATTAGTCTGTCTGAAGTGGTTTTCTGTTGCCACAACTGAAAAATTCGGCTACCACAATAGAACCATGCGATTGGCTACAAATGTTTTCTGTTGTTTTTGCTTTTCATTGACATTTTAAATGTTGAATAACGCTCCTAGATGGGAACAAGAAAATATCACTGTGTTTGTAATTTAACGTAACAAATATATCTAGAAATTATAAAAACGTCGTTCCAAAATTAGAACTTCAAAACTCGTATTAATACGTATTCTTTTGAAACAGTCTCTGGATAGCTTCAGTGATCTAATAGGAACACAATGTTTAAAAATTATTGATTTAGGAGAAAAACAGCAAACTTTACTATTAAATACTTATGAAAAATTTACCAAACTATTACTAGAGTGACAGTTGATTTGCACCATCTGGTTCAAAATGATTATTTTGAGAACAGGTTTTGTAGTTGCAAGTCAAAAAACTAGTAATTTTAAGAACTAGTTCCATTGTTTATTCGTAACATGGAGAACAATTAATACAGACAAAAAACAAAAGTGCGCCGTACACCCTCCAATATGAAGTATTTTTGCAATGAAGTTTCAAAAAAAAAAATTTTTTTTTTTTTGCCGAACGTAGGGGTCGCCATTTTACATTTTTCGTTATATCTTTGGCATTTACAGTCGGATCTTAAAGTATGATACATCGATGTTTTTCTCTCGGGGAGGCCAGTATTTTGCTCTTAAGGCCATTGACCTGAAGTATCCCATTCTAGTAGTTACCCACCAGATCTCAGTTGATACAACCCTAATGTACCACCCGAATGTCAAAAAATTAAAGCTCGAAAAAAATCATTAAACTTTTGCTAAGAAAGTTTTTCGATAAACCCAGTAGAATTTTTTTTTTTTTATATTGGTTGCCGAACGTAGGGTTGGCCTTTTTAAATTTTTTTTCATTGAATTTTTCCTTTATAGCAAAACACTGGTCTCCTCGAGGCAAACAAATCAATATATCACACTTTAACATCCAACTTTAAATGCCGAAGCTATAACGAAAAATTGAAAAAGGCGATCCCTACGTTCGGCAAAAACAATTTTTTTTTGAAATTGCCTTGCAAAAATACTTCATATTGGAGGGTGTACGGCGAACTTTTTTTTTGAGGTACGGTCTACTGTACACGTAAGTTTGACATTGATACGATACACTTTTTCCTGTAGCGGGGCAGTTGGCTTTGAAAGTCTCATATACAAAAAAATTATTTTTGTAATATGGCTTTCATGGAATGCTTTATATATTGTATGAATATAGCAGAATTTAACCAATGTTTTAATTAAATTGTTCTATAACTAATTACTTGATATAACATTTTATTATTCTTTCTAGTACGCTTTGTTATTAAATAAATCTTTAATAATTTAAATTAATAGGAATTTGATGAGATATATGTATATATAAAACTGAACAAATAGTATTCAGTACAATAGGGTTGATCGTTTTTAGGTATTGATGAAATATCAACAATATATGATCGCAAAAGTTATAATAATATGTATTTATAATCCGTTTGAGTAAGTAGATTCGTTTAAAAAACTATTTTCTAAATATACTTAGGATGCAGTGACTTTTGTTCGCTTAAAATAATAATTGTGAATAGGAACATATTTTTCTTGGAAACAAATAAAAAAAAAATTAACTCACAAATATTTGTTTGACCTTAACCTGAAAAAGTAAACCTAAAATTAAAGAACGATTTTTCTAATGTGTGCAAACTTCGCATTGTTGAAATTCCACCAATACCCAAAATCGATCCAGCCTAATAAGCAATCAACCACACTATTAATTATTTCGTATACAAAAACAAGTAGTCTATTTATTTGTATGTACGAAACTATAAATGTATCTAATGATTAGTATTGTTTTCAATGGCTGGGAAAATTATTTATTTCTATTCGCACTCGTAGTTATTTCCACTTGATTATATCCAGCAGAGACAACTAAACAAATAAATTCAACTGTGTATGAAAATAAATAATTTTTTCGACTTGATGGTTTATTACAGATAATTTATTTATTTAAATGCGATACTGTTTAAATATCTAGTGTTTTTTTATAACTTTTTAGTTGTTTTATTACTGGTGGCAAAAAATGTACTTTAAAATAAATATAAATATATCTGTATTATTTATTTGTTTACTTTAGATGAAACAAAACATTTTTATAACATTATTTAAATTAAGGCAAGTTGTTTTAACCTCTTAACTACTCAATTAAGTTATGAAAATGCAAAACTATATATATATATATACATATAAATATATAAATTTTGATAAATTCTCAACAAAAACGCGGATATAAAATACGATAATGCAACTGAAAGTGAACCTTTCTTCTATTTAAGTCACATAAGAAAGAAATTAAACTGTTTGTACTTTAATGTACAAATTATTAAAATTTGAAGTTCAGTTTGTCACTTGACATGACACTTCCTATGCATTAATGTCAGTTTACTGGGTAAGTCAAGAGGAGTATAAGTTCAAGGGAGGCAATACTTATCGGACCGGGCGACAGAAAAAAACAACTGCGATAGTCATAACATGGAGTCATGGTGGCACACATGAATAAAACTTAATGTAGTTTTGCTTTAAAACTTAACGTTGATATGTAAGAGGGAAAATACAGCTTTTTTCATACTTTCTCTTTCATTTTCTTTAATTTTGAATTTTGTTTTTTATTGTCGTTTTTAATTTCTGACAATTGAGTAGTACTTTCCCGTCACTTTTCGTTCGACTGGGTGCCATCGGTATCACTGTTCTGTTTGATGTCCGGTACGGTAAAGATTGGGGCTCCTGAACTTATAGTCTTCTTGTTAAAGGAACATACCCTCAAGCTTATCTGTATATATATTTTTTAACATTTTATTTCCATGACACACATGTGTCTTTTTAAACGTTTGATATTTATTTTCTTTTCTTTTTTTTTTAATTGCTAAGAGTACGATATTGTTCCATTAGCTAAGGCTTGACAACATAAGGGTATTTATGCAGGAAATTATCAACATGACGCCTCTTTGGAAAACAGTTTACAAAGAAGAATACAAATGTCTAATTTTTTCTTTTCAAATTTAAAATGTTATTTAAATATATGAGACTTTCCATACAGGAAAAAGTATCTCGTAACAATATCAAACTTACAGTTATTGTTGTACTATTTGCTACAAATAATAACTGCATTATTTTAAAACATATAATAGTGAGTTACTAATCACCAGTTACTTTTCCCATTATTTCAAAACAAAAGATAATGTGATGGCAATAGGGACGTATTTTTATCATTAATTCAAATATAAATTAATGTTCTAGATTTTTTTTAAAATTTTTTTGAAATATATTTTTAGACTAAATATTTCTTCAACACTGGTAAGGGTAACCACATATTTTTTTAATTTTTTGTATGTTGGCTTGTAAGCATACTTGTGCAATATTGACCAATTAAATAATTTTTTTTAGATATATCAGAGTTGGCCGAAAGAACTGCTACTGTTATCGGTTCAAAACGTTTTCAACAACATCCACAAAATACCGTTATCAAAATAACCTTAATACCAATAACCCCAAAAAACCGTTACCGATATAAATCAAATAAGTTATCCTTCAAATACCGATACTGAAATGCTCCAAATATTAATACGGTTAAAACGCAGTTACCGTAATAAATGTCATACCATAAATGTAATTTGGCAGCATTTGCGAAAAAAGAGACGCGGAGGAGATTCGAAGATAAACAAATATCTAAAAATAGAACGATTGTATGTGTCTTTATTGATCACTTTTGCGTAACAAAAAAAAAAAACAATAACAGCAGCAATAAGGAGTGAAATCATAAAAATGTTAACACACATTTTTGCCTATAACTTTGGTTTAAAGCTTCTCATATTTTTTTTTTTCGACAATTTACATTTTAAAAATTTGTCAGTTAATAAATTAATTTACATCATGACTTTTTATTTGCAATTTTTTACACAATGAACGATGACAGAAAAGTGCGTTCAAAAATAATTAAATATTTTCAACAAAACCAAATATGGACATACAAAAAAATTGCCAAAGAGACTAATGTATGCCGCCAAACAGTTTCAAAAGTGGTAAAAATGTATCTGGAACACTTAACAATTGAAAGGAAGCCGGAAACAGGAACAAAGACTGGTTATCGTAACATCGGTAAGGCATATAAAGTTAAAAGCATCCTTAAGAGAGCTCCTAACACATCTGGCAGAAAAACAGCTCGGTTAGCCCAATGCTCAGACTTTTTTTACGTAAAATGAAACGTAAGGCAGGACTAAAGTCCTACAAATTTCAAAAAGTTCCCGATAGAAACGCTTTTAAAAATTTGGAGGCCAAAACCAGAGCTGGAAAATTTAAATCAAATTTTATACAAAAATACAACTGTTGTGTAATGGAGGACGAAACTTATGTCCTGGCTGATTTTTCGCAGCTCGCTGGTCAAGAATTTTATGTGATGTTCGAGGAAATGTTCGGAAAAATTTAGGTCGAAAAAGCAAACGAAATTCCCTAAAAAATTCCTAGTATGGCAAGCCATATGTAGCTGCGGCCAAAGAAGCCAGTCATTTGTGACATCTGGCTCTATAAACAGCGAAATTTATATCAAGGAGTGTTTGCAGAAGAGACTTTTTCCATTTTTGAGTCAACACAATGTATCCACTTACTTTTGGCCCGATTTAGCATCTTGTCACTACAGCAAGAAAGCGCTGGAGTGGTATAATGTTAATAATGTGGTTTTTGTACCAAGAGAGGCAAATCCACCAAACTACCCGGAGCTCAGGCCAGTGGAGAGATATTGGGCTCTTGTTAAAAGAGAATTAAAGGGCACAAAAAAGGTCTCCCAGGACATGCAAGATTTCAAACGTAGATGGACCACCTGCTCTAAAATGGTGACAGAAGCTACCATAAAAGCCTTAATTTCATTTAATAAAAATTTGGTTTGAAGTCTTAAAATTCAGTGGTTTGTTTTTTATTTAACTTTATGTATGTTAACATTTTTATGATCTCACTCCTTAGGTAAGAAAATTACAAATTAGTTACATTGCATTCAAGGCCTTATTTGGATCAGATAACACTGTGAGACAAATGGTAGGGGTCAGTGATCGGGAAGGGTTCAAACTACCGGGGAAAGTTATATCGGTAAAAAAGAAGTTATACGTGTCCCGGCGTTTCGCTGGGTCACCTCTAGGAATCGAGATATATCGATTTGACCTTTGGTGGTCTTTTTTTTGACATAATTCGAGAACCACTAGTCCGATTTTGCTCAAACAATTTTAAAAAAATTAAAAATTACAATTCCTTTAATCTGTTCATATAACGTTTTTCTATATACTCATCAGTTTTGCCGGTAAATATAAATGTATGAAGAAAAAAATATTTTTTGCCTAAAATATTAAAAAAAAGTAATAAACAAAAGGTTATTGATTTTTATGGTAGCGGTAACAAACATTTATTTTTACCGGCAAAACTGTTGAGTATATAGAAAAACGTTATATGAACAGATTAAAGGAATTGTAATTTTTAATTTTTTTAAAATTGTTTGAGCAAAATCGGACTGGTGGTTCTGGAGTTATGTCAAAAAAAAGATATATCTCGATTCCTAGGGGTGACCCAGCGAAACGCCGGGACACGTATAACTTCTTTTTGACCGATATAACATTTCCCGTTGGTTTCATCCCATCCCGGTTTTGACTGTCGCATAGTGTAATTAATCGAATCTGCAGCCGATGGGTTGTTGAAAAAAATCATCATATAGAGACAATTAATGGAAAATCACTAATGAAACCTGTCAATAAAAAATCATATATATTAATTTTTTTCGAGTTACACTTTCAAAATTGTTAGGATTCATTCGACAATTTTTTTTATCGAAAAATTAAAAAAGCTACGAAAGGGCAATTAAATTGTTGTAATTTTTCAAACCTTTTGGCCCTTAAAATTCTGTAAAAAAAATATATCGGATGAACTGAGCCAAGGTTTGAACTAGACTTTTGCCTGGAATAAACACAATGGGATTAATAAAATAGATCCAGTGCAAGAAATTGCTTTAATTCGCTTCGGTTTGGTGCTATCATTTAAGCTCAATAGCCCTTTGAGACCCAGCATACACAATTGTGAGATGTGATGTTTTCTCTTAAAGTTTCAAATATTTTCTATACTAATAGGTTTACTTAGATAAAAAAAAATTGCAATTATACTTTCACCTAAATTATATTTCATAAAATATGAATTGAAATCATGAAATTTTATTTGGTTTTAATACCATTTTACCTTAAAGTTACAAAATCAGTAAATTTTTGCAACTGGTTGAGTCCAGAGAACTGCAAAATCAACTTTTTTTCTTGATTTATTCATACACTAAAATTCTTATTCACATTTAATCAATCAACAATACTCAATATTGAATAAAATCAAAATCATGCTGCTGAACGCGTAGTTCGGATAAGTTTGAGTCGTCTGTCGAACATGTTTTATTCACATTTAATCACTGAAAAAAAACTCACTGTTGAATAAAATCACACTGATCGAACATCTGAACTCACATGAATAAATCAAGCTATTAGTTGTTTTATAAAATAAAAAAATAAATCTTATTGTTTTAATATTGGGAATGTACACTGAACCGTACCTCAAAAAAAGTTCGCCGTATTTTTGCAAGGCAATTTAAAAATTTTTTTTTTGCCGAACGTAGGGGTCACCTTTTTCAATTTTTCGATATAGCTTCGGCATTTAAAGACGGATTTTAAAGTGTGATATATCGATATTTTTGCTATAAAGGAAAAATCCAATGAAAAAAATTTAAAAAGGCGACCTCTACGTTCGGCAACCAATATATAAAAAAAATTTCTACTGGGTTTTTCGAAAAACTTCCTTAGAAAAAGTTTAATGATTTTTTGCGAGCTTTAATTTTCTGACATTAGGGTGGTACATTAGGGTGGTAGCAACTGAGATCTGGTGGGTAAATACTAGAACGGGATACTTGAGGTTAATGGCCCTTAGAGCAAAACACTGGTCTCCTCGAGAGAAAAACATCGATGTATCATACTTTAAGATCCGACTGTAAATGCCAAAGACATAACGAAAAATGTAAAATGGCGACCCCTAAGTTCGGGAAAAAATTTTTTTTTTTCTATTTCATATTGTATGGTGTACGGCGCACTTTTTTTTTTGCCTGTAAGGTGGTACGCTCTAATGTACACTGTACGATTTATTAAATGTGCTTCTGATGAAAATCTGATACTGTAAGAGGGGGTTTACAGTTGTTATTGTTATTTGGTTTTAATCATGAATAAACCCATATGCGTTCATTTTTGTTTTTTCTGATTTATTCTACATCAAAATAATCGTCGCTGATCCGAACGAATATGAATGAAATGAATGGTATGAAAACGACCAATGATTAAATCAAAGATGAAACAAAAATCACTTGGTTTGATTGATTTAAAATCAGCAACGAATATGTGTATTTGAGTATATTCGGCGCTTGAATGCAAACGAATGTTTATTCGGGTGTTGATTACGTATCATGGTTTTACAATCAGCAGTATCAGTTCGCTGGTTGTATCGGAAAGGGATAGATTTATATGGCGACACGGATTTATGTCAACCACTTTCAGTAGTGTTTGAGTCTTATGTACTTAAGTACTAAATTTTGTCTAATTATCTCCAGTATTGTGTATTTTTATAACAATGGTCGTTGATTTTAGATAGTCAGACGGGCGGAGAGAAGGACATCGCTAAATCGATATACTGCCAATATTTTTGGCAGCTACAAACATCACATTACTATACCCGGTTTCGCAGAGTATTGTAGGATAAAGCAGGCGGGCGCTTAAACAAGGTTTCTTGAATAATACTCGTATTTCCTTTGAAGATATGATTCAGTAGAAAAGAAAAGGTATTTTATGCCGGGCATTTTATGTGCATACCTTCTAATATTTATGCTGTGATATGTAATAAATTATTTAAGGGGTTTTGTATTGCAAAGTATATGAGTTTATCTGCCAAATTTTTATATTTTGTAGGTTATTCGATTTAAGCAATAATATGTTTCGAATTTTTGAAATATTTGGGATAGTTCTATGTTAATTAAACTTTTACCAAAGCCTGGTTCCAAACACTGGTGCCATACCAAGAAAATCCATAGATAAACTTCGCATTTATGATGAAACAAACCCCAAAACTGCAACGCTATAAGTAAACTAAAAACCCGAATTACTATTTCAGGAATACCCCTATTATTTGTATTTTTATTGTATGTATTAGATAGCTGTAGACATATTATTTCATTACATTTTTAATATTTCATTAAAAATATTTAGCAAAATTTAATTATGTGAACAATGTGTGAAAACCAGACATTCTTTTCAGCACTATTTTTTCTTTAGTACATTTCTATAATTTGTGTACAAATTGTTGTTTGGATGATGGTGTTATAAAAATCTCATGCAATGCAACAACAAATTTCAGTTTTAGTATTTCAGGGTCAATTAAAAAAAAAAATAAAAAATTGGTATGAATATTTTTTTTATTTTTATTTCCCCATAAAAACATGTTTATTAGTGCATTCAAAATTAAGTACAAGGAAATGAGTTTAACTGTAAATAATTTAAAAAATACATAAACATAAGCAATAAACAAATTTACAACAATAACAATGACAGACTTAAATATTTATTAATAAAACTGCAGGGTTTTTTGTTAAATAATAATCTAATATTTAAAATAAAACAATAATAATAATAAAAAAACTTGTCTCACCTCATAAAAACTCATAAATTCTTTTTTTTATTTCCTTTCATGAAATGAACACTACGAGTGCAATACTGAATATTTTAAAACCAAACAACACAAATTGCCCTTACAAACAGCTGGAAAGTAATATATTTCTGGCAAACTGTAGTGCTCTTGTATTAAGTTATGTTGGTATGTGTGCAGTTTTATACCAACTGTTGTGTGTTTTTAAGTACGCACACGTATGTGGGTGCTTTGGATATGGCACTTTTTGGTGTAACCATACTAACGTGGCTTAATGTGTCAGAACAAAGACATTAAATTTAAGTTACAAAACTACTTTATACTTTAGCATTGCAATAAAATATTTGATTTTATAGTTTGGTAAATTTTCAATCAAACCACGTACCTAATTCCATGCTCTGGTAAAAAAATTACATAAGTAGAAGTGTAGTTGTAGTTTGTTAAACATTTTATACATACTCATATGTTATAGTATTGTGTAAGTGTGTGTGTTAAGCCATAGTTAATACCGGTCACCCTCTTTACTTTAAACAGTATAATGTGTGTAAAATATAAAATAAAAAATTCTTTACAGTTGTATGGGTCAAGGTGAAAATCTCATGTTTTATAATGGGTTTAGGTTCAAAATAAAAAAAAAATAAAAAATTAAAACACACCATAAATACGAATAAATATTTTTCAGCAAAGCGTTTCTCATCTTCTTTTTTGTCCTTAAAGGCTTACTCTATTGTAAGTATAAACTATTTCGAAGCTAAGTTATAGAGTTTGGTTAAAAAAAAAGAACTACACAAAAAAAAAAAAGAATTACTATAGAAGAGAAAATGTTGTAACAAAATATGAAGGGGAGAATTTTTCTTTTAATCTATTAAATATGAATTCTTTGGAATAGGGAGAAATGGTATAAAGAAAAAATATGTATAAAAAAAACTGAGTTTAAAATGCAATAATAGTTTGAATAAGAATGTTACGTTTGCAGAAAGGCATGTAAATATTCATAGTTAAAACTCTTTAGTAAAGAGTTTTTTTCACTTTTCTTAAATTCTTTTTAAATTTACAATAATATTAAGGGGTTAGATGTTCACTAGAACGTACCGCAAAAAAAAAAGTTCGCCGTACACCCTCCAATATGAAGTATTTTTGCAAGACAATTTGAAAAAAATTTTGTTTTTTTTTGCCGAACGTAGGGGTCGCCTTTTTTAATTTTTCGCTATAGCTGCGGCATTTAAAGTCAGATTTTAAAGTGTGATATATCAATTTGTTTGCCTCGAGGAGACCAGTGTTTTGCTATAAAGGTAAAATCCAATGAAAAAAAATTTAAAAAGTCGTCCCCTACGTTCGGCAACCAAAAATTAAAAAAAATTTATACTGGGTTTATCTAAATACTTCCTTAGCAAAAGTTTAATGATTTTTTGCGGGCTTTAATTTTTTGACATTAGGGTGGTAGCAACTGAGATCTGGTGTAGAACGGGATACTTGAGGTTAATGGACCTTACACGCAGAAAAAAGAGATTGTTGGATATATTTACAGGCAATTATATATATGTTTATAAACTACTATACTTATGTTTGAGGTGTGTTTCCAATTATTTTATTTTTATCGTTACAATACGTATGTCTCCAGGCAAACACTGTAATGTTTGAATGTTAGTCATATTTTCCCACTTAAACAAAAATATATGTGCATTTTTATTTTATCATTATTATGATTGTGGAGTGCAAATATAATAATGATAAATATATATATGTTTGCCTGCAAACATTTATATATTTGCGAGTAGATGTATTTCATATGATTCAAATATACTTATGTTTACAGGCAAAAATATTATATTTGCTGGCAAACATATTATATTAAAAACACGGCAAATATATTTTGACAGTTCTTCCAAACATATATATATCACCAGCAAATATGTTTCCTGCAGGGCGATTTTTTTCAGCGTGTAGAGCAAAACACTGGCCTCCTCGAGAGAAAAACATCGATGTGTCATACTTTATGATCCGATTGTAAATGCCAAAGATATAACGAAAAATTTAAAATGGCGACCCCTACGTTCGGCAAAAACAAAAAAATTTTTTTTTGAAATTGCCTTGCAAAATTATTTCATATTGGAGAGTGTTACTTTTTTATTGCCTGTAAGGTGGTACGGTAAAGTGTTCACACTTGTGTGTTTCTTTATGCACCTACACTGAGAGAATTATCCTTCATGATATTAATAATATAATTTCATAGAATTTTTTTCATAGAACCAATGAAGAATTTCATTATGTATATAATATTCAATTAATATTAAGGGTTTTCACAGAGGGTGTACTATTTGTTGTATCGTCCTAACAAAAAACAGAGTTGTTAAAAATTAAATTGAAAAAATACAACATTTGAGAATAGCACGATACAACATTTTTAGGTATGTTTAGTGTCCTATGTTTAGTGTCCTGTGTTTGTGTTAAACACAAATAAAAATTTTAACAACTCTGTTTTTTGTTAGGACGATACAACGATACAACAGATAGCACACCCCTTATGAGCAACCTAATTATGAAATTTTTCATAACTTTTCTTTCATAAAATTTCATAATTTCATTAACAACAGCATTTTAAAGGATATATTTGAACGGTTGTCAAAAATTCAATTAACAATATTTTTAATATTTTATTTTTTTATTTAAAAACCATATTATTGTGGTATTTTTAAAAATATCAGTTTTATATTTCCCTAACCAAAACCGCCAGAGTTGCCACTTTTTTACTGGCCTTTTTTAAAAAAGGCAAAATCGGCTGCCACTGTGGAGGCTTCATTCATAACCGGAAAATAAAAATGTAAAGTGATTCCTAATCCCAGATAAATTCTCTAGTCATTATCGTGGCCCGACTTTTATTTAAAAAAATTTTTTTTAATAAAGTTCCAAAAAAGGAAAGAAAAAACACATTTGCTCGGGGATATAAAATTTATTTGACCAAAATTCAGAAAAAGGGCCACGATAAGGACTAGCGTTTTTTGTTGCCTACGAAAGAAAAAAACCCGGATCGAAATCGGTTAATCCGCCTTGGCTGTACAGTGGCAGCCGATTTTGAACTCAGGGTTGTGGGAAAACGCGTTTAAAATTAATTTTACGCTAAGAAAACTGCAAAATTTCAAAAACACCTGTATGAAAAAAATTTATATCTCGCAGTTTTCTACATGTGCACCAAATTTGGGAAGAATCGGATAAAGAGTATTTTATATATTAACCCAAATATTCTTAAAAACGATGGTAGAGAATTTATTAAACAGTTCATCTTTCTTTTGTTTCGTACATTTTTTAATTTGTTTTGTATTTATTTTTTATTTTTGATATACATTGATTACTTTTATGGCTTATAAAAAGCGATCAGCGATCACGATATAACGTGCCTTCGCCCACAATCGAGGAATCGTCATTGACTTTTCTTTAAAGACTGCGTGCAATTTTTGCATCTTTAGATGTTGTTTGTTCCTTTTTGTTATGCTGTATTATGCGAAATAAGATTTATAATAAAGACAATGATAAAAAAAACGCTCCCAAAAAATTTTGTGTACAAATTTAATGCATAGAATATTAATTTGTGACAAAAAAATTTTTAGCAAAATTTTTATTTATTTTTATTCGAATTTTTAATTGATATTTTCTGGGCATATACTGAAGACTATGCTCTATCTAAATAAAATTCGAAAACAAAATTTTTCCTAGAGTCGATACCCCCCGTTAAAGAATTGAATTTAATAAATAAGATCTCCATAAATTTAATGAAAATATTCTTTTTCTTCATATTATATATATATTTGTTCCTTTTACTCCTGCAAGGAGCATAGGACCGCTTTTTCTTCATATATATATTTAATCCTTTAATTCCCAGTGGAACATAGGGCCGCTTTTCTTCATAAAATTTCATAATTTCATTAAAAAAATTCATTGAATTTAATAAATTAGATCTCCATACATTTAATGAAAATGTTCTTTATATATACATATGAAATTGGTCAATAATATTTATTTTTTTTTAAATTTTTTTTTTAAATATCGTCATTTCCTGAGAAAATAATCTTTTATAATTTTTATTTTTTTTAATTCGTTTTTTATTATTAATTTTGGGCTATGAAATTGTTTTATAAATCATATCAATTTTTTCGAAACTTTTTTTATGAAACTTTTTAATTTAATGAATTCTCTCTTTAGACATATTTTGTACATCCGTAAAATATGCTATCATTTTATTACGCCTTTTGCATTTGCAAAGTACTTTTTATTTATCCACTCCAGCTTAGCAACGACAACAACCAACTATAATAAATAATAGTAAATGAAAGTGCTTCATAGATTTTATGAAGCTATTCATTGGCTGAATGATTTATTCACTGGACGAGTGGCCTATTAATTTTATGAAGAGTTTCATTAATTTTATGACCTTTTCATAAACATTGACTTTAATGAAACCTGTTTCATAGATTCTATGAAAAGTTTCAATGGACGAGTTCCAGTGACAATTTTCATTGAAACTATGAAGAAACTGTATGTAGTAGATAATAACTTGAACACAATTTCTTACATTTTTTTTGTTTATAATTTTTTAAAATATTAGGATTATATCCCAAGAAAATAAAAAGAGCTGCTAAAGCAGTACAAAAAGCACTACAATTAACGATCTATGGGTTTTTACTCTCAAATTAACACTTTTTCCATTCAAATTAAATTTTTAACAAATCAAATTCAATTTTATTCAAAGCAACTTCAATTTTATTCGGAACAAATTAAATTATTTTCAACACATATTAATTTTTTTCATTTTATATTAAATTTTTTTCTTTTTGATTTAAATTTTATTTTTTTCAAATTCAATTTTTTTCACTTCAAATTAATTTTCCCACGAATTCAATATAGAAAGATTTAAAAACCTGTTTTGTTATTTTATTCGTGATTCCTTTTCTATTATTGTGTTATTTATAATACTGGAAAATATCTTCCAGTACAATAATGAAAACGCCGATTAATGAATGTACTAAAAAACATTTTGTAACGGTAAACATAAAATGCTAACAAGTGTTTGACTACTGAGTTAATTAGTTGGTAGATTAAGTGAAATTAAAGTTGTTACAATTTTAAAGAAATTCTTATTTTGTAACTTATATTAATACTAAATAAATAACAAAATGTCATCCAGCGAAGAAAGTAGTCGCGCTACTAGTTCTGGTGTATCGAGTGTACGAAATTATCGTCGGCTTCAGAAAGATAGTTCTTCCGAGGAAAATATATCTGAAATAACATCGCCTGATCGTCATCGCAGAAAACGTGAAAAATATAACCATATTAGCGTAGATAATAAAAATATTTTGATCAAGTTTTATAACGAAGGAAAAACCATTGCTGAATCAGCCGAAATAGCTCGCATAAATAAAAATACAGCTACATCCATTATAAATCGCTACAAGAAGGAAGGGTGCGTTATCATGAAAAACCGTGGATGGAAGACGTCACTCCAAATTGACTCCCGAAAGATTGGAAAAAATTTAAGAGATAATCGTAAGAAATCCATGTATAACATTAAAAATTCCGATGCTACAATTCAAAGACGCATACCGTATGCAATGAATTTTGCCCAAAACGCTCCGGAAATAAGAGAAAATATAATATTCATTGACGAATCCGGTTTCAATTACCACAGCACATGTAATTGTCCCTACCGTTAGAGGACGCAATGTTTCCCTTATTGCAGCAATGAACATACATGGCATTCTGCATAAAAAAGTAATTGCCAATTCCTCGGTTAATACCAATATTTTCACATCTTTCCTTGAAGAATTATTCGATAAATTAGCTGAATCCAAAATCACAGGTGCTGGGCTGATCCTTGACAATGCAAAGATACACAAAACGCAAGTATTGAAAGATAAAATTGCTGAGTCCGGTCATATTTTAGTTTTTCTTCCTCCATACTCCCCTATGCCAACCCAATTGAAAAAGTTTTCTCAAAAACTAAACTCTGTGCTCGTAATATGCTAGCTGATCCAGAGAGTAACATGGACTTGATCACCATAATTATCCGATCAGAAGAATCCGTAACACCTTCAGATTGCAACAATTATTATGTTGATATGACTTTGAAAATTTTATATATCAAGTAATAGAAGCTTATTCTAAATTTAATTTTGTATAAATAAAAATAATTTTTTAAGTATTTTGCGTTTAATTAAAAAAAAATTAATTTGAAGTTAAAAAAATTTAATGTAAAATGAAAAAAAATTAATTTGAAATCGAAAATATTCAATATGATTTGTAAAAACTTTAATTTGTGTTGAAAAAAATTTAATTTGTTTTGAATAAAATTGAAATTACTTTGAAAAAAAATTGAGTTTGATTTGAAAAAATTTGAATTTGGATCGAAAAAGCGTTAATTTGAGAATAAAAACCTATATATGTACGTCTTTTTTAACAGAAACATTAATGACTTCAACATTGAGTTGTCACAGGAAAGGTGTACTCCCACTTCAGCATGTTTTTATTACTGTTTGAATGAGTGCAAAGAACAGCGCTTTTCATTTTGCAAAAAATTTAATTTTACCGTATTTTTTTAGTTGATCTGAAGATTGTTATAATGGGTATTATTTTTGTTCGGTTTTAAGGTCAAATATGACAAATTAAAAATAGAATTTACAATTTTTATTTTACAATAAATAGAGTAAAAATTATGAAAAAAACTTTCCTAGAACCAATGGTTGACAAATAATGCATTTTCAAGTACTACCAATCACTATCATCAGATTGTCTTCATGGTGTTATCTCTAGGTTATAATGTTTATATTTTTAAATCCGTTTTTTATTGTCGCCACCGGGTATCGAACTTGCGACCTCAAGATTGCTACGATCTTCTGCTTGGAAATAAATTAAAAGTTGACTGGCATAAAAATCATTGTCATTACGAGATATTGTGCTTTATTCTCTTCAATAAAAGTACTTTTTTAACAAGTGCAAAAGCTGCACTGAAATTCAGTATTTTTTTCAGTACTATTTTCACAGGTGCACAAAAAGGCGATTTTTCAATTGTTCAAAAATTAATTAACATTTTATTTTTGAATACTTTGTTCTGATTGTTTGATTTTAAAAATATTGATCAGTAATATTGAACGTGTATGTTTGCCTTTATTTTATATATTTTAAGAAGTTGAAAATTAAAAAAAATATTGAATTTAACAAATTAATTATAAATATTAAAAAAAAAATACAAAAATATTGGTCCCGCCAGAAATTGGAAATAAATCAAGATCACTTTTAGAGTAATAGTACTTTAGAAGCAATACTTAATTGATATTTTGGATGTTGTTCAGAATAACTTCTAAGAAAGCTGTAAAAATGTATTAACGGATACTTCAGAAGCAATGAAAGACGTTATTTTTTCAGAATTACTTCTATAAAAGCAGTAAAAATACACTAAGGGATACTTTTGAGGCAGTGAAAGAAGTAGTTTGTAAAGCATTACTTCAACTTAAACCGCTATTAGTTAAGGACATATAAAAACTCGAAGCACTGTACTGAATAGCCTTAATTAATTTGTGAATAACTACACGTGGCCGTTTTTCACAAATAAATGTATAAAATTAACAATGTTTATTATTACCACTTGATTGAAGCACATTAATAACCACGTGCTCATAACCAACACAAAGTGTACACATTCCGATTATAATTTTAAATAAACCATTGAATTCAACGAACACTCCCACCCGAGAATTGTACAGTTTACTTTATATTGCTCTAAACTTAAAGTTTCCTAATTTTGAGATTGTGCATTGTGTTGTAAGTGTTTCTGCTTTGGATAAAGTTAAAAAATTCTAGGAACATTAATCTTCTGTTTGGCAGGATGGAATTAAGTTGAGTATTGTGTATTTGTTAACGTGTAATTCCTGTATATGTCTCTGTGTTGTTTTCACTGGATATAAAGTTGTTAACGTATTTTATGTCTTTTTACTTATAGTTGCTGTTATGTACTATATTTGTTGTGTTTGTGTTTTTTATGTGCCTTTATTATTTGATACATAAATTTCTATCAGCATAATCGTTAAGTTTTAACCATTAAAAGGACCAAACAATTTTTACTATAAGAAAAATAGTTTTGTATGGGAGGCTTTCAATATAAATTAAGAAAAACTTTATCATATTAATGTCAAACTTCCTTTATGAAACGAGTAAAAATTGGAAAAACTTCTTAAATTTTTCAAAAAAGTTGGAATAGCAGTTGTTTTTAATTTAAATTTAGTTTATTTAAATACAAAAACTTAAATCTACACTACACTTAAAATAGTTTGTAGTTTAAATTAACTGAAAATGTAATTTAAAATAAATGAAAAATCACTTGAAAACCGGTCTACTAACTTTTCATTTAAATCAAATGAACTTTTCATTTATTTTTAAATGTCAATAAATAAACTACAAAATCCTTAAAAAATAATGATTTTTCATTTATTTCGTTTTTTTAAATTTCAAAAAATTAACTGCAAAATCCGCAAGAATAAATGATATTTAGTTTATTTCGTTTTTTAACTGACCTAGAAATCGAAAAGGAATTCCTCTTTTAACGAAACATTTTAAATGAAAATATTAACTGTAACAGAAAATCCGTATTTATATGTAATTTATTTTTTAAATAAACGACAAAATCAGTTAAAAAGTATATTTCTTTGTATTTTAACTGTATAATCATTTAAAAATATATGTACGGATAACTTTTTAAATAAACTACAGTCAGTTACTGTAATAATATTTTCAGTGTATAACATAGATAGATTCCCATTAATCTGGTGATAGTAGTTGGTTGACAATTAAAATGCATTAATTGTCAACCATTGGTTCCGGGAAAGTTTTTCCAAAAACTTTCATCTATTTGTTATAAAAATAATTGAAAGTTCTATTTAAAATTTGTGATAATGGCTCAAACACAATAACACTGATTATTCCATAAAACCTTATATATTTGTTCTGTATTTATTTAGTACCCCTGCACGTATAATCAACATCATATTTATTAAACGTTATGGTATCAGGTGATATAAATTTTGACTGAATGATTGCGATGTACAATATTAAATGAATATTTTGTCAAAAAACTTAGTCAAGAAACATGCTGAAATTTTCTATTTTTAGTTTATTTTTAATTTCCCATATAAAAATCTACTGATTTATAAGGAAAGCATCCCAAAGAGTTCCCTCCGATCTTAATGAGATTCGGCAAAGTGATAGAGGAGAAAAAAAAAGAACAAAGAACATATATTTTTTATAGCGGCCTAAATTTATGTTTAGGGATTAAAAAGTGGGGTCAAAAATAACCCAATTTTTATTTTTTTTTTTTATAATTTTAAAGCAAAAATAGACAAATTGGTTATAATATAAAAAATTATTATATAGAAACAATCTGACAATAAAATATAAACAATAATACAATTTAATGGAAAATCACTGATGAAGCCTGTCTATAAAAAAAGGCTGAAACTAGATCTAGTCTGATTTGAAAATTAGTAATGTGTTTATAACTTTTGAAAAAATGTTTATTCTTCTTCTTAACCTCAAACCTACTAAATTAGTGCCCATTTAATTTAATCGAGGAGTTATTTGAGCTTTCTTCGATATTCGTTATAGTTCGGCTTTAGAACGACTTTTACTATAGCGCCTTTTACATTAATATTTTAATTAATTCAATTAAGTGGCAACCCTGAACCCACAACACTAGCAATATGGGTATCAACATTTTAATTTTCTCTAGTACTTTAAAGCTGTGTACAAAAAATCGAAATCTTGTAAATTTCAGCAAGTTTCCATAGAAATATACGTTAGTTTTTGATGACACTTGTTAACCCTTAAACGTGAGAAATGCTAAAAGCAAATACGTGTCTCTTAGTTTTTATCCTATATCACATATTCGAATTTCATTAACTTTCCTTCCTTACCTTCGTTGTTAGTAAAATTAAAGCTATTCCCAAATTTAATTAAGTTAAAATGCAAAATCGCTCTCTTTTTGGAAAATCTAAAAAAAATTTGTTACATTTTTTAACCCTATTACGCAGGACAAAAAATATTGCTATTTTCTATAGAAAGCCTTATATCGAAAGTTAAACAGAGATATCGTGATTTAATTTCAATATAGTTCAATTATTTATTTTCTCTCTACTTTGAAAAGCAGTCTGACATTTTTTAAAATAAAAAATGACAAACCCATTGAATATTTGACTGAAGAAGAAATTTTTGAAAAATTGTTAAAACTTGCCTTTCCAGTTTAGGCCACTTTCTGAAGTCTTTGCACATTTAAATATTAAAGCTCTTTTTGTGATTGTTGTTGCTACGGGTTTTTTGCTTCTCCCGTTACCCTTCAGTTTTCTATGTTGTTCCTAAACCAAAGATGAAAATCGTTTATTTTTCAAGACTTTGTTTTTAATTCCTTTGTGAGCCATAAGAACAACAAAACAAAAAAAAATACGTTAAATCCATTTAATTGCTCGTGTTTAAAACAATATAGAAACAATTAAAAAAAATATAGTCGGTCAAGCCCGACCATGAGGTGAACTACGCCAGAGTACGACTTGCCGAAAATATGACCAATTTTAGATCTGATCATCACTGTAGTTTGGCCGGATAAATTAAGGTGCAATAATTATAGGGAAACCTCTAAATGGACCTTCTATGAGAGTAGGTCTTTTTTGACTAATTTCAATGGCCAACATTTATAGGAATATATTCAGACAGACGGATGGGCTATGGATATGGATAAATAGTGAAAAAAAATAACTCGTTATTAGTAACTCATTACTATATGTTTTAAAATAATGTAGAAAGTAACACAGTGTCATTACTTGTAGTAAAAAAAAATAAAGATACATATGTCATTACCATTTCTATACTGGGACTATAAAATGATTTCAGTTTCAGCCATTTTGGTAGTTACAAACAGCAGCACAAACTTATTGTATCCTCTCCGTGTTCTGATGTAGGGTATAAACGACTTTTGTTTAACAAAATGTAGTGAATTAAAAATTGATGAAGAATTATTACACAAGTACAAACAATGTTTTAAACTGTGCTAAGGAATTCCAAGCATAGTTTCAGATGAAAATATTTTTGATACAAAGCCATATACAATTTGAAAGGTGGAAAATGTATAAAGAATTTGTGAATAAAAGGAAATATTTTGTTGTTTGTTAATATTTGAGCAACATTTTAAAGTTACATTCTTTAATCTCACAAAGTTGGATAGAATCTGTTTCAACAAAAAATCAAACAAGGGAAGTCTTCTTGGGCTTATCTAAACGTGTATATTAGACCGTACCTCAAAAAAAGAGTTCGCCGTACACCCTCCAATATGAAGTATTTTTTTTTTTTGGAAAGCGATTTAAAAAAAAACTAATTTTTTGCCCAACGTAGGGGTCGCCTTTTTTAATTTTTCGTTATAGCTTTGGTATTTAAAGTCGGATTTTAAAGTGCGATATATCAATGTTTTTGCCTCGGGGAGAACAGTGTTTTGCTATATAGTAAAAATCCAATTAAAAAAATTTAAAAAGGCGACCCCTAAGTTCGGCAACCAATATATAAAAAAATTTCTACTGGGTTTATCGAAAAACTTCCTTAGCAAAAGTTTAATGATTTTTTGCGAGCTTTAGTTTTCTGACATTAGGGTTGTACATTAGAGTGGTACCAACTGAGATCTGGTGAGTAACTACTAGAACGGGATACTTGAGGTCAAAATGCCCTTAGAGCAAAACACTGGTCTCCTCGAAAGAAAAACATCGATGTATCATACTTTAAGATCCGACTGTAAATGCCAAAGATATAACGAAAAATGTAAAATGGCGACCCCTACGTTCGGCAAAAAAAAAATATAAAAAAATTTTTTTTGAAACCTCCTTGCAAAAATACTTCATATTGGAGCGTGTAGGGTGCACTTTTTTTTTTGTCTGTAAGATGGTACGCTCTAGTGTATATGTTATAAAGCGAATGAAAGTAAGAAGCATTTGATGAGAAACATAAGTGATCTATCTAATTATTTGGGGGTAAAAATGCGTATCAAAATTATTCAAAACTTTTTTGTTTGAGAAAACTTTAATACTTTGATTGTGCTAATAATAAAATTGTGGTCATTTTTGGTCCCATCTTTTTACCCACTGACGAGATGAGACTGGGAAGCTACAAGTATCCCTTACATTAAGCTCTTCTTCAACAAATTCAAGTTTCATTTCCATCTGCGTGTTTGTCCAGGCACACATTAGTTTTGTAGGAATAAATTTAAAATATTTGTTTTAAGAAAATAAAAAATATAATTTTTTTTCTTAATTTTATTTGCTTAAGCTGCAGTTTAATCGTTCTTATGGTAATTAAGTGAATTTGAAAAGTTTTGGTTTGCTATATTGCAGTTGACCACATGACCTAACTATTCTCAACATAATCTCGTTTCCAATTAAAATTTTAAGCTAACATTTTCTAAACATTTTCAACCCCTAGAGTATGAGTGTGACTACATTATTTATTGCAATTACTTTTTTTGTGTCATACTCCCTCGATTATACTTAGGGTGGCAATGATAATTCAGCTTTGGATTGAATTCAAAAAAAAATAAATAAATAAGTAAACAAATTAAAACTTAAAAAAAATATTTTTCATAGTAACATCAGCACAAAGTCGTTACACTCTCCTATACGACATAGTGTGGGGTATAAGTAATTTTAATAAAACAAGTTTAAAAAGTTCAAAACCTGATTTTTCCAACACTGGAACAAACAATATGCTTTCTGTCATATCGAGTAGAAAAAACTAGCTCAAAAAACTAAATCCATTGTGTTTAAAGCAAAAAAGGGGGAAAAAACAGAAAATTAAAAAAAAAAATTCCAAAAAGAACATTTTTCCAACAAAAGGTCCAAGTCAAAAAAACTTTTTTTTTTTTGACCAAAAAGCAATTTAAAGCTACAAAATCTTAAAATAGCCAAATCCGAAAAAAAAAATAAAAGAAAAAAGCAAATTGGTCTTCTCTAGTCATTTTAGATATACTATCGGGTGTATAACTTAAAACTACGGGATTTTTGGCAAATTTTGGGAGTTAATTGTGAAATATTGGTACAATATATTCAAAGTATTTATTGGCCATCGTTAGCTATGACCGGGCCGGGCTTCGCATACGATTTCTTTCGGGTTGTCGTAATGGATCCATTTTTCATTGCCAGTACTGGATCGATGATTTTATAGCATTCAAGCAGCATTTCGGACATGCAAAATAGCCAATTTCTTTGCTTTTGGCTGAATCCTACAGCTTGCAAATTTTTTGAAATTGCTGTTTGAGTGACTCGCAATGATTTTGCAAGTTCTTCTTGAGTTTGATATTAGTCTTCATCGACTAATGCCTCAAATTAATCACCTTTGAACTTTTTTAGCTGACCTGGGTGGTCTTTGTCTTCCGTGTTAAAATCACCATTTCTGAACCGCACAAAATATCTCTCGCACGTTAAAATCGATGGAACATATTTAGGATAAGCTTCGATAAGCAATCGATGTGCTTCAGCTACACTTTTTTTTCAAATAGAAAAAGTAAAGCAAAACTTCCCGCAAATAATGCTTTGTTAGCACAAAATTCGACATTTTCGAAGCAAAAAAAAAACTGTCGTTTACGCTATTTTAATCAATGATTAATTGCGAATAAATGACAGATTTTTACCCTCCAAAATGCCATATAAGTTATTAAAGACACAAACCATGTGTAAAAGATACACCATCCATTGTGAATCCCGCATTTTGAAGTTATACACCCAATAGATCAGATATTATATTCGGAACATACCCGAATCGTCAGATTCCGTAAATATAGACTAGAGAGCTTCCAAGATAAATCCAAAATGGCGAATATGATTTTTCGGTTTTTTATATACGAGGGCGACCGCAAAAGTAACTGGCCTGGCACATTTTCTGTTTTACTAGCAACTTTTTTTTTCAAATTTTCCGAAATATTTAACGATTATTTTCTTTGTTACAGGTGATTGAAGTAAACAAGTTTTGTAATTTTTGAAAAATGGAAAATAAAGAGTTTCGTGCGGTAATTAAACACTTTTATATGAAAGGTTATACGCCACAATTAATCAAAGATGAATTAGATTCTGTTCATGGTGATAATGCACCATCATACTCCACCGTGAAATCCTGGGTTCAACAATTTAAAATGGGTCGTTCAAGTACGGAAGATGAACAACGCTCTGGAAGACCGAAAACTGCTACTACTATTGAAAACATAAGAAAAATATTTTATGAAGTGACTAAAAATAGATGAATAAAGCTCAGAGAACTTTCTGATATTGTTAAAATACACGAAAAACAAGTTTGGAGTATTTTACATGATGAACTACACATGAAAAAGCTATCTGCAAGATGGGTGCCGCGTTTGTTGACTTTTCCCCAAAAAATCGCATTTTTAACTCAACAAAAATTGGCCGAATTACGATTTGAAATTGCTCCGCATCCACCATATAGTCCAGATTTAGCTCCTTCTGATTATTTGTTGTTTCCAAATTTAAAAAAATTTCTCGGTGGCAAAAAATTTTCGTCCAATAGCGAGGTTATTGCTGAAACTGAGGCATATTTTGAAGGTCTTGAAAAATCTTATTTTTCGGATGGAATTAAAAAACTTGAAAAACGTTTGATGAAGCGTATTGAGTTGCAAGGAGATTATGTTGAAAAATAAATAATAATAATTCCAAAAAAACGGTTCTTTTTATGTTAGGCCAGTTACTTTTGCGGTCGCTCTCGTATATATTTTTTTTATACACGACACGAAATTTGCACGCCAAACCTTTTGGCCGGGTTAAAGGTTGTCTAACAATTAGGTCTCGACTTCTACTTTCCGAATTGGTAGAATTTATTCAACAATTTTATACCAAAGAATAAAAAACCCACGAAAAAGCAATAAAATTTTGCAATAAAAATTGCAAAATCTCACATACTTCTCAAAAATATTTTGGTCAAGCAAAACTACTTAAAATTAAAGGTGGGAAAGATTACTAAAAACACGTGCCGTCTTATGCAAACATTATTAAAATCTTTAGAAAGATTTTTGAGATATTGTGATTTTTGTTAAATTTTACTAAATTTGCTAGAAATCCCGTAAACGTTTTTTTTTTATATTCCTGTGTAGCATAATAAATTCATTTAGAAAAGCTGTGTCATAATAATTTATAACATTGTTTTTTTTGTGTTTGTTCCAAAATTTTGAAACTTTGATGCCAAAGTTGCACTGCATTCAGACTTAATTTCAGAACAATCCATTTGAGTTACATTAATATTCTGATAAAAATCATTGTTACCCTAATTTGTATGTGTGTGTGAGTGTATGTGTAATAAATTTAAAATACATTTGGTATCATAAAACATGAATTTTCTCCATACTCAGAAATTATTGAAAGATAATCCCAAATACTTTACGGTCAACCTGTAATTCTTTTATCTATGGATGACTATAACACAGCAGGTATGAACGGATATTATTCGAAATTATCATATCATGGATAAAAAATTAAATAAAGCTAAATTCAACATAAAGACTACTTGAATATACGTTCTAATGCTATACTAAGAATAATACTTATCATTGAAAAACTTAAACGGATTGAAATATGTATTTAAATATAAACTATAACCATTTTTATACAGAAATAAAGAATTACTTCAAGTGAATTCAATTATTTATATCAGTTTAAAGCTGGATTTACAATGCTAGAGTACTCCACTCTGTAGAGTGGAATCTACTAAAATAAAGATGGCATTATACAAAAAAATATGAAAGTGCTAAAAAGAAAGCAACAAAATCAACTCTGAAGAGTGAAGTACTCCAGCATTGTGAATCTGGCTTAGGTTTTTAAGAAAATTCTTTAAAAATATAGATCTTTGTTGGATTAATGGTATTTTACTAAATTTCAGTGCAATTTCAAGCCACATTGCGAATTTTTAGGCATCCCTCTAACCGGCCGGACCACAAATAGATGGGCTTAATAAAATTCACCAAGAATGCGTTAAATGATTACACTAATTTGCAGCATTACTGCATATTAGACAATTTTTTTTTAATTTTCGTCGAACTGTTAAATATTTTAACCACAAACAATATAAATGCAATCAAATACACGCAGGGAAAGAAGAAATATAGTTGAGCATGGTTGAGGAAACGAATTAATCACAGTAAGATTCCAGTTATCATATATAGAGCCGTTACTGATCACACTATGATCACTAACGACGATTTTATCATCATTTACAATCATACTATGATCAATAATTAGATCATATTATGATCATTATAAATTTAAATCATAACATGACGCTCTTATATCCTGCTTAGACAGAAAAGTTAATCTCGTAAAAGTTGAATTAACTGCTTAATCGAGCACTTAATCGACTTGTTTGATTAAACCATATTTTTATCTTTTTGGTTAGCAGTATTCATACTAATTGTATGCAACGCTGCTTTTTGTTATAACGACGGTTGACAACACTAAAAAGCACATAGAAAAGTTAATTAAAAGTTAATTAAAACAGCCTGTATCGATTTAGGACTTAAAAGGAATTTTGCCCAGTGCAAGGGCGCAGACAAATTATGGATAAAAGTGAAAAATATTTTTAACAAAATTTAAGTATACACATAATGTTAATTTTTCGTGATAAAACTTAACATAAATTTCGATTAATAGAAATTATGATTGTTAAAAAAAATCATTGAGGGCCGACAGGCAGGACGTCGAATATTAATATCACTTATTATTGCAATTTAAAATACTTATCTGGTTGAATTAGAATATATAATTTTAATTTACCTGCAACGAAAGAAATAGAAAGAAAAATAAGTAACTTCAAATTCATATTAATAGAGATCCTAAATATTTGGAAAAGTTTCGAATATAAATATTAGGTATTCTGCTAAAGAAAAAATGTGTCGCAAACATTTTAAAAGCTGTTACAACTTTATTTTCGATATAAGCATACTCTGTGCCTTTTTTTCATTTTTAGTAGTCTCAAAAATTGTCTAGCACGTCAGGTTTCGCAGTATCTTTGGGGAGAATATAGCATATTCAACCGGTTAACGATTACTCGATTAATCGATGAATTTCTTTGAAATATTTGTTTTATTTAAAATGCCATATTTTGATAAACGAATAACTCAAGTAATTCTGGTCGATTAATCGCGTAACTCAAGAAAATCGAAAAAAGAATTTTTTTTTTTTGTTTAAACTTTCCAGTGTGAAAAATCATTACCAAATATTTAGTTACATAACTACATACCTGGTAATGGTAACTAATTACTTTCCTTATTACATTCCTTATTACTTTGCTATCAGCGTATGAAAAATAAAAAGAGTATGTCGTTGCCTATCCCACCAAAAAAAAATTGGAAGTAATGCTTTACAAACTACATCTTTCTCTGCTTCACTAGTATCCGTTAGTGTATTTTTACTGCTTTTTTAGAAGTTATTCTGAACAACTTCAAAAAATCACTCCTTTCATTGCTTCCAAGGTATCCTCCGTTAGTATATTTTTACAGCTTTTTTAGAATTACTTCTGAACTACATCCAAAAAATCACTTAAGTATTGCTTCTAAAGAGTAATTGCTCTAAAAGTGTTCATAAAAAGTGATTTTCGCATCATTTGGCATTTCCAAGCAGAGGGTCGCGGGTTCTATTCCCGGCGAGACCAATATTTTTTAGTTTTTTTTTAATATTTATAATTAATTTGTTTAAATTGAATATTTTTTAATTTTTAAAAATATGTACATGACAAATTGCTTTTATGCATCTGTAAAAATAGTACTGAAAACAATATTGAATTGGAGTGCACCTTTTATACTTCTTTAATAAGTACTTTTATTGAAGAGAATAAGGAACAATATCTCGCATTAACAAAGTGGTGTTTTTATGCCAGTCAACTTTCATATCAAATAATAACTCAGCGGTAGAGCGCTAGACTAGCAATCGTGAGGTCGCAAGTTCGATACCCGGTGGCGGCAATAAAAAAACTTTTGTAAAATAAAAAAATATAATTTTTTTTGCAAAGAATTGGTGAAAAAGAGCTTCCTTTGCACTCGTTCAAAAAGTACTGAAAAAATATTGAAGTGGAAGTACTCCTCTCCTATGACAACTCAATGTTAAAATCATTAGTGTTTATATTAAAAAAGAAGTACATCTAAATTATCAATTGTAGTGCTTTTTCTACTGCTTCGGCATCTCTTTTTTTGCTGGAATATTCATTGAGTGTATGAAACTTTTGATAAATAAAAAAGTTTCAATGGATGAGTTCCAGTGTAGTACTGCAGGTTCAGAAAAAATTTGTGATATTTTTCCGAAAATTATGTAAGGTGTTATTCTGTAAATTTCCTAGTGGGTCGTTTTTTTTCCCAAAAGTATAAAAATTCACCCCATATGGATCACGTTACATAAAATAATTATTTTTATCCAGTTGAGATTTTTTTTTTATCAATTTAATGGCTTTACAATCTCGTAGTCATAATTAATATCAAGTTTCATGGGTCTTTTCTGACCCCAGGCCACTAAGGGTTAAATATTTTTTAAACAAATATAAAGATAATTATAGTCTAACCAAATTAGATCTAGTCTGTTTTGCAAATTTAATGAGGAAGGTTTATTCTTCTTCTTAACCTCAAACCTACCAAATTCAAGTATTGTTTTTCCGAAAACTGTGTAAAATTTGATGAAAACATTAAATTTTTTTTTAAATTTTTGATAAAATGAACAATTTTTGTAAAATGTTTTCCAGGACATTTCGTCATTTTCCAGTCGCTCCAAACACAAACTCGAATTACTATTTTTCCAATTTATTTTTTTCTTTAATATCAACTATTGCATGGTACAAATATCAATCGACATCTCCAAAAGAGGCATTTTAAAATATCTTTAAAATTAATTAAAGAAAAAAACACGTTTTTGCATTTTTATTAAATTTGTGGGTCATTTTTGATTCCAGGCAAAAGTGGGTTAATGATATGCGATGAAGTCACAATTCCATATCTGAATAATTTTGACTATCCCAGCAAAACCTCTCATTACCATGTAATGAGTTTTAGGTATTGAAATCTTAAGTGTTCACTAGTTACCTTTTAATTACTAAACTACTTATTTTAACATGGTGGTGTCATTGGAGGAAAGTCATTACACTGATGTTACCTGTAAGTAGTTTATCAGCTGTTCTATAAATAGATGTTGAATATAAATTTAAAAAAATATAAAAATTTTAAAACCAATAGGAGCTGACACGTATTGATCAGCGTACCCCACGATTGTCAGGCAAACACTCTAACCATTAGACCACGACATCACTATGATTTTTAATGCTTTAACTTATGTACACATTTATTGTGGCAACTGTTATACATGTCTATTTTTCACAACACTTGTTGTTATTAAATACTTCTTAATGAATATCAACATTTCTATAAATAGATGTTTAATATAAATTACAAAAAAAAAAAACAACAATGGAAGCTAACACGAGTTGAGCAGCGATCCTCATGTCTGTCAGGCAAAAACGATAACCACTAGGCTACGCCATAGTTATGGTTTTTAATGATTTAGAACATATATTATTGGTTTCAGCTATTGTGAAATAGTAATGTGTGGGGTATAATTATCGGTAACTCATTACATTCAGTTTAAAAGTAATTCAACGGGTAATGAGATATGAGATCTAAGTAATGCATGTAGTAATGACCAGTCATTACCAAGGTTTTGCTGGGATATTAAATGAATAAGTGTCCGTGTAAAAAAGATCAGATCTGGCCAGACCTCAGTAGATCTTACCAGATCTAATTAGATCTCAAAATTGGGGAAAAATTTGAGATCTAATTAGATCTGATCAGATCTAGGCATATCTGGCCAGATCACAGTAGATCTTACCAGATCTAATTTGATCTCAGAATTGGGGGAAAATTTGAGATCTGATCAGATCTAGGCATATCTTGGGCAATTGTCCAGATCACTTTAGATTTGAACAGATTTGGCACTAGATCTTATCAGATCTTGCCATAAGATATTATCACATATGCCATAACTGATCATATTTGATGGGACCTGGTACAGGATCTAATTAGATTCAATCATATCTATTTAGATCCAAAAAAATCTGATCAGATCTAAAATTTTTTAAACGGGTGAAATAAAAAATTAATTTTTTCAAAATTTATAATTTTGGGAATTTTTAATAGTAATATACTTTTTTACAAAATTGGCCATTTTCGTCCAACTTTTGGCACGGGTTAACGTTTTCCAAACAAAAAATCGATTTCTTCCATTTGGGTCCATTTCCTGCGGGGTGTAATGAACAAAAATCGATAAATCGCTATTTTAAGGGACAGTCTAATATATACCTACTATATATACAATATATTAAAATAAAAGTATAATTTTAATTTTTTAACCGCAACCAGTAAAAGGAATATTTTGATAATCATAACTAAAAACAATTTTTGTCTTAAATATAAGCTGAAAAAATATGCTAACGCATACTTTGGAAGCAATAAAAGAGGTGATTTTTTTGAAGTTGTTTAGAATTACTACTAAAAAAGCAATCAAAATACATTACCGGAGACTTAGAAGTAATTAATTTCAATTAAATTTTGTATTCCAATTAAATTTTGTACTGCTTTTCAAAAAAATATTCAATAGATTTTCTTTCTTTTATAATATCAAGTATGTTATAATTAAATATTTATTTCTTTTACTGTTACAAAATTAGCAACTAAAGAATATACAATTAAGTTAAAATTTTGTTTTGTTTTCCTTTAATTTGGATTCTTAGAAATCTAAACTTTGTATGAGTCGCTCATTGTTTCGTATGCATTGTTAGTATATTTACTTCACCCAATAATTAAGAAAACTTTTAATTGAAATGTTTGTTTTGCTTTAATTTAGAAACCCTTTCTTTTTGTGCTTTGAGTCGAACAAAAAATCTATAAGCAAAATAAGAAAAAAACCTTGAATAAATTTCTAAAAGAATTAAAACATGTTTTATATGCAAAACCACGGCTATGAATAAATTATATATTTTTTTATTGGTCAAAAGAAAAAAAAAAAAATTATATTAAAATTGAAAACTTTTTTGCTTAACTATAGAATTCAATAAAAGTAATTTATCTTTATTTAAAAAGGAGCAACAGCAAAATATTTCCATTAGCTACTTAAAAACTGGGCCTTTTCTTCTTTTACTTTAAAGAGAATTCCTTTAAAAACAATTTACAAATACTAAATGAATTGTTGCTCATTTTACTTTGTAATACCAATAGCAACAAAAATGAAAAAAGGACATTATCAGCATCTTTCTTTACTTTTATATCCTTTCTTTAACCGCTTATTAAATAATTGTTAACATATTTTTATTGAACAAATTTTTTAGCAGCTCATTAACCATTTTTAGGGAGACAAAAAAAAAACCAGTTAAAAAGCAAATAAGTAATGAAAACTTTTTTTATAATGACCCAATATACACAAATTGCCTGCACTTGTACGTACAAACCATACGTCAATGTGGCAATATTTGTGAAAAGGTGACACGGAGAAAATAAGAAGATAAACAGAGAGAATCTGAAGTAGAATATTTGTATATGTCTGTTTGATCACTTCTGAAATTATTCATATAGAGACAATCATATAAATAGTACCCAAAGGGTACTTTTATGTAATTGTTGCTTTCAAAAAGGAGTTGATTTATAACTGGTTTTACCAAATCAGACAGTTCATATACGAAAGTACAAAATTCTCATCCCGTTGGTTTTTTGTACCTTATGTAATGTCTCGTTTTGAGTAAGAAAGTTATCATTTTCTTAGCGGACAACTGAAGAGTAGAGTGATGTCTACGAAACAATTGTATTGTCTATCATGAAAATGATCAACCCTTTTTGAAACAACAAATAAAAATCTAATATGACAATATCATATTAGAATTTGGACTTGAGGTAGAAGAATATTCTAACTAAATATATGAAAATATAGAAAGTCCGAAAAAACAATTTTTGTATTTTTTAATGCAAAAATTAAAATAATTGAGACAATCTGACAATAAAAATATAAACAATAATACAATTTAATGGAAGATCACTGATGAAGCCTGTCCATAAAAAGGCAGAAACTTGGTCTAGTCTGATTTGCAAATTTAATGTGTTTATAACTTTTGAGGAAGGTTTATTCTTCTTCTTAACCTCAAACCTACTAAATTATAATAATTTTATTTTTAATAATTTAAATAACTTGTGAATATTTGAAATTTAAATAATAAGTTTATCCAACTCTTAAATGTGTTTTAGTGTTGTTTTTGTTTTTATTTTAATTAACATTTTAAATTTCATAGAAAATTTCTTTACACTTTTAGTGCATTTCTTAAAAAAAATTTTTTGCTAAGTTCAAATTCCTTTCACTTTATATAAATTCTTTAAATTACTTTTTCCAATCTAAACTTCAACAATTTAATTTCCTTTTCAGTTTGTTTGTTTTCATACTAATTGTTTCCTTTAAAATGACAGTACTTTACATTTTACTATTAGAAAATTTCATCAATTTGGTTTATTTTTTTATTTTTTGCATTTTAAATTCCTTGTCAATTTCTCTTACAGATTATTATATATTTAACAAACACTTGACAATTTTAAAGTCAATGGTAGAGAGTAACTTACATTTTTTTAAAAGGAAAATTCATAAACTTTAAGGGGGTAAATACTGTAACAACAGCATTTTAAATGGCATATTTGAACGGTTGTCAAAAATTCAATTAACAATATTTTTAATATTTTATTTTCTTTATTTAAAAACCATGTTATTTTGGTATTTTTAAGAAATATAAGTTTTATATTTCCCCAGCCAAAATCGCCACAGTTGCCACTTCATTACTGGCCTTTTTTAAAAAGGCAAAATCGGCTGCCACTGTGCAGCCTTTATTAATTATCGGAAAATAAAAATGAAAAGTGATTCTTAATTCCAGATAAATTCTCTAGTCCTTATCGTGGCCCGATTTTTATTCTTAAAAATTTTTTTTAACAAAGTTGCCACACAAACTTAAAAATTCGAAAAAACATATTTGCTCGGGGATATAAAATTTATTTGACCAAAATTCAAAAAAAGGGCCACGATAAGGACTAAAGTTTGTTGTTGCCTACGAAAGAAAAAAACCCGGATCGAAATCGGTTAGCCCGCCTGTGGCAGCCGATTTTGAACTCAGGGTTGTGGGAAAACGCATTTAAAGTTTAAATTAACTTTACGCTAAGAAAACAGCAAAATTTAAAAAAACCGTGTATGAACAAAATTCACATCTCGCAACTTTCTATACGTGTACCAAATTTGGGAAGAATCGGGTAAAGAGTATTTTATATATTAACCCAAATATTCTTAAAAACGATGGTTGAGAATTTATTATACATTTCATTTCGGTAAAAATCTTTAATTTTGTACATTTTTTAATTAGTTTTGTATTTTTTTTTTTAGTTGTTATATACATTGATGCCTCCTATAACGTGCCTTCGCCCACCATCGAGGAATCGTCATTGGCTTTTCTTTAAAGACTGCGTGAAATTCTTGCATCTTTGAATGTAGTTTTTTTTCGTTTTGTTCTGCTGTTTTATGCGAAATAAGATTTCTAATAAAGATAATGATAAAAAAATGCTCCCAAAAAATTTTGTGTACAAATTTAATGTATAGAATATTACTTTGTGACTAAAATATATTTTACAAAAAAAAAACATCTGGAAATTTTATTTCTTCGAATTTTTTATTGATATTTTCTGAGCATATACTAAAGAGTATGCTCTATCCAAATAAAATATAAAAAAAATACGAAAACAAAATTTTTCCTATAGTCGATACCCCCCTTAAGGTGAATATTCAGACTGATAAAATATTTGGCTTTTTGTTCGATAACATTAGTATAAACGTGAAAAAGCAAGCAATAAATGGTTTAACGTACTGTGAGCATCAAAAGAAACCGTACACGTACGTTACTCTTTTATGTTTTCAACTTTATTTTACTAATTTCGTTTATCATTTAACTCAACATTTGATATTTTATGAAAAATATATTTTCTTTTTTTTCACATCTTATAAAACAATAATAACAAAAATATTACAATAACAAAAAATATACAATAAAAACAAAAATACTTTATATTTACAGCGACAGAGGAAATGGTTCAATAGAAATAATAAAGGAATTTAAAAGAATTTAGTATTTTGTTCGCTTTCCCTTTAATTTCAAAGGCCGCTAAAAAGTGGCCTTCAGAGGGGCCTTTTTAGCGACAAAATTCGGTAGTTAAATTGACAAGTTTTCATAGTAAACTGTTAGAGAAATTGTACGAAGTTAAAGAATCCCACTACAGATCTTATTAAACAAGTTATATTATATCCAAAGAAAATATAATTATCTACTTTTATGCGTTCAAACTTTTTTATATAAGGAACGATTTCCAAGCGGGAAGGATGTAAGGTGAAAATTTCGTAAATTTGAAAAAATTAACTTTTTAAAACAGAAAAAAAACTTTAATTTCTTTGTAAACTAGTGTTAGTGATAAAATCAACTATGTTATTGATTAATAGAATGAACTGAGCTACATAGAGAAAACTGATTTGTGCTGACAATCGAATCTGTAGCCAGTCGAATGGTTTGGTTGAGGTTACCGAATATTTCAATTGTAGCAACAGAAAACCAATTTAGACAAGTATAATTTGACTGCGAAAACAGAATTTAGGTTGCCTCAATAACAATTAGGTAGCCAGAATTAAAAAAAGTCCGTTACTGCAGCTGTTAGCCGGATCTCTTTTCTGGGTTAAAATGTCTACAGGCATGACCTCGTATGAGTGATATTAAATAAATTAATATTACTCATACGTATGTAGTACACACTTCAAAAATATGTTGTTTAACCCATTTCATACCAAGCATGGATTCCGTGGAAATTTTTTGACAAACCTAAGTAGAAGAAAAGCCAGTTTCGCAGTAAGACATTTTTTTATAAGTAATTCAAACTGAAATTTTGACGCTCAATACACACCTAAATGGTTAATATTTTTTCAAAAATTAAATTTTTATACTTTAAATTTCAAGAAATTTCAATTATTTCTATTGCAATATTTTTAAGAACTTTTTAAAAAATTGGTATTTTTGTACGTTTTTTTAAAGATTTTATTTGGCAACACTAATTGCTCAGATTTGTATTTTTCTTTCACAAATAAAAATAGATTAATTTTCTACATACTTGCAATTTATATTTTAAAGTGCGAATTGAATTTAGATTTTCTCTTCTCTTAACTGCCTGTTTTTATAAAAAGAATCAGACGAATTCGTTAAAACATTTGTGTGAAAAACACAAACTTGAAAAGTTTCTTCTTTAAAATTTTTTTCCCGCATTTGTTCTACATAGAAGTCATAACAAATTTGTGCAAAAATTTTTAAAGAAAAACGTTTTTAAATTAGTGTTTGTCACACACATTTGTTAACGAATTCGTCTGATTCTTTTTATAAAAACACCCAGTAAATAGTTTTTTACGTGTCTTTATCGAAATCAACATATCACTTTTATCATATCTTTGAAAAAAGTCATAAAAAGTTTTCTTCAAATCATTATATGGCAACCCTGAAAGTATAATTTTTGTAATATTTTAAATACCATTTATAGTCAAGGCCTCAAAGTATCACATGCTTTCTACACAGAAAGAATTTACAAAATTCTAATTAAATTTTCAAACACCTTTCTCATACCAAATTTGTAAATACAAAAAAAAAACTTTTTAAAAAGGCACCAACAAAGAAATTTGTAAATCCAAAAAAAAAATTGTTTTTTTTTGTAACTTTGAATTTTTATTTTTAAACAATTTTTATATGAAAGATAACAATTTACAAACGAGTTACAAATATTTCAAACAAAAAAATTGTTGGAAATAAAATTTTAATTTAAAAGCAAATGTGATTGCTTCTACAAATTCCGATTGTTGGTGCCTACTGTTTTTTCTGTGTACGCCATTGTTATATCGCTTTCCTATCAAAAGTTATAGACTCTTAAAAGTAGATGTGAGTTTAAAGTCACTATTGGTAAGAAATGTGTTAAAACAACCCAGCGATAAAAAGAGATGCCTAAGCACTAGAAAAAGCACTATAATTAATGATCTAGATGTACTTTTTTTTTACCGAAACGCTAATGATTTTAACATTAGGATGATCATAGGAGGGACGTAACCCCACTTCAACATTTTTTTACTAATTTTTGAACGAGTGCAAAGGAAACTCTTTTTCATCAATTGAAAGCTTAAACAATTTTTCGAAAAAAAATTATATTTTTAATTTTTAAAATTTATTTTTATTGCAGTCACTGGGTATTGAACTTGCGACCTCAATATTGCTAGTCTAGCTCTCTACTGCTGAAATATTCTTTGATATAAAAGTTGACTGGTATAAAAACACCACTTTGTCATTGCGAGATGTTGTGTCTTATTATCTTCAATAGAAGTACTTATTAAGCAAGTGCAAATTCAGTATTTTTTCAGCACTATTTTCACAGGTGCATAAAAATCAATTTTTCATACTTTTTTTTATATAATTTTAAAAATTTTAAAATCAATAAAATATTGAATTTAGACAAAAATAATTATGAATATAAACAAAAACAAAACAAACTAGAAAAAATAGTGGTCCTGCCGAAAATCGAACCCGCCATCATCTGTTTGGAAATAAACTATATCAAAATCACTTTTTAGGATCACTTTTAGAGCAATTATACTTTAGAAGCCATATTTAAGTGATTTTTTGGATGTTGTTCAGAAGTAGTTCTAAAAAAGCTGTAAAAAATATTGATGGATAACTTGGAAGCAATGAAAGAAGTGATGTTTTTGAAGTCGTTCAGAAATACTTCTAGAAAAGCAGTAAAATTATGCTAACGGATACTGTTGAAGCAATGAAAGAAGTTGTCTATAAAGCATGGAAATAATATGAATTAATTTATAAAAAAAAAACAGCCACCAAACAATCATTATAATTAACCATAGATCGCATTTTGATTTGCAACATTTCAAAAAAAATAAAATGTTTGACTTTTCCTCGTAACTTTTATCCCCTTTTAAATCCCCTATGTTTTACTTTTTAACTTCGTTTAACAAATAAAATTTTGTTCTGCTTGTTATATTTGTTGTTAGTTATGAAGTTATGAGCAGGGCAAGTTTAAAATGCATAAAACAATTGGATCGAAAAAAGCCAGCATTTTTATTTGAAAAATTTTAAAAAAATTCTAGTTTATTTAGGTGTTTTTTTATATTTCTAAAAAAGAAACAACAGTTCAAATGTTAAAGTTCAATCAGCGATTCTTAAAGTTTGAACTTTTCCTTGCTGTAAAAAATCTGTAATTTAATTTTTGCCAATATTAATTTTTTTTTTTTTTTGTAAATTTTTTACAAAAATTCTCTTTAAAAGTTGGGGTTTTATTGTATTTAATAACATTTTTTTTTTGAATAGTCTAAAAAATTGACAAAATGGTTTTTTCTTGGCAAGGATCCGTAAGAACAACATTTTTACAAAATAATTTGAAAAATAGCAAAAATGGCATTTAATGTCAAATGCCAAAAAAAAAAAAAAAACAACTTGCCCTGGTTATGAGCGACTGGTGTATAAAACAAAAATCCAAAGAATTTATTTTTCTTAAAGAAATCATATTAGATATTTTAAATTGAGCATTTCTTTTTAGAAAGAAAAACAAAAAAGGCAGAAACAATTTTAAGTTTAGTTTTATTTTATCTTTCTACATAGTTTAATATAATAACAAATAGTCAAGTGTATTCTAGCATAGACACAAGTTTATTTTTTGTGGCATGACATGTACAAATTCCACATTGCGTGCTTGGCTCTTAACTCATATAAAAGCATCATGGAAAATGTCTTTGGTCTCGACTTGAAATAAAAAGACAAGTGATAAATGATTATATGACATATTTGAGCATTTGAAAAGACAAAGGATGTAGAAATACCAAATATGTTTGCTTCATAAAAAAAACAAAAACTCAAGCTAAATGGTTGGCTAAAGGTCTTTGAAGTTTTTTTAAAAAGCTTTTTTTTTTTTGCCAAGAAAACTACTTGAGTTTTAAGCATTTATTATAAAGATAACACTTGAAGCGGAAAATTATTTCTTTAAAATGTTTTGCCTTAATGAGGACTCAGATTAAGAATTTTCTATTATACAAATTTAAAGATTTAGGTCAAGTGAACTTTAATGGAAGTGGCTTAGGAAAAAGGTTTAAAAATTTTTTAATTAAAAAATCAAAAATTGTTGTTAATTGCAAAATTTTTTAGAAACGGTTATCTTTAAATCTGTTCTACTTAGGACAAATTTTTAAACCGGATTTTTAACATAGGAACACGTTGTAAAACTGATTCCTGGTTGCAGTTCCGTTACTGGTTCTAAAGCAACCTATTCTAGTTTAAATGAAAATAACCTATTGCTAATACTTCAAATTCTATACAAAATTGTAGAATATAAATTAGAACCTAAGGTATTCCGCAACCTGCTCTTTGAATTAAAATTTTTTATTGTGTGTGAAATCAAAAGAAAGTTGTGGCTTTATTTTTTAAACACTTAGGGCCAATATTATAGTCACTTAGTAGGATTTTTAACTTAAATTTTATTTATTTAAATCAAATTGCCATTAGGGTCAGTAAGTTTTACAGTAAGCACTTAATAGGATTTTTGACTTAAATTTTACTGAAGAAAGAAATTTTCAAACAAAATTTCCTACTTAAATGAACTTTTATAAATATTTCTACTAAGTGTTAACTATAATACTGGCCCTTGCTGTCACAAAAACCATTTGCATAGAAAATCCCGTTCACCTAATTTAAGTGACTGGGGGATTAATCTCCATATTTACTGTTTTTTTTTTTCTTTTTTGAATAGTTGATTATGTTTTATTTCCTTGTTACATTAAAATTAAAAAATTGAGTACGAGTAAGAAAACAAATCAGTAAACTTTATACAACTAATTAAAATTAAATCCAAGCCCATTTTAGATTTCAACGTACAAAATATAAATTTTTTTTTTATTAAACACCAAATACTTTGAGTTAAAAATGCCAAGCACGTTGCTTCATTTCTCTTTCTCTCTTTCCACTATTTCGTTAGAAAAGTAAGAAAAAGAAAGAAAAAAAATCTCACGAATTTTCTGTTGCGTGTCGCCCAACAATTTGTTAGTATTGCTGACAATTTCCTACATTCCGGTCAACATTGAATTTGTACAAGTGCAGAAAATTTAATATCAAAAACAAACTATAAATTAAGAAATTTATTAAATAATTCATCATCAAAAGAAGTTTAAGCAGAACATGATATCTGTCATGAATAGAAAATAATTTAATTTAATTTTTAGGGCCAGGCTTTAATTGAATACTTAGTCATGCTATAAAGGAAGAGTAACAACAAAAATTACCATTTTCATTAGAATTTGTACACTCATAGAAATAAATCTGTAAAAATAGAAGAAAAAGCCACTTAAAATTTGTTAAAAACGATGCTGCAGAAAACACTGCTAAAATTAGCAGATTTTTTTGCTAAACACTAGTAAAATAAGAACAGCAAAATTGAAACTGTTAAATTTACAGAATTTTAGTTATATTTAGGCTAACTTTTAGTTAACTGAAAATAGCAAATTGTACTGTAAAATCTGCAGAAAATTTTCATAAATATTTGTAGACTAAAAATAGCAAAAATAAACTGTTAAATCTACAAAATTGTTGCTATTTATACCCTACACCACTATTTTGTAACACCAAAAAATATTGGTCCTAGACCCACCTTATAGTATACCGATCGGCTTAGAATTTTTTTTTATTTCGTTTTAACGAAGTCCGTCTGTCCGTCCGTCCGTCCGTCTGTCTGTCTGTCCATGCATTCTTTTGCGCACTTTACAGGTCGCAAATATTAAGATATTTTGATGAAACTTGGTACACCGACTTATGTTGGCCCAAGGACGACGCCTATTGATTTTGGTAAACATCGGTCCATGTTTAGACCTAGTGCCCATATAAGGGTCCTACCAAAATTATATGGTTTATACGCTGCAGGTCGCAAATATTAAGATATTTTGATAAAATATGGTACACCGACTTATGTCGGCCCAACCACAAAGCCTATTGATTTTGGTGAACATCGGTCCATACTTAGACCTAGTGCCCATATAAGGGTCCTACCAAAATTATATGGTTTATACGCTGCAGGTCGCAAATATTAAGATATTTTGATGAAATTTGGTACACCGACCTATGGCAGCCCAAGGACGAAGCCTATTTTGGTTAACACCGGTCCATGTTTAGACCTAGTCCCTATATAAGGGTCCCCCCAAAATTGGCTTGGTTACAAACTGCAGATCGCAAATATTAAAATATTTTAAAGAAATTTGGTGCGCTAACTCACATTATAGAAAATTTTGACACAAGCCCCATTTGAACGCATTCGAATTTCGGATCCAAACATTAGTTGGCTTTTACCCAGACTGGTGTAGGGTATTGTATAGTCGGCATGCCCGCCTTTAACCCTTTTACTCGTTTTAAGCCAAATTTTGTTGAATGCAAATAGCAGTCTATTCTGCTAAAATCAGCAGAAATATTTGCTAAAAAAATTCTAAACTACTGTTTTCAAAAGGCTCGATTTTTATTTGCATTAAAAAAAAAATCTAAAAAAAACTTCGAAAATTTTTAATTTTTTAGGCTACTAATTCCCAGTGTAGAAAATCATTACCAGATATGTGGTTACGTAACTACATACTTGGTAATGGTAATGGTAACTAGTTACTTTTGTTATTACATTTTTTATTACCTTTATATGGCGATGTCGCGAAAAATAATGAGTTATGGTTACACACCAGCATACGAAAAATCAAAAAATATATCGTTACATATGTGCTTACCAGTACTGACAAAAATAATAAGTGTAAAAAAAGATTTTCAAAAAAATAAATTATATAAAAAAAAAATATTTTTTATTGTATTTTTTTTTTTTAATAAAATTTGCTGGTGCGGGAATCGAACCTGGGTCTACAGATTGCCAGTTAATAGCTCTACCTTCTGAGCTATATCGACATGTAATATTTAATAGATAAAAACATAATTGACCTGCTGCACACAAGTAAGCTTACTCGCCAACATAAAAAAATAAAAAAATATGTGGTTATATATATCCTTACCAGTGTTTAAAAAATATTGAGTCTAAAAATAGATTTCAAAAAATTTTCAAAAAAAATCTAGAAAATTATTTTCTATTTGAAATAATGATAAAAATAAGTCATTATCAGTAACTCATTATTATATGTTTTAAAATAATGCAGAAGGTAAGTGGGTGTCATTACTGGTAGTCCAAAAAATAATGATATGTCATTACCGTTTCTACACTGGGTTATTTAGCAAAATTTTTTCCTGATTTTTAAGAGTTAGCGGGTTAAAATGTTCCGCAAAAAAATAACAAACCTGAATTTCAGAGGGAAACCATGTGAATCTTCCATTTTAGGTAAAGGGTGTGTTCAGCGAGCTTGTGTAAAACACTACGAGGAACATTTTAGTGGAAAATTTAACAACCCTCTAACTCTGCAAATTACGGGTCTTTTTTCCTCTTTTTAAAAAGGGCCGAAAAAAGTCCCTTTAATTAAAGAGTTATAGGGATAAAATGTTCCACAAAAATGTTTCTCGAAGTGTTTTATATAAGTTCGCTGAAGACATCCTATACCTCAAATGGAAGGTTCACATAGTTTCCTATGCCGATTTTTAATAAATATTTAAAAAGGGAGGAAACTTTAATCCCCCCTACCTAAAATAGAATTTCGATGTGATCTTTTAGAACGCCGCCACACGTATATTTTTTTGGTCTCCTCTACCAGAATCTATTGTCAGTGTAATTAGCAAATCATTAATAAAAAAATTATTTATAAAAAAAAAATCGTATGAAAAATTTATAATTCACGCGAATAATAAAAATCAACATAAAATCCTCGAATCAAAAATATTTTTTTTTTTATTTTTTTAGAAATTGACTTATTATTGGTGATTGAATTACTTTTCTAAAGGTCTGAATCAAATGAATAATTTTGAGTTGGTGTGACATGAATCAGTTCGTATGATTCTATGAAAAGAATCAACAAAAACCAAATTGATTATTTCAATAAGATATTGACTGAATAAAGTAGGCAATAATTCAATAAATTAATCAGATTTATAAATCGAATTAAGGAATTATGTTTTCAAAGGCCTAAATCAAATCTGATTCAAAATTTAAAATCTATTTAAAAATTAACAAAAAAAAAAAAAATTATAAAATCCACCGGCATAGAAATGTTTCATTGATTTCAACGCATTTATGGAGTAGGAAAAAATATAGGGAAGAATTTTTTAGGATGTTGAAAAAAAAAGGAATTTTTAGAAAAGCTGGCATCTCTGCCTCTTAATCACCCAGCGCCAACCGCTGGAGCTAAGAAGTTGAAATTTGACATGAAAGTATGGCGAATACAATAAGGGGGGGGGGGGGGGGGGTTTAGAAATTCCCTTCGGGGGCCTGTCGCAACTCCTTTAGCTAAAAATTTGATTTTAAGTCTGGCGACTATTTGTAGATAAAAACGAGTAAAAAGGTTAAAGTCGGGCATGCCGACTATACAATACCCTACACCAGTCTGGTGTATTGTTTGGATCCGAAATTCGAATGGGTTAAAATGGGGCTTGTGTCAAAATTTTCTATAATGTGAGTCAGCGCACCAAATTTCATTAAAATATCTTAATATTTGCGACCTGCAGTTTGTAACCAAGCCAATTTTGGGGGGACCCTTATATGGGCACTAGTTCTAAACATGGACCGATGTTCATCAAAATCAATAGGTTTCGTACTTGGGCCAACATAGGTCTATGTACCAAATTTCATCAAAATATCTTAATATTTGCGACCTGCAGCGTATAAACAATATAATTTTGGTGGGACCCTTATATGGGCACTAGGTCTAAACATGGACCGATATTCACCAAAATCAATAGGCTACGTTATTGGGCTAACATAGGTCTGTGTACCAAATTTCGTCAAAATATCTTAATATTTGCGACCTGTAGAGTGCGCACAAGATTGCATGGACAGACAGACAGACGGACATCGTTAAATCGAAATAAAAAAAAAATTCTGAGCCGATCGGTATACTATAAGGTGGGTCTACGACCAATATTTTTTGGTGTTACAAACATCAGCACAAACTTATAATACCCTGACCACATAGTGGTGTAGGGTATAATAATGCAAGACTTAAGGAAATTTTATGGAATTTCCAAAAATATACAGTTTGTACAGAACCGATCAGTACTGCCTAAATTTTATTATGTAATTTGATAAAAGGTTGATATCGCTAATTTTTCGTTAAAAGCCACGCCCACTTAAAACAAGTGACAAAATGAAAAACAAACATTACGTTAAAATTCTGTTTGTTTTTTAACGTAATGTTTGTTTTTTTTTTAAATTACTTTAAAATTCTGCGGCCCTATGGTCCTTGCAGGAGTAAAGGGAACAAATATATATATACGTTAAAATTCTTTACAATTTTCTGAACCATGTCTTTGCATTTCGTGGCGAATTTAGCCACTATTTTGACCTTTAAAAATAAAGACAACAACAATAAAATTAAAAAAAAAACTTGAATGTGCTTAAATTCGTGGCCGCCACTGTATATAGAGCTGCTGAGTACTGGACGAGGAGATGTATGTACTGATCAACTTTTCGCAGCTGCCAGGACAAGATTTTTACACCCAGAAACCAGATTCGCTACTAACAACCCAACTTATTGCCAATCGAAGTGTTCAGTTGAATCAAGTCAAATTTATTATTGTTGATAAAACTGAAATTCCGCTATTACAGTCAAGTTAGTCCTGTCTCAATTGGTTTTCTGTTGTCACAACTGAAAAAACTCTGCTACCACAACCGTCAGTACTCGTATAAAATCCAGCTTTAGTTTTAAATTGATTTTTGGCCAACGAAAATTTACGTTGTTTACTTTATTAATTCCATAAAATTTTCAAACTAATTTATGGACCATTTCCTTTATTAACTGAAAAAAAAAACCCGAAAAACTCATCGACTTCTTAATGTTGATTTTAGTTGTGTTTAACAAAGCGTTAAATTAAATTAATTTTTATGACGGACGTTTGTAGCACATCGTAAAGTCACAAAATCATAAAAATAAATAAAACACAATGGAAGAATGGGATGATTGGAAGGATGAGTGGGATGGATGGATGGCTGGCTGGCTGGTTGTTTGGTGATGGTTTACACACTAAAAAATTAAATCAACAAATAAACCCTGTAAACGATATTCAAGCAACAAGTATAAAATAAAGTGGAAAAAAGTTTTATGAATTTAAATTAAGAGAATAATTTAGTATTTTAATAAATAATTTATACAAGAACTTCTTTATAATTTTCAGCAGATTGCAATAAGAAAAAGTTTTAAAATTTTGCAAAAAAAAATGTAAATTTAAAAAAAAAATTCAGAAAAATCCTTTCTATATCACAATAGAATCTGCTTGAATATTTATAAAACATTTTATAAAAATAATTAAATTTTTCAATATTTATGAAATATTTCATAAACACGATTAATTGTTTCATTGCACAAATATTGATAAAGTTTTTCATAAATATCACACAGCTTTTTCTACCAGTGTAATTTTTTTTAAAATATTTAAAAATTTTAATACTAAAAATAAGTTTACCTCCATTTGTGAGCCTTTTTTACCCATACCACCGCCGCCACCAGCACCACTACTTTGTGCTGCATTCATGTTGTTAGAAAATTTAACACTTCCACAAAAACTAACAGCAGTTGTAGAATTTTCAAATTAAATATTTTATTATTTATTTGTTTGTTATGTACGTTGTTTTTGTTGTTGCTGTTGTTTACGAAACACTATTTACTTACATATTCGAGACATAGAGAAGGAATAAATTCATTTATTACGCATTGGCTGTATAGTTTCAATTGCAACAGCAACTGCAATTGCATTTTATATTTAATTTTTAATTTTAAAATACCAACAAGAGCATAATTTTTTAATTTATAGTGGTTGTATTTATTATTTATTTTAATGTATATTATTTTTACACAACACTGCTGGGAACCTGTTTTACAAGTTGTTGTTGTCGATTTCCGTTTCCTCTTTTATTTATGGCCGAAGCACACACGTTTTAACTGACAACAATGCGTAATTTAATTTGTTGTAGTTTCACACGGATTTTTCCTTTATTTTTTTGTAATCTTTTTGTTTGATTTTACTCTTTGCTGGAAGTTCTGCTAGTAGTTCAGTTATTGCAGTTGCGTTGTTTTGTATATTTAATTTAACTTTTTTCTTCTCTGTTGTATTTTATAATACTGACATGTATCTATTTTTTTTTTTTTCTAAATTTCCTTTGTTGCAGCTTTTTCTTTTGATTTTTTTTTTTAAATTTTGCGTGTTAATTTATAAGCTAATTTTATTTAATTATTTCACACTAATGAAAATTCATTAGCAACAGTTTTTCATTTCACTTTCTTAGATTTATTATCATTTCCACGGAAGCCACTTATTACGCTATTTTTTAAATAAGAAAATCGCTTTTTAATAAAATTAATTAAAATAAGAAAAGGTACTTATTACCCAATATTCAGTACATGAATTTCACCTTAAGATAGAAATTATCCTCCAATATTAAAAAAAAAAAATTCTTAAATTTTTTTAAATTCTTAAATTTTTTTTTTACATTAAGCACTGTAAGTTGTTTTCATACGGAAAAATTTCACTCGAACTTTAAAGGCCTCAAATTGCAATTTAATTTATAAAAATTAACAATTTTTTTTATTTTATAACAAAGATACAATCACAATAAACAAAAAATGTCAGTTTTTCTTAAGAAAAATAATAGTCTTGTACTCATTATCGTGAAAATTTAATTTTTTTACATAGAGTATAACCGTTTTTTCACGTGAAATCGAAACAACGTACGGTGCTTTAAGAAGAAAGGTTTTATACAAACTATATATGTGACGCGCAAAATAGAAAGGGACCTAAGGTCAGGAGAGCATGGGATCGGTCTCATTCGATGCTCAGATGTCGTCCACAAAAAAAAAAAAAAAAAATTGATTTTTTTACCCTTAGGTCTCTTTCTCTATGCGCTGACTCATTATTTTTGTCAGTACTGGTAAGCACATAGGTAACGATATATTTTTTGATTTTTCGTATGCTGGTGTGTAACGACAACTCATTATTTTTCGCGACATCGCCATATAAAGGTAATAAGAAATGTAATAACAAAAGTAACTAGTTACCATTACCAAGTATGTAGTTACATAACCACATATCTGGTAATGATTTTCTACACTGGGTAACGAAAACCTTTTGTAATTGTTTTAGAACAAACTATTATGAGCGAAAACTAAGAATTAATTTTTTATAAAATTTGACTTAAGTAAAAACAATTTAAACAAAATTTCTTATATAAGTTGCATTTAAGACAAAAATCGTTTTTAGTTCTGATTATCAAAATATTCTTTTACTGAATGGGGTTAAAAATTATGGTTTTATTTTTTAAATAGGTAGTAATAATGCTAATGGAAGCTTTTCATCTCTCACCACCTTTTATATGTCCTCTATCTTCTTTCCAAGGAAGGTAGCATATTAATTAATGTAACAAATTTCTTGAGTTTTTCTTCCCTTTAAAAAAATAAAACAAAAATGCAAAAGTAAGCATATCTGAAGAAAAAAATAAAATTTATTCTGAACCTTCAGCACTACACTAAGGGGGTAATTTTCTAAAACACTTTGGTGAAGTGTTGCGTTATTTCTGTAGAAATTGTTTTTGTTACAAAAACAATTTACATTGAAAGTTCCCTTCACTTCACCAAGTGTTTTACGAAATTAGGTACTAAGAGAATTACCTGCATGATATTAATGAATTTGTGCATAAAGCCAATGAAGTTTCAATGAAACTCGACCTTTGAAACTTTTCATTGAATTAAATGTTGTGACAAATATCATTTTAATTATTAAAAGTTTCATACACTTTTCAAAAAGTTTCATTAAATCGGGATTCATAAAATATATAAATTAAAGAAATTTTCCAATTACTTTGTGAATAAAACTTCATTGGCTTACTGCAAAATTTCAAAAAAAAACTCGTCCAGAAAAACTTCCCTGTGTATTTTTCTTAGTATATATATTGGGAGAATATTTGCCGAATAGTATCTTATAACGTGTGTAATTCTAAGATTATGGGGCTTTACTTTTATAAAAAATATTTTAGATTCTGAGGACTGTTTCATAATGAAATCTCTTACAATTTCTTAAAAAATTTTATGATTCTAACAGCAATTTATTACGATAACTTTAAGATTTTGAGAAATTCATCCCTAATATTTAAGACTCTTTTATAGAAATATTATTCGAATAGTGAGGACTCTTCCGTAGAAAACCACTTAGATTTCCAGGATATTTATTTTACAGAACTCGTTTAATTCTGGGAACTTTGCCCTACAGGAAATCCTCCTGATTCTTAAAATAGATATTCCTATATATAAATCCTCTATGAAATTCTACATTTAATTAATACAGTTTCTCTGGAATTCGTCCATTGAAATTTTTAATTGATTTAGGGCAGAGAAACTTATTTCCAATATAACCAAGGTTAAACATTAACTACAGATATTTCCATATAAATTTGAAATTCATAACTTTGGTTAAGAACTAAAGTCAGTTTATTTTAAAATAAGTTAGCAGGTCTTAATGCAGTTTTTCATAAAGTTTTAACAGCAATTTCATATATAAATATCATACACCCAATGAAAAAGTTTCATTAAAAAGAGTTTCATAACAATCATGAACCTTTTGATAAAATTTAATAAATTTTTACTTCACTTCGTGAGAAAAACTTCGCTAACCATGAAATTAGTTAGAGATCTGAAGCACATAACGTTGGGATTAACGGCATTGAGATTGTCGAGTAACTGTATATAGAATTTTTTTTTTGGAAACTGCTTCGTGTTTCATGTGAAACAAATATTACGCTCCATGAAAGCAAAATTATTTTTCGCAATAATAAATGAGTTTATATTTTGTCTTTAGTGAACAATATTTTGTATTAAAATTGTGTACCTAAACATTGGTATGCTCTAAAATATTTGAATAACAAATCGAAATTTTAACACAAATTTTAATGATTCTTTTATATGAAAAAAATGTTGCAACTGTTAAAAGAAACACTTTTTTTTGTCTAAGAAAACCTTTAACTTTCATGTAAAGTTTGGTTGAAATTTCGATTTTTTTTTAATATTTTGAGGCATTTTTAGTGGTTTTGCAATTTTTATAGAAAATATTGTTTATTAAATTATCTAGTTTTGTAAAATTTAAAATTTTAAAAATGATAACTGAATTAAAAAATTACAATTTTTTTATTCCTGGAAAATCTTGGTACATTAAAATACATTATTATACTCAAATGCAAACTAAATCTCCGTAGATTTCAAGGCCATAAATAATTTTTAACATTTTATATTTAAATTTTACTTCATTGCGTTTTTAGCGATAATATAGTTAAAATGTTGGGTTTCAATTTTTATTTAAAAATAAAAATTGTTTTTCGACCTTTTTAATTGATAAATCGGAAATTTATTAATTCTAGTTCGAGGCCAATTTCTTTATTATGAATTAACATAAGTCCTTTTTTTAAGCAAAAACTCTATGAAGTATTTGTCAGGAGAATGACCTGATGAAGACAAATAGCAGTTTTTGGTAAAAGTGCTTATTATATTAATTCATAACAAGGAAATTGGCCTCGAACTAGAATAAATAAATTTCCAATTTGAAAATATAGTTTATTTAAATTTCTTGTGTGTAGAAAATCCTCAGATCTCAATCAAATTCTCATTTAAAAAATTTATCTATTCTATTATTGCATACCGAAGGAAAAAAATTAAAATTTACTATCATATTTTGAAGTTTTAATATACATTCGACAGTTTCAAAAGAGAAAGTCTGCGGAGTAAGAAAAAAATTGATTTGCAAAGACGTTTCCTCAATAAATTTTTAAAAATTTCTTTTTTTAAGCTCAGTAAGTTGTTTCGATTTTTCATATAAGCAAAATGTTTTTCACGATAAGTGTTATGTGTGAAAATTCTGTATCACTAGTTTTTCAGCAAATTTAGTATTATTTATATGGTGAAAAATTAACGTTTTGTGTTTGTTGTAACAACATCTTTTCTATAAAACACAAAATGTTTTCATTCGCAATTTAGATAACCATTTCAGGCCTTTAGAGTTCAAGTTCGAGTGAATTTGTTTCAAGGGAAAAGTTGAACAAATTCCTAAGGTTACTGTAAAAATGTAGTTTTTAAAGCCTTTGCTCTTTAGTATTATATAATTTTATATACATAAAAAAAAATATTTTTACGAAAAACAGTATCACATTTGATTTTTAATTAAATTCAATTCTTAAAAAAAAATCTTTTTATAGTTTGACAAACTTTTCATAAAAAGAGTTCTCAAACGTAAAATATCCCAAATGTTCTTTAGGAAAATTTACATAAACGTATTCATTTGTAGTTTTTTTTCTAAATGAAAGATTACCAGAAATAAAAATTTACTTAAGTATTTGGTCATTTGTATATTTTTTTCTCGTAATTGATTAAATATTTTGTGATTTTTTTCAGAATCTGAAACATTTGAGTATAGCGGTGACTTTTTTTTGTTAAATTGCTTTAGAACAGTTTTTCACTTTGGAAAAACTTTTGTTTCTATATTGCTTTCTGTTTTATTTCCCCCCCCCCCCCCCTTGAAACCGCGCATGGTTAAAAGAAAATATTATATGGGGGAAAACTGTCTTTTTTAATCATTTATAAAAACAATTATCTTTTCTAAAACACTTTACAGACAAAATTCGGTTGGGAAACAGCCAAATTATTGCAAATACCCCAGGACATTAGTATTTCTCAGTCTGAATAAGTTTAGGATGTATTTTAAACTACTTTAAAATTGAATGTTTCAATAACAGTTTTGTGTTCTATCAACTCGGAAATACTCAAGTATAAAAATATCCCATCTACACTCATAGTAATAAATAGCAGTAAAGAGCAAAAAAAAGCAACTAAAAATTAGTTAAAAATTATGCTGCAGAAAAAACTGTTTAATTAGCAGATTTTTTTTTTGCTAAATACTAGAAAAATTAGAACAGCAAAAATAAAACTGTTAAATTTGCGGAATTTTAGTTATATTTAAGTTAACTTTTAGTTAATTGAAAATGATAAATTGTACTGTAAAATCTGCAGAAAATTTTGCTAAATATAAGTAGATTTAAAATAGCAAAAGCAAACTGTTAAATCTAAAAAAAATTTTATTTTTATGCTAAATTTAGTTGAATGCAATTAGCAGTCTATCCTGTTAAATTAACAGAATTATTTGCTAAAAAAATTGTAAACTGCTGTTTTCGAAAGGCTCGATTTTTGTTTGCACTAAAAAAAAAACAAAAAAAAAACTTCGAACATTTTAATTTTTTTTTTATGATTTTTTAGGCTACTAATTATTTATAAAAAATTTTTTTGTTGATTTTAACAGTTTAATTTCTTATTTTCTATTAACAAAAATTTAACTCAAATATAACTAAAATTCTATATATTTAAAAGTTTTATTTTTACTGTTCCTATCTTACTATTAATTAGCAAAAATAATATTCTAATTTAGTAGTTTTTTTCTGCAGCATCATTTTTAACAAATTTTTAGTAGTTTTAACTAAATTTTTTACACACTTTTTTCTATTAGTGCATGTATAAATGTATTAAGCTCTAATGTTACAAAAAGTCTTTGCTGCGTTTTAATTTTGCTCAATAAAGGCTTAACATTCATTAGAGGGTTAATAAAAATTAGAAATTGTTAGGAGAATATCCTGATGAAGAAAAATTTCAGTTTTTGAAAAAAGTACTTATTATGTTAATTCATAATAAGGAAATTGGCCTCGAAATGAATTAATAAATTTCTAATTAATCAATAAAAAGGTCGAAAAAACAATTTTTATTTTTTTGAATAAAAATTAAAAACCAACATTTTGGGTTAATAAAAATATATAAAAAGAGTTTCAAATGTAAACAACACCCCACAGTCCGGTATATAAATTGGTTGCACAATGAAATCATTGAACTACATGTCTGAAGTATTGAAAAAGAGTTCAAACTTAAAATCCTTTTTCTGTTTTACTATAAAAATTCTTAAAACCTCAATTACACCCTTTGTAGCTTATAAACATCTTGTACGTAGTACTCAATAGTTTCCAGTTACATTAAATACTTAAAATACGGAAATGCTTTGATATTAAAACGGAAATTAAATATCAACACATTTATGTGTAACGAAACATGAAACCACAATAGTCAAAAGGGAAAGAAAGAAAGAAAGTGCAAACAAAAATACAAACTGCAGAAAAAAAGCATGCATATGCATGTTTAATACTTTTAAAAGAAGGAAGTTGTTATTGTCACATTAATGGGGATAAAATTGGACATTGATGTAATAAAGAGAAAATAATTTTAAATTTTAATTTTGTTTAAGGACACTTATATAACTTTTTTTTGTACAATATTCAAACATTAACTAGTATTCACTTCAATTAGCTCTACAGTACTAAATAAAATGAATACTAAAAAAATTAAAAGATTTATATTAATTTTATTAATATCTCAGTTAACATTTTTATAATCCATATTAGAGAAAGAAGTTCTTTTTTCACAAAAAAAAAAAAAAAATCAAAAATGTTGTTTTACTTATTACTACAACTCAATGCCTCAACCTTATTAAAATAATCATTATATAAGTTACAGTTTTATTTAGTATTATGTTCAGTAGTATTCGAGCATGGTTCAGGCAAAATTTTAAGATTCTTAGCAAGAATTTATTAAAATGTCATTGTATGCAAAATGTGTACAAATTTTGTGTGAATTATGTTTTAAAAGAAGAAATATAAAATATGAGTTGTGTACGGTACTGTCTACAAAGCCACCAAAATTAAGAAGAACGAGTAAAAAAGTTAAAGTCGGGCATGCCGACTATATAATATCCTACACCAGTCTGATTTAAAGCCAACTAATGTTTGGATCCGAAATTTGATTGTGTTAAAACCAGAGCTTTGAAGAATTAACTCCTTAATTCAATTTTTCAATTCTGAATTAAAAATTCGATGAATTAATTCACAAAGCACCATATATTGAATGGAATTAATTCATATTTGTTTTCGTTCGATTATTTTTGCTATAGTTCTTTTTTTTAAATCAAGTGAATTAATTCACTGGTGAACGTGTTCAATATTATAAATTGAACGGCAAAAACGTGAATTAATTCCTTACTGGATTAATTCACCACTGAATTCATTCAATTTCATTTTCATTCAGTGAATTAAAAATAATAAAATTACATTCAGTGAATTAAAAAAAATAAAATTACGTTCAGTGAATTAAAAAAAAAAAACGTTCATTGAACTCAAAGCCTGTTTTCTGCCGCTCAGTAGAAGAAAACATTTATTTACAAATAAAATTTGCAACTAAGCAATTTTATAGCGTTTGCTAGTGAAAATAAACAAATTACAATTACAATTAAGTGTTAGAGAAACCCGATGCACTTTATCAACCTACATAATTAAAAAATAAAGCCTTTTACTATTAAAAATTAAAACTTTACAGATATAGATGAATTTGGCAAAAAATATAACTATTAATTTTTCAAACTTATGCTTCCCAGTAAAATGTAGATGCTTCACTATGACGTATTTCATTTCTAAGTTTTTACAATACAATGTTTTCTTCTACTGAACGGCAGAAAACAGGCTTTTAATTCAGCATACGTAATTTTTGTTTTTCAATTAAGTGAACGTAATTTTTTTTTTCAATTCAATGAACGTATTTTTTTCTTTTTTAATTCACTGAACGTAATTTAATTTTTTTTAATTCACTGAATGTAATTTTATTTTTTTTAAATTCACTGAATGTAATTTTATTTTTTTAATTCACTGAATGAAAATGAAATTGAATGAATTCAGTGGTGAATTAATTCAGTAAGGAATTAATTCACCACTGAAATTCAGTAAGGAATTAATTCACTTTTTTTCCGTTCGATTTATAAAATTGAACGCGTTCACCAGTGAATTAATTCATTTGATTTAATAAAGAGAACTATTGCAATGGAATTAATTCTTTGAATTTACTGTTTGATGAACGCGTTCACATGAACGAATTCAGCGAACTACTTAAGAAAATGAATTCATTCAATTCTAAAGAAAATTGAATTCGATTGGTAGTGAATTCATTAAAAAAATAATTAATTCTTTAAAGCTCTGGTTAAAACAGAGTTGTGTCAAAATTTTCTATAAAATCATAAAAGAAGAGAAAATCTAAAATATAGCCCATATGGGCGATAGGTCCAAATATGGACCGATCCTATTTAGAATCAATAGGCTTTTTTCTTGGGACCATGTGAGCCAACGAACCAAATTTCATTGAAATATATTCGTATTTGCGACATGCAGCGTGTAACCAAGCCAATTTTGGGGGAACCCTTATATGGGCCCTAGGTCTAAACATGGACCGATTTTAACCAAAATCAATAGGCTTCGTCTTTGGGCCAACATAGGTCTGTGTACCAAATTTCATTGAAATATCTTCGTATTTACGACTTGCAGCGTGTAAAAAAGAAAATTTTGGGGGGTACCCTTATATGGGCACTAGGTCTAAACATGGACCGATTTCAACCAAAATCAATAGGTCGTCGTCCTTGGGGCGACATAAGTCTGTGTACCAAATTTCATTGAAATATCTTAATATTTGCGACCTGTAAAGTGTTCACAAGAATGCATGGACAGACAGTCGGACGGACATCGTTAAATCGAAATAAAAAAAAAATCTGAGCCGATCGGTATACTATAACGTGGGTGTAGGACCAATATTTTTTGGTATTACAAACATCAGCATAAACTTATAATACCCTCTCCACGTAGTGGTGTAGGGTATAAAAACTAGTACATATTTCACTTTATACTCAGTATTCTTTATACTTGAGCACGTAATAGTATCTAGTGGTGTTTTTATTATTTTTACTACTTTTAACTGCTACTACATATTTTAAAGAGAAAAAAGTATAATTATTTTGTTTTTTGAACTTAAAGTGTATTTTAATGTATTTTGTCAACAAACGAACTTACGAAAAAACTAACTTTTGATTTTACATATACACTAAGAATTTTACGTAGGTAAAGATCACTGCAAATATATTATAAAATAAATGAAATTTAGTTGAAAATAGGACAACTAACATTTTATTAAATTGAGCTTTTATGTTCACTTGTTTTTTTAATTGTTAATACAATTAACCACAAATTAATCAATACAAATGTTTTTTGTGCAGTTGTTTTTACTTACGAAAATTACTTATATAAGTATTTAGTTTTTTTTTTTTATTGTAATACCAAAATGACTGCATAAAATTAATATTATGGATTTTCATTAATTTTATGTTATTATATGGTTTTTCTTGGTGACCCATCTGAAAATCGAAATATATATAAATTGGCTCGTATGTGATCATGCATGGGCATACATAGGCCTATATGTCCATACATGATCTCATATATTTCAATACACCTTTGGATCCGAAATTTTAGGGTATATGGAGGTATATGTACATTAGAGCGTACCACCTCACAGGCAAAAAAAAAAAAAGTGTGCCGTACACCTCCAATATGAAGTATTTTTGCAAGGGTGTTTCAAAAAAAATTTTTATTTTTTTCAAAAAAATTTTTTTATTTTTTTTTTGCCGAACGTAGGGGTCGCCAGTTTACATTTTTCATTATATCTTTGGCATTTACAGCCGGATCTTAAAGTATGATACACCGATGTTTTTCTCTCGAGGAGACCAGTGTTTTGCTCTAAGGGAATTTTGAGCTCAAGTATCCCGTTCTAGTAGTTACCCACCAGATCTCAGTTGCTACCACCCTAATGTACCACCCTAATGTCATAAAATTAAAGCTCGCAAAAAATCATTAAACTTTTGCTAAGGATGTTTTTCGCTAAACCCAGTAGAAATTTTTTTCATATATTGGTTGCTGAACGTAGGGGTCGCCTTTTAAAATTTTTTTTAATTGGATTTTTACTATATAGCAAAACACTGGTCTCCTCGAGGCAAAAAAATCGATATATCACACTTTAAAATCCGATTTTAAATGCCAAAGCTATAACAAAAAAATTAAAAAAGGTGACCCCTACGTTCGGCAAAAAAAAAATAATTTTTTTGAAATCGCCTTTCAAAAATACTTCATTTTAGAGGGTGTACGGCGAACTTTTTTTTTGAGGTACGGTCTAATGTACATATATGATCATATATAAGCATATATGAATAATATATGAGGATATATGGTCATATATGAACATGTAGGTTAAAAACCCTCAAATTTCGGATCCGAAAATATATGGAAATATATGAGATCATGTATGGTCATACATCGAACTAGACATGGACGTATATGAATATGTATGCCCATGCATATATCATGATCATATACAAGTCAATGTATGATCATGTGTGTTCATATATATTTCGATTTTCATATGGGGAGTTATAAATATATTTAAAAATTATTTCTCTTCTATATATAAATGTTTTTGTCTGAAAACAACAAAATTGAAATATTATTCAAACTAACAAATCTTGACTGCAAAAGTTGCCTGAATAAATTGTTATTCCACATATTTGGCTGCTGCAGCATCAACTTCTGTTGCTGCTGCAGCTGTTGTTGTTTGCTGGTGGTTGATTTTTAATTTCTTTGGCAATGTAGGTCAATTAAATTTTATTGTGACACTTTTTTTGTTTTTGTAGTCACTCTCAGTATAAGACTATTTTGTTGGCAAAACAATTGTTTTTTTATAGTTATTTTTTTTTATTACATTTCCAGCATTTTGTGGTCAATGACATTTTTGTAGTTCAAAAATTTAAGGTAATAAATAAAAAATAAATTATTGTGAGTTTAATTTAAACTAGTAAAACCCAAAGAACTAGTTATAGAACACCTTCTACTGCATTAGCATCTATTCTAAATCACTTTCTGCAACCGGTTCTTTTTGAATGGAGTTTGACCTATAGCCAAAAGGTAAGTTTCTCCAAACCAGAACAGGTTGCTTTAGAACTGATTTAAGAACTAGTTACAGAACTGGTTCTGGGACAGTGAAACCTTAAATTTTGGCTTTCGGGAGTCACTTCTGGAACCGCTTCCACTGAACTTGTTGTAAAAACACCTGTCCTGGTATATATTCAGCGATAACCGGTTCTACAAAATTTTTCTGTCAAATCTACGTATATAGTACACTCAACTAAAAATTAGTTAAAAATGACGCTGCAAAAAACAAACTGTTAAATTAGCAGATTTTTTGTGCTAAATACTAGTAAACTAAGAAGAGCAAAAATAAAGCTGTTAAATTTGCAGAATTATAGTTATATTTAAATTAACTTTTAGTTAATTACAAATGACAAATTGTACTGCAAAATCTGCAGAAAATTTTGATAAATATTAGTAGATCACAAATAGCAAAAACCAACTGTTATATCTACAAAATTTTTGTAATGCAAATAGCAGTCTATCCTGTTCAATTTACAGAAATATTTGGTAGGAAAATTGTAAACTGCTGCTTTCAAAAGGCTCGACTTTTATTTGCATTTAAAAAAATCTTAAAAAATTTCTAAAACTTTAAGTTTTTTCGTAATTTTTTACTCTAATTATTTAGCAAATTCTTTTGCAGATTTTAGCAGGTTCGTTTGTTGTTTTTTATAGACAAAAATTTAACTCTAATGTAAACTAAAATTCTGCATATTCAACAGTTATATTTTTGCTGTTCCTATCTTACTAATATATAACAATATTAATCTGCTAATTAAGCAGTTTTATTCTGCAGCATAGTTTTTAACTAATTTTTAGTAGTTTTAACTAAATTTCTTACAGACTTTTTTCTAGTGGTGTACCATAAAACCACCCAGGCAGAAAAATACGATCGGAAAAATGTTGGCATACTATTGGCGATGGTCGGTTATGCGTTGGCAGAACGTGGGATTAACAATCTTGACAGTATTTTCCTGTTACCCGATTGATAATAGCGACCTACCGTTGGTTGGCGTTAACTTCCCAGTGTAGAAACGGTAATGACATATCATTATTTTTTGGACTACCAGTAATGACACCCACTTACCTTCTGCATTATTTCGAAACATATAATAATGAGTTACTGATAATGACTTATTTTTATCATTATTTCAAATAGAAAATAATTTTCTAGATTTTTTTTGAAAATTTTTTTAAATCTATTTTTAGACTCAATATTTGTTAAACACTGGTAAGGATATATGTAACCACAGATTTTTCGATTTTTTGTATGTTGGCGAGTAAGCTTACTTGTGTGCAGCTGGTCAATTATGTTTTTATCTATTAAATATTACATGTCGATATAGTTCAGATGGTAGAGCTATTGACTGGCAATATGTAGACCCAGGTTCGATTCCCGCACCAGCACCATTTTATAAAAAAAAAAAAAAAATACAATAAAAAATATTTTTTTTTATATAATTTATTTTTTTGAAAATCTATTTTTAGACTCATTATTTTTGTCAGAACTGGTAAGCACATAGGTAACGATATATTTTTTGATTTTTAGTATGCTGGTGTGTAACCATAACTCATTATTTTTCGCGACATCGCCATATAGAAGTAATAAGAAATGTAATAACAAAAGTAACTAGTTACCATTACCAAGTATGTAGTTACATAACCACATATCTGGTAATGATTTTCTACACTGGGTTACCAATGTTTAGAATAAAAATGTTAATTCCTATGTGAAAATCGAAATATATATGAACACACATAAATGTATATGATCATGCATGGGCATACATAGTCATATACGTCCGTGTCTAGTTCGATATATGACCATACATGATCTCATATATTTCCATATATCTTCGGATCCGAAATTTGAGGGTATATGACCGTATATGTTCATTTGTAACCATATATGCTCATATATGATTCACATATGCTTATATATGATCATATATGTGCATATACCTCCATACACCCTCAAATTTCGGATCCAAAAGTATATGGAAATATATGAGATCATGTATCGTCATACATTGAACTATGTATAGACGTATATGACTATGTATGCCCATGTATGATCCCATACGAGCCAATGTATGATCATTTATGTTCATATATATTTCGATTTTCACATGGGTTATAATTATTTTAAATAAAATATGGTCAGGCTGTGACTCATGTCTATTTTTTGCTGGGATATTAACCCAGAATTGCAATCAAAATGTTGGTGAAATTTGAGTTTCTATTTTTTCGGATTTTTGAGTAACTATTAAATAATCCAAAAAATTATTCTTTTTTTGTATGTAATTTCGTAACATATTCTTTTGCCAAGTACGCTCATAAAAGTTTCTCGATAGAATATATGGAAAATGGGAGTTAAAGTCAGGCATACCAACTATATGATATCCTACACCAGTCTGGTTCAATGCCAGCTAATATTTGGAATGGATTGAAATCGAATTGTGTCAAAATGTGTCTACAAAATGTTAAAAAAATAAAATAACTATAATAATGTACGATGTATTGAAAGAAAATCGGAAATATAGTGCAACGATTTTTAAACAACTGACAAAACTGATCCCGTATATAGAGAAAAACCATATATTTTTTTTTAATTTATGTCAAGATATCTCGAAACCTCATGGGAAGGAGAAATTCTGACAACAGATTTAGATTCTGCGCAACCCAAACATTTTGAAAAGTATAATCAAGTCCCACTGTCTTTACTTTTTTAAAATTTTGTACGCCTTTGTACTTTTATCACGGCATTCAAAATCCTATGGATTTTGTTTTAAACTCTAAAGGGACAAAATTAAAAACCTTTTTAAGAGAAAAAATTCAAAACATTTTATCTACCATTGAAAAAATAACAATATCTCAATGCTTTAATCCCAAGTATATAATCAAGTTAATTATACTTGAACATTGCATATGCAGCATAAAATATGATTTGTTTTAAACATTTCTTTTTCTACAGCTAAAGCTCCTAATGAGTTTTCCCTAAGTATGCTTTTATTTTTATTAAAAAGTTTTCCTAAAACTGTGCTACAAATAACAATATTTTTCGGTTCACATGTTTAACAAGTACATCAACTCTACAACAACTATGAACAACATTTTCGAAAACAGAATAAGAGCAATGTGCAATGAATGTATTTTAAATTAGAAAGAAAAATATGAAATCATTGAAGCAAATATATGTTTAGGAGATAGATGAGTGGTATAAGTTTAAAGGATAGTATTTGAAATCAGTGTTTACTGGGATTTTTTTTAAAATAATGAAAAAAATAATGTAGGCGTCGATTAACCTGTGGAAAATCGTAATTTTATATTTTTCCATGCTGCATATATTTGTTAAAAAAAACCACAAAATAATAATAGATACCAAAATATAATATCTATAAATTATTGCCATAAAAAATGTTCTACTTCTTCTGAAACTTTATACTTTGACTATATTTTCGTTGTTTCCAATTGTTAAAGACAAAGCGAAAAGGGAAACGGATATGGAAATGGAAATGCCTGGAAAACAAAAGGCAAATTGTAATATTCTTAAACGACACAGAATACATTTCATGATAAAATTAACAACAACTACAACAAATCTAAAAATACTAAAGCAACTTAACAAATAGGACACTTTTTTCTTTTCAACTTAACTTCTTCTGTAGGTATGAGATAAAGGCCTGCATGAATGCATTTAAAACAGGCTGCGAAACATTCACTACACTTTTTGCAATTCAGATATTATCAATTGAAATTAATAAAATATCAATTAAAATTCACAAAACATAATATCTATCATAATTCATGATTTCTATATTTCAATTGATTTTCTTTGAATTTCAATTAAAAAAAAATTTATGAATTGCAGAAAGTGTAGTGAATGTTTCACAGCTTGTTTTAAATGCATTCATGCAGGCCTTTAGTATGTACAATATTTTATGCAATTTATTTTATTTCTATTGTGCAAACAGTACTACTAGTAAGCATCTCATTCCATGCATGAGGCAAAAGCTTTAACTGTAGAACGTGCTTTCATTAAACTGTATAATTAGAAATAATGTTGGCAAATAGTTGAAACAAGAAACAAACAAAAAATGTCAAATATTTTAAACACAGTGATAAAGATTTGGCAAAAGTCTATAAAGTTTGAAAAAAGTTTATTTTATGTGTGTATAAGTTAAGCATATTTTGGGGAAAAGTTTTAACTTTAATAAAAACAAAAACATAGCATACTTTTAAAATGATGAACATACGATAAATGTTGCATATTCTCAGGTGTATAGCATTGAAGAAATTTTTCTTTATTCTCGTTTAATTTTTTTTTTTAGCAGAATACAATTTTTTTTATCAGCATATGTAAAAACATAAATTTTCTTTACAACTAAACCTAACCGTTTTGTAAATGTATATTAGGGCGTCCCTATTGAAAAAAGTAATACCATTTAAATGATGGATATTAAAGAGAAAAATAGGGGAGCACCTCCACCTGATTTTTTCCGTATTAAGCTCATTTAAGTGCTATTACTTCAATAAATGCACAAGAACGTCATATATCAGGACAGCCTAATGTACATATACTTCTGGTTAACCCCAATATGAGAACGTCGCTTTAAAAAAAACCTCTTTGAATAAAATGGCTTTTCGAAGAGCCGAAATTGATATTTACAAAAGTATAGCACATTTTCAGCGATATTAACGGCAATTAAAATATTTTACATTTCTGGGATCAAAAATATACTAAAAATGTAGCACACCTTAAGGCATTGAAAAAATCTAAATCCCCTTTATTTTGTTTCAGTTTCTTATCAATAATATTGCGGTTTTAGGGTTAACGTTAAAAACATATGTAATTCTTATCTTACATTATCATCAGGTGTCTAAAAGTTAATTTAAAATAAATCTGTTTTTTTTTCTTTCTCTTAAACAAAATAAGGTAGATTTTTTTTTAATATAAAATTGTAACAAACTGCAAAGAAGATAGGAATGTTGTTTGAGTTTTATGCTAATAATGCAAGAGGAAAAATGTTCTTTCCATCTATTTCTTCAAACATTTTTTTATTAAAAAAAAACGACTTTGAGTAAACATGTTTACAAATATTGGCATACCGAAATGTTCAAGATGGAATCTGTAAAAAAAACAAGAGACTGAATTTAAGTAAATAAAGTTAAATCAGAAACCACAAACAAAACGTTTTAACCATACAAAAGAAAGAAAGATGAGATAAAAAACTCAAACTACATAATAAATACAAAGCTAACAAGAAATACAGCATCCCAATTTAAAAACGCATAGCTACAATTGTGACTGCTGGCTGCAAAATCGCCAGACAGTAGCTGCCAATTTAGATATTAATCACAGCTGGGTCGACAACGTCAACCAGAATTATTTTTTCATATATTTTGTATGGGATTCAAAATATCGCCATATCGTTCTGCGATTTGTCGTCGTAATAGAATCTATTCTATTTTCATGACGACAAACTCAAAATATTTGTCTAATTGTTGCCATATTTTTAACTAAATAAGGGTTGCCTATCAGAACAGAGTTGTAGAAATTCTTATCAAAGCTGCAAAAATTGATACTTTGTTCACAAAAAAATTATGTTTTTTACAAAAGAAATGTAATTGAAAATAAAAATACAGGGGGGTTACCACGTAACTCGATTTGAAAAAAAAATTTCGAATACGCGGTTACCCCCCAGAATTTACCGCAAAAAAGCAAAATTAAATGCGATAAAATCGAAAAACAACAATAATTAATGCAAAACAAATTGAATTGGTGAAGAATTATGGCAAAACAAATACAACTATATTCTTGTTTTGCCTTCTTTTTTTTTAACGTCAGAAAATGTCGACGGTCGATTGTCGCTGAATTTAAATTAATTGCAACGACCTTTGCTATCGCCGGTCGACAGTCGACCCAATTGTGATTAATGCCTTAGTTAATTATAATGTCTTACAAGGAAGGGATTCCAATGGGTTCTCTGCGATTCTAATGAGATGACAAAATAATGTCCAGTTTTTTTTTGAGATGGGGTTCATGTTTTCGATTAAAAAGTGGTGTCAAAAATTAACCAAATTTTCGTTTTTTTAATTTATTTCTTATAATTTTAAAGAGAAATAAACTAACCCATTGTAGAAAATCATTACCAGATATGTGGTTATGTAACTACATATTTGGTAATGGCAACTAGTTACTTTTGTTATTACATTTCTTATTACCTTCATATGGCGATGTCGCGAAAAATAATGAGTTATGGTTACACACCAGCTTACGAAAAATCAAAAAATATATCGTTACCTATGTGCTTAGCAGTACTGACAAAAATAATGAGTCCCAAAATAGATTGTCAAAAAAATAAATTATAAAGGGTTCTTCAATAAGAGCGCTACAAAAGTTTTTTAAATAAAACAAAAACGGTTTTGGATATCAATGAAATTCTTTGTTCCTGTGAAAGTACGTTATGCCATTATGTATGGAAATCGATCTCTTTTGCATGGCCACCACGGGCACGCTTGCAGAAGTCCAGACGCTGAACCCAATTTTCGACGGTTTTCAAGCATAAATCGGCCGATATTCGTACGAAGTTCATCAATCGTCGCTGGCTTGTTGGCATAGACCATAGATTTGACGTAGCCCCACAGGAAATAGTCCAACGGCGTCAAATCGCACGACCGAGGCGGCCAATCGACTGGACCATTTCGTGAGATAACACGTTCTCCAATCTTGGTTTGCAATAAATTGATTGCGACATTCGCTGTGTGGCTTGTGGCGCCGTCCTGTTGGAACCACATGTCCTCCAAGTCCATATCATCCAATTGGGGCCAAAAATATTCGGTTATCATTGACCGGTAGCGACTCCCATTCACAGTAACGTGCCGGTCTTGATCATCACGGAAGAAGTACGGCCAAATGACGCCGCCGGATCATAAATCGCACCAAACCATAATTTTTTCGGGATGCAATGATGACTCATGGAGTACGTGTGGATTGCTGTCTGACCAATAACGCATATTTTGTTTATTGACGAAGCCATTCAGCCAGAAATGAGCCTCATCGCTGAAGATGATTTTTCGATGAAAATCCGAATCATTTTCAAGTTGTTGCTCAGTCCAATTCACGAACATACGACGCTTCTGGTGGTCAAGCGGCTTCAGTTCTTGCGTCAATTTGATCTTGTAAGGATGTAGGCCAAGATCTTTTCGCAAAATTCGCCACAACGACGTCACAGAGATGCCCAACGCTTGAGAATGACGTGTGAGAGACACATTTGGGCTTTCTTCAACTGAAGCCTCAGCGGCCGAAATATTATCGACACTACGGGCACTTCTTTGTCTCACTAGCACTGGAACATTTTGTACTGTGCCTGTGGATTCAAATTTTTCCACTAGACGCTCAATTGTTGATCTGCTAGGACAATTATGACGACCATAAATTGGACGTAGCGCTCTTAACGTTGAGACCACTGACTCCGAATTTCGGTAGTAAATTTTAATAATTTCGACTCGTTGTTGGCTCATATATCTTTCCATCATGAAATGGCAAACCTTACTGAAGAGAAATGTCAAAAGAGCGGCAAGAAATATGGCGTCGTTTGCTGTCCCTGTCTTTCTACTTTTGTAGCGTCCCTGTTGAAGAACCGTTTATAAAAAAAATACTTTTTATTGTATTTCTTTTTTTAATAAAATTTGCTGGTACGGGAATCGAACCTGGGTCTACAGATTGCCAGTCAATAGCTCTACCATCTGAGCTATATCGACATGTAATATTTAATAGATAAAAACATAATTGACCTGCTGCACACAAGTAAGCTTACTCGCCAACATACAAAAAATCAAAAAATATGTGGTTACATATATCCTTACCAGTGTTTAAAAAATATTGAGTCTAAAAATAGATTTCAAAAAATTAAAAAAAAAAATCTAGAAAATTATTTTCTATTTGAAATAATGATAAAAATAAGTCATTATCAGTAACTCATTATTATATGTTTTAAAATAATGCAGAAGGTAAGCGGGTGTCATTACTGGTAGTCCAAAAAATAATGATATGTCATTACCGTTTCTACAGTGGGAATTGTTGTTTAGTTAATATTTTTGTTATTCGATTAAATATTATATTTTTCGGACTGCATATTTGTGTAGGAATTTGGTGGAATTTAACGGAATATGGCTTAAGCTGAAATTTACATATATGTATATAATAATCTGAGGGCTATAACTTTCAGAAATGTTTTCCTAAAAAAAATAGATCAGATTTTGATGACACTTCTTAATCCTTAAACATGAGATTGGGCCTCTTAATTTTTCCTCCTCTGTCACATTTTCAAATTCCATTAAAATCGGAGAGAAACCATTGGCATACCTTCCTTGTTAGATACTTATTGGCGTAAACTCCCACCCAGATACACAAACCTTTTGGCGCCTGACCCGGCTGCAATGACCAAATTTCGACGGTAAATCTCAAGAATAAAAATATTTGACCAAACTTTCTTCCTATTAAACCTATTTTATATTTCACTGTATATATTGCAGCGTTAACTGAAATTCGCTTCCGGAATTTTGATCCGCTTTCCGATGGCTAATATGATACTGCGGTGTAGGGCATGCCCCACTTGAATTTTTTTTTTACCTGTTTTTCATTAATTTGAAGCAAACTTTTAAATTTGTATTTTCTTAGAAATAAGTTAACATTAAATGAAGTGTATCGCTGAATTTTTTGCTACAATTCTTTTTGATATTAGTTTGTGGTTTGAAGCATACATGGGACTAATGACTGAAGGATGTGTTTTCATAATTTTCACAAGTGTGAATTTACCAGTATTGTCAGATAATGGGATTGGACCCTAAATTGGGAATTTCAACATCCGTTTTCATATTGATTATTACTAATTGGAAACTGAAAAATTTGAAACTAAAAAGATTCAGTTTTAGAGAGAATTATATCAATTTTCAAATAAATTATAAGCATATTATTTTCAAACGATCAAATTGTGCCTGTTAAAGTATTTGAAAATTTCACCATAATACTTGTATTATTGAAAAAATTTTATGTAAATATTTTTTCGGCTTGAAATAACTGCAAGCAAACGAGCTCAGTAATTATTGAAACCAGGGATCACGAAATATTACAAAAATTCAAAATCAATTATTTTAAAAATACTGAAATTGCTCCATCCACAGAACTCACAAAAAATAAATCAATGTCAAAATTAGTTTACAAACCCTAGTTTTCATACAACTACTTTTATATACTACACATACACTTAACCAAAAACTAGTAGTTTTTGAAAACTACTCATATTTACCTGTCAAATTCCATACAAATTTTAAATAAATAAAAAAATTTCGTAGAATTTATTTTCTCAAAAAATATTTTTCCAGTGAAAAAGTGACACTTCAGCATTATTGTGATTGATTCTTGTAGAAGAAAGAGAAGCGTTTACTTCTCTAAATATTTTTCACTTTGGAATTACCATAAATAGAAAAACTAAAATCTACATTATAACCTAGAGAGAACCCCATAAAGACAATTTGATGATAGTGCTTGGTAGCACTTGAAAATGCATTAATTGTCAACCATGGGTTCTGGGAAAGTGTTTTTTTCATAAGTTTTTTCTCTATTTGTTGTAAAATAAATAGTGAATTATATTTGGAATTTGTCATATTTGATCTTGAAACCGAATTATAATAACACTCATTGCAACAATAAACAATTGTAACAATTGTATCAACTAAAATCTACGATAAAAAGAATTGTTTACCTACTTTCAGAATTTTAATAAAGATTTCGAATAAAAAACTATTCTGTCGTAAAATATTTAATTTTATTTACTTTTCTGGATGATTTCTGGGTTTTTGTTTAAAATAAAATTAAAAATTAAATGAAAACCTGCAAAATTGGGAACATGAGCTAAAACTTTTCAGGCAAGACTGCTCCCCAATATTTTTCTGTTTCATCAAAATCCGATATTTCCCTAATTCTGGCTCATGTGAGACCCCTGACCTTAATTGGAGTGCAAATAAGAATTTCTTATAGGTATAGCCATTTCCTTTGGTATTTCCAAATATTTAAAAATCAGTTAGGCTTTTGTCTAAGCTATCGTAATTAATTATAAAATTATAATTTTAAATTCTTGTCGTTTATTTAACTTTCTTTTTTAATTTTTAACTCCCCAATTTGCTTGAGCTTAAGGTTTGTTTTTTATATATAAAAACAATTTTTATTTTTTAAATAAAAATTAAAAACCAACATTTTAAAAAGTGTTTTATTTTCGATATTTCGCTACTCCGTTGTGTAGCGTCTTCAGGAAATAACAAATCAACAAATTATTAAGAATTTGAAAGTTTGAAAAAGTTTAAAAAGTATTTGTCAAATATAAATTCTTACATACAAGGAACTTATATTTGACAAATACTTTTTAAACTTTTACAAACTTTCAAATTGTTTATAATTTATTATTTCCTGAAGATGCTACAAAATGGAGCAGCGAAATATCGAAAATAAATTTTTTTTTTATATGTAAAAAACAAACCTTAACCCCATAATGCTCTTTCTTCTGATTACAATAATATTTAATCCATATATTTGGCGTTGAAAATCTACTATGGAACAAATATTAAAATTTTAATTTATCGCTTTATTTAGACGATATAGCACAACAAACGTTGAAGACGTATCTGGACACCCAGTAGTCAAATACTTTCGGTTTTTGATGTAAATAACACTATCAATAAAATAAAATTACATACCGAAAATTGTTGATCAATTGTTGTTATTTCAAAAGTTATGCCGATTTTCGCTTTCAGAAAATTACGAAATTTGGCGAATTAGGCACTAAACATCACTAACTTTTGACTAAATTAGTTCTGCTTACTACTACTTCTAAATGTATAATCTCTGTTTAATTTCAAAAAAATCTGTTGGCTAGTTTTTGCGTTAGAGAGATATTTGTAAAAGGTATCCTGGCGTTATCCTGTGAGTCCTGGAGAAAACTTTTTAACTGCTTTTACAATTAGAGACTCTAAACTAGCTTTGTTATTGTCGACAATGTATGCCAGATCATAAATATATTTTTGGCGATTTTTCAAATATTGTTTTCTGTTTGAAAAAGTTAATTTTTAAAATTTTTATAAATTTTCACTTTACATGCTTCTCGCTTGAAACCCATTCCTTATACAAAAAAGTTTTGAAGGCAAAAAAAGTAGATAGTTAAGTTATCTATGGATATAATACAACTTGTTTAATAAAATATTGTTATTTAGCCAAAAACTATTTAAAATCTGAAGACCGGCCTTGGGCGTTAAATGGTTAAGCTCAATGAAATTGTGGAGTTAAAAATTATAATTTTAATTGACATTTCATTTGGTATTTCGTGTTATTTAAAAAACTTTTCGCTTTAAAAGATATACTAATTACGTAAACAGTTATAATGCATTGATTCCAATTATGGGGAAAATACTCATTTGGTACGTTTTGTGGTCAATTTCATGAAGCCTGTCAGTTAGAGAGTTAAATATTTATTCATTTCCATAGAAAATGTAATGAAAACGAAATTGTATAAATAACGCAAACAAACAACAGAATTCAAAATACATAATAGCAGTCAAAATTCCGTTAGTGATGTTTTCAAATGTTTACTTTATATTGCCTTTTTGCTTTAGATGATGAAATATAATGGAGCATACTTTTAGGCATATGCAAATACAAATATTCAAAATATTTTATTTCATTTCTTGAATTTTTATACCCTACACAACTACATGGAAAGGATATAATACGTTTGTATTGATCTTAAAAACTACCAAAAATAATGTGCCTAGATCTAAAACTGTTTGAGTCGATTTAGCGATGTCTGTCCGTTTATCTGTCGAATATTTTTGTAGTTAAACTAAAGGTAGCAAATTTAAAGATTTATTGATGAATTAGCTGCTCTTGGTCTAAAGACGGGTCTTATTAAATTTTTTTAAAAATAAGTCTTACCTCCCACAGAAAGGTGCTATCTGAATTGAACTTAAATGTCATTAAGTCAAATAAAATCGTGGATGTCTGTTGGATATTTGGGTTCTAAATGTTTTATATAGAGAACCATAAGTCATGCCTTTAAATGTAAAGAAAATAGGAGCACATTGGTACTGGTTCCCATAGAAATACACTTTCCCGGAATTTGCGTAAATTTAATTTTTCGGCATTTTTATTCAAATTTGTCACTATATTTTCTGCATCCTTAATTTTTTCGCCTTACCATATATAAGAATTATATCCTTTCCGGAATTCGATCGGGAAATATGACACAATTCGTTCTACGGTGTAGGGTATCTCATGGACGTTTCTGTTCGAATATAATTTATTTACTTGCTTATACAAATTTTGGATAAATATGTATGTGTGTACAAAGTACACAGAAAAAAGTATCACAAAATTTTAAGTAATTAAAAAAAATTGTTGGCTTTTTACTTAGATATCTAACAATTTTTTTATTAAATGTTTGTAAATTGTATCAAAAATATCAAAAAAAATAGCCTTAGAATTTTTTGAAACAAAAAAAAAACAAATCATTTATTTTTTGTTTTCAATTGCTCAAATGTTTGTAAATTGTAACAAAAATTTCAAAAAAGTATTTTTTTTTTGTCAATACGACAACATAAAGCGAATAATTGTTTTAATATAACAAACTCGTTGTTGAATTTTATTTTTTTATTTTTAACAAATACAAACAAGTTACAAAAAAAAATTATTGTATTTACAAAACACATTGTTAAAAAAAAATTGATTTTATTTTTAACAAATTACAAAAAAGTTACAAAAAGGGATTTGTATATACAAATTCCATTGTTGGTGCCTTTTTAAAAAATTTTTTGTTTGTTTATGCAAAAAAGGTGTTTAACATTACAAACAGAATTTTGTAAATTTTTTCTGTGTATGTTTTTAGACAAATTTAGATATTGGGTCATATGAATAAAACTTAGCAATTACTTCGAAGTAATTACTTTGGGCTTAGGAATGGCTTTTAACTCCAAAGTTACTAATTGGCTGGTAGAATAGCATGAAATGTAAACGAAAATTAAAAAATTAAATTTCTAGTCTACTCCCAAGCAGACTAGATTTTTGAAGTAATTGCTTAAAAAACCTGTATTTCCCCCTATTAGTAATATCTATTTTTTTTTCATATGAGCCATTGTCTATGCCCAAGTAAAAAAGTTTTGATATAGTTATATATTATCATATAAAATGTTGTATAATTATATATTGGAACATATATACCAAGATACAATTATATAAAATTTTACGAAATTCTATCCTAACTATATCTTGTTATATATTGCACAATATATAGTGCAACATATTACAATATCCATATATATATATAGACCTATATATAATTACATATGCTTCATATAATTATGTATAATTGTATCGAATTATATACTATTATATCTTGTTAGATAGTTTAATACATTTGGATGAGGACAAAATCGGGATAAAATTGTATAAAATGATATCTTATTCCATCAACTTAGATCCAATTGTGTCAAATTAGATCTAATATGATCATAATACGATCTAATTTGATACAATTAGATATTCTCATTTTTCGGATATAATTGCATATAATATCAAAAGTCATATAATATATATATATATTTTTATTTGTAGGTAATTGAAAAATATTACTACTAAGGCCCGATTACTGAATGTTCTGTTTCCAACTGGGACTTTAATTGACACATTTGTTGCTGTCTCTCATATACAATTTTAATTTAACTGTTTTCTAAATTTTAACTAGACATTTAGTAATCGGGCCTAAAAAATGGTTACATTGTGTTAGATTATCTTTAGCAGAGGTAGAGATATATTATTAAATAAAAAAAAAAAACAAATTGAATATTCATGTATAATTTCATATGCAAAAATCTTATATTAATTATTAACACAGCATACTTTTATGAGGGGAACATACATATTATATTTTTGTGGGCATTTAAAAAAATTCTAGTAAATTTAATTAATTTTAAATGAAGTATTTTTTTAAGCATATTTATTACGGTCTATAAAATACTTAAAATATTAAATTCTATAATTAAAAGGTAAAATCCAAAGAACTGGTTAGATATACTCCATTAGCAACGATTCTAAATTATGTTATACAACAGGTAGCTATAGAACTGGTTCTAGAACCAGTTATGCGACCCATAAATCTTACATTTTGACTTTCGGTAATCACTTTTAGATCGGTTTCCAACCGGCACCGGTGGTTAAAACATCTATTCTGGAATTAATTAAGAGCTAACGTTCTGGTAGGCAGGACATGTTAAACCGCTCACCATATTATGGAGAAATCAAAGCAAATTTTTGTATTAAAACACATAAGCTTTTATTAGCAAATCGGCCATGAGTATAAAATAAAGTATGAAACTCCTAAGACCGGCCACAGACCCACCACGCAGAAATTTTCCACAAAATGGAGTATGTCGTTTTTAAAAATGACCTTAGTCTTTATGGAAGATATGTCCATTTTTACCTGGGGATTATAACTAAAATCGAAAAGTTTCGCTCACAATTACCGAATCGGAAATGTGGACAATGTGCATATGAAATACCTATAGACACCTGCTGACATTTTCACACAAACGTAAAAGTGTCATCAGGACAAGTAAGCAGGAGCTTAATGTATCCAATAAATGATGACATATCTTGAGAAAGTCATCACTGACATTTCTAGCACAAGTCAGCAAGTTGTCTTCACTACCTCAACTTTTGAAAACCGCTAAAAAAATTGTATCCTAGTTATAAAATTAAAAACGAGTTTACTTACGAACTTGATTATATCAATTACTATTTTAATTGATTTTTCACCTAAGAAGTGCGCGAGAAATAAATATAACATACTTTTAGGCTTATAACTTTAAACTCTTGTCATTATTTTTGCATATGATATTTTTATGATTTTGCCAATATTGCCAAAAATCATTTGCGTAATTTCATATCAATCGCATAATTTTTTTTTTTTTGTTTTTAATGGACAAGCAGCAAAATGTGCCTGAGCTAATTATTAAAAATTTCAATGAATTTCAATATTGTCCGTTCCGAACAATCGCTAGACAAGCTGGAGTGTCCCGGCAAACGGTTTCTCGAGTTATAAAATAATATAAGGAACATCTGGCCATCAAAAGAAAATCTGGCTGCGGTAGAAAAAGTGGATTTTCTCCAAGAATCCGAATGTTTCTGGAAGAAAAGTGACTGAGCAAATTGCTCGCAGACTTCGGTTAGAAAAACTAAAAAAGTAAGCTGGTCGTCTGAAGACTTAAATACAAGGTACGCAAAGTTCCAAATAGAAATTCTAAAAAATGTTGATGCGAAAAACCGAGCTAAAGTTTTACAAAGGGATTTTATAGGCAATTTTAAATGCTGTATAATGGATGACGAAACGTATATGTTGGTTGACTTTTTACAATTACCAGGTCTGCAGTTTTATGTTGCGGATGCAAAAGGGAATGTTGCAGAGGAGTGTCGTGTGCAGAGGACCTGAGAATTTCCAAGGAAGTTTCTGGTCTGGCAAGCCATTTGTTCTTGTGATGAAAGGGGTAGTTCTTTTATAACCACTGGCTCTTTAAATGCAGATGTTTACATTATAGGGTACCTCCAGAAACGACTTCTTCCATTTTTAAGAAGACACGAATTGTCCTCTTTTTTCTACCCCAACCTCGCCTCTAACCATTATAGTAAAAGGCAATTGGTTGGCGTCAAACAAATGGTGTCATGATTATACCACAAGAGGCTAATCCTCCAAACTACCCTGAACTAAACAACTAAAAAACAATTAAAAGATCTTTTAATACAAAATTAAAACAACTAAAAGATCTTAATAATAAAAAAAAAAAAAATAAAGAATTAAGTTGTTTGTTTTAAAATTACAAGCCTTAAAGTATATTACATTTATTTCACGCGCACTCCTTATCATGCACATTAGACCGTACCTCAAAAAAAAGTTCGCGGTACACCCTCCAATAAAAAGTATTTTTCCAAGGCAATTTAAAAAAAAAATTTTTTTTTGCCGGACGTAGGGGTCGCTTTTTTAAAGTCGGATTTTAAAGTGTGATATATCGATGTTTTTCCCTCGAGGAGACCAGTGTTTTGCTATAACGGAAAAATGCAATGAAAAACAATTTAAAAAGACGACCCCTACGTTCGGCAACCAATATATAAAAAAAATTTTTACTGGGTTTATAGAAAAACTTCCTTAGCAAAAGTTTAATGATTTTTTGCGAGCTTTAATTTTCTGACATTAGGGTGGTATATTAGGGTGGTAACAATCTGGTGGGTAACTACTAGAACGGGATACTTGAGGACAATGGCCCCTAGAGAACTGGTCTCCTCGAGGGAAAAACATCGATGTATCATACATTAAGATCCGACTGTAAATGCCAAAGATATAACGAAAAATGTAAAATGGCGACCCCTACGTTCGGCAAAAAAAAATTTTTTTTTGAAACCTACTTGCAAAAATACTTCATATTGGAGGGTGTACGGCGCACTTCTTTTTTGCCTGTAAGATGGTACGCTCTAATGCACAAGATAGTATAAGTTATTAAAAGCTGTATAAGACTAATTGAAAAAATCCAATTAAAGTAGTAATCATAACAAATAAAATAATAATTGAACTTTTCAATAAAAATTATTTATGATATTGACATTTTTTGTGATACTGTAATTAAATTTAAATTTTTTTACTATTAACCACACAGTTTAAAGGAAAAGAAATATGGAAATTATCAGTGTGTTCGATTACACGAAATTCTTACTACTATTACTACAATTGGAAAGTTTTGTTTACATTTTGTATTGAATTTTTCCAGCTGTAGTAAAAGTAGTAACTTGTAGTAAGTAAACGAACACGCCTTATGTGTTAAGAAATAAATTTTGTTAAAAAAAAAAAAATTAAATAGATATTTTAGACTAATATTTTTTTCTGTGGAAAGTTAAGAAGCTTTCCATGCAGAATTCGAATATGAAGCATATTTTAAAGGATAATTTATTTATCTTTTTTTATATTTAAAATTCTCTATAAAATGTGGCAAGTTAACAGAATTTTTATAAGATATTTGCCACGTAATAAACAATTATTTATATTTTTAAATTTGCACAGTGTTTTTTGCTGAGAATTTTTAATATCACAATTTATTACTTGTTGAAAAATTATTTTCACACATTTTTTAATTCTATATATTTTTTTAGTTGAATCTTTTTTAATGGAAGCTTTTAAAACACTTTTTTCAATTCAGAAGAATTTATTTTATTTTTTTGTTTTTTTCAAATAAACCCGCCCGTTTTAAATGGAAAACACGTAAATATTTCCGGTGTTTAGCCGTTGAAAGCTCAAAACGAACTAACAAATTTTGTGTCAGTAAGGTCTTTAACACAGAAACAAAGAATAGAATACCCAAATAACTATACACAGTATGCAAAAATCTTCTTCTTCTTCTTGCTTTAAATTTTCATTTAGGGTGGAGTGCAGCCGAAAGCTTTCTTTATTGTTTATTAGCCGGATTTCCAGAGAGCTTGCCACAAACAAGTGGATTGTAAGCTTTTTCTACATACTTATTGCTTTTGCAATGAGTTTATAAAAAATCACGTGCTAACAAAACGTGTTATTACTTTAGTGGAAGAATGTGACGAGCAAAACAAAATTGAGAATAAACACTAACCAAAGAGTATATAATTGGAAAAGTAGTGATGAAGTAGAGAAGGTCAGTTGTTGAATAAAAACATGGTGTGATAAAGAAAATGTCTGTGTCAAAATCACAAAGAGTACAACTGTGGGTGAGAGATAGTGTAGGTGTATTATTTTAATGAAGGAGGCGCGGGCGCGTGTTAGACAAGACACGATAATACAAACAAACAAAAATCAAAATATACACAAAACTTTTTTTGTTTTAACACTTAAACAATTTATGAGAAAATTATGCGGTATTTTCTTTTTTTGTAAGTATGTAAAAAAAAAGTTTAAAAGAACCATTTTATGTTAAACACCAACAACAAATGCTTAGGGCTATTAAGAGCTTCAACACAGACTATATTTTTGCCTTTTGCTTTTTGGTGACATTTTCTTGATTTGGTAACACTTAATGCCACCAGTTAAGCATGAAACAAAGGAAATTTATTATTTAAATGATAATAGGACTTAAATAATGCTGTAATAATCATGATGATTTTTCAACAATAAAATTAAAATGAGATTCAAATAAAAATAGTGGGAATAATTAAGGTTTCTAAACTAAAAGCGAATTATAATACTGTAAGAATATAACAAATTGGATTGTTTGATAAAATTAATAGTGTTCTTCTAAAAATACGAGAAAAGTTGTCATGTGAAAATACGCAACAGTACTATATTTAGTACAGTGGCATATTATATCTATATTTTATTAAAATCAATAAAAACTTTTAAATATTAATGAAAATATTTCATACAAACAATGAGGGGATTTATGAAAGGTCGTATGTGTGATGATAGACACAAATTGCGTAAACACTATATGTGACAGCGCATAGAGAAAGCGACCTAAGGGTAAAAAAATCAATTTTTTTTTTTGATGTGGACAACATCTGAGCATCGAATGAGACCGATCCCATGCCCCAAAAGTGTTCCCTCCCAGAGATATGCGCGTTTTATGAAAAAATTTAAGGTTATGTGAAAAAATGTTCGTACTAACAGAGTGATATTCACGATTTAAAAGAATTATAAATGAGTATTTACTATTATTCACAATTAATAATTTCAGAAAATAAAGCTGGATTCGAAAAACCGCGAGCAAAATTGATATCAAACTCATGGAAACAGCGCGCTAGGTAGAAATCAGTAAAAACCAACTACACAAAACAAGAGGTAGGGACGACCTACGCGCGTTTTCAAGATTGACCAACAAGTTCCTAACGTCATGAGATGTGGCGCTTTCAAATGAGACCAATACCAACACGCTCAGTGATGGTACACCAAAGACACACGTATTTAAATCTTTAAAATGGCTCTCCTGAACAAAACCGGTTTTTACCCTTAGGTCCCTTTCTATTTTGCGCGTCACATATAGGTGTGAGGTACGTCTGCACAAATCTGTTTCACTGTGAAATAATGTAAAGTTTTGGGAGGGGAAAAATAAATTTTGTTTAATGAACTTGGTTTTGGAAATTGTGGTGAAACTTTCAAAAATTTGTATAATTTAAATTTTCATTTTGAAAGAATACGGTCACAAAAATTTTGAAAGGCTAAATATAATTTTTAAAAATAAAGGAAAACAAATTATAAAAATCTAAATTCTTTTACATTGTGTGTCTTTCGTTGGTTAAATTTGAAAGGGCGCTACTCTATATCCCAAGATAGATCTGTGACTTCCAAATCCGAGTTTATAATTTTGGAGGAGTTTTATTGTCCATTTGTGGCGATAGTCAATGTGCTGGGACCCCTCTCCAAGGACAAGTCGGTTGAATATTAGGTTTAGAAGATTGGAATTTGATAATTATTAGCCAGATTGAATTTAATTTGGTGTCAAATAAACCGCCAATATCATTTGAATCTTTTTCTATATTTCCAAGAGTGACACGATTTCTTTAAAATTATTTGAGTGCGTATCGTCAGCATCAAAGTCCTCAGATATTTTACATCATCAAAGGATCTGGACATCGTTAAGTGGGAATTGAATGGTGAGAGCTAGGAACTACGTGTTATTAGGCTGAAATGGTTACAATTTACGGCATATTCTATATTTGCTTGAGTTAAATTAAAATTCAATATTCGCTCATACTTACACACATATTCTTAAGGATTCTCTCCATAATCATACACACTCAGACATACCTATTTGCATACGGTTCTAACATCGTTAATTTTCCTTAAAACTTAACAAATATTTCAATTATTACAATATTAGGTCGCTACTAAATAAAACTCCAGCATCCTTCGACTTCAGGCCTGCAGTCAGCGTGGGATCAAAATAATGGTGAGTTTGTAAATTACATCCTAAGTATGTTTAGTTATAATTAAAAGAACCAATACGTAACAATTGAAGTTAAAGAAAAATCGGTTGAATTCGGAAACGTCATAGAATATTCTTCATCAGTTTCAAGATTTCTACAATTTGAACTAAGTTTTTTTTTTTTTGAGAATATTACTCTCACAGATTTTTTTACAATTAGAATACTTCTAACACAAATGAATTTAATCTAATTGTTTTAATAATTTTGTTTTTTTTTTTTAATGTTTCGTTGCTCAAAAGTTTAGTTGCTTGAATTTTCATCCGATAATTATTACTTTAAATTTTGTTTTAAATTCTAGCGCAAAACAAATTTTGCAAAAAGAAAATTCTTACATCAGTATATTTGTTTGCAGAATGAATATCGCTGATAAAGTTTTTTAATTAAATTTTTGTAGCCTAAAGTCTTTTTCGCGCTCCGCGATTATTTTGCAATTTTTTAAGTGCGGATTTTTGAAATTTATAATCTGGGGACTATAACACCCAATTCATGGAACAAAGTTCGTTGATTAATTGAAAAAAGAAATCGCGAAAAAATGTCGCGGGAAAAAATTTTGCAAAAAGGAAAATTCTTACATCAGTATATTTGTTTGCAGAATGAAAATCGCTGATTAAGTTTTTTAATTAATTTTTTGTGCCATAAAGCTTTTTTTCGCGTTCCGCAATTATTTTGCAATTTTTAAGTGTGGTTTTTTTAAATCATAATCTGAGGACTATAATACTCCATTCATACAACAAAGTTTGGTGTTTAGTTTGCAAAAAAAAAAAATTTTTTTTTCCAAAAAGGCTATAGTTATTTGCAGAATGTAAATCGCTGATTAGGTTTTTATTGCATTTTTTCAGAGAGAGATCCCAATTAAAAAAAAAAAAAAAAAATTGATTCCGTATTTATAAAACAGCCAATAGAAAGCAATCTATGCAACCCCTTTTTTTTGTAAACAAATGCTTTTTTTGCTCAATTGTTATTAGTTTTTAAGGCATAAGTGCGATTTCATTAGCATTAGTATTACATATTCTAATTCCAGAAAATTTCAGTAGCATTAATGGTAATGAAATTTTTTTGCCATTAGCATTACTCAACTAATGATAATGAAATTTCAATGTCAATGAAAAAATCCCAAGTATGCTTTATTTAAATTAGTTATTTCATTACAATTAACATATGCATTAATTGTAATGAAATCTTTTTGCATCGACATCAAGTAATGTCACTTAAATTTTAATGCCAATGCAAAATTTACAAGTATGGTGTACATTAAGCAGCCCATACATTAAGGAACATTCGTGAAAAAATTCCCATTTTTTTGTGAATGTGTGTGTGCGTGTTGACATCATGCAATTCGTGTTTACAAAATTTTTTAATATTTTTTGTTCCCTACTCAATGTTCCTTAATGTATAAGACGCTTTAGAGCGTACCACCTTATACAGGCAAAAAAAAAAAGTGCTCCGTACACCCTCCAATATGAAGTTTTTTTTCAAGGAGGTTTCAAAATAAAAGTTTTTTTTTGCCGAACGTAGGGGTCGCCATTTTACATTTTTCGTTATATTTGGCATTTACAGTCGGATCTTAAAGTATGATACATCGGTGTTTTTCTCTCGAGGAGACTAGTGTTTTGCTCTAAGGGCCATTGTCCTCAAGTATCCCGTTCTAGTAGTTACGAACCACATCTCAGTTGCTACCACCCAAATGTACGACCCTAATGTCAGAAAATTAAAGCGCGAAAAAAATGATTAAACTTTTGCTTAGGAAGTTTTTCGATAAACCCAGTAGAAATTTTTTTATATATTGATTGCCGAACGTAGGGGTCGCCTTTTTAAATGCTTTTTCAGTGGATTTTTCCTTTATAGCATAACATAGGTCTCCTCGAGGCAAACAAATCGGTATATCACACTCTAAAATCCGACTTTAAATGCCGAAGCTATAACGAAAAATTAAAAAAGGCGACCCCTACGTTCGGCAAAAAAAATTTTTGTTTTTAAATTGCCTTGCAAAATACTTCGTTTTGGATGGTGTACGGCGGACTTTTTTTTGAGGTACGGTCTAATGTACATCTTTGTTCGGATATAGAAAATAAGAGTGCCAGCTCTAGTTTACTTCTGGTTCTGTGTTGCTTTTAAACTTAAGACTAGTAAATATTGTAATCAACAGGGCAGCGACTTTCATGCAAATGTATGTTTGTAGTCATTAATCCAAAAATGATTTAAACCAAATACTTTTCCGAATCAAAGAATTTGCAACAAAATGGCATCGATTTGTTGTTGCATATTTTTTTATAAATGCATATTTTGCTTTTAAGTGCATAGTTTTTACATATTTTATGATTTTTATTGCATATTTTTGCATATTATTCATTAAATTGCATATTGTTACGATATTTGATTGGTCTAGTTCTGATATTTTGGAAGAAAAATATCTCGAGAAACGAGGTTTACTAAACCTGTCAATCTGGCAACGCTATATTTAAGTATACCAAAGTAAAGTGTTATACTGTGAATTGGTTTGTGTATCGGCTAGGAATAAAGAGGTTTGTGTATTGGCTAAGTATGAAGTGATGAGTGTCTCGGCTAAAACCCAAGTGGTTGGTGTCTCCGCTTTGAATAATATGGGTGATTATGCAACCTTCTAGTTTGTTCTACAACCATGGCTAACAATCTGGGTGCCTCTAGAACCTTCTAGTTTGTTCTACAATCATAGGTAACAATTCTAAATTATTTTTGGATTTCAAGTGTATTTTTTTGGGTTTTTAGTGCATATTTAAATTTACATAAGTGCATATTTAAGCGCATATTTTCGATTTTTAAGTGCATGAAAGTCGCTGCCCTGGTAAGCAATATAAATCTATTTTGATGACATTAAGATTTCGAAGCTTTTAAGTTTTGAAATCGTTTGTCACACACAATTGAATTGAAATGCAAAAGTCTGCTTAAATAATATTTGCAAAACACAGATTAAAATATACATATTTTAATATTTTCAATCGAAAATGTAAAGCATATAAGTTTGGAATTTATTGCAACATTTTCCATAGCATACTTAAAGGGTTTTTGTATTAAAGTTTCACTTGATATTTACTATGTTACTATGGTAATAATTTCATATTTTTATTGAATTCTTTTTCACACAATTTCTATAAAATTTTTTATATTTTGCACATAAAGTATTTTCCTCCAACAGTAATCAAAAAACGTTTATCAGTTTCTTTTATTTTTAAAATAATTTTTTGTAGATTTTTTTTTACTTAATATTCAATTGCTTTGCATTTTGGTATGCAGATATAATTTTTTGTTGTTGCTTTTTTTTTGCAGTTATAATAAAAACCAGTCAAGAATTTAAAAATATGTTAACAAAAAAAGAGAAGTAAAAAATTAATGTCGGGCATGCCGACTAAGTGATACCATACACTACAGTACAATTGCGGTTATACGTTTGGTAAGCGGATCAAATTCTACGCAGCGAATTTTAATTAAAGGCATTATAAATATAGCGGTTTTTTTCCGCGATGAGCACTGTCTGATTCATTAATAAAAATATATGTTTAGTAATGTCACTTAGGCTCGACACATTCAAGCTCAGATAGGACATTTCCAAGGCAACTTGGTGAGAAGAAATTGGAGAAGAAAATTATCAACTACCCGTGTAAAAAAGATCAGATCTGGCCAGATCTCAGTAGATCTTACCAGATCTAGGCATAACTGGCCAGATCTTTGTAGATCTTACCAGGTCTATTTAGATCTCAAAAATAGACCTGGTAGACCAATTGTCCAGATCACTTTAGATTTGAACATATTTGGCACTAGATCTGATCAGATCTTGCCATAAGGTATTATCACATATGTCATAACTGATCATATTTGATGGGATCTGGTACAGGATCTAAATAGATTCAATCATATATATTTAGATCCCAAAAGATGTGATCAGATCTAAACTTTTTTACACGGGTAAATACAGTACTTTGGCTTAAAGGTCTGGCTTCCATATTTTCAGAATCCCGTGTAAAAAAGTTAAGATCTGATCAGATCTTTTTCGATCTAAATATATATGATTGAATCTATTTAGATCCTGTACCAGATCCCATCAAATATGATCAGTTATGACATATGTGATAATACCTTATGGCAAGATCTGATCAGATCTAATGCCAAATCTGTTGAAATCTAAAGTGATCTGGACAATTGCGCCAGATATACCTAGATCTAATTAGATCTAGTAAGATCTGCTAAGATCTGTCCACATATGCCTAGATCTGAAATCTCAGTAGATCTCAGTAAGATCTACTGAGATCTGGCCAGATCTGATCTTTTTTACACGGGATTCCAAAGTTTTTTATTTTTTATTATAATTATGTATGTGATGAACTTCTGTCGAAGATTTTTGGGCACTGTGGACATTTAGAGAAGGTTGGGCCCACCAAGCCAAATATATTTTTTAGTCCTCAGGGTCTAGTATTCATATTCTATACCCAAGTAAAAAAAAATGATATGGAGCCATATAAAGTTATATTTAATTATATATAATCCTCTATGTAATTAGATATATTTATATTCGAAAAATGAGAACGTCTTATTGTATCATATTGTATCGAATTGTATACAATTGTATACAATTTGGTACAATTTGATACAATTCGATACAATATGATACAATTGTATCCGAATTTTGTCCTCATCCAATTACATAAAATTATATCTTTTTGTATAAAATTATATAAAATGTTATAAAAGTGGACATAGTTTGATACAATTATACCTAAATATTAACCCTATATTTTTACCATAATATATATGACAATATACAAAATTATATTTTTAAATAAAAAAAGATATACAATATCTGGAGATCAGACCTGAATAGGGTTACCGGTAGGAATACCGCCCTTTTTCGATCCCGCAATCCCGGGAATGTTGTGCGGGATTTCCCTGGATTTTTTTATTCTTTTATAGAAGATTTAGCTAGAATATAATGCAATTTTTGAAGCTTTATTTAAATTTAAAGCATTGATTTTTTTGAAATTAATTTAAATAAAAAATATTTATAATAAAGATAGGATTTAAAATTTAAGAAACTGAATAAGTATAAAAAATATTATTTTGGCCAAATTGTTTTTTGGATGTCAGTTGATTTTGTTTAGTTAAACCGAATACAAATTTTATCAGTTAAACCCAATACAAATTTTATTTACCAACAAAAGTACCTACTCGTGCTTCGAAAATTTTTTTTCTTTAAAATGATGATATTTGTTCAAATAAAGCAATATATACAACATATCAACATCAGTATTTCAGTTCCAAATACCTACAAATACCTGTGCATTAAAACTAAAAAAATTAGTAAAATTTTCGTATTTTCAACTGATTTTTAGTTTATTACTTCAAATAATTTCATTTAAATTTCAATTGCTTTTGCTTTATTTCAATTCAGATGCTTTTTCAAATTATTTTTGATTTTTTATATGTTAATTTAAAATGCAACTATGAAAATTAAATAATTTCTTTTTAAGTAGTTGTGGCATAAAAAATTTCTATTCAAAAAATACCAATTTAAGTTAAAAAACTATCTAATATTAATTTGGTGAATATTTTTATAAAAGTATTTAGGCGAATTTACCTAAATATTGGTGTGAAAAATACTCACTTTTACATTTTTTAATGAAAATAATTCTAGACGAATACTTCTGAAAATCTGCATAGAAACAAAATATCTAGAAATAGAAATTTTTAAATTCCATATTTAAGAAATATTTAATCAATAAAATCGATATTAGTTCTGACTATAAAACTGGTCCGACACCAGTTTGTACCACTTAACAATTCCAATATATCTATATCAATTCGTTTAACCGTTTAAACCGCAAATTAATATTTAGTTAATATATTTCTAAGAATACAATTATTTTAATTTTTGCATTAAAAAATACAAAATATGTTTTTCCGGACTTTCTATATTTTTATATATTTAGTTAGAATATTCTTCTACCTCAAGTCCAAATTTGAATATGATGTTGTCATTTAGGTTTTATTTGTTGTTTCTCGTCACGTTGAATTTTTGTACCTTATGTAATGTCTCGGTTTGTATGTTCCAGTCATAGTTTTCTTATTGCGGACAACTGATGAGTTGGGGTGATTCCCACGAAACAATTGTATTATCTATCATGAAAATCATCAACCTTTTTGAAACAACAAATAAAATCTAATATGACAATATCATGTTAGAATTCCTATCAGAATATATTAAGTAGATTTTTTCATTGATACAACCAAAAAATGAATTTTGTCGGACGGTGTTTTAATAGAAATCGAGTTTTTCAAGTAGAACATATGTCGGATTTATTTATTTCCTAACGAGCGGGAATTCCCGGGATCCCGGGAAATTCTGGAAAAAATCCCGCTGTCCCGGGAAATGAAAAAGTCCGGGAAAAGAAAAACCCTAGACCTGAGGGATTTCAATTACAATTACTTGTAATTTGTAATTGAAGTTACAAGTAATTGTAATTGAAAATTTTCAATTACAAATTACTAGTAATTGTAATTGAAAGTGATTTCAATTACAAATTTCAATTACATTTAGAATTAAAGTGTTTTTTGTTAAAATTTTGTAGAAAAATCTGACTGGGATAGGTTGCATAGGCATGGATGCGTATAAAAAGAATACGTCATGTTGGGATTACCCCTAACTTGTACTTTTTGTCATTATTTATTTTCCCAAAAAATGTAATTGACATTTTTCAAATTACAAATTACTTGTAATTGTTCTTTTTTGAATTACAATTACAAATAATTTGTAATTGTATAATTTGTAATTGTAATTGAGTTTTTTCAATTACAATTACATGTAATTGTGTAAATGAATGTGTAATTAATTACAAAATGTAATGATTAACCCCCAGGTCTACTGGATATCCTATAATTTCGATAAATCTTCCATTACTTTTATCCAGATTTACCATGACAGTGCATTAAACATGAACAAATTTTTCTTTGTTTTTAGTTATTTTAAAATAAGATTAACAACACTGAAATTTTTAACTTAATAGGATTGTGATATACAACCAAGATATAACGAGATCAGTCAAGTGTGCGTTATAGTATAGAGAATTCCATATTAAAGCTTCAGTATTGTTAATTTTATGGGCGCGTTAGCCATTTTGAATCACGCTCCTAAACAAAAACAAATTACTCACGCACGAGCATTTCGTATCTTACTCACGCAGACATGAGTATATTAAAAACTTACTCACAATCAGAAAATTCTCACGCAAAACAGTAAAAATTACTAAAAACATATGATGCAAAAAATAAACTCACACACGAATCATGCACGGGTTATATATTCTTACTCACACTCACGTACGAATTATATATTCTCACGCTCACGGGCGAATTACTGTGGTATAGTAATTATTACTCACGATCACTTGTGAATAACTTCACTCACGATCGTGTCATGCGCCAATCCCTAGTAATTACAAAATCTAAAACTAGTTCAAAATCATTTTTAATATGGAACCACATTTAATACAATACGGTTTTAAAATGACCTTATACATATATTTTTATATAAAATCACTTTGAAAAAATTGCTAATGTGGGATGATATATAATTATAGATGATTTTATAAAGAACGTTATATCGTTATATATAAAAGAAATCATGAAATATTGTAGATATGAAACCATACTAAGTTATATATGGGTTCATATGCGTCAATATATAATAATATATAACACCTATTATATAATATTTCTTAAATGGCTCCATATATAGTTTTATATTATTATGTATAGTGTCATACTAAATTATATATAAACGTATATGTAATTATATCTTTTATATATTACTTTGTGTACTTATATATAGCACATACACTTATATGTAGGCCAGTATGTAATAATATAAAATCACATATGTCTCAATATTAAAACCTTTTAGGAAAAAATATTTAATATATGACTATATAAAAGTCTATATGCTTCAATTTAAAAGCATATGTGGCCATATCTAACTATAAGTTACTATATTTAATTACATAAATTAATATATGATTATATCAAAACTTTTTTACTCGGGTAGTGACTTTTATTTTATGTGATGAAACTAGATTACTTAAGCTTTCTGAAAATCATTTGGAGTAAGTCACAGTGAAATATGAAAACTCGTAGTTTCGAAGTAGTTAAGTTTTAATTCATCTTCACGTACATGAGTATAATAATTTTTTATGTTTTTGTTTGGTAGTTTAAATTAGTAACAATAAATTAGCAATAAATCTTAATTCAAATTCAGGAAAATATTATTTACAAAAAATGTAAATATGTAAATTCTTTTAAAAAAAATATTCTTATATTTGTTTTGGAATGATAACAAAAGTACTCCTTTTCTTGCTTTTCTAACGTAAAAATTTTAAAGTGGTATGTTCTAAACTACCCTACGGGGAAAGAGACCGGTCCCAGATGACCCTCAGGATAGGTCCCAAGGGGGCGGAGACCGGTCGTTGATCGGTCTTTTTGTTTGAAAGAGACATATCACTTTAACATGGCGTTGTCATTGGAAATGACCAATTGCCACAGTTTAGACACCTTGTTACAGTAAGGTGGTGTGTCTAAAAATAGCTTTTCAAATAAACTAATAAAAAATTAAGAATTAAAAATAATCTACTTGGCGTCGAAGTAGGGCTCGATAACACAACCTCCTGCTTCTAAGGCAAACGCTCTACCGTCTGAGCTAATGTTGCTTATGCGTGATGGCTGGCTAATGGTAAAGTTATATATTTTTCGTTTCTCTTCAAATAAAAGAGAAAAAGAAAAAACAAACACTACAAGCAAATAAAAAAAATTGAAAAGAAAAAAATAGAAAAGAAAACAACACTAACACACACACAAATATAGTGGAAGTGCCTTCAGTATGCCCCCGATTGACCAGTTACGGGATAGGTCCTTTAATGGCAGTTCACTCGTTTTTTGCGTTGGCCATAATTAAATTAAAAAATCAATTAAAAATTAGAAAATTACCTCGAAAACTCTGATAATATAAATAAAAATTTAAAAAATTGCCCTTAAGTTAAAAGGAAAATTAAATGAAATACCAATTGTTAAAACTAAAACAGCTTTAACATTAAAAATACAAAACTTAAAATTTTTTAGCAAAAAATTATAAAAATTTAAAATAAGAGCTAAAATAAGCAAATCGTAAAAAAATAAAGTTCAAAATAAATAAAAGAGTAAAATAAATAAAAAAATATTTTAAAAAATATGCCACGAATTTTATTTTTTATTTCGGTATTGGTCAAGTTTTTTAAAAGCAACAGTGAAAGTAACAAATCAGAAAATACTTAGAAAATTAATTCATTCTCTTTGCTTCATATTTGTACTAATTTAGTAATATGCCTTCGGTTGACCGGTCACGGGATAGGTCATTGGAGGGCAATTGACTCCTCATTCCCCGTAGGGCATTTATAGGCCATCGACAAAAGACTAAAATTTGTTTTCTCAATGTTTTGACAACGTTCTAAAACAACACCCTAAAACCGTAAATCAGAGTAACGTTTGGATCGTTTTCACAACGCTCTAAAATTGAGCGCGAGAATGTTCTACTAACGCTTATTTGATGATTTAAAATTTAAATTTCAAAAACGCTTTGAGAACGTTATAAAATACCACCCGTAGTAAAAACGCTTTACAACTGTAAATCGATATTTTCTGAAAACGCTTGTACCGCCTTTTAAAATGCGTTAATGCGTATTTACCAGCGTTGGCAGGCAATACCGCTAAAATATCGTTATCGATTCAAAACCCTTTCAACTGACTACCGTTACCCCTAAAATACCGTTACCGAAATAACTGAAATACCGTTATCCATAAAATACCGATACCGAAATAAATGAAATATCAATACCCTTAAAATATCGTTACCGAAACAAATGAAATATTGTTATCCCTAAAATGCCGTTACCGTTATTTTGAATTTTTTGCTTTTGGTAATTTCACGTGGTTATTGAGTATTTTTTGTACATTAAGTTTATAAATTGGTTCTGTTTTTAATCTCCCCAAATAACCCAAATATCGTTATCTTTAAAATACCGTTACCGAAATAACTCAAATGCCGTTATCCTATAAAATATCGTTACCCTAATGATAACCGCATTCGTTTCGGTTACCATCCATGGTATTTACGTTATGTTTTTCTACCTTGGAAGTTTCAACCATTTTCAGTGGGGTTCGTTTCTGTGGTATTACAAACCCATGTGCCAATTTTCAATATAAAATCTTCAGAATTTCGACCTGTAGTTTGATTACAAAGGTTGTTGATTTTACGTGGGCAGACGGACGGACAGACGGATATAGCTAAGTCGATTCGGCAAGTGATGCTGAGTTGATCATTGATCATATTTGTAACCACCCCATTATTTTGGGGTACCCGAGTAAAACGGGTTATACATTATTTTATATTATTTAATACAATTATGTCTCGTTATATATTGCTTTGTAAGGCACTATATATAATAAGACATAAATTTAGTCTTTCGAACAAATTTTATATGACCCAATATCTAAATATATCTTTTTACATATGTTGTCATATTTAATAAGATCTCGCCCATGGAATTGAAATTGTAAGCCCAAAAATAGCCCAGTTTCATGTTTAATTTAAGATTTTATCGAAATCAATGGATTTTTAATTGGAAAATATTCTTTTACAAAAACAAATTTTGATATAAAATTCAAGTGATTTAAAAAAAAACAGGAACACGAAAACTGGCAAAATACTTTTGTATAAAATTTGAGTGAAATTATCTGACGGTTACCCATACATTATCGACGTTGAAAATATTATGTTAAAAGAGTTAACACTTTATATGGGATTTCGTACCACATATATATAGCAACAAAACAAGTCTTTTGATTTAAAAAAGAAACATTTATTTCCCCTATATAATTTATGTTATAGTCTTGCTTCAAATAAACTCTTAATATCTTACGGTGGGTCTCATACTGCAGGTTTAACTTTAACTTAACTGTAAACAAAAGAAAATGTCAAAAAAATGTACACAAAACAACAACAATTTTTTTGGGTTAACTATTAACTAAAGTTTAAACCTGAAGTATGAGACCCACCGTTAGTAAATTCAAATTGAAATTCATTTTCATTTAAATCGTTATAAATTTACATCGAAACAACAAATTCTTTTATTTTTAAATTGAATATTGGGTCATATTAATAAAAGTTAGCCAATTCTTCGAAGTAATTATTTTGGTTTAGGAATGACGTACCACTAAATTTATCCATAGGCTTGAAGGATATCAAAATATCCTATGAAATTAAACCAAAAAATTATCTACCCGCTAGCAGACTAAAATTGCGTGAATTCCCCATTGTTTTTCAGTACAATATTTAATAAAAACAGAAATACGAAAATTTTTATCCAACTGGACCTAATTGCATCAAATTTTAAATATTAAGATATTATTTCATACAATAATGTCTGGTCAAAATTCGGATTAAATTGTATATAATTTAAAGTAATTAAATCCAATTTGATCCACGTAGATACAATTGTATTCACCATTTTTCGGATTAAATTGTATGTGATTAGTTATTGTATTTCATCAAATTAGATATGTCACCATATCATCTTTTTTAATCGGGTAGTAACAAAAATTAGTAGAAACTCAATATACCCTGTACCACAGAGTGGTATATTTAACATACATATATATATGCAAAGTTAATACAATATGCAAATTTTGTCTACTGTAGAGATTTCAAATGGATTTGTTATTCACAACGAAATATTTTTCAAATGGTTTTAGTTTAATGTGCATATATATATAAAAAAATAATTTAATTTGAATAGTAATTATTATTTACGAAAAAATGGAAATGAATTCAAAAAAATTAAAAATAAAATGGATTTTTAAACAACATAAAATGCTTGTTCCAAATCTCTTGAAAGTAGGTATTGGTTAAAACAAGAAAACCTAACAACGGTATTACTCACATACCTACATATATTTATAATTACTATATTCTTAATAAAATATAGTTCCCTAGGTATGCAATATAGATTAATGTTCAAAAAATATAAATAAATTGTAAACCCCTTAAGTATGCTAGTAAATTGCTACATTACAAGAAATCTATAGAAAATACATATAAATTAAACAACTGCTCTTTACCACAATCTACTAAGCAATTTAAAAAATAATATAAAACTCTACTTTTTGTTGCTAGAAGTCTTATCTTCTTTTAAAACCCCTTTAAGTATGCTACAATTTTTAAGTGTTTCTTAAATAACTTAAATGTTTCTTAAATATTGACAATTTTTAGTTTTGCTATTTTCTCCAAAAAAAATATACTCTATGTGTTTTGCAACATTGTAAAATATATAAAATTGGTAATTTAAAAGTTAGATTTTATCTTCGAGACAATGTTAAAGTAGTGTATTAATGAAATTGACATTTTAAGTTTCTTTGCCAAAAAATTTTAACAAATTTATACATTGTTTAAAGCAGAATTGATAATTTTTTGTAAAATTTTGTTTGGCATGTTTAAAGATTAAAAGATAACAATGTACTTTGGAGAGTTCAAAATGATAATATACATTTTATAAAATGGCAAAAAGAAAGGCAATGTACAGCAGAGTGTGGGACGACATGCGTTTTAGTAGGTGTCGTGCTACTTAAACTTACATATAATTTAATTATAACCAAATATAGTAATTTTTTATTTAATATCTTGATAATAAAAAAATAGAGAACACCAATTTGCGCTATACTAAAAATAAGGCAGATTCTCCACTTATGTCCTCTACGAAAAAAAAAAAAAAATTAAATGCCGAGGGTAGTGTATCTTGTTAAGAGGTGATACTACGAGTCATATCCTGTACAGAGGATCATGGCAATACACAAAAAGTTTTTCGCATAAAGACAAATTAACAATCAAAAACGAATAAAAAGGTTAAAGTCGGGCATGCTGACTATACAATACCCTACACCAGTCTGCTTAAGACCCAACTAATGTTTGGAACCGAAATTCGAATGGGTTAAAATGGGACTTGTATCAAAATTTTCTATAAAATTGTAAAAGAAGAGAAAATCGTAAATATAGCCCATATGGACGATAGGTCCAAATATGGACCGAAGCTATCGTCTTTGTTCTCGGGATCATGTGAGTCAGCAAACCAAATTTCATTAAAATATCTTAATATTTGCGACCTGCAGCGCGTAACCAAGCCAATTTTGGGGGGACCCTTATATGGGAACTAGGTCTAAACATGGACCGGTGTTAACCAAAATCAATAGGCTTCGTCCTTGGGCCGACATAGGACGGTGTACCAAATTTCATGAAAATATCTTAATATATGCGACCTGTAGAGTGCGCACAAGAATGCATGGACTGACAGACAGACGGACGGACGGACATCGTCAAATCTAAATAAAAACGAGTAAAAAGGTTAAAGTCGGGCATGCCGACTATACAATACCCTACACCAGTCTGGTGTATTGTTTGGATCCGAAATTCGAATGGGTTAAAATGGGGCTTGTGTCAAAATGTTCTATAATGTGAGTCAGCGCACCAAATTTCATTAAAATATCTTAATATTTGCGACCTGCAGCGTATAATCAATATAATTTTGGGGGGGACCCTTATATGGGCACTAGGTCTAAACATGGACCGGTGTTAACCAAAATCAATAGGCTTCGTCCTTGGGCTGACATAGGTCGGTGTACCAAATTTCATCAAAATATCTTAATATTTGCGACCTGTAGAGTGCGCAGAAGAATGCATGGACAGACAGACAGACGGACGGACGGATAGACGGACATCGTTAAATCGAAATAAAAAAAATTCTGAGCCGATCGGTATACTATAAGGTGGGTCTACGACCATTATTTTTTGGTGTTCCAAACATAAGCACAAACTTATAATACCCTCTCCACGTAGTGGTGTAGGGTATAATTACTTTGATCAATTGACATATAAACTAACCACTGACGAGTCTTTGGTTTTGGCTTTGCAAAAGCTGCTATTTTTCCAGCTCCCGCACATTTTCGAATAGGTTGAGAGTTACAAATAAAATCTGTGCAAAAATTAGGTTTCTGCGGTGTAAACCGGGCAGGCCGCATACATTTATGTCCCCAAAAGCACCCTATAAAGGTTCATTGATTTATCCATCTATAACTCTTAAACTAGAAGGGTCTGGTAATTACGTTACATAGCTGTTGTTTACCCAATGAAGAGGCAAATATTTTCTTTATACAAACTTTTAACCCTCTCATGACCGTTAGTGGTGTTTTAAGAGGTAAACATCAAAATTTGTGCCAAAACTACACTTTGAATGTCTCTCATTTAATTTTGGAGATCTGTAAATGTGTATACTCTTCATCATATAATAGTAAATTTAGCGTAGATTAAAAGCAAAATAAGTTTTTTTTAAATACTTTTCCATTCCATGACAGAAAAAGGACTTATTTTGAGTTATAGATTAATTGCATATGTGCACTAGGAAACCATGCGAATCTTCGATTTTGGGTATAGGATGTGTTCAGCGAACTTATGTAAAACATTACGAGGTACAGTTTTATGGAACTATTGAACCCTCTAACTATTCAATTAAAGGCACTTTTTTGGTCACGTTTTTAAAAAGGACATAAAGACCCGTAAGCTGAAGAGTTAGAAGGTTAAAATGTTACACAGAAATGTTCCGAATAGTGTTTTACATGAAATAGAAGATTCACATGGTTTCCTCCTAAAATCCATGTTTGTGGGCATTTGAGCGCCAATTCTGTTTAAGTACGAAATTAATCCTTAAACACATTTTAAGTTTTGACTTATTTCTGGCATTGAACTTAAACTTTCAACTTTGATGTCTTCAGAGACTTATAGCAGAATTTCATGACAAATATTTTTGTGGAACATTTTAACCCTCTAACTCCTTAATTAAAGGGAATTTTTACACTTTTTTTTAAAATAGGCCACAAACGACCCGTAAGTTGAAGAGTTAAAATTTTGCGCAAAAATATTTGTCATAAAATTCTACTATAACTCTCTGAAGACATCAGAAATAAGTCAGAACTTAAAATATGTTTAAAAGTTAATTTCGTGCTTATTCAGATTGGCGCTCAGTAGAGACCCCATATGTGCAAAAGTAATAGTTTTCACCTCCCCACGCACTTTCTGCGAGATTGGGCGTAAAAAATAATATCCCCGCGAAAATTGATACTCTCGGATTAAAACAGGCCAGTCACCCGCGGCTTTTAGGGCGAGAGGACCAATTTTCTGAGTCATCTCAATCGTGTTTTACCCTTCTTTAGTAGAGTTTAATGTATAGACGCCACATAAACATGAGTCAGTCAGCATTTTGAAGTCGGCAAATGAATACATTTATATTCATAAGAAGTCGCGTTTAAATGCGCTCAATGAAAATCATGAATTTACTGCATCTTTTCAGCAGCGAATAATGCGCTTTTTCTCCCAAAACAACGTGCTTCCAAGCGGGCCCTTTGTATGAAAAAATCATGCCTTTCGTAAGCAGCTTTGTAAGGGATTAATTTTATTTATTCCCTTACAAAGCTGCATCCAGCGAAGCAGGTTTTTTGCTGGGTAGTTACTTTTCTTATTACTTTTGTATGGGGATGTCGCGCAAAATAATGAATTATGCTTAAACACCAGCATATGAAAAATGAAAAAATATGTCATTACCTATGGGCTTACCAGTATCGGAAAAATAATTAGTCTAAAAATAGATTTAAAAAAATATATGTTTTACACAAAAATGGTTTTTTTATTGTTAAATTTGATTAATAAAATTTGACCGTGCCTTGAATCGAACCTAGGACGCAGATAATAATACCGAAATTACGTCAGTGCCATTACTGGTACTCCAAAATATCATTTACCGTTTCTACACTGGGTAGTTACCGAAATATGCCATACTTGCATATTCCACATTACTCGCTCTTCCTCTATGTAGTTATGTTAAAATTACAATAGAAACTACCAAACACATTTAAATTAGTCAGTAAATAAATTCAGCTGGAATTTAATTGAATTCTATTTCATATACATTTTGATTTTGCAGTTGATTATAAAATTGATTAAATTTATAAACACACAGACAGTTGTTGTTATCACACATACATATAATTGAAAAGAATAAAAATATTGAAAATAAATATTTCGATAAAAATTAAATTAAATATTCAACTCATCTATAAACAAATAGAGAAAAAATATGCACGAGTATATAAAATTTCACAAAACAAGGATGAGATTCTTAAACTGTACAAACACATTTCCTATAATAAAATCTATAATTTTAGAGAGAATGTTATTACATTAAGATACTTAAAGACTAATTAATATTAATCTTTAAGATAATAAAAAAAAATTAATAAATAATTTAATACTACCAACAAGAGCTTAATTACATAATGTGGAATCTTATCATTAAATGTTACAAATTTTTAAAGAAAGATAAAGATGATGCCAAAGAAAATAAAGTTTTTCATTTTCTTTGTTATTCCTCTAAAACGGATGACAAAATCAATATTTTCAGTTTAATTAAAAATAGAAGACATCACATAAAAGGAAAGCTATGATGTAGGCAAGCAACTTGTATGTAATTTATAAAAAAAAAAAACTTATAATCATAAGCAACAGACAGTAATTCAACAGATCCCTAATTAAGCTTTTTAAGCTATAATCCACAGAAAATTGTTTTTCTCCTAAAGATTTATGAAAATTTCACATTTTTTAATTTTATTTTTTAACGCTTTTAAAGGCATCAACTATTGGATGAATTTAAAAATTTTATAAAATATTTATGACAATTAAAAACCATAAAATTACCATAACATTTTATGGTTTAACCATTAAAGCTCCTTTAATATTTTTTGATATAGAAAAAAGTAATAAAATTTATTTTGAAAACGGAATAAGTAGAATTAGAAGTGTGAATAATTTCGGTTTAAGGTTGGGAAATATAGAACAAAATAAACAAAATATAATATGAAAATAAAATAAGAAAATGTTGCATAATTTTGGGATGTTAAGAGGATTAAGAATCATAACATATTTTTGGGAATTTAATTAAATCGAGAAATAAAAATAAGTATTAAGATATTTTATAGAAATGTTTAAAATCTTAAAAAGGAATACAAAATATAAAGAACTGGCCAGTATTATAGCACACTTTTATGTGGAGAATTTTTAACCTGAATATCTTTTAAACAAAAGCTGCTATTGAAATGTATTTTTCATTAGATTAAAAACGTATTTCCTTGTGAACAATAAAAAATAGTTATTTATGTATTACCCAGCAAAAAAAAAAAAAGAAATACCGAAGCAGTAGAAAAAGCACTACAATTGACGACCTAGATGTACTTCTTTTTTAACATAAACACTAATGATTTTAACATTGAGTTGTAAAGTTGAGTTGGAGTACCGCAATTCAACATTTTTTTAGTACTTTTTGAACGAGTGCAAAGGAGAAGTGCAATTAAAAGTTAAAAAAAAATTATTCTTCACAAAAAAAAATTAAATTTTCTTTATTTTACAAAAGTTTTCTTATTGCCTGGCATAAAAACACGAATTTGCTACTGTGCGATATTGTTCCTTATTCTCTTCAATAAAAGTGTAAAAGGTGTACTCCAATTTAATCTTGTTTTCAGTAATAAATTTACAGGTACATAAAAAGCAATTCCTCATCATTATTCTTATATATGTACTATCCCTACGGGAAATTTTAACAAACTGTCACCGAACTGGCCCCTTTATATGAAGTAGAGTGGTCACTTTTACATGGCGATGTCATAGGAGGAGAAAATTGACCCCTTCTGCATGTCACAAGACAAATCCCAGGACAGGTCCCTGAACTTTGTTTTTTATTGAGAGTTCAGTAACCTGTCATAGGATTTGTCTTGTGACATGTCACAAGGGGTCAATTTCCTCCTCCTATGACATCGCCATGTAAAAGTGACCACTCTATTTCATATAAAGGGGCCAGTTCTGTGACAGTTTGTTAAAATTGTATGGAAAATTTCACATTTTCACTCAGAACTTTTGAACTGCTGCACCGATTCTGACTGGGAGAATAACAAATAACCTGGGCAAAAATAAATTTTCAAAAAGTTAGATAAATCGGGTTTTTTGGGGTCCTTGGACCCAGAATTTTCAAACACAAATATCTTTTTTTTCAAGAGCTAATCTAGAAAAACGGATAGCACCACTGGATTCAGCGTACTCGAGTTAGGTTTATCCACCTGGTCCCCCGCTTGTTGGATTTTTCAACTAGCACAGTGTTATTAATATTGGTGTCATAAATATCAAAAATTAAAAATTTCATTGAAATCGGACCATGGATTTTATGTTTGGTAAGAAATCGGTTAAAATACAATCGGTTATAGAGTACTTAAATCTCTATTCCATGATGAGTAAACCAATTTTAGACATTGATCAATTGTTATTTTAGACCATATATCGCGGATAGCGTCCTTCAGATCACTTGCTGTGGAAATCGTTAAAGTGATCAGGGATCCGTCAAAGATTGGCTCAGAAATTGGTGGTCAATCTTATAGCAGAAAATTATGATTTCTGAACCATTCCATAGTACGTATTGCTCTATGACAGGATGTGTTATCTCATTGAAAATAAATACTATTTGAATTGGAACCAAAAACTTCTTCCAAATATGTGGGGAAAACTAAAATCGAATGTCAATTAAAATATTTGTAAATACAATTAAAAATTTAGTTAAATTCTGACCAATTAATTGTTATTTCAGTTACATGTTTTTGTAAAAATTTAATCCGAAATCGTGAAAATTTTTATGTTATTATACTTTTATTAAAATGCGTAATATTTAAAATATTGTTAATATATCCATATTAGACTGTCCCTTAAAATAGCGATTTGTCGATTTTCGTTCATTACACTCCCCAGTTTTATTGGAAATGGTCCCAAATGGAAGAAATGGCCCATTTTGGAAAAAAAGTGTATTCCCGAGTAAAAAAAGTTAGATGTTATAAAATACAAACGTATCTTTTTTTGGTATAGCCTAAACTACAATTTGATCCGAAAAGTGGTGGATCGTACTGTATTAATTTAGATACACCTTGGATCTAATATGATGAAATACGATCCGCAAAATGGGTTTATCTTACTATATATAATTAGATTTAGTACAATAAAGTTACATTTTATTTGATACCATTAGACAAAAATACTTCATTCAAAGTTCGCTCATATTGCATTAAATTGTCCATTCTATTGAAATTAGTTTTTGATTGTCATTACGTCACATCCAATTTTATATGATTAGATAAACCCATTTTCGGATCGCATTTCATCATATTAGATCTACGGTGCATATAAATGAATACAACATGATCCACCATTTTTCGGATCAAATTTTGTTTTGGCCAACATCAGAAAAAGATATGATTGCATGTTGTCCCTCATTAATTTTTTTAATAGGGTTACTATTAAAAATTCCCAAAATTCGAAATTACGAAAAAAAATATTTTTTATTCCATTTATTCATTTAATATAGTCAAAATGATTCAGACGTGGAATTTTGACTTTATCGGATATCAATTACCCACTTTAGCTTGGAATTCAAAATGACCCACGAATTTGATAAAAATGCAACAACGTATTTTTTTTTTTAAATTAATTTTAAAGATTTTTTAAAATGCCTAATTTGAAGATTTCGATTGCTATTTGTACCACATAATAGTGGATATTAAAGAAAAAAAATAAATTGGAAAAATGATAATTCGAGTTTGTGTTTGGAGCGACTGCTTTTCAGGACATTATACAAAAATTGCTCATTTTGTCAAAAATTAAACAAAATTTGAATGTTTTCATCAAATTTTACACAGTTTTCGGAGAAACATCACTTAAATTTGGTTAGTAAAGTGTTGTTTTTTCAAACGCGTCATATAGACCAAATGCAATTAATATTGTAATTAATATGCATTTTTTTATTAATTTTTAATTATGTAGGTTTGAGGTTAAGAAGAAGAAGAATAAACATTTTTTCAAGGTTATAAACACATTATTAATCTGCAAATCAGACCAGATCTAGTTTCTGCCTTTTTCCTTTGGACATTTGGTTAGACTATAATTACCTTTACATTTGTTTAAAAAATCTTTAAGCCTTAGTGACCTGGGGTCAGAAAAGACCCATGAAACTTAATATTAATTATGACTACGGGATTGCAAAGCCATTAAATAGATAAAAAAAATCTCAACTGGAAAAAGATAATTATTTTATGTAACATGATCCATATGGGGTTAATTTTTATACTTTTGGCCAAAAACGCTCCACTAGGAAATTTACAGAATAACAGCTTTCATAATTTTCGGAAAAATATCACTTTGAATGAATAAAAAAAAATTTTTTCCACTTGATAAAAATTATTATTTTGAGTAACTTGATCCATATAGGGTTAATGTTTTATTTTTAAGGGACACTCTAATCTATATATATAAAAATTAAATGATGTTCATTGGTAAGCGTATCACTTCAGAACGGGTGGACCGATTTGACAAAATTTTTTTTAAATGTTAGTAATAGGCCGAATCAGGTTTTTTGGACAAGAAAATTTGACAACGCCCACTTCTAGGCCCACTTTTTTTGTTTTGTTTTTTTTAACTACGTTTTAGGCATATATTTTTTTAATTTAGTTTTTAATTTAAATTTTTGTTTTATGAAATATTTTTTTTTTGGTTTTGGAAAGTTCCTTTAAGTTCCAACAAATTTTTTGCCAGTTTTAGTATTTTTGCTTAATCAGTAGCTATTAATGCGACAGAGTTTTTTTTCAGCATGTAGTATTTTATATTTTTTCTATGTACACTAAGCAACATCTTTAAACTATTGATTCAAACAATCAAATAAAAACCTCCCACATCTAGAGCGCGGACCTTTATAGTTTTTCCTTTTGTTTTTATATTTCTTTGAAAAGAAAACATTTTTTTTTTTTAATTTTTTTCTACATCTTCTCTTCTACCATATATATAAAACAATAACGTAACTGACTTAATCACTCAATGACTCAAATTCGCCCAGATCAAACTGCTGGAGCTAAGAAGTTGAAATTCTGTATATATGTTCCGCATCCGGAGTAGACATCAGCTAAGATGAGATTTTGCAAATTCTTACTATTCAGGAGGCGCAAAAAGGGGGAAAGTTTCTTCCTTGACGGATTGTCCTAATAGTCTAAAAATTTAAAATATATGTTGGGTAAAGTATTTTCTTATTCACATCTTTTTCAATTTTTCCCTAAACCGGCAAAATTTTAAAATTTGTTGAAGCCGCTTTCGCTAGAAACCTGCAATTTGAAATATTCCCTGGGGAATGTATTTATTCACTGAAAATTTCCAAGCTGCGCCAGCGAGACTCTTAAAAACAGCTTTATTTCACCTTCTTGCGATATATTTCTAGCAACTTTTTGTTATAAATGTTTTATTAAAATATCTAATTTTCGTTTTGTAAAACGACGTAGCGAAAGGCCAAAATAAAGTTGTTTTTTAAAACTACTCAAAAACACATGCTGTGCCTCGTAGGAGCAGCGTCGATATACTTTTTGGATTTTTAATAAAAAAGCGTAAATGAGTTTTAATGGGAAAAATGCGGTTTAAAGGGGAAAATGGGGTTTAAAGGGAAAAACCCCCTTTAGTTGCTTATACCAATTCTTTAAGACAGAAATGTGAAAAGTGAAATTTTAACATCTACTACAAAAAAGGTCACAAAAGTACACATAACGAAGTAGCGGGCTTTTAACCTAGTATACTTACATATAAAAATTAAAACTTTTTTCCAACTTGTAATCATTAATTACCTGTTTGCTGTTAAACAGTAAATAACATCAAACTTGTTAAAGCACCATTGATTGGCATTTCACGTGCATTACTCGTATATGAGAACTTTTACCATTTTAGTGACTTGCAGTCAGCATTGCACACCATCCCTACAACAGAACTATATAATAAGGTGTTAACGAAAAAGGATGGGCTCGTTTCTGCATGTATAGGTTTTTAGTTCTACCAAAATTCCGACTTTTTTACTTTGACGGTTTAACCTGATTCTACTGAAATTTTCAGCATATCAGTTTTAGACAATGTGGCCAATATTAAGCTTTTACGAAAATCCAAAGTTTAAATTTGAGTGCCACCCTAATGCGGCCAAACCCTGGGTAAAGTAAGCCAGCTTGTGTGTAGGGTTTGAAAGTACTCGGAGAAACTTGTGTGTACTTACTAGAATATTTTTAGGGCTGTGGAGGGTGAGAATTCCAATTTTGTTTTTTTGCACAAGTCTAATATACATACCCGAGTAAAAAAGTGTATATAAAATTATATGTGAATGCATATATTTGCAATATGTAACTGGGTATAATTTCATCCGAAAAATGGTCATATTAAATTTTATCATATTGGATATAATTGTATTTACAAGGATACAAAGTTATATCAAATGATAAACTTATATCCGAATTTTTTCCCGATCAAATTGGATATAAGTTAATACAATACGATATGATTAAATTTAAATGATAAAAAAAAACTTTGAATTGGAGGGCAGCTGGATTTCGGGTCCTACACACTCAGGGGTGTGATGAAAATCGAAAACGAACAGTTTTTCAATCTAGAATAATTTGTTTCGCGAAAATCAAATTGGCTTCAAATTATTATTTATCGTTTTATTTGACGCCGGACATCTAAATTAGGAAATAAAAAATAATTGATATTGTACGGATCCATCATCACATGCCTGACTGTCAGCCGAGGGCTATTGTTGATAATGAGTAACTATTGAAGACGTTAATGTATAAATCTGTTATTCTTTAAAAACTAGATAATTTTTTATCAAATATGGGAATTTTCTTTGAACTTAGAAATTTTTTTTAAATATGTTAAGTTTTTTTTTATTTTAAATAAAATTTTAATGGTTAACCCGGCAATGCACTTCTTTTTTGTTGGAGGCTCATAGTTCCCGATTTATGGAGCTGAAGATGATCTACAACAATATTCAATGGCTTATTTCTCCACTCAAAACTTATCGAACCAGAACAAAATATATATATCGTTGGAAACGTACTTGAAATACATTTACAATGATATGCAGCATGCCTAGACTTATTAACCCATTACGAGCCGGGCCATGATTTTAAATGTTAATTTTTTTAATTGGATTTTTTAAATAAAAAAAAAACTTTTAGAAGTAAAAAAGCTCAAAAAATATTAATTTAATGAAAAAATTGAGTAAAACATATAAAAAATTGTTTTTGATCAAATATTACATTAATCTCGAATATATTAGTTAATTTCGAACTTGGGTCTGATATTAACTAATATATCGTCGGGTTGCCTGCAAGAAGTGCTATGTTTTTGGTTTTAACAGGTTTTCAGGAGATCGAAAAAACTGATTTATATTATCCTTTTAAGATATTTTATTGACATCATTCGCCATAATGATTCACGACCTTATTTATTACAATCATTATTGAAGCATATAATGTCAATGAAATATATTAAAAAAAATATTAAAACCTGTTAAAGAACACATAACACTACTTGCAGGAAAGCCGACGATATTGTTATATAAAAAATAAAATTAAAAATATTTTTCGTATCTATTTATATATAAAATTTTTAACGGTTTTATCAATAATATACAATTTGCAATAAAGCAAATACTGATATATGATTTAATATGATAACATATGAGAAAATTTCTAAAAAAATTTCTAATATATCATCATATAAAAACATATAAGGTCGTACACAATATTTTATATATCATATATTTTAATATTAAAAAATATATGTCATATATACTCTTTTTTACTCGGGTAGGTACTTTATGGGGTAATATTTCGACAGTAACACACGGAATTACAAACTGGTATATAAACCAGAGAACGGTTTGAGTGCCTTCGTTTTTATTGTGCATTCATACCATTCATTGCTTTTGTATTCATTCAACAACAATAACTAATGCTATTGCTATTTATACATTCATCGTTTTTGATGAGTGGTTTTTACGCAATATCTCTATATATAAAAGAATAACGTGACTGACTGACTGACTGACTGACTCACTCAACATCGCCCAGCCCAAACCGCTGAAGCTAGGAAGTTGAAATTTGGTATGTAGGTTCCTCTTTCGGGGTAGACGTCCACTAAGACGGGATTTTTGGAAATTCCTACCGGAACGGGCAAAAAGGGGGAAAGTGTCCCCCTTGACGGCCTGCCAAAACCCCTTTGGCTAGAAAGCTGAAATTTAAGATATGTGTTCCTTGGAGTAGGGGCTAACTTTTCTGGAAAGTACTTTCTAGAATTTTGGACAGGGACGTTGTAAAAATGGGGGGAAAAAGGCCCCCCTTGACGGCCTGCCCAAACCGCTGGAGGTAGGAAGTTGAAATTTGGTATAAAGGTTCCTCCACTATCGTAGACATCCACCAAGACGGGAGTTTTGGAAATTTTTACAGGGACGGGCAAAAAGGGGAAAAAGTCTCCCCCTTGACGGCCTGCTCAAACTGCTGGAGCTATGAAGTTGAAATTTGGTATGTAGGTTCCTCCACTATCGTAGACATCCACCAAGACGGGAGTTTTGGAAATTTTTACAGGGACGGGCAAAAAGGGGAAAAAGTCTCCCCCTTGACGGCCTGCCCAAACCGCTGGAGGTAGGAAGTTGAAATTTGGTATAAAGGTTCCTCCACTATCGTAGACATCCACCAAGACGGGAGTTTTGTAAATTTTTACAGGGACGTGAAAAAAGGGGAAAAAGTCTCCCCCTTGACGGCCTGCTCAAACTGCTGGAGCTATGAAGTTGAAATTTGGTATGTAGGTTCCTCGACCGGTGTAGACGTCAGTTGAGACGGCATTTTTGGAAATTCTTATCGGGAGGGGCAAAAAGGGGACAAAAAAAGTACCTTTTTCCAAAAAAGTACCTTTTCCCAAAAAAAGTACCTTTTCCCAAAAAAAGTACCTTTTCCCAAAAAAAGTACCTTTTTCCAAAAAAAGTACCTTTTTCCAAAAAAAGTACCTTTTTCCAAAAAAGTACCTTTTTCCGAAAAAAGTACCTTTTTCCAAAAAAAAGTACCTTTTTCCAAAAAAAGTACCTTTTTCCAAAAAAAGTACCTTTTTCCAAAAAAAAGTACCTTTTTCAAAAAAAAGTACCTTTTTCCAAAAAAAAATCCTTTTTCCAAAAAAAGTACCTTTTTCCAAAAAAAGTACCTTTTTCCAAAAAAAGTACCTTTTTCCAAAAAAAAGTACCTTTTTCCAAAAAAAGTACCTTTTTCCAAAAAAAGTACCTATTTCGAAAAAAAGTACCCTTTTCCAAAAAAAAGTACCTTTTTCCAAAAAAGTACCTTTTTCCAAAAAAAGTACCTTTTTCCAAAAAAAGTACCTATTTCCAAAAAAAAGTACCCTTTTCCAAAAAAGGTACCTTTTTCCAAAAAAAGTACCTTTTTCCAAAAAAATTACATTTTTCCAAAAAAAGTACCTTTTTTCAAAAAAAGTACCTTTTTCCAAAAAAATTACCTTTTTCCAAAAAAAGTACCTTTTCCCGAAAAAAGTACCTTTTTCCAAAAAAAGTACCTTATTCCAAAAAAAGTACCTCTTTCCAAAAAAAGTACCTTTTTCCAAAAAAAGTACCTTTTTCCAAAAAAAGTACCTTTTCCCGTAAAAAGTACCTTTTTCCAAAAAAAATTCCTTTTTCCAAAAAAGTACCTTTTTCCAAAAAAAGTACATTTTTCCAAAAAAAAGTACCTTTTTTAAAAAAGTACCTTTTTCCAAAAAATTTACCTTTTTCTAAAAAAATGAACCTTTTCCAAAAAAAAAGGACCTTTTCCAAAAAAAGTACCTTTTTCAAAAAAAAGTACCTTTTTCCAAAAAAAATTCCTTTTTCCAAAAAAAGTACCTTTTTCCAAAAAAAGTACCTTTTTCCAAAAAAAAGTACCTTTTTCCAAAAAAAGTACCTTTTTCCAAAAAAAGTACCTATTTCGAAAAAAAGTACCCTTTTCCAAAAAAAAGTACCTTTTTCCAAAAAAAGTACCTTTTTCCAAAAAAAGTACCTTTTTCCAAAAAAAGTACCTTTTTCCAAAAAAAGTACCTATTTCCAAAAAAAAGTACCCTTTTCCAAAAAAGTACCTTTTTCCAAAAAAAGTACCTTTTTCCAAAAAAATTACATTTTTCCAAAAAAAGTACCTTTTCCCAAAAAAAGTACATTTTTCAAAAAAAGTACCTTTTTCAAAAAAAGTACCTTTTTCCAAAAAAAGTACCTTTTTCCAAAAAAAGTACCTTTTTCCAAAAAAAGTACCTTTTTCCAAAAAAAGGACCTTTTTCAAAAAAAAGTACCTTTTTCCAAAAAAAAGTACCTTTTTCCAAAAAAAGTACCTTTTTCCAAAAAAAGTACCTATTTCGAAAAAAAGTACCCTTTTCCAAAAAAAAGTACCTTTTTCCAAAAAAAGTACCTTTTTCCAAAAAAAGTACCTTTTTCCAAAAAAAGTACCTTTTTCCAAAAAAGTACCTTTTTCCAAAAAAAAGGACCTTTTTTAAAAAAGTACCTTTTTCCAAAAAATTTACCTTTTTCTAAAAAAATGAACCTTTTCCAAAAAAAAAAAGTACCTTTTCCCAAAAAAGTACCTTTTTCTAAAAAAATTTTCCTTTTCCCAAAAAACATACATTTTTTCAAAAAAATACCTTTTTCAAAAAAAGTACCTTTTCCAAAAAAAAGTACCTTTTCCCAAAAAAAAGTACCTTTTTCTAAAAAAATTTTCCTTTTCCAAAAGAAGTACCTTTTCCAAAAAAAAGTACCTTTTTCCAAAAAACAAACATTTTTCCAAAAAAAACACCTTATTAAAAAAATACCTTTTCCAAAAAAAGTACAAATAAAGTACTTTGTAAAAACAAAGTATCTTTTTCCAAAAAATTTCGTTTTTCCAAAAAGTACCATTTAAAATAATATATAATTTAAAAAAAAACTATTTTTTCCCTCCCCCACGGATATCTCTACTAAAACAAGGTTTCTTGATATTCGGCATAGAAGTGCCTACCGGAACGGGCAAAAAGGTGAAAAGTCTCCACATAAACAGTCTCACAAATTGGAAAAGTGCCTGCCCAAACCACTGGAGGTAAGAAGTTGAAATTTGGTATAAAGGTTCCTCCACTGTAGTAGACATCGACTAAGTTTGTATTTTTGGAATTCCCTACAGGATATCCCAAAAGGAAACTCGGTATGTGAGTTCCTCCTTCTGTGTAGGCGTCCGCTTAGACGGAATTTTTGAAATTCCTATCGGGAGGGGAAATAAGGTAAAAGTCTCCTCCTGACGGCTTGCCCAATCCCTTTTGGTCAACCTAAAATTTTAAATATGTATTCCTTGGAGTAGGACTAACTCACCGGCAACGTAATTTTTCTATTTTGGAACAGCAACATAGTAAAAATGGTGGTTGAAAGGGAAAAATGTCCCCAATAACGGCCTGCCCAAACCGCTTAGGCAATACAGTTGAAATTTGGTATGAATGTTCCTCATCCATCGCAGATAGCCGCGAAGATGGAATTTTTGTAAATTCCTAAAGGGAGGGGCAAAAAGAAGAAAAGCCTCACCTTGGGGGCCGGTAAAAACCCCTTCGGCTAGAAATCTGAAGATTAAAATGTGGGTCCCTGGAGTAAGGGCTAACTTATTAGAAAGATACTTTTTTGAATTTTGGACAGGGTCGTTATAAAATGGGGGCTCAAAAAGGGAAAGTTGCCCCTTAACGACCTGTCCAAACTGCTGCAACTAGGAAGCTGCAATTCGGTACTTAGGTTTCTCTTCCAGCCTAATTCCAACCGGGAGGGACAAAAAAAGAAAAAGTGTCCCCCTTGACAGCCTGCTCAAACTGCTGGAACAAGGAAGCTGAAATTCCCTGTCGATGGATTTTCGGAAATTCCTACGGAGAGGGGCACAAATAGTAAAAGTTGGCTAGAAACCTGAAATGTAAAACAAATGTTACTTGGAGTATGGGCTTTTTGGACCGGGAAGGTGGTTTTTGGACAGGGACATTGCAAAAATGGGGATTAATGAAGCCAAAAGTGCGCCTTAAAGGCCTGCCCAAAGCGCTGGAGGTAGGAAGTTGAAATTTTGGTATTAAAGTTCCTCCTCTATTGTAGACATCCGCTAAGATGAGATTTTTGGAAATTCATACCGGGAGGGGTAAAAAGGGAAAAAACTTCCCCCTTGACGCCTGGCCAAACTGCTGGATATAGAGACCTAAAATTATGTATGTAGTAGGTTCCTCCTCCAACGCAGACGTCCTCTAAGACTAAGAATTTTTGGAAATTCCTACCGGGAGGGGTAAAAACGGAATAATTCTCCCCCTTGATGGCCTAACCGAACCCTTCGGCTAGAAACCTGTAATATATAATATGTTTTCCTTGGAGTATGGGCTAACTTATCGACAAGGCATTTCTAGGACTTTGGACAGGAACGTGGTAAAAATGGTGGTTCAAAAGGGGAAAATTGCCCCCCCCCCCCTTAACGTCTGCGTCTTTAGCTAGAAACCTAAAACTTAAAGAACAAGTGTATATGAAACACTAAAATTAAGAAACTAAATAGGAAACAAGTGGAATGAAACACTACACAAGTGGAATGAAATGGATATAAACGTTGAACGAGTAGAATTGAAATTATAGAGAATGCAAATAGATTGGAAGAGGGAATGACCTGTTCAAACACTATCCACGGAATATGAAACTTATGTAGCATTGAAAAAGTTAAACAAATTTTCTAAAAGAGAAAAAACCTTAGAAAAGGAATGGAACTTATATATTCCGATATTTAAACTTCATGTAACGAAGCACCGGTGGAAGAAACCGACGCAGTAAATTTTCCAACTGAATTTGTGAATTTACTTGAATTGCCAGGTCTACCTTTACATAAACTGGAATTAAAAAAAAAACTTTAAGACACGCTAACAACGTAGCGGGCTTTGCCCACTATTTTTAATATTATAAAATGCTTTCCAACCCTGCTTTAAGTTATTTATTTTCATTCAAAACACAAATGAACAAAACTACTTACGGGTCTATCTACCTAAGTTCGCACTTTACCAAATTATCTTAACATACACACGTATATTGCAATTTATTATGCATTCATTACTAACAATCCACTTTCATGAGAAAAAGTGATCAAATATTTATTTATTTTAAACCCATTGTTGTGCAGAATTATTTATTTGTGGTGGCTGGAATAAAAAAACTTTAAATAAAAAAACGAATTTAATAAAAATTGTGGGGGGCGCAGCCCCCCGGGGGGAGGGCGCAGCCCCCCCCCCCCCCCCTTAACCTTTAAGGCACGCTAACAACGTAGCGGGCTGCGCCCGCTAGTTTTTTATAATGTCACTACATGTCAAGCAACGAAATGAAGTGAAATGACGCATTAAAAAAATAAAATCAATCATAACATTCGTTTAGTATTCGTTGACCTGTTGCAGTATTTTTTTTTTATTTAAATATAAAATATGTATATTAGGGTTGGCCGATTTGTAAGGACAAAATTTGTCGATATTGTGCCATCGATTTTTCTATAGCTTTTGGCATGAAGAAAAAAAAGTTACACTACGACATATCAAAAAAATAATTTTCGAGGCGCCATTTTATCAACAAAAACTCGTCTAAAAACCCAAAAAAACATTTTTTTTCGAAAAACTTATATCGCCATCGTTTTAGGCGTACAATTCTACCTTGGATAGGATATATTTAAAAAATTTGAAATCAGCGCATTTTTTTTCAACATACCTACTACAAAATCCTTAAAAATTAATGCGTAAAAAAGAAAGATTTTTCGACAATAACTCGTCCAAAACCTCAAGAAAAACATCTATTTGGAAAAACTGCTATCGCCATCGTTTTTAGCGTACAATTTCACCTTGGAAAGGTAATATTAAAAAACAAATTAAATCAGCCGATTTGTTTTTTATTACCTACTAAAAAAAACCTTAAAAATAAAAGTTGAGAAAAAGTCAAAAAATTTAAATTTGGGCGCCTCGAAAATAATTTTTTTGTATGTATATCGTAGTGGAACTTTTTTTCCTCATACCAAAAGCTATCGAAAAATCGATGGCACAATATCGATTGCTAAATCGACCCACCCTAATGTATATATTTTCTCATTTTGTTAATGTTTAAGTGAAAAAAATAAACACCAAAAATATACTAAAATATTTCACAGAAAAATTTTTTTAATTTTTATACAATCAACATTGAGACCATTCGTAGCAATCTTTTTTATTCACACCAATCGTTTTGTATTCGTTGCTTTTGTGAGTGTTAGGTAACATTAACAGAAGACATGCAATGCAATGCATGGCTTTCGTCATACTCACTTTCATTCAATTGTGTCTGTATCAGAGATCAGCAATGAATCGATTTTTTGCTATTCATACTCACTTATGAAATTTAATGTATAAGTGAGTAGAAATCATTGACAGTCAACCACTCTGACGCATTCATACTCACAATGAAGTTGATTTATAATCTTAAGTTGCAATAAATATGAATCAACGTCGTCATCATACTCATACCACCGCAAATCTGTTTGACTCATCCAATCTATTCATTATATTTAATAATTTTAGAAAAATACTTATAATACTCACTATTGACTTAAATCATTTAGCTCATTTAACTCATCCATGTATAAAAACATGTATAGCATAGTAAACTCATACATATATAGTAAACACATCTATATAGTAAACACATACATCAAGGATGATAAAGTTAGTACTATAGTACTTTTTGTGGTACTCCTCTGACTCATTTAGTACTATTTTAAAAATCCTATTTATCATCCCTGACATGCATAGTATTTTAATGTTCGTATTCGAGTCATACTGATTTTGCATCGTGCATACAAATTGAGTCAAGCAGAGTCGAAATCAGCAACGTCATAAATGTTGTTAGGTATGAGTACGATGAATATATTAAACTTAAGAGTAAGTATGAGTTTCGAAAACATTTCAATACGTATAAATGCGTATAAGTACAATAAATCATGAATCATGATTCAACTCTACTCACTTTTATACTACTCATAGCTGATCTCTGGTCTGTATTACTTCACTGAAATGATGTGTATTGACAAACAATGTGCTCATTTTTTGTGATTGTATTCAAAAGCATAAAATAAGGCACTCAAACCGTTCTCTGATATAAACTCTCGTATATTGGAAAATACATAAATGAAGAGGAGTCATCGTAAACATTTCGAATATATAAGTTGTTAAAATTCAATTTTCATTTCAGCAATATTTTTAGTTGAATCAATTAAATATTTTGTAGATATGACAAATTTCCAAGTTTTTTATCTTCAATTTAACTTGTTTGTTGAAACTCAACAATTTCTTTGCTAACTCGGTCATTATCGTCAATTCTAGTTCAAATTATTCTTTGTTGTTGTGGGCAGTGACTGAATTCCGTAACGTGAAGTAATTTGTTCGTTTGAGAAATTTTTTACGCAGTATGTTACAGACCTTTTATATATTTTTCCAAGCTAAAGGAATTTCAAAAATTGCTTTTAATTTCAATATGTGTTTGTTAAATATTGAATTGATATAAATTCAATAACCCTGCAAATATTTGGAAGATATCTTCCAAGAAGATAATAAAGCGATATCTTCTATTTTTCATTTGAATGAAAATAATCAAGTAGTATTTTGAAATTGTCTTCTTTTTATCATTTGGGAGATATTTAGAAAAACCAATTCCAAAATTGTGTTTTTTGTCATATTTTTTATGATAATATTGCGGCAGTATCACTTTTTTATCATCTGGAAGATAAACACAATTTGTTTCAAATTTTTGAAAATGTTGGAAAAAATAATACAAAATTTGTACGAAAAATAAATTATAAGAAATATGAGAAACAAATTTGTCGAAAAATTAGGATTAGTGCGAGGAAAAAACGGTTATGGTGGCAACAAGATGTCAATGCATTATGTATGCAGATATTCTTTTTCAGAGTAAAATTTAATAATGAAAAATATAAATCGTTTATTTGTTTCGAGGAGTTAATTTAGCGATATTACCTTTTTATCTTCCAGGTGAAAAATTAGCGATATCGCCGATTTATCATTCAGAAGTATCGCTTTCGTATTGCTTGGGAGTATCGCTATAGAGAGGACATTTACTCCCGAAAGGGGGATCTTCCGCAATAAGAATATGATTATTGCCGCAATAAAGTTTTTCATCCAGGCGATACGATTGCGAAACATTTTCGTATTTTAATGTTTGCAGGGAAACAAGTAGCAAACATGTTGATTGTATTTATAAAATAAATTGTATTTTTTTTATATATTTTATCTTACTAAATGAGAGAATTGTGTACTCTTTATTTTATAAACTCCTAACCGCACTTCTATAGCCACACATTTTTTATAGTTGCACAAAAAAACTTCTTAACATTACTAAGCTTATTTAAATAACAGAACAAAAACAATTCAATAAAAAAATGGTGTAAAAGAAAAAGCTCGAAGAGCTTCTCTCATTATGTTAAAAAGGACCAAAAGCATTAAAACTTGTTCATGTCTAAGCTTATGTACAAAAAGCTTCATCCATTGACCAGAACCAACAAATACAGTTATACGTCTGGCTAAAAGAGCTTTTAATGTAAAGGAAAGTTCATTAGCCTGTCACATATGAGTTGTTCGATAACACTAAAAGTAGTAAAACAGATGGTTCTTTTACAGCAACTGAATTTATCGGTTGTGACTAACAAATTTTCATTGAAGCAACCAAAATTCTGTTGCCTCTGTGAAATTTCTGCTGTCTCATATGTTCGGTTGCTCGTATAAATTTGTTGTTTCTGTGTGTTTTAATAATTTAACATAATTTCATGCACTTAATTTTGGTGTTGTTTATTATTTTTTTTTTCGAAAACTTTTACCAGGAAGGGCATAAATAATGTTTACCGAAATAATTCCAAAACTGTGCAGCTACTAAAATGTCAACGCTGAGTTGAATGGTGAAATGGTTTTGGCCGTCATGCCCTTTGACGGGTCTTTAAAGATTTAATAGGATTTTTCAGAGGGACAAAAAAAGGACGTTTTAGATCCGAATTAAATGGGTATTCTTGGAAAGCTTGTACAAGTACCTTCATATTAATATATAATGTGTTATATAACATCCGAAGATGGGAATAGGTAAAAAATATTTTATTTGAATAAATTATTTTATTGAACCATTTTCATGATAAATAATAGGCGTGTTCGTTTACTTACTGCAAGTTACTACTTTTACTACAGCTGGAAAATTTCAATAGAAAAAGTAAACAAAACTTTCCAATTGTAGTAAAAGTAGTAAGAATTTCGAGTAAACGAACACACTGAATGCAAATGTTTCCTGCCTGCAATAAGAAAAAGTGTTGAATTCTGACTGGAGTTTTCCCAAATCAGACTGTTCATTCACAGAAGAACAAAATTCCCGTTCCGTTGATTTTATGTATGTTATGTAATGTTTCGGTTTATGTTTTCCAATCATCATTTTCATATTGCAGACAACTGATGAGTGGGGGTGATGCCCAGGAAGCAAGTGTGTGTCTATCATGCAAATTGTCATTCTTTTCGAAACAACAAATAAAATCAAATATTATAATATCATATTGGATTTTGGACTTGAGGTAGAACAATATTCTAACTAAATATATGAAGATATAGAAAGTCCGAAAAAACCAATTTTTGTAAGCAAAAATTAAAATAATTTTGAAAATATAAAATAAATGTTTGAAGGTCTGGCTAATAAGTTGCATTACAAATTTCCAGAAATGTTAACACACCCTGAAAATTGACAGTTACTGGTAAAAAATATAATTTTTTTTAAGGATTCACAGAATAAACAATTTGTAACTAAAATTTTTTTCAATTGATTTTGCAATTTTTAGCGTATTTAAAAAGAAAATAGGTATTTGTTTTTAAAAAGTATTTGTTTTTAAAAAACATGTTGTGCCTTAAGTTGAGTTTTGAAAATAATTCTTTTATAAGTGGAAAGTTTGGCACCTCGTTTATATATATTTAAAAAAAAAATGTTGGGAAACCTTCAAATAAACCTGTTTGAAGGTCGCCTCATAAATTTTTTTTTTCTAAACATGGCTATTGTTTTAGGCGCAGTGCCTATACCCAGGTATAAATTATGTGTGGTAACAAAAAAGAAGCACTGGCAAAGCACAAGTCGACCGCGATCTTACATAACGAAATAGTGTTATCGTTTGGGTGTCAGGAAAGCACTTTGATTTTTTTATTTGGACGTTGGGAAAGCATTTGATTTTTATGTTTCTGGGTACTTTCTCAGTGCTTTGTAAAGCATTGGCACCACGGTGTTATCATTTCGGCGTTGTGAAAGCACTGTTAACAAGCACTCATACCACCCATTTCGGTGCTTTGCCAGTGCTGGCCCCTTTATAATTTTCCACCTGGGTATGCTTATATGTTTAGCAAACTTGTGTGGAAATACTTTTAATTCAATCAGATATTTTTTTTAATTTTTTCCATTTTTTCAGTTTTGTTGGCTTTTAAATAAAACATTTCTTTAGAAAGCCTATTTCTTATCTAATTTGTTATAAATGTGCTTTTAGTGCGAAATAAAATAAAGTTTAGTTTATCTAAATCGCTTTAGAATTGTCAAAGTTAAAAGTGTAAAACTAAGAGTATCATCATTTATATGAAAAAAAAACTTTTTGTGTGTTCACGCAACAATATGGTGTTGGTTTATTACGGCCGAAATTAATTGTTTAGAAGATGTACGATGAGTTTATCAATTTTTAATTCATTTCTACAAATAATCTCATTTTACTAAAAAATATTTTTCACAATCCGTTAAAGAACTTTTTTACTTTTAACACATTTAATTCTTTTAATGCAATTAGTATTTGTCCCGATAAAAATAAATTTCAAAAAAAGACAATTTTATAAAAAAAAAATTTATGACTGTAACAGGTCACAAACTCGAAATCATCTGAATACCAATCTTTTTTAAAGAAAAAGCTTCATAATTTTTATAAAATAGTGCTCTAAGAGCTGATTGTACAGTTGGGAATTTCCTGGTGGGCTTTACTGGCAAAACACTTTTTTAAACGCTGTCATAGCGCTCTAAGCCAATTCTTGGCCGATGGTTTTTTCTATTAACCACTGAAATTGTTATAAAGCAAATACCGGCAAAATGCATTTTCCCAACGGTGGCAAAGCATCCAAAATAAGAGGTATGCCAGTGGTAAATTTTTAGCACTAGCAGAAATTTCTGCCTGGCTTATTTTAAAAACTAAGATTTCAATCTTAGTGCATGTTTATAATCAATATTTTCTTATAAAGTTTACTGTTTGGATTATTCTTTTCAAGTTTCTTCTCGTTTTAAAATCCCAGCAAACAAAGATGATCATTAATGACTCAGAAATGAGCTCCAGAAATGAGCTCCGTCCAAAATAGCCCCCAGTGTACTCAGAAATGACTCAGAAAAAAGAACGTATAAAATCGAAATTTTCTTCATAAATTTCAATCATTTTGGAATCTTCTTTGAGTCCGAAAAATGAACCCTCGTTTTGAGACAGCTTTTTAGATTGTAGAGACAACTTTTTGGAATATTTTCTAAGGGTTCATATTTTCTACCAAAAAAAGAGTGTTTTCAAAAAAACAATAATCATTTCTATGAGTCATTTAAAAATCTCATTTATGAGCGCTCCGAAATTGCTGGCTGGGATATACATTTTTATTAAATTTTATGGTATTATTAAATTTTAAATATTTTTTTTCTTTCTAGCAGTTTACAAACAATTTCGGTAAAAAAAATTAAGTATATTATAATTTCGATTGCAATAACTCAATTTCTGATTAGGTACATAATAATCAATTTTATGAACCACGCCGGTTAGAGGAGTAAAGTGCAGATACGAAAGTGTCAAAGTTGTATTTCAAATGCAAACTACAAATTTCTACTAGGAATTTCCTAGAATATAATGAATTTCAAAAAAATCTACAAAGATTGTGTACACATTTTTTACATTTAAACGAAATTCAAAAAAAATGTAAAAATTTAATCTTAAGATGGATTTTTTAGCAAAATAAATTGCTACTTTTACTTTTCAAGTTTAAGGTGAACTGCAGCGCCACTTCAACGAAAAAACTAAAAACAAAAAAAATAAAATAAATAAATAAAATGTTGTACACAGAAAAAACAGTAGGCACCAACAATGGGAATTTGTAAAAGCAATCACATTTTCTTTTAAATTGATATTTTATTCCCCACATTTGTAATTTGTTATCTTTCATATAAAAATTGTTTAAAAATAAAAATTTAAAGTTACAAAAAAAAAATTTTTTTTTGTTTTGGATTTACAAATTTCTTTGTTGGTGGCCTTTTAAAAAGTTTTTTTTTGTATTTACAGATTTGGTATGAGAAAGGTGTTTAAAAATTTAATTAGAATTTTGAATTTTGAATTTTTTATTTTTTATAAATAAGTAGTAGACCAAAATATAACAAAAAAATTTTAAATTTCTATTGTTTTTTTGCGATTTTTTTTCAACGCAAATAAAAATCTAGCATTCTGAAATCAGCACTTTACTCTTTTTTATCAAATATTTTTTTTTGCTTTTACAGAATAGACTGCTATTTGCATTCAACTAAATTTAAATTAAAAATAACAAAAATACTAAATTTAACTTAAATATAACAAAAATTTCTGAATCTTTTTTATTCGGCCTTTCAGTTGTTCTTCATAGAAATAATTTTTCAAGCTCAAGGCCTAAAAAATTTTGTAGGTATAATAGCTAGTTTTTGCTATTTTTAGCCTACTAAGATTTAGCAAAATTTTCTGCAGACTTTACAGTATAACTTGTCTTTTTCAATTATATAAAAGTTAACTCAAATGTAGCTAAAATTCTGTAAATTTAACAGTTTTATTTTTTTAGTATTTGGCAAAAAAAAAATCAGCTAATTTCCAAAGTTGCCAAATTTTTAGTAGCTCTTTTATTTCGGTGAGTGTAAGAAAACAACAATACTTATAAACATAACAGCAAAAACTAAAATGTAGCAAAGTTTTGTATAAAAATAAACTTTACTTGGGCATAATTTTAATGAAAATAACAGTCAGTAGCAACAAAATCATACTTTTTATTACAGTTAGAAATTTATGAACTCTTTGTTATGTGTGGGTGTGTGTGTGTGTGTGTATTAGGGTGGATCAGTTACAGACTATAGAGAAATTTCGGCTGTGGCAGGGTTAGAAAAATTCTGAATATGAAAACCACTTTTAGGTGATTTGAGACAAATCGGAATTTATCTTCTACTTTAGCTTTTTGTTTCAAAATCAGATATCTTTGCACAGATTTTTAAATATGCACAATTTATTCAAAATTATTTTAGTTTTTGCATTAAAAAATACAAAAATAGTTTTTTCGGACTTTCTATATTTTCATATATTTAGTTAGAATATTGTTCTACCACAAGTCCAAATTCTAATATGATATTGTAATATAAGATTTTATTTGTTGTTTCAAAAACGTTGACCATTTTCATGATAGACAATGCAATTGTTTCGTGGGCCTCACCCCCATTCATCAGTTGACCGCAATAAGAAAATGATTATTGAAATACACAAATTATTACATAACGTAGAAAAATTCAACGGGACGAGAATTTTAAACTTTTGTATATGAACTGTCTGATTTGGTAAAATCCAGTCATTATTCAACACTTTTTGAAAAGCAACAATTTTATATAATTATTCCATTTTTAAATCCAATAAACCAAAAGACTAAAACTAGTTTGCCTACTTAACATCCCAAGAAATTTTTTTTACAATCGGTTGCCAACCACACCAATTCTGCAACTGGTTCCATTTCAGCGAACTGGATCTTAGAATTAGGCAACCGGTTACACTTTGGAACTATAGACGCGATTGCTTTTTGGGACAATTTCAAACAAAAATAATCGGTGTTAGAATTGACAATAGAAGGGGTTGTAAAGGAAAAGTATCAATTCTACAACCGATTCTTTGGAACAGAAAATTTGTGATGATCATAAGTTTAAGCTTTAGAAGCAGACGATTTTGTTACTTCAAAAATAACAACATACTTCTCTGGTTAATAGCAAGCATTTTAGGTTAAAAACATTTTTATTAACAAAAAAAAAAAAAAATCGGCCCAATCTCACGTTTGAGAAGGGTAATGCAGTAAAAACAGGATTATAAAGGGAATATTTGAACGGTTGTAAAAAATTCAAAAAACATAATAAATAAAATTTTATATTTCCATTTAAAACACATGTTATTGCAGTTAAAAAACAAATTGATTTAAAATTTCGTAAACCACAATTTCCAGGGTCGCCAGACATTTGTTTAAAAAACAAAATTGGTTGTCACTGCGGACTCTTAACTAATTATCCGAAAATATTAAAAAAAGGATATTTTTAATGCCAAAACAGTTTCTGTAACCCATAAAATTACTTGATTTTTATTATTTTAATTTTTCTATGTAGCCACGTAAACTTAAAACTTCAACAACACTCAGCCTAACGCACAATGTTTCTAAATAGATTAATTAAACATTTTTAAACTAATTTGGTAAAAACAGTATGCATAATTCGTTTAATAACGAACAATTTAAGAATCTGTTACAGTAGGGTCATGCCTAAAATAAGCGTTTCATAAAGTTTGGAAAATAAAAATCTCTGTTGAAACCAAAAATACTTAGTTTTCATTCATTTAAATGCTTTTTCAAGGGTCATTCACCCAACAAATTAAAAAAAAAACCTAAAACAATTGCACAATTTAAACGTTTTTTCATTAAATTTTCTCAAATTGGTGTACAAATAAATTAAAAAATAAATTAAACAAAATAGTGATGTTTTGATGTAATCAAAACATATACTTCATTCCAATACCTTCAGTATTTGCAGTATTAAGCTGTCTTTAAAATATTATTTTACACTATTACCCAGCGAAAAAAGAAATGCCGAAGCAGTAGAAAAAGCACTACAATTGATGATCTAGATGTACTTCTTTTTTAACATAAACACTAATGATTTTAACATTGAGTTGTCATAGGAGAGGAGTACTTCGACTTTAACATTTTTTCAGTACTTTTTGAACGAGTGCAAAGAAAGCTCTTTTTCACCAATTAAAATTTAAAAAAAAATTTTTCACAAAAATAATTATATTTTCTTTATTTTACAAAAGTTTTTTGTTACCGCCACCGGGTATCGAACTTTCGACCTCTCGATTGCTAGTCGCTGAGCTCTACCGCTGAGCTATTCTTTTATATGAAAGTTGACTGGCATAAAAACACCACTTTGTTAATGCGAGATATTCTTCCTTATTCTCTTCAATAAAAGTACTTATTAAACAAGTGTAAAAGGTGCACTCCAATTCAATATTGGTTTCAGTACTATTTTTATAGGTACATAAAAATCAATTTCTCACCATGTTTTTTATATATGTGACGCGAAAAATAGAAAGGGACCTAAGGATAGAAAGGGACCTAAGGTCAGGAGAGCATGGGATCGGTCTCATTCGATGCTCAGATGTTGTCCACAAAAAAAAAATTGATTTTTTTACCCTTAGGTCCCTTTCTCTATGCGCTGTCACATATACATATTTTTAAAAATTTTAAAATTAAAAAAATATTGAATTTAAACAAATTAATTATAGATAAAAAAAAAATTAATAGAATAAAATAAAATTCAAAAAAAAATATTGGTCCCGCCGGGAACCTCTGCTTGAAAATGCCAAATGATACCAAAATCACTTTTTACGATCACTTTTAGAGCAATTACTCTTTAGAAGCAATACTAAAGTGATTTTTTTGGATGTGGTTCAGAAGTAATTCTAAAAAAGTTGTAAAAATGTAATAACGGATACTTGGGAAGCAATGAAAGAAGTAATTTTTTGAATTTGTTCAGAATAACTTCTAAAAAAGCAGTAAAAATACACTAACGGATACCTGTGAAGCATTAAAAGAAGTAGTTTGTAAAGCACTACTTGCAATTTTTTTTGCTGGGTATATAAACAAAATATGTATAAAATTTGCTTTTATCAAGTTTTGATTTATTATAAATTATTTCCATTGCTAAAATCTTTAAAACAACATTATTCATCTATGATTACCGAGTCAATCGTTTACTAACTTTATGAATCACTAACAATTTATTTGAAAGTGCAGACACATTTCATAAGGCATTGCCAGAATAAAATCAGAAATTAACAAACTGTTATTTAACGATATGCATGACACTTTTTAATAAACGTTTAATAAGGAAAACGAATACTTTAGCAAATGTATTCCTTAACGCAAAATTAAGGAAAGTTTATGCATCAGAGCCTTTGTGTGCGAATTGAAAATTTATTTTACTAAAATTTAAAATGGAAATTAAATAAAAAAAAATATGGAAAACCAACATTGGCTGCAAAGTAAGAACGAAATCTTCTTTTATGCGGAAAGCATTCCTAAGCCCCGAAATCGATCCACCCTAATGTGCATGTTCAGTGTGAATGCCGTTCATGTGTGATGAAAATTTAATTCTTGTGACATTTAATAAATGAAAATAATTTTTTTTTTTCTAAAACAGCAGCAATAAATGTTTGTCACATATAAAATGTTAACTTTCAATAACAAATAGACATGATAGATAAAAAAAAATATAGAGCTGCACAATGGGATATTAACAACGACCAATTCATGGATATGTATTTTTTTTTAAGAATACTCGTAATAAATTTGAACTACTGTGTGATTTATAAGATAATCTGTTTAGCTGTGAACAAATAAGGTTTACAAATAATTTCAAGATATTCGTGAACTTTTGAAAAAAAAAAATTATTTTACATTACATGTGAGTAATATTAATTTAAAAATATGAATCATACCCATCATAATGTATACTCTTTTCGAATTAGAACAACAAAGGTCTAGTTTAAAAAATCTTGTATAGCACTGTACTGCTTAGTAAAGTTGTTTTTTCCTTCATCGGTTTTCTTTAACAATTTGAATTTTAAACAATGGATGTTCAGGACATTTTTTTCTATTTTAAATGTTACATTCATTGACTCACTACTCAATCACCATTCATTCATTTATATACATTACGTATCAAACATTTTTCTGTGTATGTGAGGCATGTATGTCTTATTTTGGATATCAAATGGGATTTGATTGCTATTGCAAATCCTCCACAGGATTGTTAAGGATTTTGTATTGTGTTTGTGTGGCTATGAAACATGTTTTCAAGCCAGATAACAAACAACAATTCAAACACCTACAAATAAGCAGCCCAGGCATCAGCAAATTCATTGACAGAAGTGTACGTCACATTAAAACGATACCAATAAAACATTGAACAAGTTAGTCTAAGAATGGAATTCATGATTGCACGTTTGATTTTTATGGTTGTTGATAATGAAAGTTATTTATAAACAACATTTTTTTATAATTTCTCATTTTTTATTGATTTTTTTGTTTTGTATTTATGTTGTGCCATTTTAATATTTAACAACTGGTCAAATATGTATGATGGCATTTAACTCAAAATTTTTCTTATTTTTTTTTTCTTTAAATATTTATAAATATTCATAAGCTTAACGCAAATTCTAATTTAATAAATTTATAACAAAATTTAGTTTGTATTTTTTAAAAATTTATTTTGATGGTTGTGGATTCTTTTGGTATATTTAACAACATTTGGTAGATGACAAAGCAAATTGTGGTAAATTCTTTGTTGTTGTTTTTGTTTTTTTCTTTGATATTTTTAATGTTTAATAACGCTCCTAGACGAGAACAAGAAATTCTCATTGAGTTTGTAATTTAACTTAACAAATATTTCCAGAAGTTCTAAAAAGATCGTCCCTGACGAGTTCCTTAGGCAAGAATGAAATCCGGATAGGGACATGCCTCCAACAGATTATTTTTCACAATTTGTAAAATACGTTTGGGATTTTAGCATATTTAATTCCTTTAATACCAACTTTTAGTTTTTTTTATTACACTGTTGTTGTTTTCTAAATGAATGGGAAACTGTCAATTTCAAAAACTTAAATTTCGTTTGTAATTTGTACCATGATTTAGCAAAATGATTTTCAACATAAAGCCGGATTCACAATGCTGGAGTACTCTACTCTAGAGAATGGATTTTTTCTTTTCTTTTTCGCACTTACATATTTTTTATATCATGTCATCTCTATTTTAGTTCACTCTGCAGAGTGGAGCAGTCCAGCATTGTTAATTCAGCGTCATAATTTTAATAAAAATTTACAAAGTTGGTATTACTTGTAACCACCGTACGGGGAATGAGGAGTCAGTTGCCCTCCAAGGACCTATCCCGTGACCGGTCAACCGAAGGCATATTACTAAATTAGTACAAATATGAAAACAAGAGAATGAATTAATTTTCTAAGTATTTTTTAATCCGTTATTTTCACTATTGTTTTAAAAAACTTGACCGATACCGAAATAAAAAACAAAATTTGCGGCATATTTTTATTTATTTTATTATTTTATTTATTTTACTCTTTTATTTATTTTTAACTTTATTTTTTTGCAATTTGCTTATTTTAGCTCTTATTTTAAATTTCTATAATTTTTTGCTAAGAAATTTTAAGTTTTGAATTTTCAACGTTTTTTTTTTTTAATGTTAAAATGTTAATGTTTTAGTTTTAACAATTGGTATTTCATTTAACTTTTCTGTTTAACTTAAGAGGAATTTTTTAATTTTTTATTTATATGATCCGAGTTTCATTTTCTATTTTTTAATTGATTTTTTATTATAATTATCGCCAACTGTCAACTGCCAATAAAGGACCTATCCCATGACCGGTCAATCGGAGGCATATTCAATGTTGTTTTCTTTTCTATTTTTTTTCTTTTCGATTTTTTTTTTATTTGAACGGAAACGAAAAATATAAAACTTTACCCTCAGCCAGGCATGATGCACACTAGAGCACCCATATGTGAAAAAGTGCTATTGCTATTCTGTTCAAAAATTGGGTTTCTGCGATGTAAACCTGCCAGGCTCCTCAAAATTACCCTAAAAGAGGTTAATAGATTTATCTATCTGTAACTCTTAAACTAGAAGCATCTGGTGAAAAGCCAAACATTTTCTTTATACAAACTATTTAGCCTCTCATGACCGTTAGTGGTGTTTTAAGCGGAAAACTTAAAAATATGTATACTAGACTGTCCCTTAAAATAGCGAATTGCCAATTTTCGTTCACTACACCCCCACTTTTATTGGAAATGGTCCCAAATGGAAAAAAACGATTTTTTTTTAAACGTTAACCCGTGCTGAAAGTTGGACGAAAATTGCTCCTTTTGGAAAAAAAGTGTATTACTATTAAAAATTCCCAAAATTCGAAATTTCGAAAAAAATTATTTTTTATTCCATTTATTCATTTAATATAGTCAAAATGATTCAGGCATGGAATTTTGACTTCATCGTATATCATTAACCCACTTTAGCCTGGAATCCAAAATGACCCACGAATTTGATAAAAATTCAAAAACGTATTTTTTTTAAATTAATTTTAAAGATTTTTTAAAATACCTAATTTGGAGATCTCGATTGCTATTTGTACCACATAATAGTTGATATTAAAGAAAAAAAATAAATTGGAAAAATGATAATTCGAGTTTGTGATTGGAGCGACTGCTTTTCAGGATATTTTACAAAAATTGCTCATTTTGTCAAAAATTTTAAAAATTTCAATGTTTTCATCAAATTTTACACGGTTTTCGGAAAAACAGCACTCAAATTTGGTTAGATTATAATTATCTTTTCATTTCTTTAAAACAAATTTAACCCTTAGTGGCCTGGGATCAGAAAAGACCCATGGAACTTAATATTAATTATGACTACGAGATTGTACAGCCATTAAATTTATAAAAAAAATCTCAACTGTATAAAAATAATTATTTTGTGTAACGTGATCCATATGGGGTTCATTTTTATACTTTTGGCCAAAAACGCCCGACTAGGAAATTTACAGAATAACACCTTTCGCATATCAAAATTTAATAAAAATCTGATAAACGTTATTCTGTAAATTTCCTAGTGGGTCTTTTTTTTTGAAAAGTGATAACATTAACCCTATATGGATCAAGTTACTCAAAATAATTATTTTTATCAAGTGGATTTTTTTTTTTTTTATTCATTCAAAGTGATATTTTTCAAAAAATTATGAAAGGTGTTATTCGGTAAATCTCCTAGTGGGGCGTTTTCAGCCAAAAGTATTAAAATTAACCCGATATGGATCACGTTACACAAAATAATTAGTTTTATCCAGTTGAGATTTTTTTTATAAATTTAATGGTTTTTACAATCTCGTAGTCATAATTAATATTAAGTTCCATGGGTCTTTTCTGACCCCAGTTCACTAAGGGCTAAATTTTTTTTTCAAGAAATGAAAAGATAATTATAATTTAAACAAATTTGAGTGCTTTTTTCCGAAAACCGTGTAAAATTTGATGAAAACATTGAAATTTTTGACAAAATGAGCAATTTTTGTAGAATCTCCTGAAAAGCAGTCGCTCCAAACACAAACTCGAATTATCATTTTTCCAATTTATTTTTTTCTTTAATATCAACTATTATGTGGTACAAATAGCAATCGAGATCTCCAAATTAGGCATTTTAAAAAAATCTTTAAAATTAATTTAAAAAAAACGCATTTTTGCATTTTTATCAAATTCGTGGGTCATTTTGGATTCCAGGCTAAAGTGGGTTAATGATATCCGATGAAGTCAAAATTCCATGTATGAATCATTTTGACTATATTACATGAATAAATGGAATAAAAAATAATTTTTTTTCGAAATTTCGAATTTTGGGAATTTTTAATAGTAATACAATTTTTTTCCAAAAGGAGCAATTTTCGTCCAACTTTCGGCACGGGTTAACGTTTTCCAAAAAAAAATCGATTTCTTCTATTTGGGACCATTTTCAATAAAACTGGGGGGTGTAATGACAAATCTATTTTTAAGGTACACACTAATGTACACTTCATTATACAATAGGAAATTTAGCGTAGATTAAAATCAAACTAAGTATTTTTAAATATTTAGTCCATTCCATGAAAAAAAAGCCCAAAAACTGATTCTGAGTTATAGATTTTTTACACATGTGTACTAGGAAACCATGTAAATCTTCCATTTTAGGTATAGGATGTGTTCAGCGAACTTATGTAAAACACTACGAGCTACAGTTTTGTGAAACTATTTAACCCTTTAACCCTACAATTAAAGGAGCTTTTTTGATCCGTTTTAAAAACGGACCAAAAGACCCGTAAGTTGAAGAGTTAGAGGGTTAAAATGTTCCACAGAAATGTTCCTCATAGTGTTTTGCATGAAATTGAAGATTCACATGGTTTTCTCCTAAAATACAGGTTTGTGAGACATTTGAGCGCCAATTCTGAATAATTAGGAAATTAACCCTTAACCCTCTAATGCTCTTTCTTCTAATTACAATAACATTTAAACCACCCAGTGTAGAAAATCATTGCCAGATATGTGGTTATGTAACTACATACTTGGTAATGGTAACTAGTTACTTTTGGTATTACATTTCTTATTACCTTTCTATGGGCATGTCGCGAAAAATAATGAGTTATGCTTACACACCAGCATACGAAAAATCAAAAAATATATCGTTACCTATGTGCTTACCAGTACTGATAAAAATAATGAGTCTAAAAATAGATTTTCAAAAAAATAAATTATATAAAAAAAAATATTTTTTATTGTATTTTTTTTTTTTTTAATAAAATTTGCTGGTGCGGGAATCGAACCTGGGTCTACAGATTGCCAATCAATAGCTCTACCATCTGACCTAAATCGACATGTAATATTTAATAGATAAAAACATAATTGACCTGCTGCACACAAGTAAGCTTACTCGCCAGCATACAAAAAATCAAAAAATATGTGGTTACATATATCCTTACCAGTGTTTAAAAAATATTGAGTCTAAAAATAGATTTCAAAAAATTTTCAAAAAAAATCTAGAAAATTATTTTCTATTTGAAATAATGATAAAAATAAGTCATTATCAGTAACTCATTATTATATGTTTTGAAATAATGCAGAAGGTAAGTGTCACTGGTAGTCCAAAAATAATGATATGTCATTACCGTTTCTACACTGGGCATGTATTTAGCGTTGAAAATCTACTATTTTATCGCTTTATTTAGGCGATATAGCACAACAAGGGATGCAGACGTATCTCCAAACCCAGTGGTCAAATAATTTTAGTTTTTGCTGTAAATAACACTATCAATAAAATAAAATTACGTACCAAAAATTGTAGATCAATTGTTGTTATTTCAAAAGTTATGGCGATTTTCGCTTTTTGAAAATTACGAAATTTGGCGAATTTGGCAATAAATTTTGACGAAATTAGTTCTGCTTACTACTACCTCTAAGTATATAATATGTGTTTAATTTTAAGAAAATCTGTTGGCTAGTTTTTGCGTTAGAGAGATATTTGTAAAACGTAATCTGGCGTTATCCTGTGAGTCCTGGAGAAAAGTTTTTAACTGATTTTATAATTAGAGACTCTAAACTAGCTATTATCGATAATGTGCGCCAGATCGCAAATGTATTTTTGGCGATTTTTCCAATATTTTTTTATGTTTTAAAAAGTTAATTTTTTTCAAATTTAATAAATTTTCACTTTACATGCTTCTCGCTTGAAAACCGTTCCTTATACAAAAAAAAGTTTGAAGGCAAAAAAGTAGATAGTTAAGTTTTCTATGGATATAATACAACTTGTTTAATAAAATATTGTTATTTAGCCAAAAGCTATTCAAAATCTGAATACCGCCTTTAGGCGGACTTGTGCATTAGAGGATTAAAAACATTTTAAGTTTTGATTTATTTCTGGCACTGAACTTAAATTTGCAACTTTGATGACTTCAGAGACTTATAGTAGAATTTCATGACAAATATTTTGGTGGAAAATTTTAACCATCTAACTCTTCAATTAAAGTGACTTTTTGCCCCTTTCCAAAAAGGGTCACAAACGACCCGTAAGTTGAAGAGTTAGAGGGTTAAAATGTTCCGCAAAAATATTTGTCATGAAATTCTACTATAAGTCTCTGAAGACATCAAAGTTTAAAATTGAGATTCAATGCTTGTTCAAAATGTGTTTAAAAGTCAATTTCGTGCTTATTCAGATTGGCGCTTAAAGAGCACTCGTATGTGCAAAAGTGTTATTTTTTCACCTCCCCACGCACTTTCTGATTGCTAAAGTGCGTTTGGGCGTAAAAAAATATCCCCGCGAAAATTGATCCTCTCGGATTAAAACAAGCCAGTCACCGGCGGCTTTTAGCCCTAAAAATGGATTAAAATTAGTTCAAAGCTTCTTTGCGCTATAACTCTTAAAGCAATAGATTTACAAAGAAATATTAAATAAGCATATCTACAGGCAATAATTCGGCTATCATTTTTCTCATACACATTTTTGACGTATCAATGGCGCGTCATGGTTATTAAAGTGGTTAAAATCAAAGTGATTTATATGGTTAAACACAAATTTTGACTTCAACCACTTAAATCACCATGACGTGTCATTGATACATCAAAAAAGTGAATGAGAAAAATGCTAGCCACTTCACTGCCGGTAGTTATACCCATGTAGTGTTTTTCTGAAAAATCTTTACTTCAACAGTTATAGCAAATAAGCTTTGAATTAATTTTAGTCCATTTGTAGGGTAAAAGCCGCGGGTGACGAACGTATTTTAATCCGAGAGGAGCAATTTTTGCGGGGATATTATTTTTTATGACCAATCTACTGGAAAATGCGTGGGGAAGTGAAAACATAACACTTTTGAAAATTCCATATACTTCATGGGTGCTCTAATAAACAAGCAACATTAGCTCGGACGGTAGAGCGTTTGCCTTCCAAGCAGAAGGTTGTGTTTTTGAGCCCTACTTGACTCCAAGTAGATTTTTTTTAATTATAAATTTTTATTAGTTTATTTGAAAATCTAGGTGTCTGAACTATGGCAATTGTTTCCTTCCAATGACAACGCCATGTTAAAGTGGCATGTCTCTTTCAAACAAAAAGACAAAAAGAAAGCCCCCTTGGGGGGCTTTCCCTTTCCCCGTAGGACACCTATAACAGAGTTTTTGTTGGCCCAGGTAGTTCTGCAGTAGTAGTAGTCCAGGGTCTACTTAAGTTAGATCCCAAGAGTGCATTTTATTGTTTATATAATGGAAGATTATATGCTTATTAAAAAAAAGAACAAAAGAACAAACAAAAAAAAAACATTCAAATAATAAGGTCATGGTTTCGTATGAGTAATAAAAATTTAATATCTCTTCCTTTTTAATTAACTACAACTACGTAATAAAACTCAATGTATACAAGTACTTAACTCTTATTACTTTTCGAAGAACAAAAATGCATAATAGAAAACTTTTTTTTTGTTAATTTCTTTGTAGATTTCCTGCAACATTGTGGTATTTCAAATTAAACGAAGTTTTCCTTATAAAAATCTAAACTAAGCCAAAAGTTTTCTTTCAATTTCAGTTTTCCAACCCATATAACCATAATATCATTTAATTGAATTAGCATTAAAGGTAAATGTTTGTGTATTGAGAATAATTGAATCGTAAGTATTTTATTACGAATTTTTTTTTTCTTAATTTATTTTCTTTCTAATCTTATTAGTTTTTCTTCTTGTTATTTACATAAAACTAATAAAACACAATTATTAAGATTTATGTATATTAGAGCGTACCAGCTTACAGGCAAAAAAAAAAAAGTTCGCCGTACACCCTCCAATATGAAGTATTTTTCCGAGGAGGTTTCAAAAAAAAATTTGTATTATTTTTTGCCGAACGTAGGGGTCGCCATTTTACATTTTTCATTATATCTTTGGCATTTACAATCGGATCTTACAGTATGATACATTAATCTTTTTCTCTCGAGGGGACCAGTGTTTTTTTCTCGAGGGCCATTGCCCTCAAGTATCCCGTTCTAGTAGTTAGCCACCAGATCTCAGTTGCTACCACCCTTATGTACCACTCTAATGTCAGAAAATTAAAGCTCGCAAAAAATCATTAAACTTTTGCTAATGAAGTTTTTCGATAAACCCAGTAGAATTTTTTTTTTTATATATTGGTTGCCGAACGTAGGGGTGACCCCCTAAAATTTTTTTTCATTGGATTTTTCCTTTATAGCAAAATACGTTCGGCAAAAAAAAAAAAAAATTTTTTTTGAAATTGCCTTGCAAAAATACTTCATATTGGAGGGTGTACGGCGAACTTTTTTTTGAGGTACGGTCTAATGTATATGTCAATAAAAACCTAAATATTTTTTTTTTTCTATTTTGTTGGTTTTGCAAAAGTGAATTTATTTATAAAAGAGATTTTGTGGTTTTTATTTTATTTATAAATTAGAATAATTCGATTAAATATTATAGTGCCTTAAAAATTCGAAATATGTGATTTTTAATGCATACTCTTAAATTATCTCCTAGTGTATAAAATCATTACCAGATATATGGTTATATAACTAGATGGCCTGTGTAGAGGGTTGCTGGTTCGATTCTTGGTCATGGGATACACAAAAAGTTGTTCATATAGAGACAACTTAACGATTAAAATTTCTTTGATCAATTAACACATAAACTAACCACTGACGAGTCTTTAGGTGAGACGAAACAGCGGCAGTCTGGTGATTCCCTTGTGTCTGTTAAAATTTATTAATAAAAATGTTTTCTTCTTAATGTAAATTAACTTTAGAAAAATTCTTTACCCAAGTAAAAAAAAATTGATATGGAGCCATATGAAGTTATATTTAATTATATATAATCTTTTATGTAATTAGATATAATTATATCCGAAAAATGAGAACGTCTTATTGTATCATATTGTATCGAATTGTATACAATTGTATACAATTTGGTACAATTTGATACAATTTTATGCAATTCGATACAATTGTATCCGAATTTTGTCCTCATCCAATTACATCAAATTATATCTTTTTGTATAAAGTTATATAAAATGTTATAAAAGTGTACATAGTTTGATACAATTATATCTAAATATTAACCTTATACTTTTTATCATATTATATAGGACCATATCTAACAATATACAAAAATTATTTTTTTAAATAAAAAAAAAGTTCAATTACTTGTAATTGTAATTGTTCTTTTCTGAATTGCAATTACAATTAATTGTAGTTGAGTTTTTTTCCAATTACAATTACATGTAATTGAGTAATTGCATGTGTAATTAATTACAAAATGTAATAGCAAATTGAAAGAAAATAACTCAATTAGGCTAACATCAACGAAATTCTAACAATGCTATTTTTATCTTCTGTTATTACTGTTTTTGCTGTTATTTTGTTTTAGTTTTTGCTGCTTCCTATGGAATTCAACTCTGATCGACAACTTATAAAGCACAGAGAACGACAACGAAAATATTTCCTAGATAGTAGATCGCGATTTAAGCTGTTAAACGAACTGTTCTAGAAAAAGTGGAAGTCATGGATGTTTTATATTTAGCCCTTCTTTCAGAATATATTAAGTAGATTTTGTCATTTGTACAACCAAAGATGAACTTTGTCGGACGGTGTTTTAATAGAAATCGAGTTTTTCAAGTACAACATATGTCGGATTTATTTATTTTCTATTGAGCGGGAATTCCCGGGATCCCGGGAAATTCAGAAAAAAATCCCGCTGTCCCGGGAAAAGAAAAACCCTATATACAACCACGATATAATATAAAAAATCAGTCAAGTGTAAGTTATAGAATAGAGAATTTCGTATTAGAGCTTCAGTGTTGTTAATGTTATGGGTGCGTAAGCCATTTTTGACTCATGCTCCTAAACAAAACAAATTACATGAATGTTATTTTAGTTTGACTCAAGATCATAAATTAATATCACTTTCTGTTTAAATTATTTTCAAATCAAAGAAAGATGATACAATTTTTACAAGTAAATTACAAAGAATAAAAATTATTGAAAAAATTCGATAAGACCAGCAAGGCAGAATGCGCATTTTCGTTGATGTTAGTTTAAGTTGAGTTGTTGATAACAAACTCGATTTGCTTTCAACAGTCATATAAGTAGACGAATATCAAAATATTAACCCACTCAAAGGCGAAAGGCACTGATGATGGCTTTGTAGCGAAAGCCGAAAATGCGCATTCTGCCTTGCTGGTCTTATCGAATTTTTTCAATAATTTTTATTCTTTGTAATTTACTTGTAAAAATTGTATCATCTTTCTTTGATTTGAAAATAATTTAAACAGAAAGTGATATTAATTTATGATCTTGAGTCAAACTAAAATAACATTCATTTACTTAAAATAACAGATCAACCAAAAACATTTCCCCCATTCATCTTAAAAACAAATTACTCACGCACGAGCATTTCGTTTCTTACTCAGCACACATGAGTATATTAAAAACTTACAATCAGAAAATTCTCACGCAAAACAGTAAAAATTACTAAAAACATATGATGCAAAAAATAAACTCACACACGAATCATGCACGGATTATTCTTACTCACGCTCACGCACGAATCACTTAAGTATAGTAATTATTTCTCACGATCACGTGTGAATAACGTGACTCACGAACATTTCGTGTCACTCGCCAATCCCTAGTAATTACTAAATCTCAAACTAGTTCAAAATCATTGATAACATGGAACCAAATATAATATAATACGGTTTTATATGGACCTTATATATTTTTATATAAAATCACTTTGAAAAAATTGCCTATGTGGGATGATATATAATTATAGATGATTTTATAAAGAACGTTATAAGTTATATATGGGTTCATATTCGTCAATATATAATCATAACTAACACAAATTATAAAATATTTTTTATATGGATCCACATAGTTTTATATTATTATGTATAGTATCATACTAAATTATATATAAACGTATATGTAATTATATCTTTTATATGTAACTTTATGTACTTACATATAGCACATACATATATATGTAGGCCAGTATGTAATAATATAAAATCACATATGTCTCCATATTAAAACCTTTGAGGAAAAAATATCTAAAATATGACTATATAAAAGTATAAATGCTTGAATTTAAAAGCATATGTGGCCATATGTAACTATAAGTTACTATATGCAATTAGATAAAATAATATGTGATTATATCAAAACTTTTTTACTCGGGTAGTAATTAATTCTAATATTAATTAGGATTGTACTATGCGACGGTTACAGTGATTGTAACTAACACAAAAATATTGTATAACTTGATATAATTATGCAAAATATAATTATATATTGGAATTTGAAAAAGTTGCATGAAATTGTATTGATATTTAAACACCCTACTAAAAAAAATTATATCACTTCTGATACTATATATAATCATATCCGAAAAATGAGAACATCTAATTGTATCAAATTATATCATATTATGATCACATTAGATCTAATTTGACACAATTAGATCTAATTTGATGGAATATGATATGGTTTGATACAATTTTATCCGGATTTTGTCCTCATCCAAATATATCAAATATAATATAATCATATCCAACTAGATATAATAGTATATAATTCGATACAATTATACGTAATTATATGAGGCATATGTAACTATATATATAGGTCTATATAATTGGATATTGTAATATGTTGCACTATATATTGTGCAATATATAACAAGACATAGTTATATATTTAGGATATAATTTCGTAAAATTTTATATAACTATATCTTTGCATATGTGTTCCAATATATAATTATACAAAATATTATATGATAATATATGAATATATCAAAACTTTTTTACTTGGGCACTAAAGTGTTCGGCTTCGGTTCGGCCTTAAAAAGCGAAGTCAATTTCCCTATCAAATTGTATATAAGCATATGTGAATTGTTAGATTATATATAACCATATAATATTTTACATAATTGGATTCGGAAAACTACCCAATTTTACTAAATATAAGTTGTACTAGTATTGGAGTGCACCTTTTACACTTGTTTAATAAATACTTTTATTGAAGAGAATAAGGAACAATATCTCGCAGTGACAAGGTGGTGTTTTTATGTCAGTCAACTTTCATATCAAAGAATAGCTTAGCGGTAGAGCGCTAGACTAGCAATCGTGAGGTCGAAAGTTCTATACCCGGTGGCGGCAATAAAAAAAATTTTGTAAAATAAAAAAAAATATAATTTTTTTGCGAATAATTTTTTTTAACTTTTAAATGGTGAAAAAGAGCTTCCTTTGCACTCGTTCAAAAAGTACAGAACAAATGTTGAAGTGGGAGTACTCCTCTCTTATGACAACTCAATGTTAAAATCGTTAGTGTTTATGTTGAAAAAGAAGTACATCTAGATCATCAATTGTAGTGCTTTTTCTACTGCTTTGGCATCTCTTTTTTTGCTGGGAAGAAAATCATTTCTAAATAAAGCTAAACAATTAACAGTAGCTGGGTTACTTCTGTTTTCCTAGGTTACTTTTAAACTTTTCTGTGTAAAATTTTCCAAGCACTAAAGTATTTTAAGAAGAAAAAAGATTACTTTCACAAAAAGTATCCCAGAAAAGGTAAAAGGAATTTTCATTTAAATAAATTGTTTGTGGTTATAATAGTGACAATATGTTGCCAACAATTTACCACCTACAAGTGGGATAACAAAGTAAAAAGGGCAATAAATATATACATTTTTATCGAAAATAAATGGCAAATTTCCAATTTGTAATTTATTTGTCGTTTTTTTTTTTTAAATTACAATATTTTATCATTCATCTTTTTTTTTGGAAAAAAGGTAAACTATATACCACTGTGTTTTATATTGAACATACTATACTTACTCACAAAAAAAAAAACAGCTTTCAAAATATTTCGTTTTCTATAAACGCCTTTTTATTTTTGCTGCTGCTACATTGTATCAAATAAGATCAAATGTACATACATATATTACTCCATGTTTATACATGAAGATGAAAATGATGATGATGATGATAATATTTTTATATGATTTTTTTGTGGTTGTTGTTGTCGGTTTCCTTTCGGCTTCTTGGTTGTTTGTATTATAATACATTTTTAATACAACTTCTTTTTGTTATTATTATATATAAAACTTTAAAGACATTTTATACTTAATGGCTAAATAAACGCTCTTGCAACGTGTTAATATGATTAAATCCCAGATGTTGTTGGAAACAACAAAATGAAGACAAAAACATTTAAGAAAAATATCTTTATGTTTTACAAGCAATTTAAAGTAAGATATTTTTAAGATTTTTTCAATGGCTTGGAAAATGTTTAAAGTATTTATTTAAATAAACTTAGTGTAAGTTGACTATACTAGAAACATTTAAATTAATCTAGTGGAAATAATTATAATTTTAAATTTATTATCTAAGGCTCATATGCATAATCACTTTTTAAATTTATATATGGCTTATGAAACAAATTTTGCATATAAAACTTATTTTATAAACGCGTTATAAGTCGTCCCAACAGTTTCTAATGCTGTAGCCACTGAGAGCGTTAATAATTTAATAAAATGGTGCAAGAAACGGTGAATTGCTTTCCACTTAGCACTTGACCAATCTTTTGGCCCTCCGTAACGATATCGTGATGTCGGATTTAAAGAAACCAAAAACACAAACAAAATTTGATGAAATTTTCTAACCAAGAATCAAATACATAAATGAATAGATACCCAGCAAAATTGTCGGATGCAAAGAACCGGTTGTAGAAAAACTTGTTCTTGCACGCAACCTCTTCTAATTTATGTTCTATCATCGGTGATTTTTGTTTGAGTTTGTTCCTCCAAACTAGAACAGGTTGCTTTGGAACCGGTTCTAGAACCAGTTATAGAACCGGTTCTGCGACAGTGACGCCTTCCATTTTGACTTCTAGGAATCAGTTATAGAACCTGTTCCATGAAACCAGTGGTAAAAACACCTATTCTAAAACAGATTCAAAGGCAACCAGTTCAGAAAAATTTTGCTGGGTATTCTAACCTAAAAGTGCAAAAAACACGTTTTGTGGGTGCCCAGATTTCATCATATAGGCAACTAATAGTGAAATTTTATGTAAAACATTTTTCTCATACAAACTAGCCACCTAAAATCCAGGTTTGTTGGAAATGTGAGCGCCAATTCTGAATAAGTACGAAATAAACCCATAAACACATTTTAAACTTTGACTTATTTCTGGCATTGAACTAAATTTTTCAACTTTGCTGTCTTCAGAGACTTATAGTAAAATTTCATAACAAATATTTTTTCGGAACATTTTAACCCTCTAACTCTTCAACTTACGGGTCTTTTTTGTCCCTCTTTAAAAAGGCTCCAAAAAAGTCCCTTTAATTGATGAGTTAGAGGGTTAAAATTTTCCACAAAAATGTTCCGCGTGGTGTTCTACATAAGTTCGCTGAAAACATCCTATACCTAAAATGGAAGATTCAAAAGGGGAGCAACTTTAGCCCCCCCCCCCCAAAAACATAGAGCCAGACTAAACTTTATAAGCACCGATACAGGTATATTTTTTTTTTGTCCCCTCTGCCAGAATCAGTTGTCAGAATCTTGTTATTTTTGAAAAAATTTGATTTTGCTGTACAGTGTTTTCTTTTGACATATATATGTAGTTAAATATGCCGTATATAATTATATACAACTTTAACGTACTATCGTGTATCTAGTTGGTTATGATTACATTAATTTGGATATACTTCGATGGTTATAAAATCCAGATAAAATTGTATCGAACTGTTATTTCATCAAATTGGATCTAATTATATAAAAACCGATCTGATATGATCTAATTTGATACAATTAAATATTCTAATTTTTCGTATATAATTATTTATAATACGAAAAGTTATATAATTTGTTTTACTAGGAAATTTTTTTCAATAACATGAGCAAAATATTCCACTGTAAGGTGGTCGGATGGACGCATTTGACTAAATCGACTCAGGAAGTGATTCCGAGTCGATCGGTATTAAACAAACTCACCGTATCCTGACGATATAGTGGTGTAGAATATACAACAATCTTAATGACTCACAAATATTAGCAGTATGTGTATAGTATAGGGTTCTTCAACAGGGACGCTACAAAAGTAGAAAGACAGGGACAGCAAACGACGCCATATTTCTTGCCGCTCTTTTGACATTTCTCTTCAAGAAGGTATGCCATTTCATGATGGAAAGATATACGAGCCAACAACGAGTCGAAATTATTAAAATTTACTACCGAAATTCGGAGTCAGTGGCCTCAGCGTTAAGAGCGCTACGTCCAATTTATGGTCGTCATAATGAATGGCTTCGTCAATAAACAAAATATGCGTTATTGGTCAGACAGCAATCCACACGTACTCCATGAGTCATCATTGCATCCCGAAAAAATTTCGGTTTGGTGCGGCTTATGGGCCGGCGGCGTCATTGGGCCGTACTTCTTCCGTGATGATCAAGACCGGCACGTTACTGTGAATGGGAATCGCTACCGTTTAATGATAACCGAATATTTTTGGCCCCAATTGGATGATATGGACTTGGAGGAGATGTGGTTCCAACAGGACGGCGCCACAAGCCACACAGCGAATGTCACAATCAATTTATTGCAAACCAAGTTTGGAGAACGTGTTATTTCACGAAATGGTCCAGTCGATTGGCCGCCTCGGTCGTGCGATTTGACGCCGCTGGACTATTTCCTGTGGGGCTACGTCAAATCTATGGTCTAGTTATGCCAACAAGCCAGCGACGATTGATGAACTTCGTACGAATATCGGCCGATTTATGCTTGAAAACCGTCGAAAATTGGGTTCAGCGTCTGGACTTCTGCAAGCGTGCCCGTGGTGGCCATGCAAAAGAGATCGATTTCCATACATAATGGCATCGAACGTACTTTCACAGGAATAAAGAATTTCATTGACATCCAAAACCGTTTTTGTTTTATTTAAAAAAACTTTTGTAGCGCTCTTATTGAAGAACCCTTTATATGGTAAGATTTACATCCATCCATTACCATCTTTATTATCTACAAAACAATTATAAATATGTAGAATAAACACATTAGCACACATTTAATTACACTTAAAATACCCAAACTTGTTGATTTTCAAAATATGCTTTTATAAAAATATTAAATTTCAGTTGTACAAAGACAAGAGCTTAGACAAAAAGAGAACGAAACAAAGAAAAAAATCTTTTGAAAATATTTATCATCAAATATAGAAAATAATACACATTTTGCGTATTACACTGTACAATACAAAAAAAATAATAATAACATGGTTCTGACAACTGATTCTGGCAGAGGGGACCAAAAAAAATACACGTGTATCGGCGTTTCAAAAGTTTGTGTCTGGCCCTATGTTTTTTGGGGGGTTAAATTTTCCCCACTTTTGCAAATGTTTATTGTGAATCGGCATAGGAAACCATGTGAATTCTCCATTTTAGGTATAGGATGTGTTCAGCGAACTTATGTAGAACACTACGAGGAACAGTTTTGTGGAACATTTTAACCCTCCAACTCTTCAATTAAAGGGATTTTTAAAAAGGCACAAAAAAGACCCGCAAGCTGAAGAGTTAGAGGGTTAAAATGTTCCGCAAAAATATTTGTTATGAACTTCTACTATAAGTCTCCAAAGACCTCAAAGTTGAAAATTTAACCTCAATGCCAGAAAAAAGTCAAAACTTAAAACTAATGTTACAGAGTTCCACAAAATCATAATTTTTCTTTTTTGCCGCTATTTGATTTTTGCGTATGAGTAATTTTAAGCACTCGTACAGTGTGTTAATCATACTGCATAATTTACTACAACTAAATTTAGCATATATTCAATATTTAATAGCATGTCGTTGCCAATTTATTTCCTGTTTCTTTTTTTTTCTCTCTCTAAAAGTTATTACAACTAACAAGTTGAAAACATTAATATTCTTAGCTGTCATTTATTTTCTTTTAACCCTCCATGTATTGTGACTGGTAAATATTTGTCTACGTAATATTTAACGCCCTACTTCAAGCGTCGTTTATTTAAACATTTATACACCCTCCTGTTTACTGGTTTTGGTTACATAGTAAATTGTTCTTCATTTGTTACGGTAATCACTTCATTTTTGTAGCTTTTTTTTATTGGTACATTTGCATATAAATTTACACTTACTCATAACACAGTCTCTTCCCCACCTTCTCAATCAGGAATGATTCTCTTTTATTTTTATGGTATAAGGGTAAAAATGTTCGCAAAAGTTCTTTAAAATTGACAAAATATTTATTTGTGTCGAACTTAAATTAGCAAAAAAAAAATAAAAAAATCTTTATAGTGAATGTTCAAGGTTAGTTACCTGAAAATCTTTTATATTTAAGTATATATATAAAACAAACCCAGTTGTGGTTTCAGGTGAAACTGTTACAAGGGTTATTAATGTGCCATTACAAATGTCAATTTCAGTTTCTTTAAACAGTTTCAACAACATAGTTTTCTACTTACATTACTCGGTACGTATATTCCTTGTGAAATACTAGCTTCGGGTTTTCGCCTTTACCGGAAAATCATTTTGAATTTCTATGGCAACATAAAGTGCAATGGATGTGTTAACCCCAACAAGTTTAAACACTAGAACACAGTGGGTTGTCTTATTGTTAGTTTTTATTTGAAAACTGACAAAGTTTATTTAAGAATATATTGAACTTGTCACTATAAAAAATTTAACATAAAAAGAAAACTAGAGTTCTGTTCATTGATACTTTTCATACCGACTGGTCAGATAAAAGAAAATATATCGTATGAATATCAAACTTTTTGTGTTTGGGCAACAAAGTAAAAAAAAAATTTTTTTTTTTCCTTAAAGGAATTAAATATGCTAAAATCCCAAACGTATTTAACAAATTGTGAAAAATATTTATTTAAATTTTTCTTAAACTAAAAATTTTAAACATCATTGCTTAAAAAATTCCATACTTTTTTTAACATATTTTTTTTATTTACACATGTGTTAACTATTTACACATTTTCAATTACAACCAAAGTTTAAGGGAAATAAAACCAAAAAAAGAAAATAATAATAATAAAAAATACATACATTATGATTTAGAGGGATATTTTATGTTATGTTTACATTTTGGTTTACTCCATACCAAGATATTCAACTCAAGTCTAAACAAGGATACCCTGTTGTTTACCTACTTTTTATAAACAGGATATAGTCATAGAAAAAGTAGTACATACGAAAGAAACCTGTGTTACAAACGGAAAAGACACTTGATTTTTTTATAAGAAACAAATATTTGTATATTTTTGTTTACCAACTGACAGGAAGCCACACAGCCAAGTAAGGCAAGGCAGGCAGGCTACAATGTGCTGGCATTGGTAGTAATAATAACAATATTTCACAGTCAATCTGATATAAACAGCTGCTGCTGTTTGGTATGACTTTTTGCGATTCTATTTCAGTCTATATTTTGCTTCATAATGATGACATTAAATAATCATAAATATTATTCACACAATTTTATCAGAATACTCGTGCTTATTCTTCGCTTTATTTGGTAAATTATGTGTAGTCTATTATATTTATGTTAACAGAAACAAAAAAAAATATTAAAATTTATATGTATACATAAATATGAATGTTTAACTTATTTTTGAAAGAGAAAGTAAATAAATATTGTAAACAGAAAAATAAATGAAAATATATGAGACTTTCCATACCATAACTAGTTTTGAGTTTAACTTTTTTTTTTTTAATTAAATAATTAATTATTATTTAATGAAGTATATCAGATATTCTAATTGGTAAATGAATTATTTGTGTTCGATTTGAGATGATATACTCACACTTTTTAAAACAAAGATTTTAAGTGGAAAGAGAGACAATAAATTATAGAGAATAAAATATAAAAATTCCATAAGAGCCAGCAGGATAAAAAAAAAAGTATTTTTGATCCCACTACAACACTTATCTTCAGCATTCATGCCCTTATGGCTTTATAATTAACGATGACGTATTAACATAGTAAGTTTGCCATTGCTGGTATGGAAAGCCTCATATGGACTATATTTTTAAAGGTATATTTAGATTTAATTCCACTATTAAAAAAAAAAATATATATTATCTGCAATGCCTTTAAATCTATGTACGTAAATCTGAAATAAACAGCGGCCTAACTTAATCTGTACCATGGAAATCTTGATTTATTTTTTGTTACTTATTTCAATTAATATTGTTATCATAAAAAATATCCCGTAGCTTTTCTAAAATTATATGTACCATTATATAGACATAAAATTAAGCACTAAACAAATCTTCTTATATATTTTTTTTTTAAATACATCATAATGCTAAAAACAATGAAGCAATTCACAGTTTAAGTAGTAACCCAGCAAAAAAAAATTGGAAGTCATGCTTTACAAACCACTTCCTTCACTGCTTTAAAACTATCCGTTAGTGTGTTCCTACTGCTTTTTTGGAAGTAATTCGGAACAATATCCAAAAAAATCATTTAAGTGTCGCTGCTTATAAAGTCTCTACGGGAAATTTTAACAAACTGACATCTTTATATGAAATAGACTGGTCACTTTTACATGGCGTTGTCATAGGAGGGGGAAATTGACCTCTTGTGATATGTCAAAGGATAAATCCTAGAACAGGTTACTGAACTCTCATAAAAAACAAAGTTCATGGACCTGTCCTGGGATTTGTCTTGTGACATGTCACAAGGGGTCAATTTCCCCCTCCTATGACAACGCCATGTAAAAGTGACAGTCTATTTCATATAAAGGGGCCAGTTCGGTGACAGTTTGTTAAAATTTCCCGTAGGGGTATTATTGCTCTAAAAGAGATGCTAAAAAGTGATTTTGATTCAGTTTATTTCCAAATAGATGGTCGCGGGTTCAATTTCTGGTGGGGCCAAAACTTTTTTAATATACACTCACAATAACTTTACCGTAAAAGTTCAACAGTTGTTTAAAATCAGTAAAGTTGTTTTAATTGAATAAGTAGTTAAATTGCAAAGAAATATATTTTTTAACTTTTTCTATCAGTCATTCAAGAAATAAAATACACAAAATACGGACTTTCCGTAGAAGGTAAAATATTCAATCAAAATTTTCTGTTAAAAACAATCAGTTTTTAGAATACAATTAATTTTAAAATAAACGATAAATCTATTATTTTTACCGACTTTGCCAGTTAATAAAATAACAATTAAAAATAAACGACAAAATACAATCGTTTTAAACGAAAAGTGGGTAGTCCTTTTTTTAACTTATTTTCTATTGTTTTAATGTACATATTCGGTTGATTTTAAGGAAAAAATATTGTGAGTGTATATATTTTTTTTTTATACCCTACACCACTATGTGGTCAGGGTATTATAAGTTTGTGATGATGTTTGCAACACTAAAAAATATTGGTCCTAGACCCACCTTATAGTATACCGATCGGCTCAGAATTTTTATACCCTACACCACTATGTGGTCATTATACCCTACACCACTATGTGGTCATTATACCCTACACCACTATGTGGTCAGGGTATTATAAGTTTGTGCTGATGTTTGTAACACCAAAAAATATTGGTCGTAGACCCACCTTATAGTATACCGATCGGTTCAGAATTTTTTTTTATTTCGATTTAACGATGTCCGTCTGTCCGTCCGTCCGTCTGTCCGTCCGTCTGTCTGTCTGTCCATGCAATCTTGTGCGCACTCTACATGTCGGAAATATTAAGATATTTTGATGAAATTTGGTACGCAGACCTATGTTGGCCCAAGGACGAACAAGTTTGATTTTGGTGAACATCGGTCCATGTTTAGACCTAGTGCCCATATAAGGGTCCTACCAAAATTATATTGTTTATACGCTGCAGGTCGCAAATATTAAGATATTTTCGAATTTCGGATCCAAACAATACACCAGACTGGTTTTTATTTCGATTTAACGACGTCCGTCTGTCTGTCTGTCCATGCATTCTTGTGCGCACTCTACAGGTCGCAAATATTAAGATATTTTGATGAAATTTGGTACACCGACCTATATCAGCCCAAGGACGAAGCCTATTGATTTTGGTTAACAGCGGTCCATGTTTAGACCTAGTGCCCATATAAGGGTCCCCCCAAAATTGGCTTGGTTACAAACTGCAGGTCACAAATATTAAGATATTTTAATGAAATTTGGTGCGCTGACTCACATTATAGAAAAGTTTGACACAAGTCCCATTTTAACCCATTCGAATTTCGGATCCAAACATTAGTTGGCTTTTAACCAGACTGGTGTAGGGTATTGTATAGTCGGCATGCCCGACTTTAACATTTTTACTCGTTTTAGTATTAGTTTTGTTCGGTTTAAAGATCAAATATGACAAATTCTAAATAGAATTCACAATTTATTTTATTGCACAACAAATAGAGAAAAAAAACTTATGAAAAAACTTTCCTAGAACCAAGGTTCACAGTTAATGCATTTTCAAGTGTTATTTTTGTTCGGTTTTAAGATCAAATATGACAAATCGTAAATAGAATTCACAATATTTTTTTCGAAGTAAAAAATTGTTTTGGTAGGTTTGAGGTTAAGAAGAAGAATAAACCTTTTTCTCTACAAATTATAAACATTACTTTTTAAATCAGACTTGATCTACTTTCTGCCTCTTTGTATTGTTTGATTATATTGATTTTCCACATTACAAACGTAACTATACTGAAGTGTGACGACGGCTTACCTATCTCACCCAAGTAAGGCCTTGAATGCAATGTAAATAATTCATAGTTTTCTTTCCTATTCAGCTTTGTTTATTGTTTTTCACTCAGAAGTGATCAAACACAGACGCACAAAAATATTCTATTTTTAGAATTTTGTTTATCTTCCAATCTCCTCCGAGTATCCTTTTTTGGCAAATGTTGTCACATTGACGTATGGTTTTTACGTTCAAGAGTAGCCAACTTGCATATATTGGAGACGGGTTGCCACAGGGCATTTCATAATGAATTTTTAGTGCAGTGTTGTTTTAACGTCATATAGACAGCTGCAATTAATAATGTACACTCATAGAAATAAATATGTAAAAATAGCAGAAAAAGTTACTAAAAATTAGTTAAAAATGATGCTGCAGAAAAAACTGCTAAAATTGGCAGAGTTTTTTACTAAATACTAGTAAAATGAGAACAGCAAAATTAAAACTGTTAAATATACAGAGTTTTAGTTATATTTGACAATTTTATTTTTACTGTTCTTATTTAACTAGGTTTTAGCAAAAGAAAAAAATTCTGCTAATTTCTAAATTATAACAAATTTTTAGATGCTTTTTCTGCTATTTTTACAGATTTATTTCTATGAGTGCACTTTTAGAGCACTAATGCTTTAGAGCAGTGGTCGGCAACCATAGCCACCAGTGGCCGATCATAATCGGCTTTTCACACGTACACAACACGAATGGCAACAAAACTCTCAACTAAGAGCATAACAAATAAAAATATTGAATTTAGTAGCATGGTAGCTTTCAACAAAGCAGGTTGATGTCTTTAATTCATTTTTTTTAATTTCAATTTACTAACTAATTGAATACTTTTTTAAGAATAAATAATTTATACACAAAAAGTGAATATTTTTAAATAATATGTTTAATAAAATTTATTATGAATTATTTTTATTTCATTATTTTATTATTACACTCCGATAAAAAAGTTTGTAAACAGTTTCCAATCGCACTATACTATCTTTATACTGATTATTAGTACAATTTTTATTTTTAGTAACTATTTTTGCTATTCTCTTATTACAAATTACGGATTTTTTTACTAATTTTCGCTGCTGATTTCAGAAAAACATTTTACTAATTTTTCAAAACCGAGTGCTAAATTTAGCAGAAAAATATACTAATTTAAAAATATTTTTTTTTTTTGATTTTTTACAATTCTTGTTTAGTTTATATTTGTTACTATTGATATATTCTTAGTTTAGAAATAACACCCAGAAAATTTTATTGTATCTCCAATGTATGAAACGGCAATAACTGGAGAACCGTTTGCAATTTTGAATCCAAATTTCAAGTACGATAAAGTAATTACACGCTTGTTACAATCGAAAGGAAATTTTTTTTTGTTTAGTTTTTTAGTACAATTTTTTGCTAATTTCAGCAGATCGATTTTAAATTACAGTTTACAGCAATTTACTGAAATTTAGTACCTGCAACTAATTATTTATACTAATTTCATTGTACTAAAATTATGATATTTAGTAAGTTTTTTAACTGATTTTAGCAAATCGATTTTGAATTGCATTTTACATTAATTTTACTAAAATTTAGTAGCGGCTACTAATTTTTTCTACTAATTTTATTGTACTACAGATCAGCAGATATGTGTTGCTAAAATTAGCAAAAAAATACCGCTGGCCTCAAAACAGTTAAATTTCCCGTAATAACAGCAAAATTTTCAGTAGCCATTACAGACTTTTTTGGTTGAGTGTATTTATATTGATGCATTCATTCATTCATTCATTCGTTCATGCATACATTCATTAATTCATTTCTTCATTAAGAAATGAATTACAATTAATTACAAATATAAATTTAAAAATTATAGAATAATTTCTCACAGTGTAAAGACACCCAGTACATTCACATTCTCGCTTTCTGCCGACCACTGCTTTAGAGGCTATATTAAAGTGATTTTTTTAATGTTGTTCAGAATTGCTTCTAAAAAAGCTGTAAAAATATAACAACGTATACTTTAGAAGCAATGAAAGAAGGGATTTTTTTGAGGTTGTTCAGAACAACTTCTAAAAAAGACAGTAAAAATACACTGACGGATACATTTTAACCAATAAAAAAAGTGGTTTGTATATCATGACCTCCATTTTTTTTCCTAGTTATTAATTAAAATGGCTCCATATTTATTTTTGTAGTGTCTACTAAAAAAAATATATTAACTCCTATTTAAAACAGAAAAAAAAATTAAACTACATAAAATAAAACGTGTATGCTGTTTTAAATAAAATATATTTTTGTTAAAAGAAAAATTCAATGGAAGTAAAAAACAACTCTTGAAACTGTTTTATTTAAATAGTTATTAAAAACTACTGAACATGTTTATGGATGTAAACAACACAAATTACAAATTAAAAAATGAAAAAAATTAAAACCAAAACATAAATTAAAATATCTAACCCTTATAACCTACAGTGGGGCAGAATCAAAATATTTAGGAAATAATTCAGAAATTCCTTAACATCTGCCCAGTCAGAAATTGCCAGTGGTACAAATATCAGCAAGCACTGGCATACCACTGGGTAACCGCGGTGTTAAATTTAAATGACTAGCAGAGCACTCATTTGGGACGATTTGATAGGGTTTGCAAAAAGCGTTTTGCCAGCATTCGTTTTTTAATTTTGGTGGTTTATAAAATAATTTAGTTTTCTGCAGGACAAATGAATATATTTTTTTCTAAATATTATATTAATATTTACAAATTGTAATGATCGATAAATAATATATATTTGAAATCTATTTATTTAATTTATAATTTAAATTTTGTTTCTAAGTTAAATTTATATTTAAAATAAAATCTCAACTACTTACCGATTGCTGCTTTTTTTGTGTAAAATAAATTTTAAATCACAGACACACATATACACACATAAAGTTATTTAATTAGTTGTGTATTTGGTTGTGTTTGTAATCAAATATTTACAAATATTATTTAGTTGCGGTTAGTAGCATTATCGTATTTTTGTTTTGTGGGTTGTGGAGTGGAAATAGAGAGAGAAAAAAAAAGAAAAAATATTTATTTGGTTAATTTTTAAGCCACTTACAAAGCTGCTTAATATTTTTTTTTATATACAATATTAATAAATACAAAAAAGTTTGTAAATACTTTGTATATTTTATTAAATAAATATATATACATTAAGTTAATATTTATTAAGAAATAAGAGCAGAAGAAGCTAAAAAAAAATACAAGCATTCGAATAATTTAATAACGAGCAGTTAAAGCAGTTAAATACTTATAGAAATACATACGGAAATGGAGAAGTGAATTAAAGATGTTTTTCTGTATGAGTTATTAAATGCACCAACTTTTATTCTAACTAAATATGACAATTGTTAGAGTCATATAAATGTTTTATGAGAAATTAAATGGTACAAGTATGTTGTGTTATAATGATAATATTATTATAATAATCAATAGAATGTGATAGTATTTTCATAGAATTTGTTCACTGATAATTTTCCACAAAGTGTTGTCTTTAACATAAACTTCAGCAGTTTGTTCATGTTTCCAAACTACATTATTTAAGGAAAAAAATACAAAAAAAAAAGATCTAAAAAAAATTATCCATTTTGTATTGAACTACCATGCGTATAGGACTAGGATATCCAACGCTATCGGATTGCACATCGGGCCTGAGATCTGATCTGACGTCTATCCGTCCGTCTGTCTGTCCATGTATTCTTGTGCGCACTCTACTGGTCGCAAATGAAATTTGTACACTCACCTATGTCGGCCCAAGAACGAAGCCTATTGATTTTGGTTACAATCGGTCCATGTTTAGACCTAGTGCTCATATTTATAAGGCTCCCCTCAAAATTGGCTTGTTTACACGCTGCAGGTAGCAAATACGAAGATATTTCAATGAAATTTGGTTCGCTGACTCACATGGTCCCAAGAACAAAGTCTATTGATTCTATATTGGATCGGTCCATATTTAGACCTATCGCTCAGATGGGCTATATTTCCGATTTTCTCTTCTTTTATAGAAAATTTTGCCACAAGTTCAATTTAAGCCATCCAAATTTTAACCAGACTGATGTAGGATATTATATACCCGTGTAAAAAGATCAGATCTGGCCAGATCTCAGTAGATCTTACCAGATTTAATTAGATCTCAAAATTGGGGACAAATTTGAGATCTAATTAGATCTGATCAGATCTAGGCATCTCTGGCCAGATCTTAGTAGATCCTACTAGATCTAGTTAGATCTCAAAATTGGGGACACATTTGAGATCTAATGCGCATATCTGGCGCAATTGTCCAGATCACTTTAGATTTGAACAGATTCGGCACTAGATCTGATCAGATCTTGCCATAAGGTATTACCACATCTGCCATATCTGATCATATTTGATGAGATCTGGTACAGGATCAAATTAAATTCAATCATATCTATTTAGATCCAAAAAGATCTGATCAGATCTAAACTTTTTTTCACGGGTAGTCGGCATGCCCGACTTTAACTTTTTTACTCGTTTTTTTTTTTTGTAAATTTGCAAAACTCTAATTTTGAGTTTTTTTTTAATTTAGTTCAACAGCAAAAATAAAACTATTAAATTTACAGAATTTTTGTTATATTTAAGTTAACTTTTAGTAAATTGAAAATGACAAGCGAAAATTTTGCTAAATATTAGTAGACTAAAACGAGTAAAAAGTATAAACAATATAATTTTGGCAGCGTATAAAAAGTATAATTTTGGTAGGACCCTTATATGGGCACTAGGTCTAAACATGGACCGATGTTCACCAAAATCAATAGGCTACGATATTTGCCCAATGTAGGTCTGTGTACCAAATTTCATCAAAATATCTTAATATTTACGACCTGCAGCGTATAAACAGTATAATTTTGATAGGACCCTTATATGGGCACTAGGTCTAAACATGGACCGATGTTCACCAAAATCAATAGGCTGCATTATTGGGCCAATATAGGTCTGTGTACCAAATTTCATCAAAATATCTTAATATTTACGACCTGCAGCATATAAACAGTATAATTTTAGTAGGACCCTTATATGGGCACTAGGTCTAAACATGGACCGATGTTCACCAAAATCAATAGGCTGCGTTACTGGGCCAATATAGGTCTGTGTACCCAATCAATAGGCTGCGTTACTGGGCCAAATTTCATCAAAATATCTTAATATTTACGACCTGCAGCATATAAACAGTATAATTTTGGTAGGACCCTTATATGGGCACTAGGTCTAAACATGGACCGATGTTCACCAAAATCAATAGGCTGCATTATTAGGCTCCTTATATGGGCACTAGGTCTAAACATGGACCGATGTTCACCAAAATCAATAGGCTGCATTATTGGGCCAATATAGGTCTGTGTACCAAATTTCATCAAAATATCTTAATATTTACGACCTGCAGCATATAAACAGTATAATTTTGGTAGGACCCTTATATGGGCACTAGGTCTAAACATGGACCGATGTTCACCAAAATCAATAGGCTGCGTTACTGGGCCAATATAGGTCTGTGTACCAAATTTCGTCAAAATATCTTAATATTTACGACCTGCAGCATATAAACAGTATAATTTTGGTAGGACCCTTATATGGGCACTAGGTCTAAACATGGACCGATGTTCAAAAAAATCAAACTTGTTCGTCCTTGGGCCAACATAGGTCTGCGTACCAAATTTCATCAAAATATCTTAATAGTTGCGACCTGTAGAGTGCGCACAAGATTGCATGGACAGACAGACAGACGGACGGACGGACATCGTTAAATCGAAATAAAAAAAAATTCTGAACCGATCGGTATACTATAAGGTGGATCTACGACCAATATTTTTTGGTGTTACAAACATCAGCACAAACTTATAATACCCTGACCACACAGTGGTGTAGGGTATAAAAAGCCAAGTAGCGGTAAAGAAAAAAGGCCGCAGGAATGAAACGCGTACTTTCTCTTGGTAAAGTGGTTAAAGTAACCGAAATAGTTCAACCCAACAAGCCATATTCTCTTTATACTTGGCCACAGCTGACCCGTCATCCAAAATAATATTTTTTTTTATATTTAACAAAAAAAAACAAAAGCGAGCGCTTCGATATGTATGAGGGATAGTAAAATCGTATATATCATTTTTTAATTGGTACTGTCGTAGCCGGGTATCGAACCCACAACCTTCTGTGTAACAGTTCAAAGCGTTAAAAAATATAACACAATGTCTTCAGCAGAACACATTTACAGAACATTTTCACACCGAAAGTGCCCATTTTAGAGGACTATTTTGGTATTTCCTAAAAAAAAAATACTTAAATGATCAATGAAAATAGCAGATAGATGTTTAATATGTTCGACGAAAATATTCCACACAAAATTTCATTATGGGTACCAGAACACTGAATTAAGTTCAAAATACTTTTGCGCTGATTTTTAGATTTATTTCAAACAGTAATAAAAATGTTAAAAGGCCATAAAATTTGACTATACCCTCACAATGCCAAACCCTTTAGGGTTTATTTTAGGTTTATTGTACTACACTTGTTCACGCCTGAGACCATAACCCTCATTTTATAGCCTAGTGTGGGTGAATTCCTTAAAATTTTGTCAATGTCATTAAAAGTTAGAATAAGAATGTTGGAACAAGTTTGCAAGCAAATCGATACAAGCAGCAGCAAGCATATTTACATGCTTAACTGATTTAAATTGTGACAAAACATCTCGTATGAAAATATTGAAATACTAATACTAAACAGCATTAGCAGTTTTACTAAAAGTGTATAAATGATAAAAAAAAGAATTTTTTAAACTGTTTTCAAAAGTAAATACGTATTTAAACTAAAAAATTAATACCTTAAAGAAGTTGACTAAACATTAAAAAATACAACATTGAATATGTATATTTTCAAGTGAAAATGCATGTTTTTTGTACAAGTAAAAATGTATTATTCATAAGCCAGGTGAACAATAAGACATACCTCAAATGATTGATGAGACTTTTTGAAAAAAAAAAAAAACACGGAGTATAATGTATAAGCGTTAAATGTGTTTCTGTTATAATTATTAATTCATTTCAAATTTATTTTATATAAAATTCTTTTCTTTTGACTTTTAGAAAATCTATTTACGAAAAATTTTAAATTTATCAATTTGATTTTAACTTAATTTATTTTGATATTATTTAGGGTTTGATATCACATTTCACATGTCTTGTCTGATTTAATCAAATAAATATTGCCAAATGTAATTTGACAGCTTTATTTGAATTGGGTTTTAAGTAATAATTCAAACATGTGATGTATGTATTTTAGGAATTTGAAATGAAGGTTTTTCTTTTATATTATTAACAGCCAAGGATGTTTTTTAATATTAAATTACAATGATTTCCCTTAAGGAAGTAAACCAAAATACAAAAGATACTAAAATATGTAAGTCCTTAAGGAATAAAAGTTTATTAATTTTTTTTTTAATACAGATTCAATCAATAACAGATTTAAAAAAAACATAAAATAAAAAAAAATTACAATTTGTCTGTAAATATTTTATATGGTAAAAAGAAGTCATAAATTTAAAAAAATATATGAAATTTATGTACAACATTAAGTAGCTGTTTTTAATTGAGCATATTAACTGTAATTTTAATGAATACATCGTATGTTCTCTATTGTTTATATTTAAAACATGAACATTAGACCGTACCTCAAAAAACAAAAGTTCGCCGTACACCCTCCAATATGATGTATTTTTGGAAGGCGATTTCAAAAAAAAAATATTTTTTTGCCGACCGTAGGGGTCGCCTTTAATTTTTTGTTATAGCTTTGGCATTTAAAATTGGATTTTAAAGTGTGATGTATCGATTTTTTTGCATCGAGGAGACCAGTGTTTTGCTATATAGTAAAAATCCAATTAAAAAAATTTAAAAAGACAACCCCTACATTCGGCAACCAATATATAAAAAAAATTTCTACTGGGTTTAGCGAAAAACTTCCTTAGCAAAAATTTAATGATTTTTTGCGAGCTTTAATTTTCTGACATTAGGGTTGTACATTAGGGTGGTAGCAACTGAGATCTGGTGGGTAACTACTAGAACGGGATACTTGAGGTCAAAATGTCCTTAAAGCAAAACACTGGTCTCCTCGAGGGAAAACATCGATGTATCATACTTTAAGATCCGACTGTAAATACCAAAGATATAACGAAAAATGTAAATAAAAAAACTTTTTTTGAAACCTCCTTGCAAAAATACTTCATATTGGAGAGTGTACGGCTCACTTTTTTTTTTTTTTTGCCTGTAAGGTGGTACGCTCTAAAGAACATGTGTATAACGCTTGTAGATTTTACAAATTATTAACATATTAAATAATTTTGCTTGTTAAAACCGTATTGTTTATAAAATTGTATTGTTTGATCTACTATATGAGCAATATTATTGCATACATAATAAAACGGTTCATTATTAAAGTTGAACAATTAAAAATTTTATATTTTATTTTATTATGTATTTATTATGGAATACTTATTAATTTCTGCTCAACAAAGCACAATAAATATTTAATTACACTAAGTTAATTAATCTTAAAAAATCACAATGTGCAAAATATAAACCCAGCATTATTTTTAATTGTAAAGAAGAATGCTGTGAGAAAACCTATCGTCGATCGATATGAAAAGGGTGTTGCGTTCAAGAGTTCTAGAGCTCCTTCGTAGAGATCAATTTAACTGATTACAACAGGACAAAAAAAAAAAAAAATTCTCAAATTGTGATTAAAGAAGGATTTATTTACTTAAAGATAAGAAAGTAACTCAAACAAATGTGAAAAAATATTTGGTGTGATTGCTTTTGCCGCCAAGAGAGGGCGCTAAACTCAGAGAATTTTATGCAAAAATGACTTAGCAGAAAAATGGGTTTTAATTGTTTCACGAAAGTAATTCTCAAAAATACACTTTTTAAAAAGGTTTGTTTTTTAATTACTTCAATATATTTGCAGTTAAAATAAAATATGGATTTTATTTAATATATGTTTACAAAACAATTATTTTTTATTGTTCCGAAAAACACGTTTTTTTGTTGAAAATCCAAAAATTACTTAAGTTTGATGATGGAGTATAAAAAAAAATTATATAAAATTAGATATTTTTTTTTTTTTGTAAGTTTATACTGTTATATAATATATCATTAATAAGTTAATTACTATTTTTTAACACAAATTAAAAAAAAATGGATTTTTTGAAATGCCTAAATTTATGATTTTTACACAAATTTCACGCATTTAAGAGTGTTTAGTATACAAACCATGTGAACCTTCCATTTAAGGTACAGGATGTGTTGAACGGACTTTTGTAAAACACAACGAGGAACATTTTTGTGGAACATTCTAACCCTCTAACTCTTCAATGAAAGGGAATTTTTTGGCCCCTTTTTACAAAAAAGACAAAAAAAGACCCGTAGACCCGAGTTAGAGGGTTAAAATGCTCCACAAAAATGTTCCTCGTAGTGTTTTACATAAGTTCGCTGAACACATCATATAACTAAAATGGAAGATTCCCATGGTTTCTCCCTAAAATCCAGATTTGTGGGACATTTGAGCACCAATTCTGAATAAGTACGAAATTAACCCTTAAACACATTTTAAGTTTTCACTTATTACTGGCAATTAAGTTAAATTTTCAATGCTGATGTCTTCAGAGACTTATAGTAGAATTTCATGACAAATACTTTTGCGAAACATTTTAACCCTCTAACTCTTCAACTTACGGGTCGTTTTTGTCCCTTTTTAAAAATGGGCCAAAAAAGTCCCTTTAATTGAAGAGATAAAAGGTTAAAATGTTCCACAAAAATATTCCTCGTAGTGTTTTACATAAGTTCGCTGAACATACCATATGCCTAAAATGGAGGATTCACATGGTTTCGTATATTAATCCTATTTATTTTTTTTTTTTTAGAAAAATTATTTTTTGTGAAAGGCATTTTTTTTTTATTAATAAATCGATTTTACCCAAATTTGGCACAAATATTGCTAAACCTCGTTTGACTTTTTACTGTGGGGTTTCGTTCAAGTCGCGAGTCTACGCCAATTAGTCACAAACAACCGTTTTCCTCAAAGTCAACATAACCCCCCAGTCAGAAAAATACAAACGGGAAAGCGGTGGTAAAGCACTTTAACAGGTGGTACAAGTACTGGCAAAAAGTGCTTTCCCATTCCCAAAATGATAACATCATTAGACAAAAGGACCGGCCGTTTAAAAAGCGCCGGAAAAGCACTGGAGGAACAAAATTTATAAACGTTGGCAAAACGCTGGCAAAACCAATAAATGGGTGGTCTGGAAATATATTTTCCAAAATAAAATTAAAAAAAAGTTCATATGTATTTTTTTTTTGGTCCTGCCGTGATTTGAACCCAGGCCGTCAGATTGGCAGACGATTGCTCTACCCACTGAGCTAACGAGACATATAATATTTGATGGCTAAACACATAAATGAGTGATAATAGCTGGACAACTACTGGCTGTGCCAAAATGCTAGTACTGGCAAACAATTTTTAGTAACTAGTATGCCAGTGTTGGGAGGGCAAAAAAAAAGTTGGTCTTGAAGGAGCTTTCCCACAAACAAAAAAATTGATTTTATAAAACAAAAAAAATTGTAAATTAAAAAAAATCAAAAAAAAAATTTTGCTTGCAACCGGATTTGAACTCGGAACCTTCCGACTACAAACATTTTTTAACGAAGCGTCAGCATTTTTATAAAATCATTGGTTTTCCAGTGAATTGATTTTTGTACGCCTGGTACCATTGGCTAGGTAGCACTGGATAACCACTGCTTGCAAACCTTGGCATATCACTCTAAGCCAATTCTTTGCCAGTGGTTTTTTTTTATACACCACCGAAATTTTTGTAAAACAAATACTGGTAAAACGTTTTTCGCAAACGCTGGCAGAGCGTCCCAAATGAGTGTTCTGCCAGTCATTTATTTTTAATACCGTGGTTACCCAGTGGTATGCCAGTGCTTGATTTTTTGTACCACTGGCGATTTCTGACTGGGCCGTTACACGGCTCAAACTCACCATGATCTTTGCAATAGAATCATCGGCTGCACGCCACCCAGGAAAGCCGCAGCTACCATTTGAACAATATTATACACAAGTAGAAAAAGTCTGTAAAAAATTTATTTAAAACTACTAAATATTAGTTAAAAATTATACTGCAGAACAAAACTCCTAAATTAGCAGATTATTTTTGCTATGTATTATTTTTGAATTAAATTTTTGTCAGTAAAAAAAAAACAACTTCGTATGCTAAAAACTGTAAAAATGTTTGCTAAATAACACTGTGAGACAAATGGTAGGGGTCAGTGATCGGGAAGGGTTCAAACTACTGGGGAAAGTTATATCAGTAAAAAAGAAGTTATACGTGTCCCGGCGTTTCGCTGGGTCACCTCTAGGAATCGAGATATATCGATTTGACCTTTGGTGGTCTTTTTTTTGACATAACTCGAGAACCACTAGTCCGATTTTGCTCAAACAATTTTACAAAAATTAAAAATTACAATTCCTTTAATCTGTTCATACAATGTTTTTCTATATACTCAACAGTTTTGCCGGTAAAAATTTCGGGGACATCGCCAAAAAAGTCCCCAAACTATGCGGTATATTAGTCTGAAATGTCTTCAAAGTATTCGCAACACCTAGGAAGAGTTTGAGGACAATCCCCAAACTAACAAAATGTTTCCATAGTCAACTGTGGATCGAAAAATTGTCCCCGGAGTATGCGAATAATTTGAAGACATTCGATGTAGCGCATAGTTTGGGCATTTTTTTTTTGGCAGTGTCCCCGAATTATGCGCTGTGCATACATACATATAATTGCCAACAACATCTTCTTTCTGAGTGTATAAACGAGAATGCCTTTTAGGGTATAATCCTATTTAATAAGCTTTTAAAAAACCTTTTTTTGTTTAATGTTTTACAAAAATTTCCATATTATATTTAAATATTTGCGAATATAAAAAGTCTATAAATATTCATCGACAAATAAGCAAATATTTACCAAAATAAAGTGTCAGTAATATATGTACTATGTGTCCATTTGTAAACAAATTTAAATGTTTTCCCTAAAGAATATCAAAAATCAATAATAGGAATGGTAGATTTTCTTTTACAAATATAGAAAAATTCCTAATTTAACATAACAAAGAAATCTAAATAAAATAGGCCATAGGAAATGGAGAAACGCAAATGTACAAACAATAATTTAAAAAGTAAGATTCTAAATCATTAAGGCGATATTAAAAAAGTTAAATAAAAAAGGAACTGCTATACTGTATTAAATTTCAAAAAACTAATAAGCACATACTTTGCAGAGAAGCAGAAGTGAATCACTACGGCAACCTATCCTTAATATATCCTCAAATATGGAAAAGACAATTTCAGATAAATATTGAGCAACTTTGAGACAACATACTTGTCTCTTAGACATCTGTTTAATGCCCTTTAAAAATTGCAATTCCTAATAACTGAAACCTAATGGGTTACAAAATATTGAGCAGAAAAATTTAATATCTTTGAATACGCAAAATATTGAGCCCTTACACTATACATATTTATGTTTATAGAAAATTATCTATATACTCTTATGTATGTGTGTATAACGAACCAAAATATCTAAAACCATAATAAATGTCTATTTCCATATTATTCCCTTAAAACAACTACAGATATATTTCATGGTTGTGGTTGAATTTTTTATGCTTTCTTATTTGTACTCCTATAAATGTATGTTTGTGTAGCAAAAAATAACAGTATAGTTGTAAAACCTTCAATATTCTCTGGTATATAAACGATAATTTTGGTAATAGTTTCGAGCATTTCTTTTGGAAATTTTTTAACATTTTTTAGAGAGTTTTACAAGTGCAAGTAAATACTGATGCATTTTTAGGGTATAAAATTTTGTTTTTTTTTTTTTATTCCAAAAAAATCATGTTTTTAAAAATCGATATAAATTGTATATTTTTATAACCTACACCACTACGTGGAGAGGGTATTATAAGTTTGTGCTTATATTTGTAACACCAAAAAATATTGGTCCTACACCCACCTGATAGTATACAGATCGGCTCAGAATCACTTTTTATTTCGATTTAACGATGTCCGCCTGTCCGTCCGTCTGTCCGTCCGTCCATGCATTCTTGTGAACACTCTACAAAAATTAAGATATTTTGATGAAATTTGGTACACCGACTTATGGAAGGACGACCCCTATTGATTTTGGTTGAAATCGGTCCATGTTTAGACCTAGTGCTCATATAAGGGTACCCCCAAAATTTTCTTTTTGACACGCTGCAGGTCGCAAATATGAAGATATTTCAATGAAATTTGGTACACAGACCTATGTTGGCCCAGGGACAAAGCCTATTGATCTTGGTTAAAATCGCTCCATTTTTAGACCTAGTGCCCATATAAGGGTCCCCCAAAATTGGCTTGGTTACACGCTGCATGTCGCAAATACGAATATATTTCAATGAAATTTGGTTCGTTGACTCACATGGTCCCAAGGAAAAAGCCTATTGATTCTAAATAGGATCGGTTCATGTTTCGACCTATCGCTCATATGGGCTATATTTTCGATTTTCTCTTCTTTTATGATTTTATAGAAAATTTCGACACAAGTCTGTTTTAACCCATTCAAATTTCGGATCCAAAAATTAGTTGGCTTTAAATCAGACTGGTGTAGGGTATTATATAGTCGGCATGCCCGACTTTAACTTTTTTACTCGTTTTATTAAGAGCATGTTTATTAGGGCTATAACGTTTTAGATGAAAAATTTACTTGTAGCAACACGATATTGAAAATTCTTGGGTTATTTTGTAGAATGACGATTCCGCAGCGAGGCCAATTTCTGAAATATCACAATTGTAGAGATTTATTAAAATATTCTCCTAGTATTCCGGAACAAATACAGATATGATTATACTTAAATTAAAGATTAGTTTAAGTACCAAAAGGTTTAATTTCCAGAAAGTGAAATAAATTGTTAAAAATATTCAAAAAAATATAAAAAAATATCCAACCAAATAAAAAAATCCTAATAGTTTGAAAACTACCCGATGAAAAAATGTCCAATATAATTCCCCAGTCAGAAAAATACAAAGGGAAAAGCGATGGCAAGGCACCGTAACAGGTGGTGCCAAAAAGCAAAAAATGCTTTCCCATTCCCAAAATGACAACATCGTTGGAAAAGTGCCGGAAAACTACTAGGGAAATGAAATTTTCAAGTGATCTAGGTGATCTAGAAACAGATTTTCCAAAATAGAATTTAGAAAAAGTTAAGTTTTTTAGTTGAAAAACATGTATTTAAAAAACAAAAATATCGGGTCACAATTTATTTTTAAATTTTAGCAAAAAATATTTTTAACCCCTTTTGGTTAGGCCATACAAAAAAATTTTATGGGCGGCGCTTTAGGTATAAAAGACAATATAAAACCCAACGGAAAATTCCAAGTTATATTTTTCATTAAAAGCTTTAATATTTAATACGTATTTGACCTCCAACAAACATGGGTTAACAATACCCCAAAAAGTTTGTATTAAAGAACTTACAAACTATCGGCTGAAAACATAGAAAATCAATAATTGAAATTTCCGCACTCCATTTGAATTGTATCAAACTTGTTATAACTTGGAATATTTTGTATAACTAAAATAATCCTCAAAAATTGCTATTCAATTTGGGGAAGATTATCAATATTGTTAATTGGCTCGAACTAGAGTTTGCTGTTCAGTTTCAATCGAAACCGAAATCGCGGTTTTTCAAGCCTCAAAACCGAAACCGAAAACCGACAAAAATAAGTCGGTTTTTAATAAATACTTTAACTACTTAAAATAGTTAATTTAATTGCATATTATGGGATCTTGAATTTCGAAAAGGGCTCAGCTACTATTTTGCCAAATTTTGTATTTAATTGTAATGAACATTTTCCTTATTAAGAATTTTTCATACAAAAAATGGATTTATTAAATCCAAAAAAAGCTGGATTTAATAAAACCACAATAAAAGCACAAATATATGAAACAGCCTATTAATTTAATGTCAGAAAAAAATACGAATGAAAATTAAAAGAGAAACAAAAAAATTGAAAAACTAACAAATAAAAGGTTTTTATTAAATTTTTTTTATGAAATATGTTTAGAAAAAAAAACTACACCTCACCAAATACATATTTTTCATCTTGGACATGGAGAAATAGCTCAAATAGAAATTGCAATTTTTCACTCTACAGTAAGTCATTTAATTAAATCCAATTAGTGAATATTAAATATTGCAATGGCATTTTTCAATTGTGTAAAAATATAAATTGAAGTGATAAAACTGAAAAGGCAGACTGTTTATCGCTGTTTTATGTAAAATATAATTATAAATTAAAAGTTAAAGTAAAATCCTCATCATCGAATTCGTTATTAAAAATTAGGGTGAAAGAAGTGTCGGACAGAAAATTTTTTTAAAATAGGAAAAATCTAACCCCATCTGTTGAGCACTTTTAGAAATACTTTTTGGATTCATTAAATCCAAGTGATTAGAAAAACGGCTATTGTTCTAAACAAATTGATAAAATTTAAATTTGAACTCTTGAAAATATAGCTTTGTTGCCGACAAAAAATAAAACAATTTTATTTATAACGGTTTCCCACGTTTTTTTTTTTTCTTCTCTCGGAAAGGTTTCGAAATTACGTTATTGCCTTTATTCGAGTGAGAAATACAATCGAATTTTAATAAATATCTTGAACGTGTTAAAATGTTTAATTTTTATACATATTTAGTTATGTTAAAACAATTCGATTAATATCACAAGAAAATCGAAAAATAATCGAAACTGCGGTTTTAAAAATTTTCGATTTTTTAGCAAACTTTAAGTCTAACTTTTGTATTATTTTCGCTATGTAAAGTTGGTCCCCAACTCATTCTTGAATTTGATAATTCCTGATTTATAAAAAAATTTTTTGAAATTTTTGAGAATTTTTCTACAATGAACTGTTTCTATCTTTTTATTATTGAAGCCATGATTGAGCTACGTGAATAGTTAATATTTTGAAATGAACTTTAACCATTTATCGTTATCAAAGGTCTAAAGCCATTTTATCTTAATCCGCGGTTCGGGATGCTTTATCGTAGATTTTTAATATTTTTGTATTAGTTCTTAGTTTTTTACAAATAACACAGTTTGGTACTCCTTTTGGTGCCTGAGTTATTTACAAAATATTGAGAAATTCTAGATCATAATACATAGTATTTAATTAAAAAATACAGTTCAATTTTTCAGCATTTGTAGATTACCATTATATGTTAAGATTTGGCAAAGACAAAAATAAAGTACTGAGGACAACAAATATTCTTCATAAATTTTAAAGAACCCATGTGAAAATCGAAATATATTTGAACATACATTATCATACACTGACTAGTATATGATCATGCGTGGGCATACATGATCATATACGTAACTGCATCGTTCAATGTATGACCATACATCATCTCATATATTTCCATGTATCTTCGGATCCGAAATTTTTGGCTATATGACCGTACATTATCATATGTGACCATATATGCTCACATATGACTCATATATGATTATATATAGCCATATAACTCCATATACCCTCAAATTTCTGATCTGAATATATATGGAAATATACGTGATGACGTATGACCATACATTGAACTATGTATGCACGTATATAATCATATATGCTCATATATATTTCGATTTTCACATGGGAATCCATTTTTCGCCATATTATGGCGATTTAAATCGCGGATTTCATTAAATTAAAATTTGACAACTGTGAAAATTTTATTACTTATAGTACTTAAATAAAGATTTCCGGCCAAAAACCATGTGAAATTAAAAGAAGAAAAAAGAAAAATTTGCCTAAAAGCTAAATAAATGCCAAAAATCGCTGTTTTCTCGAAATCCGCTCAAAGAAAATCTCTGCCGCAGCCAAATTAAAAAACAAAATCCTATAATTTTTATAGTTTTTAATCTCTAATATGTTCTTAATAAAACCTTAAAGTTCAATCGTTGATTTTTTAAAATCTCTTAAAAAAAATTTTAAAAAATTTAAAATTATAGATTTGAAAACAGTGTTTAAGAATTCCAACCTTCTTTAGCACTAATTTAAAACGAGTTAGCAAAACACAATAGAAAAAAGTAATTCTTATCTGAGTTCGTGGAACTTATAGAATAAAAAAATGTCTCTGTAGTAGATTATTTCAATAAATTTTAAAATTTGGACCCGAATTTCTTTACTAAATGGCCTGCGACACATCAGTTGCCTGGGGAAATTGTTATAACTCGGCTGATTTTTAACCGATTTAAGTTTTTACTGCTTTATTACAAAGAGAATTTACTCTAAATTACGTTTCTTTAGTGTTTTAAATTCGAATTATTTTTAAAATATCAATGTTTTCGAGAAAATGCACAAAAATCATATTTTCCTCTTGTAATCCATGCTCCAAACTTCTTCTCGATGTCCGATTATCCTAATTTTTTGAAGGACGTAGTTTTACACCCAAATAAATATTTCCAGGGGGTAGCACGGTTAAAAACTCAAAAAAAATTTTTGGAGAATCCTAATGAGTATAGCAAGTTATATTATTATTTTTCTTTTAAATTTTATTATTTTTCTTTGCCTAATTCGCAGAATGTTATTAATGGAAAATAAAACAGTTCTTGAGAATTTATCGTAAAAAAAAATCTAATTGAAAAAAAAATCTGTCTTCCATACATATTTTCCCCAAGGTCTAGAGACTGCTATAACATGTAATTTTTGATATTTGCAATATATGCAAAAAGTTATACCCCTAATATTTGTACGTTAACAGTTTCTCCCTATTTATGTGCTATAACTTGTTCATCAGTGTTATAGTAGTTTGTAAAGGCTTTAGTATGTATGAATGAAATATAAAAATTTTAGGAATGACTATAGTTTCATATTCAGCTAGCATGAGTAATGTTTTACTAAAAGTGCAGCTGTCTGTACAAGTTTTAGAACTATTTTCCTTTTTCGTAGAAAAAAAAATCAAGAAATTTTGTTAACATTGATTTAAAATTTTTATAACAAGTTGTATTTCACTCACATTAAAAAAAAAAAACGTTTAATATAAAAAAGTGCACTCAGCCGTATGATTAATATAAAAATTTATATATTACGTATACGTAACCAAAACAACTTTCCTTTGATGAAAAAAAATTATAACTTTTGAATTAGATTACAAAATAAATATGTATTTTTTTTATAATTAAAGTAGATGAATAATAATAATAAATATGAATACGAATACATATACCCAGTATAGAAAATAGTTACCAAATAATGGGTTATATAACCAATTACACAGTACAACACGAAAAAATACGGTATTCTGATAACACTATGCGACAGTCAAAATCGGGATGGGATGAAACCAACGGGAAATGTTATATCGTTCAAAAACAAGTTATACGATTCCTAGGAATCGAGATATATCTTTTTTTTGACATAACTCGAGAACCACTAGTCCGATTTTGCTCAAACAATTAAAAAAAAAACAATTCCTTTAATCTGTTCATGTAAAGTTTTTCTACATACTCAACAGTTTTGCCGGTAAAAATAAATGTTTGCTACCGCTACCATAAAAATCAATAACCTTTTGTTTATTACTTTTTTTTAATATTTTAGGCAAAAAATATTTTTTTCTTCATACATTTATTTTTACCGGCAAAACTGTTGAGTATATAGAAAAACGTTATATGAACAGATTAAAGGAATTGTAATTTTTAATTTTTTTTAAATTGTTTGAGCAAAATCGGACTAGTGGTCCTCTAGTTATGTCAAAAAAAAAAACCAGCAAAGGTCAAATCGATATATCTCAATTCCTAGGGTTGACCCAGCGAAACGCCGGAACACGTATAACTTCTTTTTTACCGATATAACTTTCCCCGGTAGTTTGAGCCCTTCCCGATCACTGACCCCTACCATTTGTCTCACAGTGTAATGGATAGTGGTAGAGGAGACCAAAAAAATACACGTAAGGGGTAAAATTTCTTCATTTTTCAAATGTTTATTTTGAATCGGCAATCCATGTGGATCTTCCATTTTACGTATACAATGTGTTTAACAAACTTATGTAAAACACTACGGGGAAAATTTTTGTGGAACATTTTAACCCTCTAACTCATCACTTAAAGTGACTTTTTTGGCCACTTTTTAAAAAGGGACAAAAAAGACCCGTAATTTGGAGAGTTATAGGGTTAAAATGTTCCACAAAAATGTTCCTCGTAGTGTTTTACATAAGTTCGCTGAACACATTGTATACGTCAAATGGAAGATTCACATGGTTTCCCCCTAAAATACAGGGTTGTTGGACATCTGAGGGCCAATTCTGCATAAGTACGAGATTAACCCTTAACACATTTTAAGTTTTAACTTATTTCTGGCACTAAAGTTAAATTTTCTATTTTGATGTCTTCAGAGACTTATAGTAGAATTTCATGGCAAATATTTTTGCGGAACATTTTAACCCTCTAACTCTGCAACCTACGGGGCTTTTGTGTCCCTCTCTAAAAAGGGAATTTCAGGAATTTAAAGAATTAAAAGTGTGGTTAAAAATGTTTTGTTTTTTTTCAAGTTCTTTGTCATTTCCTTCAAAGGAATTAAGTACATTCAAAAGCCTATACCTTTTTGGTACTTTTTTGTTTTTATTTTAGGGTACTTTACATGGTATTTGTACGACTAATCATATGTATTAATCCTTTGGCATTACAAATGAGTATAGTTGATTGATGCAAGCATTGAAAAGCAATGAATTAAAAGTTTGTTTATGTATTTAAATGAATATCTTTAAATTAAAATATTCCTTAAAATTTAATTAATAAAATTCATGCACTTTATTTATTGCTAGCTATAAGTTTAACAAGATTTGATTAAAAGTTAAATAGCAACATAACAGAATATGAAAAAAGTTTATAAATTGTACTACCTTTTGTATTTGAAAAAGACACTTGCAAATGACTACTACAGCTCGGCTAAAGTGAAATGAGTTAAAAATGTTAAAGGTGAAAGTTTTGCAGAAAGTTCAAGAAAACAGTGAAGTGAAATAAAATTAAAAGAAAAAAAAAACTCTAACACTACTAATTGTCATTTCCTTCATCAGCAGCTACTTAATTAAAGATGATTTGATTTATTAATCAAGTTAAGTTTGAAAATTGAAAATCTAATTAAGCATAACAATTTCTATGAAGAGTTTCTGTTTATATTTTTTTTTAAGAAAATAGTAAAAGCAACAAAAAGCCAGTACTTACCCCTATGCGGCCCAGTAGCAGAGCATCCATTTCGCCGCCATTAGCGGAAACAGGCACTGTTGTTATAACTGAAACTGTTGGTTCCACTTGTACATCGATGTCAACAGACATTTTGATTAGTTTCTCTTTTCTTTTATTTGTTGTGCTTTGATTTTATACTCGTAGTTGACAAAAAATTCGTTTAAAATGTTTGCGTTTTAGTTTTAAAGGTATAAAAAAATATGTTTTTGGTTTTATATATTTAATTATTTTTAAATCATTTTGTTTTAAGTCATAAGATTTAACGTCTTTGGTTTTATTTAATTTGGTTTGTTTGATTTAATTAGTGATATTTATTTGTTTTTTAAAGTTCAGGATATGTTTTATTGTGCTAGGTTTACTTGGAAGTTTTTTGTTTTCTCTTAGTTCGGGATTGAAAAATCAAAACAGTTTTTCTTTCTTTTAATTTATAAAAATATATGGGGCGTTATTTGTTTAAAACAGCAACTAAAATAAGTGAAATTTTGTAATTAGTTTTGAGTTTTTTTTTCTCACATGGAAATGTCAGTATTTAGGGAATTTATTTAATTAAAAAGTGTTATCATTCGGTTGTCACAATCGGAACCCACACAAGAAAAATAGAGTAGCAACAGAAATTAAAAGTGTATTCTGTCTTCAGAGACTTGTAGTAGAATTCCATGACAAATATTTTTGTGGAACATTTTAATTCTCTAACTCTGCAATTGAAGTGACTTTTTGCACCGTTTCAAAAAGGGGTCACAAACGACCCAGTTGAAGAGTTAGAGAGTTAAAATGTTCCGCAAAAATATTTGCCATTAAATTCTACTATAAGTTTCGGAACACATCAAAGTTTAAAATTTAGGTTTAACGCTAGAAATAAGTCAAAACTTAAAATATGTTTAAGCATTAGTTTCATGTGTTTTAAGTTTTGGCGCCCAATAGAGCACCCATATGTGCAAAAGTGTTATTTTTTAAACGTCCCCACATATTTTCCGGTAGATTGGGCATAAAAAATAATATCCCCGCGAAAATTTATCCCCTCGGATTAAAACAGGCCAGTCACCCGCGGCTTTTAGCCCTAAAAATGGACTAAAATTTGTTCAAAGCTTCTATGCGCTAGAACTCTTAAAGTAAAGGTTTTAGAGAGAAATACTAAATAAGCATACCTACAGGCAATAATGTGGTTAGCATTTTTCTCATACGCACTTTTGTCGTAGCAATGACACTCATGGTGGGGTAAGTGGTTAAAGTCCAAGTAATTTAAGTAGTGAAACACAAATTCCGACTTTAACGACTTAAATCACCATGTCGCGTTATTGATACATCAATAGTGTGTACGAGAAAAATGCTAACCACTTCATTGCCTGTTGATATGATCATTTAGTATTTTTCTGTAAAACTTTTACTTTAAGAGTTATAGCGCAGAGACGCTTTGAACTAATTTCAGTTAATTTTTTGGGCTAAAAGCCGCAGGTGACTGGCCTGTGTTTTAATCCAAAAGGACCAATTTTTACAGGGATATTATTTTTTACACCTAATCTACTGGAAAGTGCGTGGTCAGGTGAAAAATGGTAATTTTGCACATTGCAGATATTTCTAGAAATTCGGCCAATGGACAAAAATAAAAAAATAAATGTTTGCCTCAAATTGCGATTAAAGAAGGATTTTTTTAAAGATAAGAAAGTAACTCAAACAAGTGTGAAAAAAATATTTGGTGTAATTGATTTTGCCGCCAAGAGAGGGCTCTAAACTCAGAGAATTTTATGCAAAAATGACTTAACAGAAAAATGGGTTTTAACTGTTTCACTAAAAGAATTCTAAAAATACATTATTTTTAAAATTTGTTCGAGGATTTGTTTCTTAATTACTTCAATATATTTGTAGTTAAATTAAAATATGGATTTTAGTATATCTTTACAAAACAATTATTTTTTATTGCTCCGAAAAACTCATTTTTTTTTTGTTGAAAATCCAAAAATTACTCAAAAAGTTTGATGGAGTATAAAAAAAATTATATAAAATTAGATATTAATTACCACAAATTTTCAATTTTTCATTTTTTTACCACAAATTAAAAAAAAAATTGATTTTATGAAATACTTAAATTCATGATTTTCACACAAATTTCACGCATTTAAGAGTGTTTAGTATTCAAACCATGTGAACCTTCCATTTTAGGTATAGGATGTGTTGAGCATACTTTTGTAAAACACTACGGGAAACATTTTTGTGGAACATTTTAACCCTCTAACTCTTCAATAAAAAGGAATTTTTTGGGCCTTTTTTAAAAAGGGACAAAAAAGACCGGTAAGTTGAAGAGTTAGAGGGTTAAAATGTTCCACAAAAATGTTCCTCGTAGTGTTTTACATAAGTTCGCTGAATACATCCTATACCTAAAATGGAAGATTCCCATGGTTTTTCCTAAAATCCAAGTTTGTGGGACATTTGCGCGCCCTTAAACACATTTTAAGTTTTTACTTATTACTGGCACTTAAATTAAATTTTAAATGACGATGTCTTCAGAGACTTATAGTAGAATTTCATGACAAACATTTTTGCGGAACATTTTAACCCTCTAACTCTTCAACTTATGGGTCGTTTTTGTCCCTTTTTAAAAAGGGAGCCAAAAAAGTCCCGTTAATTGAAGAGATAGAAGGTTAAAATGTTCCACAAAAATATTCCTCGTAGTGTTTTACATACGTTTGCTGAAGATATCGTATGCCTAAAATGAAAGATTCACATGGTATCCTATATTAATCCTTTTTAATTTTTTTTTAGAAATCATTTTAAGCCTTTAAAATCAGGGTTGGTTACCGTTTCATTTTTAAAATAACGGTAATTATCTACCATGGCGATACTAAAATTAATTTGAGTATTTTGTATCCTGGATATCAGTTAGGGCAATTGTCTTCATATTTTGGCGTTTTTATTTTCTTGGTTTGCCGGTTCAATTTCTTATTATTCCCAAATTACCGTTATAAATTGCTGTTTTGGCATTTTAGCGGTATTATAACGGTAATATGCATATATTATGGAATTGAACCAATAAAACATCGAAATAAAAACGGGTAAATATAAAGACAATTACTCTTAATGGTATCAGTGTTTTAAAACGTTCATATGGGGGTTGGATTCGGCGTGGTTGACAATTACCGTTATATTAAAACTGAAACGGTAACCAACCTTGTTTAAAACCCATTTTTTGTGAAAAGCATTTTTTTTTTTATTAATGAATCGATTTTACCCAAATTCAGCACAAATATGGCTTGACCTTATATCACGTTCTAAATTTCATGGCAATCCGATAATTTTTGCAGGTTTTATATAGATTTTAAGATAAAGGATGTTTGGCAGGACTAAGAGTCAAACAAACGGTTCCAGTTTTATGTGTATCTCAACATATACGTTTTGTAATTTTACGTCCATTTATGTAGCTAATATAATATTTTAAAATTTCAGGACCTATGGGAGGTGGGCGTATCCTTGGCCCGATATTTCCAAAAATTAAAATTTTTCTTAACTAAGGGGTTATATGTCAGTGTACCAAATTTCAAAACTCTGTCTCTACTACTTATATTTTTGTCCAATCGTTATATCGGATCAAAGCAAAGAAAAAAAAATTTAGCCGTACACTATAAAAATAATAAAAAAATTTTTGGAATTGCTTTGCAAAAATACTTTATATTTAAAGGTGTACCGCGCACTTTTTTTTTGTTTGTAAGTTGGTACGGTCTACTGTGCAGACTTCACTTGTTTGTTAATCGGTATTACACTGTATTATTCACATTGCTGTCAATATATTTTAAAAACAATATAATAATGTTTATTACACCTGCTGATAACAAAGATGATATGTAAATTTAAACATTTTATTTTCATTTTATTTACTATAGATGGAGGAAAAGAAGTAAGTAGATGATGTAGAGAGTTCATATGTTTTTGACAGTTAAGTCTTTATATGAATTCAGGGAACTTATTGTATGTTTAAGCAGAAAAAAATTTCTCAATTAAAATTAATTAAAATTTTATAATACAAATTTATTTCAAAGCATTCAGTGATTCAATAAAATTTAAAATTTATAAAAAAAAATTAAGTATTTTTTGCAATAGTCTCTAGTTGGCATATACTTAAATATTGGTTTTAGCCTAAATAGAAAAAAAAAAAAAATAACAAATTGTCAAATGTACAAAATGTCAGTTATTTGTTAAATGTCAATATCAATTAAAATATATTTACATTTTGGTAAACGACTAATCAACATTGAAACAAATAAGTACAAAATAAAACTGAGTCCATTTCACATTTTAACCCGTTAACGGCTGTGTCAAGTTTTGTATAATTTCAAACAAACTTGACACAGAATTTAAAGTATTTATATCAATTTGCTACACTAATAGAAAAAAGTGTGTAAAAAAATTTAGTCAAAACTACTAAAAATTAGTTAAAAATTATGCAGCGGAAAAAACTGCTAAATTAGCAGATTATTTTCGCTATATATTAGTAAGATACGAACAGCAAAAATAAAACTGTTAAATATAAATGGTCTAATTCATAAACTTTTACAACAGTCTTATTGCAGGATTTTAAGCTAATTTGTGAAAAACAGTATTCATATTTGCTTAATAACGAAAAAAATAATGCAGGTTTATAGTCGATACTCATTAACTTTAAATCTTTTATAAAGTTTGGAGTGAGGAAGCCACCATTTAATTGTTAATTATTTCATTTTCAGGCATGAAATGATTTATTAAAGCCATCCCATCCCTAGAATGTGTGGCTTCCAACTACTTGCATCCATCAAACTGAAAAAAGCTACAACAATTGCATAGCCAATGACCTTTTTCGAAAAAATTTCCAAAATAATGTAAAAATAAAATTAAAAAGAAAAACAAAACAATAGTGATGTACAGACTGTCAAAACATTATTCGAAATTCGATTACTTTTGTATGCTTCGAATAATATGTTCTAAAAAATTACTTTTTTACACACATTTCCATTGATTTGCTTTATAAATAAAATAACAAATATTTTTAAAGGCTTTTAAATTTATCTTAGCACATCACTAGTTCTCTAATTTGAGAAAATTCATTTTCACTTCCGATTACCGAGTCAATCGTTTACTAAATTTGTACATTACTTGCGACTTATTTGAGAGAAGAGAGAAAATAAACAATAGTGTTGCCAGAATCAAATCGAAAAATTATATTTATAGTTAAAATACGATTATGAATCAAGATTTCTAATAACTCTTTATTAAGCGAAATATGTACTTTAACTATAGTAAGCTTCAAATACCAAATTATTTTTTTTTATGAATTAGCACAAAAGAATTTAAGTTATATTTGAGTTAAATTTTTGTTAATAGAAAATAACAAATTAACCTGCTAAAATCAACAAAAATTTTTGCTAAATAATTAGTAGCCTAAAAAATTACGAAAAAATTTAAAATTTCGGAAGTTTTTTTTAAATTTTTTTTAATGTAAATAAAAATTGAGAATTTTTAAAAGACCAGTTTACAATTTTTTTAGCAAATATTTCTGTTAATTTAACAGAATAGACTGCTATTTGCATTCAACTAACTTTAACTTAAAAAAAATAACAAAAATTTTGTAGGTATAACATTTAGCAAAACTTTCTGCAGATTTTACAGTAAAATTTGTCATTTTCAATCAACTAATAGTTAACTTAAATATAGAAAAAATTCTGTAAATTTAACGGTTTTATTTTGCTGTTCTTATTTTACTAGTACTTAGCGACAAAATCCGCTAATTATACAAACTAATGCTACCTTAAAATTTTAATGAAAGTGAGAAAAAATTTTTATGAAATTTTCATTATCACCCAAACGTGAAATTCCCGTATAATTTTCAAAACTCACTACTTTTCACATATTTGTAAACACTTTTAGAGTGGAACCTCGATTACTTTCTACAAATGTATAAAAAAGTTAAATTTATAAAAAAAAATCAGTTGTTTGTCATTTTTCTAAGGATACTTTGTGAAATTTTATTAATTTTTTTTTTAGTTATTTTGGCATCACATTTCTGAATCCCAATGGATTTGGGCTACGCATGGAAAGCGCTTTGGGTGATTTTCATTTAGCGCAATGACATGATGCTTTAATATAGATAATCCCTTTAGAAATGGAAAAAAAACTTTATTTTTTATGATATCATTGTATTTGTTCTCAAATTGAGCAATTAAAAGTTAATTATTTAACTTGTACCCAAATCAAATTAAAATCAAATAAAAGATTTCATTTCCCTTATTCACTTAAAGGAAGAAAGAACAAAACAAAAACAAACTTATAACAAATAAAAAAAAAACTTTTAAAAACGCAATTATTCAAATGAAACCCAAAAGAGTGTAAAAAGAAAACAAATTAAGTAAATTAGTTCTTTAAAGAATTTTAAATAATTTTTCTTAGCAACATTAAAGCTGCACAAAAGAAGGAAAATAACCCAACAAAGAAATAAAATTTCTAGAAAAAAATACAACATTAAAGTGATCACTGTTATTGTCAATGACAAAATTTCGGCTAAATTACAAAAGAATATAAAAAATATAATAATAGGGAAACAAATTGCTATGGTTTAGTTATTTTTAAATAGAAGGAAGCCTTAGCGCACAAAACATATATTATGTATTTTATTTCTTTTTTCACGATTTCAATAAACATTTTGAAATATTAAGAGCAAAAAGGTTAAGAGGAAAAATGTTTAACTAAAAAAAATCCCTTGCATTGTATGAAAACGATTTTTGTTTTATCTACCACTCTAATTCTAACAACAAATACCACAAAATACAAAAAATTGTACTTTAATGATTGCAAAGTAGTTAAGTGGCCACATTTTTGTGTGCTGGAAGAAACTCAAATAAAATTCTGTTTATTTGGCAGTGCTGAACTTTTACACTCTACAACACTCTTCGTCCCATGGACAAAAATAAAAAAAAAATGTTTATCTCAAATTATGATTCAAGAAGGATTTTTTTGAACAAAAGAAAGTATGTTTTGCCTCCAAGAGAGGGCACTAAACTCAGAGAATTTTATGAAAAAATGACTTAACAGAAAAATGTGTTTTAATTGTTTCATGAAAATAATTCTCAAAAATACATTTTTTTAAAAACTTGTTTGAAGATTTTTTTTTAATTACTTCAATATATTTGTAGTTAAATTAAAATATGGATTTTAGTATATGTTTACAAAACAATTATTTTTTATTGCTCCGAAAAACACATTTTTTTTTTGCTGAAAATCCAGAAATTACTTAAGTTTGATGGAGTATAAAAAAAATTATATAAAATTAGATATTATTTTTTTCTTTTTGGTAAGTTTATACTTTTATATAATAGACCATTAAAAAATTAATTACTATATTTTACCACAAATTAAAAAAAAATGTATTTTTTGAAATGCCTAAATTCATGATTTTTACACAAATTTCACGCATTTAAGAGTGTTTAGTATTCAAACCATGTGAACCTTACATTTTAGGTATAGGATGTGTTGAGCGGACTTTTGTAAAACAATACGAGAAACATTTTTGTGGAACATTCTAACCCTTCAATGAAAAGGAATTTTTTGGGCCCTTTTTAAAAAGGGACAAAAAACACCCCTAACTTGAAGAGTTAGAGGGTTAAAATGTTCCACAAAAATGTTCCTCGTAGTATTTTACATAAGTTCGCTGAACACATCCTATACCTAAAATGGAAGATTCCCATGGTTTCTCCCTAAAATCCTGGTTTGTGGGACAATTGAGCGCCAATTCTGAATAAGTACGAAATTAACCCTTAAACACATTTTAAGTTTTTACTTATTACTGGCCGTTAAGTAAAATTTTTAATGCTGATGTCTTCAGAGACTTATAGTAGAATTTCATGACAAATAATTTTGCGGAACATTTTAACCCTCTAACTCTTTAACTTACGGGTCGTTTTTGTCCCTTTTTAAAAATGGGCCAAAAAAGTCCCTTTCATTGAAGAGATAGAAGGTTGAAATGTTGCACAAAAATATTCCTCGTAGTGTTTTACATAAGTTCGCTGAACATACCGTATGCTTAAAATGGAGAATTCACATGGTTTCCTATATTAATCTTATTTAATTTTTTTTTTTTTATAAAAATTATTTTAAGCGTTTAAACCCATTTTTTGTGAAAGGCATTTATTTTATTAATGAATCGCACAATATGGCTTCACCTTATATCAATTCACGTGCTAAATTTCATCGTAATCGAATAATTTTTGCAGGTTTTATAAAGATTTTAAAATAGACAAAATTATATTGAATATGTTACAGAAAAATAAAAATTTTAACACAAAAATAAGAATTTAAACAAAATATGATCTCAATTATTACATTTTTTCTAAAGTTTATTTACAGAAAGAAGAAGAAGAAGAAGAAGCAATCATTTTTATTGAAAATTTTTAACAGGCACAAGGAAATCACCAGACTGCCGAAGTTTCGTCTCACCTCCAAAGAGTGGTCAGTGAAAAGTTTATGTGTCAAAGTATTTTTTTATTGTTAAATTTTCTCTATTTGAAAAACCGGGAATCGAACCGGCAACCCTCTTCGCAAGCTATGACTCGTAGCATCACCCCTAAATGAGAAACACCATGGTAGGCACAGCGATCAATCACAGCCTACACTAATAGAAAAAAGTCCGGAAAAAGTTTAGTTAAAACTACAAAAAATTAGTTAAAAATGATGCTGCAGAAAAAAACTGCTAAATTAGCAGATTATTTTTGCTATATATTAGTAATATACGAACAGCAAAAATAAAACTGTTAAATATACAGAATTTTAGTTATATTTGAACTAAATTTTTGTAAATGGAGAATAGCAAATTAACCTGCTAAAATCAGCAAAAAATTTTGTTAAATAATTAGTAGCCTAAAAAATCACCAAAAAATTCAAAATCTTCGAAGTTTTTTTTTCGATTTTTTTTGTAAATCCAAATAAAAATCGAGCCTTTTGAAAACAGCAGTTTACAATTTTTTAGCAAATATTTCTGCTGATTTTAGCAGAATAGACTGCTATTTGCATTCAACTACATTTAACTTAAAAATAGCAAAAATGTTGTAGATTTAACAGTTTATTTTTGCTATTTTTAGTCTACAAATATTTAGGACAATTTTCTGCAGATTTTACAGTGCAATTTGTTATTTTTAATTAACTAAAAGTTAAATGAAGTATAACTAAAATTCTGTAAATTTAACAGTTTTAATTTTGCTGTTCTCATTTTACTAGTATTTAGTATAAAAAATACAACAAATGTATGTATGTATATTAGACTGTCCCTTAAAATAGCGATTTGTCGATTTTCGTTCATTACACCCCCAGTTTTATTGGGAATGGTCCCAAATCGAAGAAATCGATTTTTTTTGGAAAACGTTAACCCGTGCTGAAAGTTGGACGAAAATGGCCCTTTTGGAAGAAAAGTGTATTATTATTAAAAATTCCCAAAATTCGAAATTTCGAAAAAAATTATTTTTTATTGCAATTATTCATTTAATATAGTCGAAATGATTCATACATGGGATTTTGACTTCATCGGATATCATTAACCCACTTTAGCCTGGAATCAAAAATAACCCACGAATTTGATAAAAATGCAAAAATGTATTTTTTTTTTTAATTAATTTTAAAGATTTTTTAAAATGCTTAATTTGGAGATGTCGATTGCTATTTGCACCACATAATAGTTGATATTAAAGAAAAAAAAAATAAATTGGAAAAATGATAATTCGAGTTTGTGTTGGGAGCGACTGCTTTTCAGGGCATTTTACAAAAATTGTTCATTTTGTCAAAAATGTTAATGTTTTCATCAAATTTTACACGGTTTTCGGAAAAACAGCACTCAAATTAGGTTAGATTATAATTATCTTTTCATTTCTTTAAAAAAAATTTAACCCTTAGTGGCCTGGGGTCAGAAAAGACCCGTGGAAATTAATATTAATTATAACTACGAGATTGTAAAGCCACTAAATTTATAAAAAAAAAATCTCAACTGGATAAAAATAATTATTTTGTGTAACGTGATCCATATGGGGTTAATTTTTATACTTTTGGCCAAAAACGTCCCACTAGGAAATTTACAGAATAACACCTTTCGCGTATCCCAATTTAATAAAAAGCTGATAAACGTTATTCTGTAAATTTCCTAGTGGGTCTTTTTTTTGTTGAAAAGTGATAACATTAACCCTATATGGATCAAGTTACTCAAAATAATTATTTTTATCAAGTGGAAATTTTTTTTTTATTCATTCAAAATGATATTTTTCAGAAAATTAGGAAAGGTGTTATTCTGTAAATTTCCTAGTGGGGCGTTTTTGGCCAAAAGTATAAAAATTAACCCCATATAGATCACGTTACACAAAATAATTATTTTTATCCAGTTGAGATTTTTTTTTTTATAAATTTAGAAGCTTAACAATCTCGTAGTCATAATTAATATTAAGTTCCATGGGTCTTTTCTGACCCCAGGCCTCTAAGGGTTAAATTTTTTTAAAGAAATGAAAAAATAGTTATAATCTAACCAAATTTGAGTGCTGTTTTTCCGAAAACCGTGTAAAATTTGATGAAAACATTGAAATTTTTGACAAAATGAGCAATTTTTGCAAAATATCCTGAAAAGCAGTCGCTCCATACACAAACTCGAATTATAATTTTTCCAATTTATTTTTTTTCTTTAATATCAACTATTATGTGGTGCAAAAAGTAATCGAGATCTCCAAATTAGACATTTTGAAAAATCTTTAAAATTAATTTAAAAAAAACACGTTTTTGCGTTTTTATGAAATTTGTGGGTCATTTTGGAGTCCAGGCTAAAGTGGGTTAATGATATCCGATGAAGTCAAAATCCCATGTATGAATCATTTTGACTATCTTAAATGAATAAATGGAATAAAAAATAATTGTTTTCGAAATTTCGAATTTTGGGAATTTTTAATAGTAATACACTTTTTTTCCAAAAGGGGCAATTTTCGTCCAACTTTCGGCACGGGTTAACGTTTTCCAAAAAAAAAAAAATAATAATCGATTTCTTCCATTTGGGACCATTTCTAATAAAACTGGGGGGTGTAATGACAAATCTATTTTTAAGGGACACTCTAATGTTTATATATATAAAATTTTTATCGATTAATGGATTAATTTTTAAATTTTATTCGATTAATAATTATTTGCACGATTAATCAATTCACATAAAAAGTTGATTTATTTAATACTCTGATAAGAATGCTTTCAGCATATTGCTTCTAAAACCACACATTCCACTGTGCACAATGAAATGCAATATTCGAATATTTTACTTACAAAATTCTTCCCCAATTTACAATATACGTTCTATTTCGTTTTATTGTGATGATGCGTATGAATTTCCTATATTCTTCACGGTGGTTGTTAGCGATAATAGTATGAAAATTTTTCAATTGAAATTCGGTACGCAATAATGCTTAAGGACTTTTGTGCTTGTTTGGTTGTTGTCAATGAAACGGAAATTGGTAGGTTTATAAAAAAGAAGGCTCAAACAAATACCAAAGGAAGGATACAAAAAAAATAGAGAAAAACTTACAATAATGTATAATCAAAAAAAAAAAAAAAATTGAAAAAGAATACCCTTTAGAGAACCCAAACAAATTCCTTCTATTATTTTAATTTAATATGCTTTAATATAAAGTAAAAAGTAAGACAAAAATTCAATTCGCTTAAGCCTTTCATGTAGATTTATCATCAAAGAGTGACTGACAATGACTGAATTAAAGAAGCTAGAAGATATGACCCTAACTTATTTTGTAATGTAATTTTTTGTGTATATTTTTGCCATGACACAGTGTGTATGACCTACAATCCTATAAGCTGATTGGAAGTTTTTTTTTCTGGTCAGTAATTTTTTACATACACTAGAGACATCTTAAAATATTACAGGACACAAAAGCCTTTTCAAAAACTCGTATATACATAAATATGTAAAGTAAAACCAATGACATTTGACTCATTCTTAGAGTGATGATTTTAACATTAACAATGTAAGAGTATGTTTTAAGTTGTGTGTTTAGAGTGTTCATTATTTGAAAGGCTAAATTTGTAATTTGTATATTTAAGAAGACACTTACTTGTTTTAACTTCTAAAGAAGTTTTCAGTGTGGCTCACTAGGATTTTAATAAAATTTTGATATTAGTTAGAGGGGAGAGATAAAATAAGCATAAATTTTAAGCCATGTTTTTTATGTCTAAAAAAAATTAAAAAAGTGGTGAATTTTTAGAAAATCTCCTCTAGAAATAAATTTCGTCTATTTTTTCATACACACAAAAAACATATTTCGTTTATTCCACCTATGAAAAATGTTGTTGAATAGCAAAGTCAATTACTTCTGTAGTTGATTCAATGTAAAAGTTTTAATATTGATCACTCAATAAAGAATTAAAAAAGTTTTAATTAGGGGGATTTAAGAAATATATTTTTTCCATGTACACAGACAATATATCATGACAAAAATAATTCTTAAAATTCAATTTCCCTTTTAACAACATTTTTAACTGAATCAATTAAATATTTTGTTAATATGACAAATTTCCAAGTTTTTTTTCAATTAAACTTGTTTGTTGAAACTTAACTTTAACCCAAATTTCATTAATTTTTAAAAAGTGAATTAAAGAATTAATTCATTCTTTAAAACATTTGGAACAGGATAAAATAAGTTTATGCTGATGTTTGTAATAGCAAAAATTATTGGATTTAGACCCACCTTTTAATATACTGATCGACTCAGATTCACTTTTTGTTTCGATTTAACGATATCCATCCATGTATTCTTGTGGGCACTCTACAGGTTGCTAATATTATGATACTTTGATCAGTGAAACTTTTTCATTGGGAGTTCGAAATTTTACACAAATAATATGAAAATTTCCATACAATTTTATGAAAAACTACATTGATGTAATGAAAAGTTTCAATGGACGAATTCCAGCGAATCTTCATTGAATTGATATAAAAATTCATTAATGGTATGCATATATGCCCTCAGTATAGTAAATAGAATTTTTTAAACCAAATTCACTTGGAATTAAAAAAAAATTGATTGGTATGACTGGAGGAATTCCAGCGAATCTTCATTGAATTAATGTAAAAATTCTTTAATAGCATGCATTAGTCTTTTAGTTTTTTAACTAGATTTTTTGTTAGACCAAAATTAATGATGTGATTAAATATTTAATTAAAAATTACTTTGTAATCATACAAAATTGCAATTTAAGTTTTGCTGGCAACAACTTTTTAATTTTCTCTGTGTACTTGTGTATAAAATTGAAAGATTTCTTGTTGTTTTATATGTATATTACTCGTATTTCTGTTTTAAATAGTCATATATGCGTATATGAGCATTTGTCTAATTTTATGTGACATTTGTGCTGACACTCAAGTGATTGTATTTTACGACTCATGGCACGCATATATTGATTATAATATTTCCCAAATGTACGTACGACACTGTTATATGATGAGTACTAAAACAGACAAACAGATAGAAACAATGAGTGATAATAAATAGAAAATATACAGAAGATGTCTTAATTATTATGGCCCAAAATGTGTGATATTGGAGTTAATAAATATATTAACAATTGAACGATAAAAATTGTTTAAAATTGATTTCCATATTTAATTGGCATTAAAAGTTTATTAAATTATTTCACAAGATATATAAAATATTTACATTCAACTGGCCAAACCCTTTCGTAGAGAATGTGTCCTTTTAGGTTTAGCTTTTGTATGTGTGAAATTAATTTAAACACTTTGACCATGATGTACGTAATTAAAGTGACATTTTAACAAGTCTTTCGCTATGAATCATTTAAATTTAAATAGAGAGAGAGAAAGATGTGATGGTGTCTATTAAATAGCTATTTATATTGAGTTTGACATTTTAAGTTTAAATTAATGTAAAATTGTCATTTGCAAAGGGAATATTAAATCAATAACATTTAATAAAGAATTTTGACCGATAAATGCTAAGAAATTCTCTTAACACTGGGGCTAAAGGCCAAATTACTTAAATGTAAATGTAACGAGACAATTTAGAAGATTCAATCTAAGATAATGAGTAAAAAAGAAATAAACTGTCAGCTATACTGTCTTAATTTATTAGATTTTCTATAAAGAGATGCGTCACGTTACGTCTACCTTCACGTAATTTGGGCTTAAGACCATCTATTTCAATGGAACTAAGGAATATGTTGTTAACTATTGAGCAGAGCTTTGAAGGATTAACTCTTTTTTGAATGAATTCACTACCAATCGAATTCAATTTTCTTTAGAATTGAATGAATTCCTTTTCTTAAGTAATTCACTGAATTCGTTCAACTGAACGCGTTCATCAAACAATAAATTCAAAGAATTAATTCCATTGCAATAGTTCTCTTTATTAAATCAAATTAATTAATTCCCTGGTGAACGCATTCAATTTTATAAATCGAACTGAAAAAAAAGTGAATTAATTCCTTACTGCATTAATTCACCACTGAATTCATTCAATTTCATTTTCATTCAGTGAATTAAAAAAAAATAAAATTACATTCAGTGAATTAAAAAAAATTAAATTACATTCAGTGAATTAAAAAAAAATTAAATTACGTTCAGTGAATTAAAAAAGAAAAAAAAATACGTTCACTGAATTGAAAAAAAAATTACGTATGCTGAATTAAAAGCCTGTTTTCTGCCGTTCTGTAGAAGAAAACATTGTATTGTAAAAACGTAAAAATGAAATACCTCATTTTACATTTTACTGGGAAGCATAAGTACGAAAAATTAACAGTTATATTTTTCCCAAATTCATCTATATCTGTAAAGTTTTTATTTTTAATAGTAAAAAGCTTTATTTTTTAATCATGTAGGTTGATAAAGTGCATCGGGGTTCTCTAACACTTAATAAATACATATATACGTAATTTCTTTATTTTCATAGCAAACGCTGTAAAATTGCTTAGTTACAAATTTTATTTGTAAATAAATGTTTTCTTCTACTGAACGGCAGAAAACAGGCATTGAGTTCAATGAACGTATTTTTTTTTTTAATTCACTGAACGTAATTTTATTTTTTTTAATTCACTGAATGTAATTTTATTTTTTTTAATTCACTGAACGTAATTTTATTTTTTTTAATTCACTGAATTAAAATGAAATTGAATGAATTCAGTGGTGAATTAATTCAGTAAGGAATTAATTCACTTTTTTGCCGTTCGATTTATAATATTGAACGCGTTCACCAGTGAATTAATTCATTTGATTTAATAAGAAGAACTATAGAAATTGAATTAATTCGTAACACAATAAATCGAACGAAAACAAATATGAATTAATTCCATTCAATATATTGTGCTTTGTGAATTAATTCATCGAATTTTTAATTCAGAATTGAAAAATTGAATTAAGGAATTAATTCTTCAAAGCTCTGCTATTGGGCCAGTTAGTATAATATGTACGCAGAGCTTGGAAAGACTTAATTCAATTCACGAAAAATTTAATTCAGATTTTAAATATATTCATATATCATTCCGTTAAACTTTTCGTAAAGAATTCATTCATATACTTCATTTCCAACGCCTTAATACACTAATAAAAAAAGTCTGTAAAAAATTTTGTTAAAAATTAGTTAAATATGATGCCGCAGAAAAAAACTGCTAAATTAGCAGATTATTTTTGATATATATTAGTAAGATAGGAACAGCAAAAACAACACTGTTAAACATACAGAATTTTAGTTATATTTAGGTCAAATTTTTGTTAATAGAAAATAACAAATTAACTTGTTAAATCAACAAAAAATTTTCTAGCTAATTAGTAGCCTAAAAAATGAAAAAAAAAATTTTCATTTTCGAATTTTTTTTCGATTTTTTTTTAATTCAAATAAAACTCGAGCCATATGAAAACATCAGTTAACAATTTGTCTAGCAAATATTTCTGCTAATTTAACAGGATAGATCGCCACTTGCATTCAACTAAATTTATCTTAAAAATAACAAAAATTTTGTAGATAATTATATCTATGTTTTTCCTATTTTTAGTCTACTAATATTTAACAAAATTTTCTGCAGATTTTACGGTACAATTTGTCATTTTCAATTAACTGAAGGTTAACTTAAATATAACTAAAATTCTGTAAATTTAACAGTTTTACTTTTTCCGTTCTCATTTTACCAGTATTTAGCAATAAAAATCTGCTAATTTAACAGTTGTTTCTGCAGCATCATTTTTAACAAATCTTTAGTAGTTTTTTCTGCTATTTTTACAGATTTATTTCCATCAGTGTACACCAGCATACGAAAAATCAGAACATAAGTCGTTACCTATATGCTTACCAGTAGTGAACAAATTAATGAGTCTAAAAATAGATTTAAAAAAAATATAAGTTTTTTCAAAAAATATTTTTTTTTATCAAAATGTGGTTTCTAATTTTTATTTAAAAAATAAAAATTGATTTTATATTTTTATATATATTTATATTTTTTTTTTAATTTTTTAAAGCTAAATTTAACGGTGAAAACTATTTGAAAAATTTGTTTTATTAATTTTTTTTATTTCTAAAAGCGATGATATCCCAAAAAGGAATTTATAAAACGAACTCTAATAAATCAACATTCAAACTTTTCTTTTTTATTTCAATGTAGAAATATCATAACATATGGAAAAACTCACACAACCTTAATTCACAAAAAAATATATATATAAGGAAAAGGATATAAAAATCTCAAAAACTTTCAAGGTTATCAAAGGCCAACAGAATAAAAGTACATCCACTATTTCTTAAAAATACAAAAAATGCAAAGGTTGTAGAAGTTTTTTTAATATTTAATACAGTAAAGCTATTGCCAATAGTATACATACTGATAATAATACTTGTATTAAAGTTTAAATTTAATTTAATTTTAAATAAAATTTTTTTCTAATTTTATGGCTTCAAATTTTATTGCCAATCATAGATATCTTATTTCTAAAAACCAATTTGTTTTTTATTAAATATTAACGTTTACATATTAATTGCCTTGATGTCATATTAATAATACATTATTATTCATACGCCCAGAATTTAATTATTTTACAGAGAAAACTTTTTCTGTTCCAAGAGTACTAATAATATTGCAACGCACTTATGCACATTAGGGTAATTCAAAAGAAGAAAAAAAGAAGAAAAAAAAAATAAAATGTGAGATATTGACTGGGCACACCTCCTATATATAGTGCCGCATCGGCACTAAAATTTTAAAAACGAATGACAAGGGAAAATATAAGATTTGCTTTTTAATTTTCTTTAAAATTTCAATATTTCAAATCGAATTTCAATTAAAATTATTAAAAATTTAAAATTTCTATTGTAACATTGTAACATTACAATTCCCCCCGGCAACCGATGTGTCACAAACCACTTAATCCAGAAATTCGAACCCAAATTTTCAAAATAATTAAGCTCTAGCTCACTTCTGTTTAGTTATTTTTTTTTTTTATTTATTGTTTTATTATTACTAATATTTCGCCGGCCTTTGGCTTGCATCATCACGAATCCTAAAATAATACATAAAAATTAAAATATAATTTTAATTATAAAAACTAAAAACAATTTAAGTGTTGTTGAGGCCTATATGCCCCCCGAAGAAAATATAATTATATTTTTATCAAAATGTCGTATTAGCAAAACATCTTGTATATCAGAGAACTGCAACTGCTGATTGCAAAACCATCATACGTAATCAACACCCGAATAAATATTCGTTTGCGTTCAAGCGCCCAATATACTCAAATACACATATTCGTTAATGATTTTAAATCAATCAAACCAATTGAATTTTATTGCATCGTTGATTTAATCATTTGTCATTTTCATACCATTCATTTCATTCATATTCGTTCGGATCAACGATGATTATTTTGATGTAGAATAAAATCAGAAAAAACAAAAATGAAAACGTATGAGTTTATTCATGATTGCAACCAAATAAAAGAAAAATAATTTCATAACAATAAAGAGGGGGTTTACGGTATCAGCAACGACTATATTTTGTAGCAACACATTTAATAAATGGTACACTATTCCCATTATAAAACAATAGGATTTTATTTTTTAATTTATAAAACAACTAATACTTTGATTTATTCATGTGGGTTCAAACTAGAGATGAGCGATCCGGTGATTTTTGAATAACGCTGCTACCAGTGATCGTGATTTTCAAATCACCGTTCTTTTAAACAGTGACCGTGATCACGAGTTTGTATAGAGATGGGCGATATGGCGCTTTTTCAGTAACATTGTTCTCAGTGAATGTGATTTGCAAATCGTTGTTCTTTTGAACTGTGATCGTGATCACGGTTTTTCTATGGAAAAGACTGTGATTTTCTGATAAATAAACGAAATAATATTTATGGCGAGTTTTTAAGATGTCAGTTAAACTTTGTTTAGTTAAACCGAAAACGAATTTTGTCAGCCATTTCAAAGTTTATTAACAAAAATTTCCCGGAAAATCTTTTTCTCGAGTATAATTTATTTCTTTATTGAAATAAAACAAAATAAACCACATTTTAAAAGCAGTATTCCAGTTACAAACTGCGTTAAACTAAGTTTAAAGATAATGCACTTCCTAAAAACTGGGTCTTAAAAGAAGAATAGTTGCGACTGGTAACAGAGACATGATAGAAGGAGACATTTTAGTCAGAAGAGTGTGAAAGCAAGTCATTGTTATTAAAAAAACAACATGTATTACTGTGCACAATGAAGTTTGCAAGAAAGAATAGTACAAAAATATTAAAAGAACGACATTCCGAGTAACTGCGACTTGAAATATTTGATCACTGCCGTTACCAGTGATTTATCAATAACTGTGATTAAATCACCGGTATGAAAATATCGCTCATCTCTAGTTCAAATGTTCCATCCGTGTGATTTTATTCAACAGTGAGTTTTTTTGAGCGATTAAATGTGAATAAAAGATGTTCGACAGACGACTCAAACTGCTCCGAACTACGCGTTCAGCTACATGATAGTGATTTTATTCAACATTGAGTATTGTTGATTGATTAAATGTGAATAAGAATTTTAGTGTATGATTAAATCAAGAAAAAAGTTGATTTTGCGGTTCTCTGTTGTAAATCAAGTATACCAGTTTTCAGCAACTTTTTTTGCAAAAAAAATTGTTTTCAGAAAAAGTTTTAGTTATATTTTTTTAGCACTAAACTAATTTTGTACTAATTAATTTTACTGCAAAAATTCTGCTCATAAACAGATTTATAGTGCGGACAACAACCAGCCAGCAAAGCAAAGATGTAGATGTCGCAGATTGTCTAAATGTAGTGCAGACAACGATAATGATACTAAAAACACAACTCTTCTAAGAGATACTGAAAGTACAACCGTGAAATATTTGTATCTGTGTTTCATACATAAAACAAAAGGACCCCACAAGAATACATAAAAATATAACACAACAAGATAAAATATGATTTAAATTATAGAGAAAATAAAATATTTAAATTTAGTGAAGATAAAGATAAAATATGAAATACATGGACAGACAATTTTTTCAGTAGTTTGGGTAATTTTTGTGTGTTCCCTTTCGCTTCTTTAAAAAAAAAGCTTTTTATAATATAAAAGCCTTTCTATGCAATGATTGCTTTCAAAAGGAGTTGATTTATGGCTGGTTTTACCAAATCGGACAGTTCATATACAAAAGTAAAAAATTTTCGTGCCGTTGAATTTTTGTAGGTACCTTATGTAATGTCTCGGTTTGTGTATATCGAGCTATCATTTTCTTATTGCGGATAACTGAAGAGTTAGGGTGATGCCCACGAAACAATTTTGTTGTCTATATTTAAAATGATCAACCTTTTTGAAATAACAAATAAAATCTAATATGGCAATATCATATTAGAATTTGAACTTGAGATAGAATAATATTCAAACTAAATATATGAAAATATAGAAAGTCCAAAAAAAAAACTATTTTTTAATGCATTAAATAATTGTTGATAAAAGTCATAGTTTATTTAGTTTTTTTTTATTATTTTTGTGTATTTCACAAAGTTTCCTTAATAATGTTCGAAATAATCACAAAAACACATTTTTGGACTTAAATTTCAGCAAATAAATTAATTAAAGTTTAATTTTTATACAAATTTTTTGAGTTTCTTTCAGTCTACCAATATTCAGCAAAAAGTTTTATTGATTTTAGCAACGAGTTTTTTCATTTTCACTCGACTAATTGTTAGCAAAACTTATGTTGAGATCACTGTTTTTTTTTTTTTTTTTTTTTTTTTAGTAAAAATCAGCTCAGCTATTAATGAATATTTAATATTAATGAATTTTAGCATAAAACCACTGAAGTTTCACCGGAACTCGCCCATTGTAACTTTTCATTCAATTAATGAAATTTATTCATAAAATGTTGTGAAAAATTTCATTTCCCATGTGAAAATCGAAAGATATATGAACACACACGATCATACATTGACTTGTATATGATCATACTTGGGCATACATAGTCATATACGTCCATGTCTAGTTCGATGTATGACCATACATGATCTCATATATTTCCATATATCTTCGGATCCGAAATTTGAGGGTATATGACCGTACATGTTCATATATGACCATATATGCTCATACATGATTCACATATGCTCATATATGATCATATATGGACACATACTTCCATATACCCTCAAATTTACCCATGTATGATCATATACAAGTCACTGAATGATCATCTGTGTTCATATATATTTCAATTTTCACATGGGTTATTAAAAGTTTCATACACTCACAGAAAAAGTTTCATTAAAACTAGATTCATAGAATATGTGAAGCTTTTTCATTAAATTGAATAAATTTTTCATTCACTTACTCGTTTAGCAATATTCTCTGTGCTTTTGCTGAAGTTATGAACGTTTTTGCAAGCACGCTCCTGACTAAAAATTTGCTGACCTAGCAACATTTTTTTCTGACTTTTTGAGTGTAACATTTTATTTGAATATTGAGTATTTTGAGAAAATTAGAAAAAACTCTTATTTTCTCCATGTAATTCGTTTTTCAAAATTCAGCGCCCGTCTTCCAGAAAGCCAATTTCCTAATTTTTTGGGAGATGTACTATAGTTTTTTAGATCCAAATAAATATACTTATATGTGGGGCGGAGTGCGGTCAATAACTCACAATTTTTTTCTCCATACAAGTATGGACTACCCTAATGCATATACTACGTCTACAATTTCATTTAATTTAGAAAAAAAAAATTGTAACGCCTCATAATTTAACGTTTACACAGAATGTGTAAAAATAAAGAGAATGAAAAGACAGACACCCACAAAGTTTAAAAACCATTCAGTATTACATATATACAGTTTTCTTATATATTGTTTTCTTAATAATACATGGGCTACGTACACCGAAAAATTCAATTTCACACCATTTCAAAATTTAACCCCTTAATAATTTTTATATTGATCAATATAGCACAATGAAATTCGGATTTAAATCAGTAAATCTAAAAACTGAAATTCAATTAGTTTTCATTAAATAAATAGAATAGAAATAAATCTGTAAAAATAGCAGAAAAAGTTACTAAAACTTAGTTAAAAATGATGCTGCAGAAAAACTGCTAAAATTAGCAGAATTTTTTACTGAATACTAGTAAAATGAGAAAAGCAAAATTAAAACTGTAAAATTTACAGAATTTTAGTTATATTCAGGCTAACTTTTAGTTAATTGAAAATAGCAAATTGTACTGTAAAATATGCAGAAAATTTTACTAAATATTTGTAGATTAAAAATAGCAAAAATAAACTGTTATATCTACAAAATTTTAGCTATTTTTAAGCTAAATTTAGTTAAATGCAAATAGTAGTCTATTCTGCTTAAATCAGCAGAAATATTTGCAAAAAAATTGTAAACTACTGTTTTCAAAAGGCTCGATTTTTATTTGCATTAAAAAAAAATCTAAAAAAAACTTCGAAAATTTTAAATTTTTTGGTGATTTTTTAGGCTACAAAATATTTAGCAAAATTTTTTGCTGGTTTTAGCAGGTTAATTTGCTATTCTTCATTTACAAAAATTTAGCTCAAATATTACTAAAATTCTGTATATTTAACAGTTTTATTTTTGCTGTTCCTATATTACTAATATATAGCAAAAATTATCTGCTAATTTTGCAGTTTTTTCTGCAGCATCATTTTTAACTAATTTGTAGTAGTTTTAACTAAATTTTTTACGGACTTTTTCTATTAGTGTAGTAATGAATATCATATTTGTAAGAATATACCATTGATTAAAATTCTACACTCATAAAAATAAATCTGTAAAAATAGCACAAAAAGCTACTAAACATTAGTTAGAAATTACCTTGCGGAAATTAGCAGAATTTTTGCTAAATTCTAGTAAAATTAGAACAGGAAACATAATTAGCAGTTTTTTAACAGAATTTTGGTTATATTTAAGCAAATTGCAAATGAAAAATTACACAATATAACCTGAAGAAAATTTTGCTGAATATTCGTGGACTAAAAATAGCAAAAACAGATTGTTATATCTATAAATTTTTTGTTATTTTTAAGTTAAGTTCAGTTGAATGCAAATAGCAGTCTATCCTGCTAAAGTTAACAAAAATATTTGCTAAAAAAACAGTAATATTCTGTACATTCAGCCGTGTTATTTTTGCTGTTCCTATCTTACTAATATTTTGCAAAAATAATCTTCAAATTTTAGCAGTTTTTTCCGCAAGGTAATTTTTAACTAAGTTTTTTAGATATTTTTTTTCTTTTAGTTATATAAAAAATGTTTGCCATAGTCTTATTTAAAACTTTAGAACTTATGGTGACTTTTTCGATTTTGCTAATTTAAATTTTACAATTTCTAAAAATTCCCTTGAAAATGGTGTAAATAAGTAAAGAAAACTTAAGCATACCTAGAATTTTTTTACATTAGATACGGTTTAATAATTCTCTTTTTATCTTACCATTTTTTATACTATTTAAATAAATGAAAATTTTAACAAAATGAAAAATATAATATTGTTAGTTAAGACGTTACTTTTCTTCTTTGCAATTTTTTTTTTATTTATCTAAATGAATTTTCATGTTCAAGTTTAACCTTGTCTTAACCCATGTACACTTTAATAATTTAAACAATGAAAGAAAAGCGCTTTAAGGAATAACATTTAACAGCTGCAGCAGAAAGTTTTCTTAAAACTGAGAAAAGTGGTTGTAAAATATTCATCATAAAAATATGTAATTTGCAAACAGACAATACGTAGTTTACAAACTAGCATTTAACTAACAATGTATATTTATATCATTCTTTGCAACATTGCCTGCATTGTTTTGTTGAATCAAAGGTCACTTGGAGGTCATTAAACAATTGTATAGTATTGCAACAGTTTCCAGTTTACGAGAAGATAATCCAAAAACAAAAGCGTTGTACATTTTTAAGAAAAATGCATAAACTCACTATAGACCTGGTAACTTATCGTAAAATAAGTAAAGTTTAGTATTAAACCTTTAGAGATTAATCAGAACTAGGTCGACAACGACAACGAGAGTTGCTTTTTCATATATTTTGTATGGGCAGCAAAATGTCGTCATGTCGTCCGGCGATTTGTTTTCGGAATAGACTCTATTCTATTTTTGTGGCGACACACACTTAAAATATTTGTCAAATTGTTGCCATATTTTTAACTAATTAAATTTGAACAGAGTTGTTAGAAATTCGTATTAGAGCTGCAAAAATTCGTACTTTGTTTACAAAAAATTTATTTTTTTGACAGAAGAAATATAATTGAAATTTAAAATACATAATTTACGGCAAAAAAGCAAAATTAAATACAATAAAATATAAAGCCACAAGAATTAGTGAAAGACCAATTGAATTGGTGAAGAATTGTGGTGAAACAAATACAACAATATTCTTGTTTTGCTTTCCTTTTTTTCTCAACGTCAACAAATATCGACGGTCGATTGTTGCTGAATTTAAATTAATCGTGACGACTTTTGCTGTCGTCGGTCGACAATCGACCCAGTTGTGATTAATCTCTTATGTCAGTATGAAGTAACCGTATATGTAATACATAGTGTGGGGCAAAATTATATAAAAACTTGTTTTGAACGTCTATAGATAAGAATATACCCCATATTATCCGTTACCCCGGAACCCCGATTTATCCGATATCGGAACGAAACACAGAACGCTTAGTTATTTGTTGTCGACACGACAGTTTCCGCTAGAAATCTAATATAATAATAATACGCCTTTTTTTAATCACTGGATTTATTTTATTTTGTTATAAAATCCACATTTAGTGTTCTAATTTTCAAAATTTTATATTTTTATCCAAATATAATTCTTATTCGCTAAAATAAAATACAAAAAAAAAAATTGCGAAAAAGGGGAAAAGGAGGAAATTAAAAGATAAACAAAAAATCTATAGTAGAATGTTTGTATGTGTCTGTTTGATCATTTCTGAAAGTAAAAAAAAAAACAACAATAACAGAAAGGTGAATAGGAAAGAAAACTATGAATTAGCTACACTACATGCAAGGCCTTACGTGGGTTAGATGCCTAAGCTGTCGAACTCTAGTATAGTTACGTTTGTAATGTAGAAGTGCATGGGTTCGATTCCTACAGCCGACGGGTTGTTGAAAAAATTATCATATAGAGACAATCTGACAATAAAATATAAACAATTAACACAATTTAATGGAAAATCACTGATGAAGCCTGTCCATAAAAAAAATAACTTTCAAAAAAATGCAATTTCTGAAATTAGATTAAGCTAAATCCAAAACAGATTTGTTTATTTTATAAATCCATTTTGGATTTAACTCAATTACTGTGTTCAAGTTTTTACAAGATTTTATGATTTCCTTTTACATTATATTAGAGAATAAGTACTAAGATTTTGACAAAAATATTAATTTTTTAAAATCTAAAATTAAAACATGGAATCTTCGAAGAGATAAAATAAATCCGGTAATTAAAAACGGCTTAATATTAAATATACAGAAATAAGTTATATTTGAGTTAAATTTTAATTTATATAAATAACACTGTGAGACAAATGGCAAAACTGTTGAGTATATAGAAAAACGTTATATGAACAGATTAAAGGAATTGTAATTATTAATTTTTTTAAAATTGTTTGAGCAAAATCGGACTAGTGGTTCTCGAGTTATGTCAAAAAAAAAGACCACCAGAGGTCAAATCGATATATCTCGATTACTAGGGGTGACCCAGCGAAACGCCGGGACACGTATAACTTGTTTTTGACCGATATAACATTTCCCGTTGGTTTCATCCCATCCCGATTTTGACTGTCGCATAGTGTAATTAGTAGATTAAAAACTTACAAAAAAAATGAAATTTTCAAAGTGATTTTTTCGATTTTTATACCCTACACCACTATGTGGTCAGAGTATTATAAGTTTGTGCTGATGTTTGTAACACCAAAAAATATTGGTCCTAGACCCACCTTATAGTATACCGATCGGCTCAGAACTTTTTTTTATTTCGATTTAACGATGTCCGTCCGTCCCTCCATCCGTCCGTCTGTCTGTCTGTCCATACATTCTTGTGCGCACTCTACAGGTCGCAAATATTAAGATATTTTGATGAAATTTGGTATACCGACGTATATCAGCCCAAGGATGAAGCCTATTGATTTTGGTTAACACCGGTCCATGTTTAGACCTAGTGCCCTTATAAGGGTCCCCCCAAAACTGGCTTGGTTACAAACTGTAGGTCGCAAATATTAAGAAATTTTAATGAAATTTGGTTCGCTGACTCACATTATAGAAAATGTTGACACAAGTCCCATTTTAACCCATTCGAATTTCGGATCCAAACATTAGTTGGCTTTTAACCAGACTGGTGTAGGGTATTGTATAGTCGGCATGCCCGACTTTAACCTCTTTACTCGTTTTTAATAAAAATAAAAATTGAGCACTCTGAAATCAACAGTTTACAATTAAAAAATAAAAATTATGAAATTTTGCATTCAACTAAATTTTACTTAAAAATTATGAAAATGTATGTAGATTAGTGTGGGGCGATTTGTATGGACAAAAATTTTTTGATATTGTGCCATCGATTTTTCGATAGCTTTTGGCATGGGGAAAAAAAAGTTCCACTACGACATATCAAAGAAATCATTTTCGAGGCGCCCAAATTTCAATTTTTTGCAATTTTCGAATAAATGCTAGATTAGCGTCATCTTGTGGTGGCTTTTTGAAACAACTAATGAAGTTGTAAACAATATAACATTACAACCTTTCCAGAAATGTATTACTTATGAAAATCGGATAAAAAATGTGGCAACTAGAGGTAAAAGTATATAAGTAAAATTATTTTCTTATATACTATTTGCGACCTCTAGAGTGCGCACAAGAATGCATGGTCAGGCAGACGGACGGACGGAGGGACGGACGGACAGACGGACATCGTTAAATCGAAATAAAAAAAATTCTGAGCCGATCGGTGTACTATAAGGTGGGCCTAGGACCAATATTTTTTGATGTTACAAACATCAGCACAAACTTATAATACCCTGACCACGTAGTGGTGTAGGGTATAAAAATTGTTTAATTTAAAAAATATTGAATGTAATAAAATTTATTATAAATATTAAAAAAAAAATTAATGAAATAAAAAAATTAAAAAAAAATATTGGTCCCGTCGGAAAACGAACCCACGATCTTTTGTCTGGAAATACTAAATGATACGAAAGTCACTTTTTAGGATCACTTTTAAAGCAATACTTAAGTTATTTTTTGGAAGTTGTTCAGAAGTAATTCTAAAAATGCTGTAAAACTATAATAACGAACACTTTGGAAGCAATGAAAGAAAGGATTTTTTGAAGTTGTTCATAATTACTTCTAAAAAAGCAGTGAAAGTACGCTAACAGATACTTGTTAAGTAGTGAAAGAAGTAGTTTTTAAAGCATTACTTTTAATTTGTTTTGCTGGAAAGCTTCCATTTTAGGTATAGAATGTGTTCAGCGAACTTATATAAAACACTACGAGGAGCATTTTTATGGAACATATTAACCATCTAACTTTTCAATTAAAGGGACTCTTTTGGCTCCTTTTTAAAAGGTACAAAAAATACCCGTAAGTTGAAGAGTTAGAAGGATAAAATATTCCGCAAAAATATTTGTCATCAAATTGACTTATTATTACTGGCATTGAAGTTAAATTTTAAACTTTGGTGTCTTCAGTGATTTATAGTAGAATTTCATGACAAATATTTTTTGTGCATTTTTAAAAAGATTCACATGGTTTCCTATGCCAATTTAAAATAAAAATTTGCAAAACGGGGAAAAGTTTAACCCCCTCTGCGAGAATCAGTTGTCAGAACCCTTTGTTTTTTGTATTGCACAGTGTAATTGAAAGAAAGTGTGAAACGGGTAAAGCAAAAGGACTTAGGAACGACACCAAAACTTTGAATGTTGTGTAATGTGAAATTTAATTGATTTAAGGAAATACAAAATAAAAAATTTCTAAATAAGGTTCCCTTCTTAAGCCGCAAACAAATTGGCATATTCACCCAGAAAACAGATTCAGTGCTGACAACCCCATTTGTTGCCAATCGAATGGTTCAGTTGCACCAAATGAATTTTTTGGTTGCGGCTACCGAATTTTTCTTGATACAACTGAAATTCCGATGCCACAGTCAAATTAGTCCTGTCTCAATTGGATTTCTGTAGCCACAACTGAAAAATTCGGCTACCACAACCGAAACATGCGATTGGCTACAAATGCGGTTATCAGAACTGAATCTGTTTTCTGGGTGAATTCCGGTATGTTCATATTGACTAAGAGATCAACCTTTTCGCACTGGCACACAGCTTAACCACAGTTGTTAATGTTAAACTCTGATTATTTATTAGATACGTTACCCGCCTAAAATTTAAAAAAGTTTATTTTTGCTTTCAAATTTAGCTATAAAATTTTCTATTCAAGTTGTATACGAAAACTGGAATATAGAACATTATTCAGTTTTTGCAGTTTTATTAAGTGCTTTTTATGATCGCCTGTAGCATAACTAATACGCAACAAATAAAATGTTTTTGTAACAGTTGTTTATTGTTTTTTTTTTTTGTCTTTGTTTTTTAAAAATCTGTAATTTTCATTGACAATGGCACTGGGTAATAAAGGACTTTATAAAAAAAATCATAAAAAAAGTTATTACAAAGTTGTGAGGCTTATCAACATTATTGGCCATATAATGCCTAATGACAATGGAAATAGTGGCAATAATAATTACAATCAAGTATATATGTTGTGGTTAACAAATTCAAGTGGCACTTGTAACTCGATATATTTTCATTAGCATAATAAATATCGGAATTGTATTGGCGATGTAAGTCAAATGGTTTGTTAATATTGTGGGCAATTTAAATTGAAAAGTTTTCAAATAAGTAAACAAATTAAGGTCGAACCTGCCGACTATATGATACCCTATGCCATTTGGGCATATTTCAGGAAGCGGATCAAATTCGGGGAAGCGAATTTCAATTAACTGTGCAATAGATATGGCAAAATATATAATAATAAATGACATAAAATGTGGGTTGGGGCCAACTGTTATTGTTAGTAGCAAAAATTAGCACAAAGTCATTTTGCCCGATACCACATAGTGTGGGTTATAATCCAATAGAAACGCGTTCCGATATTTGGAAATCCCCATTTCTCAAATATCGGAACTTATTCGGGCTCCAGACAATATGCCAGGTCAAATATTCTAGTTTCCGAATTGGAACTTTGGGTAAATATCAGCACGACAGTTTTCGAGAGAAATCCACATACAGGTTAGTCTTTCAGTTAAGTTTCGGTTAATCTTTCAGTTAGGTCTCGAGTTCTAATTAATAAAATTATGTTCTAACTAATAAAATTGTGTAGATCCCGCACATAAAATTGCTTAAAATTGTTTTTATTTTGTACTGCTATTTAAGATAAATAAATTTTAGTTTCGCACTTTACTGCATGGCCTTGCATATATGCAACGAATAGTTTGACAGCATGCAACGGTTAATATAAGTATCCAAGATATACTTTTTTTATTAAACACGGTAAAACAAAATCTCTATTTTAATATATATTTGATAATGTTTTCAAAATAACGGAAAATTTGGAAATATAGCCTTTTTGTAAGGAGAAAATTGTTAAAGATGATTTTGTGATTCCAAAAAAAAATCTCAAAATATCAATTTTAAATAATTAAAATTAAAAGACATTTATCATTTAAAAATTATTTAAAAAACTAATAAAATATTAGTATACAAGTACAAGCTTACCGACATACTTATTGTGGTTGTTTGTGTAGTCGCTATATTTCTGGCTATTGGGTAATCCTACCAGTTTGACCATTTTTAGTTTTTCCCTAGTAAAAACGTTAGAAGTGAAAATTTCGAAAAACGCCGAAATAGGTAAATACTTATTTTTGATACACTATTGGAATATACAACCTTCATTAAAATCAGGCATTTCATGCAGTAAAGGGATCTTTCTATGGCAACTAGGTGGAAACACCGACTGGATTTAACCAGTTTTGGTAGAGTTGGAATCCCAAGCACGCTATTTTATTAGCGATATTGAGATATTAAGGGTTTTAATAAAAGCATCGTAATATTATTTCTTATAAGAGAATTTATAAAAATTACATGGATAGAATTTCAATAAAATGATTAATTGTTATGATTAACATTTTAATTGTAATTTGTGGAGTTTTAGTTAAATTTGTAACTGCTACCAATAAAAGTTTGCTTGGTTTAAATGCAATAAAATTTTTAATCGTTTTTACAAATATTTTAATTGGAACTCGGTTTCATTTTTTTTTTCCTGTACATATGAGTAATATTTAAGTGAAAATATTATCTTTTGTTATTTGTCACAAATTCAATATTTTCCATCTTTAAAAGTATTATATTTTAGTTATTTATAACTTTTAAACGTGACAATTTAAACAGCACAAGAGAATTGCATTTAACTTATTGTATATAACAAAAAAAAAAAAAAAAAAAAAAACTTAGATATTTTTAAATAAAAAAGTTTCACTAACTAATACGTTCTTCTTAGCATTGTAAAAAAGGGATGCTGCTGCACACATTTTTTGAAATAAATATTAATTTGTCATGCTGACTTTTCCATTTTCCCCTTTCTTGTAGATCGAAATAAGAAGATTTTAAATTATAAATTAATACTTTGTTTATGTATAGAAGAAAAAGAAAAGTTAGTTGTAATCGTGTCCAAGAAATTATAGTAATATTACACACAAAAAACAACTTCGTAGTTGCAACTGATTTTTTCGCCAAAAAATTTTTTTTAGTTCCAGGTACAATCAATTTTATTATTCATTTGTAATACAATTTAGTGTAGAAACGATAATGACATATGATTACTTTGGAAGTAATGATATCAATGATAATATCTTTGATGGCTTCAGAAACTTCTTTTAATGCTTCACAAGTATCCGTTAGTGCATTTTTACAGCTTTTTTAGAATTACTTCTGAACAACTTCAAAAAATCACTTCTTTCATTGCTTCCCCAGTATCCGTTATTATATTTTTACAGCTTTTTTAGAATTACTTCTGAACCACATCCAAAAAAAACACTTAAGTATTGCTTCTAAAGAGTAATTGCTCTAAAAGTGATCGTAAAAAGTGATTTTGGTATCATTTGGCATTTCAAAACAGAGGGTCCCGGGTTCGATTCCCGGCGGGACCAGTATTTTTTTTAATTTTTTTTTATTGTATTATTTTTTATTTTTAATTTATAATTAATTTGTTTAAATTAAATATTTTTTTAATTTTTAAAAATATGTATATGGGTGAAATCAAAAAATGTGATAAATTTTTGGGCCAAATTTGTGTGAAGCAAAAAGTGTTAATATTTCGGTTTTTTCTTAATGGAATCAGTAAGTTTAGTCATTATAAACCTAATTGCAAAAAATCTCTTCTACAACTTGTGGCAATTACTTTTTTTTGCACAATTTTAATTTCTTTGTTGTAACGGAGTTTACATTTCTGCAAGCAAAAGAATAACAAAAAAAAGTTTGTACGAATTTTCTTCAATTTTTTAGTTTTTCGTATTTGGGGTTTCAACTTGCTTTCCAATGATATATAATTTGTGTTTATCAAATTGGCGGTTTCGCGAATAAAAATACAATTCATTCCGCGAAAAATTTTTTTTTTTTTTTAATTTTGTATTTTTGGTCCTTTTAAATGCTTTTCAAAAAAAAAAAAACTTTTTAAAATCCAAACAGCGGTTGCGCAGTCACAAAATAATATATTAAAAACATAACATTTCGCGATCAAAAAATTCTTAAATTGTGTGAAACAAATTTAATTTGTCAAACTAATGTCAGTAATGACTCGAAATATCGATTCAAAATCAATGAAATGCAAAATCAATCGTTTTTCGCTCCAGCAGCTTAGGGTAAAAAACTGATAACTTTTTTTGATTTGACGCAAAATTATTAGTTGAATCGTCTTTTGACGCATAAATATTAGTTGAATCACCTCTGTTTATGGTTATTTTAAACATTTATCTACATTTATTTGAATGAAATCTGATGCAAACAATTGTGGTTACGGAGTTTACATTTGGTTACTTTTTTCATTTTCTTTCAGAAACGCTTTGTCAGAAATTTTTTTTTTTAAATAAAATCGCATGATGCCTACAAGGTGAATCCAAATATGACATTGTTTTTCTTACTCGTTAAATAGTTTGGTGTAAAAATTAGGAACGGAGTTTACAACATTTTTTCAAATCTCATTAAAGACATCTTTTTCATCTCGAGAATGTTACATGCTGCAGAAAAGCTTCAAGTTTGTTATACTGGATGATTACTTACAGTCCAACGATCATTTGCGTATAAATAACATTATACTTTTCGCAATATAAATAATAGATAACTCCAAAATTCTGGTATATGCATTTTTATCAAAAATTATGACGAAAAATCGTTACAGAGTTGAAGTCGTGATAGCTAAGATATACGAAAAAGTTTGTAAAATGTATTAATTTTTATTAAATATGGCACTTTTCCTCTTCATAAAAATTCTTACAGTTAGTGTTTAGCTTTATTGGTTATTAAAATATAAGCTATTAAAGTTAATAAACCTTATGAGTTACTTGTTACGGAGTTTACATTTGGCCTATAAAATTGGTCACAAATTTTATGTATTAACCAAAAATTGGTCAGATTGTTATAAATTTTGTAAAACATGTGACAATGCGCTGATATATATCGGAATATGTAACTCAAATGTAATCCATGCATTAGAAATTCGGTGGTTACACGGTTTTTATCACATTTTTTGATATCACCCATATATAAAAAAATGGTGAGAAATTGATTTTTATGTACCTGTAAAAATAGTTCTGAAACCAATATTGAATTGGAGTGCACCTTTTACGCTTGTATAATAAGTACTTTTATTGAAGAGAATAAGGAACAATATCTCGCATTAAAAAAGTGGTGTTTTTATGCCAATCAACTTTCGTATCAAAAAATAGCTTAGCGGTAGAGCTCAGCGACTAGCAGTCGTGAGGTCGCAAGTTCGATACCCGGTGGTGGCAATAAAAAACTTTTGTAAAATAAAAAAAATATAATTTTTTTTGTGAAGAATTTTTTTTTTAACTTTTAATTGTTGAAAAAGAGCTTCCTTTGCACTCGTTCAAAAAGTACCGAAAAGTACTCCTCTCCTATGACAACTCAATGTTAAAATCATTAGTGTTTATGTTAAAAAAGAAGTACATCTAGATCATCAATTGTAGTGCTTTTTCTACTGGTTCGGCATCTCTTTTTTCGCTGGGACCTTCATAAATTATGTGTTAAAATTTAAGGAAATCGGACGAAGCATACCAGCAAGCATATTTTCGGCAATTTCATTCAGATTTTTGCTTATATTTTCTGTCTCGTTTATTTACCCGCTCATATAAAAAGTATCAAGTTTCTTCTCGGAATTTGGTCTGCTTCCCGGAATATGACCCAAATCGTTCTTTGATGTAGGGTATATCATGGTCGGCCTTCAGTGATAAAATTTTGTTTTACTTTTGGGTCTGTTCGTTGTCATTTTTTTATTTATTTTTCTTTTTTTTTCTAATGGTTTATTTTGTTTTGGTTGTTGTGGATGTTATTTTGTCTATTAATGGCTGAAAATCTGTTTTAATTCATTTGTTTTCATTATCTGTGGTTTTATTTGTATACTTTTGAGTGGATTTTATTTTTTATCACAAACAACGATTGTTGTTATTAAATTTTATGAATTATAATCTCTGTATTATAGTGTAGATTTTTGAGGTTAGTTATTGGGTGATTGTTGTAGTAGAATTTTATTTAATTCTATCCACAATTTAGGATTGTTTTCAATTGAAAATTTCCTATAAAATATGTATATGGTTATTAGAGTTCGTCAGAAATATATAAAATTTTTTTGATTTTAGGATATCAGAATTTTTTTTAAGATTTTGCATCGAAAAAAAAAGAATGGCGTTTTTTTTATTTCAACTCCTTCCACTGGCGCAAGTCGGCCAAAAACACTGATTTTGAGATCCATTTTCTGCAGAGCAAAAACGGCTGCATTTCTGGGAAATCTGACTTTACCATTCGATTCTACAGCAAAAATTAATATAAAAAAATTTTTTTTGCGTTTTCTGAATACAGCAGATAGTCATTAGAGTGGTCCAAAAATCCACTTTTTTTAAAAATTTCAAAAAAATTACTTTTTTATTACACACAATGAAAATGTATTCCCTGCTGAGAACATACCGCGAGATATACCGCGACCCATTAAAAAGTTATTTAGTAATCCTGCTGCTTGCAAACATTTTGCTGCTTGAACGACTACCAATGATTTTACAAGTTCTTCTTCAGTTTGACAACAATCTGCATGGAGTAATGCCTCCAATTCAGCATATTCGAACTTTTTTGGCTGAAGTTCGAATTTCATTGAAATGACAGAGAACCAATTGAGTTCCTTCAGTTTAGAAAGCTGTAAATATATTTTTAAAACAAGTGTAATACTTATCCACTTACGAAACTCCTCTATATGACAGAGAATAAAAGCTTGCGTTTGAACTGTTTTTTGTGCCGGGAAGGTTTACAGGTTTAAAAGTAGGGTCAAAAATTACCATATTTTTCATTTTGTTGATCTTTTTCACATTTTTTTTTTTTAGATGACCTGTAGCAAATGTGTTTATCCCTGGATGGGAATTTCAGAGGTGCAAAGGTAGACATAATTTTGTTGAAAAATTTCTATTTTGCTATGTTTTTGTTGTAAACAATTTTTAATTTTTAGATAGTTTTTATGGAAAGGTATACCAGGATCACGACCAAATTTATATATATATTAATCCCTATTAAGTTTAACCGGACAATTATTTTTTGTTTTTTCGATATTCGTGCTATTTTGAATTTCAGCTGAGTTTTCCCCAAGGAATTTTATTTGGTGCCTCTTTGAAAGCTGTGCGAATAAATTATACGCCATACGCACATGAAATCAAGGTTATTTTTGACCCCAATTTTAAAACCCCTAAACCATAAACCCCTAAAGCATATAAAAAAAAATAAGTCAGTCTTAGAGTTTTATTCTCTAAAAGATATCCGTGCTCCATTCAAATCGGCTTGTACCACTTGGAGTACATTCATTGTTAATGTCTTTAAGGCAGTTCTTAATTGTTCTTACAATTCTCCCATAGCAAAAATTTACCAACTCCATATCAAATATAAAAATACATCCTGCAAGAGTTTTATTGGCCCTTAAGCAAGACATTAATTTTGTTAAATAATTTCATCGAATAATTGCAATGTGTCAGCAAATTGCTGGTCTGCAACATAATCCCAGCAAAAAAAGAGATGCCGAAGCAGTAGAAAAAGCACTACAATTGATGATCTAGATGAAACTAATGATTATAAAATCGAGTTGTCATAGGAGAGGAGTACTCCAACTTCAACATTATTTCAGTACATTTTAAACGAGTGCAAAGGAAGTTTTTTTTCACCAATTAAAAGTTGAAAAGAAATTCTTTGCAAAAAAAATTATTTATTCTTTATTTTACAAAAGTTTTTAATTGCCGCCACCGGGTGTCGAACTTGCGACCTCACGATTGCTAGTCTAGCTGTCTACCGCTGAGCTATTCTTTGATATGAAAGTTGGCTGGCATAAAACAACACTTTGTTACTGCGAGATATTGAGTGCGTTTAACAGACGCTCAACTCTTGCTAATCCGCTACTCAACGATCTGGGGAACGATTTGATTAGCTACTGCTAAGTCAACATGTTGTGGTAGCGCTACCTTGTTTTTGTAGCTACTTGTGAGCAATTAATGAAACATAAGCTGTCGCTACATATCAATTGTAGCGGTAGCGGGTTTATCTAGTAAACTTGCCCACTGTTCCTTATTCTCTTCAATAAAAGTACTCATTAAACAAGTGTAAAAGGAAAAATCCAATTCATAAAAAAATATTGGTCCCGCCCGGAATCGAACCCGCGATCATCTGTTTAGTATCACTTTTAGCGCAACAGTGCTTTAAAAGCAATTCTTAAGTGATTCTTTGGAAGTTGTTCAGAATTAATTCTAAAAGAGCAATAAAAATACACTAACGGATATTTGTTAAGTAGTGAAAGAAGTAGTTTTTAAAGCATTACTTCTATTTTTTTTTTGCTGGGATTTTAATACATTTGTGTCTATTAAAACAAAATTTGTTCAAAAAGTTTTCCACTAATTGCAATCGTCAGCATATTGCTGTTTCCTTTATAAATGTTGATAAGAAAAAAGTTTCTTTTTTTAAAGTCTCTACATAATTTATATTAAATTTTTCTTAAATTATTAAGGTCCTGTGCGAGGTGGCTAAAAATATTCTAAACTAAATACTAATTGACAAAAATGTTTAAAATTTCTTTAAAAAAATTTTGAAAAATTTTTAAAATTTCATAGAAATTTGGAAGCCTGAATTTAGTTTAGATTTTATTTAGCCAGTTCGTCGCACCCACCCTAAATATCAATTTCGATATTATATTGTAACGAATTCAATTATGGTGCTATATAATGAAATTCTAATAAATAAGAACGTATAAAAACACCATTTATGTCATAGAGTACAAAGTAAAGAAAATTGCTTTAAGAAAACTTTTTAAAAACATAATTAAGTATATTTAAGTGGTCAAAGCCATTAGTTGTTGCCAAGTCACTCGCACCAACAAAAAGTACCAACCACAAAATATAAACGTGATTTTTTGTTAAACTTAAATCTTGTTAAGGATGATGACAATAATGATGATGCTCTGTTGCTGGTATCTTGTAAAGAACGAAAAATAAAGTCTCAATTTAACAGTCACGAACATAAATCGTGACATATTGTTAGGTATTCTACTCGTATGTATGATAGCTCACATCATTTTTGGGGATGGGGGAGCCAAAAGATAACGAGCTAAGGATTTAAAATAATAAATCTTTAAAGTAAATATTAGAGGCGTCCACATTAGGGTGGGTCGATTTAGCAATCGATATTTTGCCATCGATTTTTCGATAGCTTTTGGCATGAGGAAAAAAAATTTCCACTACGACATATCAAAAAAATCATTTTCGAGGTGCCCAAATTTCAATTTTTTGCAATTTTTAAATAAATGCTAGATTAGCGCCATCTTGCGTTGGCTTTTTGAAGCAACTAATGAAATTGTAAACAATATAACATTACAACCTTTCCAGAAAGGTATTACTTATGAAAATCGGATAAAAAATGTGGCAACTAGAGGTAAAAGTGTATAAGTAAAATTATTTTCTGCTTGATGATGAAATGATGATGATGATGTTGATGAAAACAAGCAGAAAATAATTTTACTTATATACTTTTACCTCTAGTTGCCACATTTTTTATGCGATTCTCATAAGTAATACCTTTCTGGAAAGGTTGTAATGTTATATTGTTTACAACTTCATAAGTTGTTTCATAAAGCCACCGCAAGATGGCGCTAATCTAGCATTTATTAGAAAATTACAAAAAATTGAAATTTGGGCGCCTCGAAAATGATTTCTTTGATATGTCGTAGTGGAACTTTTATTTCCTCATGCCAAAAGCTATCGAAAAATCGATGGCACAATATCAAAAAATTTTTGTCCATACAAATCGCACCACTCTAGTCCACATACATAAAAATTTATAAAGAATTTACAGAGTTTTGATAGGGTTAATATTTTTCGCTGGCATGTAAATATTAATCACAATTGTCCCATGTGACGGTTACAAATATTAATCAGATATAATTTTTTTCTTTTCTTTTTGCAATAAATCTAAATTAAATTAGTGAATTAAGCATAGACTTTTCTCTATCGAATCGGAATATGGAAACGCAAAAAACTAGACCAATCGGAATACTTAAAGTTGTTTTTGGAAAATCTTCCATACATCGCTGAACACCTTTAATGAATATATCGCACCCATTAACAATGTTTAGCAGGGAACGAAAGTAATTGTCAATTTTAATTATTTAAACGCAAGCAAACTTTTAAATTAAATACAAATAAATTGATATATATTTTAAAACAAGGTTTCTATTTTATAATTAATGCACTAAAAGTATTGACAAAAAATGTCAATTTACTTTTGCATTTCAATTTTTTATTTTCCATAACATACTTCATTCCAATATTTATTTATATTTTATTTTATTTTATAAGCGCTCTTTACTTTGTTAAGTTGAGGCAAAACGAAAAGAAAATAAGAACGGTAAAGAGCCCTCATAGTTGGCATTATTTAAGTTAAAGCCATCTCATAAAGCATAATAAATGTATATTAAAACAAGAAAAAAAGTTAAAGTCGGGCATGTCGGCTATATAATACCCTACATGAATCTAACTGAAAGTCAACTAATGGTAGGATCCGAAATTTTAATGGATTGAAATGGAGGTTAAATTTGGGGCGTTTGTACCCATTCTATCGCTTCGACAGATTCTATCTTAAACCAATAGGATTTGTGCTTAGAACGTGTCTGTATACTAGTTTTCAGCAAATATACTGGTTTTCAGCAAATTTTATGCAAAATTTTAATTTTCAGCAAAAGTTTTAGTTACAATATATTTTCTTAGCACTAAACTAAGTTTCAACTAATGTTTTACTAATTTATTTTGCTACCAAAATTGTGCTCCTAAACACACTTTTAGTGCGGACAACCACCAGACAGAAAGATGTAAATGTCGCTTATTAGAGATTGGATGTAGTGTAGACAAAGAAAGTGATATTTAAACACAACTCTTCTAAGACAAATAAACACAACCGTGAAAGATTTTTGTGTCTGTGTTTCATATATAAAACGCCAAAAGATGCGTATGCACGAAAACATAACACAATAAGATAAAATATGATTTAAATTACAGACAAAATAAAATATTTAAATTTAGTGAAGCTAAATATAAAAAGTGAATATATAAACAAAATGTTTATTAATACTGATGTGAAATTTAAGCACAGACATTTTTTTTCAGTAGTTTGGGTGATTTTTTTGTGTGCCCTTTCGCTTTTTTAAGAAAAAAGTTTTTATAATATAAAAGCCACAGTTTATTTCCTTTTTTGTTATTTAGAATTCTCTGGACATTTTTATATTTTACGAAGTTTCCTAAATAATGTTCGAAAGAATAACAAAAACACAATTTTTAGATTTAAATTTTCAGCAAATAAATTAACTAAAGTTTAATTTCTCTACAATTTTTTTTTCAGTCTACTAATATTCAGCAAAAATTTTGTTGATTTCGGCAAAGATTTTTTCATTAGTAACCCAGCAAAAAAAAATCGCAAGTAGTGCTTTACAAACTACTGCTTTAATGCTTCACAAGTATCCGTTAGTGTATTTTTACTGCTTTTTTAGAAGTTATTCTAAACCACTTCAAAAAATTACTTCTTTCATTGCTTCCCAAATATCCGTTAGTATATTTTTACAGCTTTTTTAGAATTACTTCTGAACCACATCCAAAAAATCACTTAAGTATTGCTTCTAAAGAGTAATTGCTCTAAAAGTGATCGTCAAAAGTGATTTTGGTATCATTTGGCGTTTTCAAACAGAGGGTCACGGGTTCGATTCCGGGCGGGACCAATATTTTTTTTAATTTTTTTTTATTCTATGAATTTTTTTTAAATGTTTATAACACTGTGAGACAAATGGTAGGGGTCAGTGATCGGGAAGGGTTCAAACTACCGGGGAAAGTTATATCGGTAAAAAAGAAGTTATACGTGTCCCGGCGTTTCGCTGGGTCAACCCTAGGAATCGAGATATATCGATTTGACCTTTGGTGGTCTTTTTTTGACATAACTCGAGAACCACTAGTCCGATTTTGCTCAAACAATTTTAAAAAAATTAAAAATTACAATTCCTTTAATCTGTTCATATAACGTTTTTCTATATACTCAACAGTTTTACCGGTAAAAATAAATGTATGAAGAAAAAAATATTTTTTAAATTGTTTGAGCAAAATCGGACTAGTGGTTCACGAGTTATGTCAAAAAAAAGATATATCTCGATTCCTAGGGGTGACCTGCGAAACGCCGGGACGCGTATAACTTGTTTTTGACCGATATAACATTTCCCATTGGTTTCATCCCATCCCGATTTTGACTGTCGCATAGTGTAATTAATTTGTTTAAATTCAATATTTGTTTAATTTTAAAATTTTTAAAAATGTGCCCAGTGTAGAAACGGTAATGACATATCATTATTTTTTGGGCTACCAGTAATGACATCCACTTACCTTCTGCATTATTTTAAACCATATAATAATGAGTTACTGATAATGACTTATTTTTATCATTATTTTAAATAGAAAATAGTTTTCTAGATTTTTTTGTAAATTTTTTGAACTCTATTTTTAGACTCAATATTTTTTAAACACTGGTAAGGGTATACGTAACCCCATATTTTTTGATTTTTTGTATGTTGGCGAGTAAGCTTACTTGTGTGCAGCAGGTCAATTATGTTTTTATCTATCAAACATTACATGTCGATATAGCTCAGATGGTAGAGCTATTGACTGGCAATCTGTAGACCCAGGTTCGATTCCCGCACCAGCAAATTTTATTTAATAAAAAAAATACAATAAAAAATATTTTTTTTATATAATTTTTTTTTTTTGGAAAATCTATTTTTAGACTCATTATTTTTGTCAGTACTGGTAAGCACATAGGTAACGATATATTTTTTGATTTTTCGTATGCTGGTGTGTAACCATAACTCATTATTTTTCGCGACATCGCCATATAAAGGTAATAAGAATTATAATAACAAAAGTAACTAGTTACCATTACCAAGTAATAACCACATATCTGGTAATGATTTTCTACACTGGGTGTATATATAAAAAAAAATGGTGAGAAATTTAATTTTATGTACCTGTAAAAATAGTACTGAAACCAATATTGAATTGGAGTGCACCTTTTACACTTGTTTAATATGTACTTTTATTGAAGAGAATGAGGAACAATATCTCTCATTAACAAAGTGTCAGTCAACTTCCATATCAAAGAATAGCTCAGCGGTAGAGCTCAGCGACTAGCAATCGTGAGGTCGCAAGTTCGATACCCGGTGGTGGCAATAAAAAAAACTTTCGTAAAATAAAAAAAATATAATTTTTTTTGTTAAGAATTTTTTAAACTTTTAATTGGTGAAAAAGAGCTTCCTTTGCACTCATTCAAAAAGTACTGAAAAAAATGTTACAGTCGGAATACTCCTCTCCTATGACAACTCAATGTTAAAATCATTAGTGTTAATGTTAAAAAAGAAGTACATCTAGATCATCAATTGTAGTGCTTTTTCTACTGCTTCGGCATCTCTTTTTTCGCTGGGAATAGACTAAATTTTAGCAAAACTTTTGCTGAAATTACTATTTTTTTGGTAAAAATCAGCTCGCTGATTTTCAGCAAACTACTTTTGCTACAGTTACCATCTTAAAAATTTGTTGACTGACTTTTGGTTTTTTTTTTTTTTTTTGAGTGTTAGAGGTAGGCCTAGGTCCAATATTTTTTGGTATTGCAAACATCAGCACAAACTTATTACACCCTGTCCCTGTAGTGGTGTAGGGTATAATAACGAATGAACACAGCAACAAAAAACGTATACAGTAGAGTAAGCAAAAGCATAAGAAAATACGAATTTCTTCGCTACGTTAATAAAATACGAACAAACATCGATTTTAATTAATTTTTTTTCCACAGTAAACTACAGCAGCAATATCATCATCATAAACAAATACATTTTATAAAAATATACATGAAACATTCCTTAAAATGTGGCAGAAGCCCATATTCATAAATCAAATAAACACCATTTTAACAAAGTATGATGCCGTAGATAAATAAATAGAAAATCGCACTCATACCTACTAATATTTATTATTTGTTTAATTTTTATGTCTAGAATATCTGGCCAAAATTGACATTAAACCTATCCCTCGTCTAAGGCGGTTCATTTAGCCACACAGTGTAAAAACAGAATTGATATATCAGTATTTTTTTTGACTACCATTAATTATACCGACTTATTTTCTGCATTTTTTTAAAACAATAGATGTTCCCGAACCAGTGCCACAGATCTTATATGGAAGGTATGACTGACGGAGCAGCAGTTTTAGAACTAGTTCCAGAATTGATTCTAGGGCAACCGGTTCCACTTTGGAGCTACAGAAGATCCTTTGGGATAATTTTAAATAAAAATCAGCGGTGTTAGAATTGACGGTAGAAGGGGTTGTGAAGGAAAAGCATCTATTTTACAACCGATCCTTTGGAAAAGAAAATTTTTCTGGGAAGATCATGTTTACGAAGGTAATTTTTAGGAAACAGTTTAATCAATATTTATGAAACGTTACATTGCACGAAATACAATGAAGTTTACATCATTTTTATAAGAGTTTATAAATATGACGAAGCTTTTCCTTTGAATGTTAAACGAGGGATAGGTGTATATGAAGACAAGTCAGACAGAAATAATACAAGTGCATATCATTCAATTTTATTTTCCATTAATTTTGTACTTTTTTGTAGCCAGCCGATATATGATATTGATAAATTGCAAGGAAACTCTGTTAGAGGGTACCCAAAATTTGGATTATGAATAGTTAGATAATTTTGCATATTAGGTTATTAGGCACCAACATGGCAAATCTCGAATACACTATTTCTTAACCCTTAATCATGACATTGAGCCGCTAAAAAGTTACAATAGTATATAAGTGACACTAATAAACCCAAATGCATGTTTTTTCTCGATAGTCCAAAACAAATATAGACTTGTAGTTGCATATTTTAACAAAAATGCATGTTTTGATTTCAAATGCATATTTGGGGCCTTTTTAATGCATATTTTGCGCTTTTTAATGCATGTTTGTGCATATTTTTTTTTTGTTTTTAGGGGCATTTTGTAATTTGTAAAAAAAATATAAAAAATTTATACAATTTCCTATTTTATTCAATCAAAATATTTTTTTTTTCTTCATTATTTTTAAAAATAAACTTTCTTAAAAACCTTGTAGACTTGTGGAAAAGCTTGGAGTTCTGTGTCTATTTGCAAAATAACTAATTTACATATATTTTTGTATTTTAAAATACGTTATTTTTGCAAGAATAATCGTTTTTAATATTATTTTTATATTTTTTATGTTTTCAATGCATATTTTATATTTTTTATGTTTTCAATGCATATTTTTCTTTTTTTAGCCGCATTTTTTAGGAGCATTTTTTAGGCGAATTTTTTAGACGCATTTTCTCGATTTTTAAGTGCATGAAATTCCTTGCCCTAGTAGTGACATATCATTATTCTTTGGACTACCAGTAATGACAGCGACTTACTTTCTATATTATTTTGAAATATATAATAATGAGTTACTAATAACTACACTCAAAATAATAAATCTGTTGGCTGAAGAGAAAAATTTGTTACTTTAACAAAATTTATTCCTGCACTCATAGAAAAAAGTTTGTAGAAAAGTTAGTAAAACTGTTGGTACTTCAACTTAACAAATTTTTAGTTAAAATTTAATTTTTAGTTAATTTTTTTGCTACCTCCACATTACTAACTTACAAATTTTTTTGCTATTTTTTTTTTGCTGAATTTAGTTACTAATTCTTAACAATAAATTTGCTAACTTTACAGTATTTTGCTGAATTTTAGTTACTAATTTTTAATAGAAGATTTGCTAATTTTACAAATTTTTTTGTAAACTAAACCACCAATTTTGGAGCGCTTATAAACAGAATGTTAAATGACTCATAAAAATTACTGCATATTTTTAACTCGCCAAAAATAATGCAAAAAAATTTTTAATAAAGCTAAATTGAAATGGTTAAAAATTTGTCTTACTCATAAAATATCTAAATTATTAAAATTTATGAGAAAAGTTTCTATTTGCTGTAATACATTAATTTTCAAAGATCAAGGTTTATTTTGGACGAACCATTTTAAATGAAAATTGTGATTAAAAGTATCTCTGGGGAGCAAGTGGAGTTTACGGGGATGACCCTAATTTTTCCCCCCCAATATTGTACTTTTTAGGCTTATTTAAAGAATACAATATTTTTAATCGGCCACACCTTCTTTCCTGTGGGTGGAGCTTTAGAGGTGAAAATGGAAACTCAAATAAATTCGGAAGTACATATCCGATCAGCAAACAATGAAAATCAAAAGATGGGTCTCTGAAATACATTTTGTTATGGTTAACATATTATTGTCTATAAATATTACCACTTTTACAAAAAATCATTCTTGGGAAATTTTCATTGGCATTGAAATATAATTGGCATTACTTTATCTCAATGTCAATGCCAACAAATTTCATCGCCATTCAATGCCAATGAAATTTTTTTCAATTTGCATTGATGCAAACAATGGTAATGAAATGTCCACATAATTGAATATAAAAAATTATAAGAAATACGCGAATTTTTAATTTTTTTTCTAAATTTATTCTTTTATTAAAACATGAAAACAAATACTTCTTTCATGAATTATAAATGGGTATTTAGGCATTGAACAATGCCAATTGCAAAAATTTCAATTAATTGACACATTCAATAAACTGGTCCCAAGTATGTTTTTAAATACACATTTATTTTTTATTTATTAATTTTCATTTCATTTGCTCCTTTTTTTACCTTTTTCCAGTCCACTAGTAATCTGCAAAAGTTTTGTTGATTTCAGAAAATTTTAGCAAAAATTTTGTAGATTTAACAGTTTTTTTTTGCTATTTTCATTCTACTATTATTTAGCAATTTTTTTGCTGATTTCAGCAAGTTAAATTGTTATTTGCAACTAACAAAAATTTAGCTCAAATATTACTAAAATTCTGTAAATTGAACAGTTTTTTTTTTTTGCTATATTCATTTTATTAATATTTAGCAAACTGATTCTGCTAATATTAGCAGTTTTTTCTGCAGCATCATTTTTAACTAATTTTTAAAAACTTTTCTGCTATTTTTACGGACTTGTTTTTTTGAGTGTGTTATTTGGCTTAAAATAAAATTTGTTGATTTTAAAAAATTCTTTTGTTAAATTTAAGAAGAAAAAAAAATTATACTGAGTCGTAGAAATTATTCAAAATTAGGATCTCGGAACCCATATCATGTGAGAGCATACACTAGCACTCTAACAGAGTGTCCGTTTTGCTCTATCTCGCTTAGTTTTCGAGATATGGGCCATTTTATGAGGTGGACAATTTTTATTAACGAATGGGTTCTTAAAAATTAGTTATAAATAATTTTGAAAATTAACACTCAAAATTAGTTAAAGTACTGAGGATTTTTAGTATGGTGTTAAATGAAGATAACTAAAATATTTGCTTAAATCCGTTTTTTTAACTAAAAATTTGTTAAAAATTAATCAAATCGACTTGGAACCATTTTGACAGATTTTTCTACTGACGTATTATTTTAACTGTATGTAGTTACTTTTTTTATTATTTAAAAAAAAAACGATAATGCGTTACTAATAATGACTTATTTTAATCATTATTTCAAATAATAAGTAATGTTCTACAATAAATGTGCCCAGCAAAACCTTATATTACCATCCTACGGGAATGAGGAGTCAATTGTCCTCCAAGGACCTATCCCGTGACGGATCAGGCATATTACTAAATTAGTACAAATACGAACAAAAGAGAATGAATTAATTTTCTAAGTATTTTCTGATCCGTTATTTTCACTGTTGCTTTTAAAAAACTTGACCGATACCGAATTTAAAAACAAAATTCGCTGCATATTTTTAAAAATATTTTTTTATTTATTTTACTATTGTATTTACTTTTCACTTTACTTTTTTTACAATTTACTTATTTTAGCTCTTTTTTTGAATATCTATAATTTTTTGCTAAGAAATTTTAAGTTTTGTATTTTCAACGATTTGTTAATGTTAAAGCTGTTTTAATTTTAACAATTGGTATTTCGTTTAACTTTTCTTTTTAACTTAAGGGGAATTTTTTTAAATTTTTATTTATATTATCAGAGTTTTTGAGGTAATTTTCAAATCTTTAATTGGTTTTTTAATTTAATTATGACCAACGACCCATGACAGGTCAATCGGGGACATATTCAAGGCACTTCCACTATATTTGTGTGTGTGTGTTAATGTTGTTTTCATTTATATTTTTTCTTTTCCATTGTTTTTTTATTGGCGTGTAGTGTTTGTTTTTTCTTTATTATTTAAACAGAAACAAAAAGTATATAACTTTACCATCAGCCAGGCATTATGTACAAGCAACATTAGCTCAGACGGTAGAGCATTTGCCTTACAAGCAGAAGGTTGTGTTATCGAGCCCTATTTTGACGCCAAGTAGACTTTTTTTATTCTTAATTTTTTATTAGTTTATTTGAAAAGCTATTTTTAGACACACCACCTGACGTGTCACAAGCTGTCTAAACTGTGGGAATTGGTCCCTTCCAATGACAACGCCAGGTTAAAGTGACGTGTATATTTCAAATAAAATTACCGATCAAGGACCGGTCCCTGCCCCCTTGGGACCTATCCAGCGTGTCACTTTGGACCGGCCTCTTTCCCCGTAGGGTATGATGATGGTCTATGATGTAGATTATCATTCAATCCCACGGCATGGTTTACTATAAATGTGATGATGTTGTTGAATATTGTGTTATCGCGGCCATTGTCATTTCATTGTAACAACGCCAACAACATCATTTTTATTATTCAAGCGGATAAAAGTTTTGTTTGTCGTAGTAACGTATCGTTCTCTTTTGTAATGGTAAGTAATAAAAATGTACTATAGTGAAATTGAGTTTTTCTTTTATAATTGATGATGGTGTTACTTTTACAGGTTTTATTTTTTTTATTTTTTTTTATGTGTATAAACTTTTCCAAAGATCTTTGTTGTTTATAGGCATAAAATTGTGTAAATTGTTTACAGTTATTTTGTGGCTAATTTAATCAACATTAATTTATTTTTATAAATTCCTAAAATGGTTTGTCATTTAATAGAAGAAAAAAAAAAACAATAGATATGAGAACATAATAAAAATAATAAAACAAAATTGGGATAGTAAATTTTTTATTGCAGGATAATAAAAACACAGCTAAGACTAGCTGGCTTAGAGGTGTTAAGAGATAGAAAAAAAACAAGTTTTAATAAAAAGATATTGTGGTACTTAAATATAAACTTTACGATAAAATCTTACAAGTCAATTTCGTAATGAACATGTATTAAGATTTCATCTTGTCTTTAGTAGTTAACACTGTGCAAAAATTTAAGGGTCATTGCCTAGGGCCTCAATTAAATAAAATTTAAACGAAATTACTTATGTATAGCAGTAAAACCAAGAACATTACAAGTTAAGGAAAGACAATCCTAATCGGACCGGACATCCAACACAAGATCAAACAAAACACTGAAAGCGCCATTTAATACACAGTCAAACGAGAAAAGACGTAAAAGCGGTAGTAAATTTTCAGAAATTAAAAACGACAGTCTAACAAACGTTAATTATGTAAACTAAATAACGCAAACAATGTAATTTAAATAAATTAAACATTGTAAAGTAAGTAATTTAAATAAATTATATAAACAATACAGCGTACCACATTATAGGCAAAAAAAAAGTGCGCCGTACACCCTCCAATATGAAGTATTTTTGCAAGGAAATTTCAAAAAAAAATGTTTTTTTCCAAACGTAGGGGTCGCTATTTTACATTTTTCGTTATATCTTTGGCATTTACAGTCAGATCTTAAAGTATGATACATTGATGTTTTTCTCTCGAGGAGACCAGTGTTTTGCTCTAAGCGGCATTGACCTCAAGTTACCCGTTCTAGTAGTTACCCACCAGATCTCAGTTGCTACCTCCCTAATGTACTACCCTAATATCAGAAAATTAAAGCTCGCATAAAATCAATAAACTTTTGCTAAGGAAGTTTTTCGATAAACCCAGTAATTACTCCTATACCACAAAATAACATAAGTTATTACTTGAAGACTTTAAAATACACAAGGTAATCAGTGGCAAAGTTTATGTGCCAATCAAAGTAATTTTAATCGTTAATTTGTCTCTGTATAAAAAATTTGCTTGCGAATGCCACGACCGGGAATCGAACCGGCAGCCCTCTACGCAGGCTACGATACGTAGCATTAAGACAAACCATGGTCGGCACAGCAATGAATGTAGCTAATTGAATTTTTTTTTTTCAGTCACAGCCTTTAATTGAAAAGTGCTAAAGTCCGTACCAACTAAAACTTCCTACCTTTTGTCTGTCTGTCTAAAATTCATCAACAGCACTGTCGATTTCGATTTCCTTTTTTTTATAATTTATGGTTTCCACATAAAATTTTGTGACAACCAGTGTTATTTAACATTAAAAAAAACCTGGGTCATTTTTAACACCATGCTCTCAAACAGGTTAATTTTGATTTTTTTTTCTGCTTAATTAAAGGTTTTCGCCGATTTTTATGTCAAATGGCACCTTTATACATTTTAAAAATTTTTGATCATTTTGACCTCATGTGCCTATAAGGGTTAATTTCTAATTTTTTATTACTTTATATAAAACTTGGTATCGGCACAGTTATTGTATTTGGTCAACTTTCACCAAAATCCACAAGAAACACCACAATGCTTCGATATAAAAATAGAAAATTTTCAAAAAGTTTACTTCTGACTGACAGAGTTTTACGAAATTTTTGGAAAACAATCTCTTGTATCGGAATTAAAAGAAATCGCAAGTGATTTTGTTACAGCTAGCTAAAAACACAAAAATTACTGTTATCTAAATTATTGGCCAATAAATTGCAAGTTGACAAATAAAGTCCACCCTAATGCACATGCTTTGAAAAAATTTTTTTAAATCCTCGAAATTAAAAAATTGTCAAATTGCAAAAAAAAATCGTCAATATTGAAAAAAATCGTTAATATTGAAAAAATCGTTAAAAATTATAAAAAAAAATCGTCAATATTGACAAAATCATTAAAATTTAAAAAAAATCGTCAAAATTTAAAAAATCGCCAAAATTGAAAAAGTCGCTAAAATTTGAACAAAAATCACCAAAAATAAAAAAATTGTTAAAAATCCCCAAACCTAAAAAAATCGCCAAAATTGAAAAAACACCAAAATTGAAAAAATAGTCAAAATTGGAAAAAAATCACCAAAACTAAAAAATCGTTAAAAATTAGTAAAAATCTGCAAACTTGATAAAATCGCCAAAATTAAAAAAAAAAATCAACAAAATTAAAAAATTTGTAAAAATCCCCAAACTTGAAAAAATCGCCAAAATTGAAAAATCGTCGAAATTGAAAAAAAAATTACCAAAACTAAAAAAAAATTCCTAAAAATTAGTAAAAATCCCCCAAACTTGAAAAAATCGCCAAAATTTAAAAAAAATTTAAATATAGAATATATCAAAATCTGGAAAAAAAAATCGTCAAAATTTAAAAAAAAAATCGTCAAAATTTAAAAAAATCGTCAAAATTTTTTTAAAAACATTGTCAAAATTTGAAATAAAAAAACAGCATAATAAAAAAAATCGTTAAAATTTTAAAAAAATGTTAAAATTCAAAAAAAAACGTTAAATTTCAAAAAATTCCCAAAATTTAAAAAAATTCCCAAAATTAAAAAAAAAAATTCCCGAAACTTAAAAAATCGTCAAAATGAATGAGGGGTATGTATAGTTGATCTGTTATTTGGTAAATTAATGTTTTTTAGTCTGACTCTAGATCATAAATTCATTCATCATTCATCTCAAAACACATGACACGGTGCAAAATATAATTTAAATAACATAGATTTAAAATTTATATTTAACGGTCCGTTTTAATTCAAAAATCTGTGGTTATCATACACAGAGTTGAACAGAACCAGTTGAGAAACTTTAAGAATGAAGGTTCAAAGCAAAAAAGAGTAATAATAACAAAGGATAAAAATAGCATTTTTAGATTTCGTTGATGTTAGTCTAAGTTGAGTTGTTAACACATTCGATTTGCTTTCAACTTTCACATAAGTAGACTATTATCAATTACTAAGCCAATCAAGGCAAATGACACTGATGATGGCTTTGTAGCGAAAGCCAAAAATACGTATTCTGTCTTGCTGGCCTTATCGAATTCTTTCAACAATTTTTTATTCTTGGTGATTTACTTGTGAAAATTGTATCATCTTTCTTTAATTTGAAAAATAATTTAAACAGAAAGTGATATTAATTTATGATCTAGAGTCAGACTAAAAAACATTCAAATTGTCAAAATTTTGAAGAAAGAAATTGTCAAAATATTGAAACTAGGAAAATTTTGAAAAAAATCGGTAAAATTAAAAAAAATTGTCACATTAAAAAAATCGTCAAAAATTATTTTAAAAAATCGCCAAAGCGGCGAAATATGTGGTATGACTGCTTGTTTACAGTGCTTCCCCAACGTTAACACCGTTCCATGGTCTGTAAAAATAGCAGAAAAAGCAACTAAAAATTAGTTAAAAATGATGTTGGAGAAAAAACTGCTAAAATTAGGAGATTTGTTTTTTTGCTGAATACTAGTAAAATAAGAACAGCAAAACTAAAACTGTTACATTTACAGAATTTTAGATAATTGAAAATGACAAATTCTACTTTAAAATCTGCAGAAAATTTTGCTAAATATTAGTAGACAAAAAATAGCAAAAACAAACTCTAAAATTAGCTAAATTTAGCTGAATGCAAATAGAAGTCTATGCTGTTAAATTAACAGATATATTTGCTAAAAAAAATTGTAAACTGCTGTTTTCAAAAGGCTCAATTTTTATTTGCATTAAAAAAAAATCGAAAAAAAATACTGAAAATTTTGAATTTTTTTTTTTTAATTTTTTAGGTTATTAATTATTTAGCAAATTTTATTGCTGATTTTAGCAGGTTAATTTGTTATTTTCTATAAAAAAAATTTAAATCAAATATAACTAGAATTCTGTAAATTTAATAGTTTTCATATATTTAGTTAGAATATTCTTCTACCTTAAGTCCAAATTCTAATATGATATTGTCATATTAGATTTATTTTTGCTGTTCCTATCTTACTAATACATAGCAGAAATAATCTGCTAATTTAGCAGTTTTTTTCTGCATCATAATTTTTAGCTAATTTCTAGCAGTTTTAACAAATTTTTTCTCAGACTTTTTTTCTATTAGTTTCTTATAACAGAAAAAAAGAACGTTTTTGTTCACTATATGTGACAGCGCATAGAGAAAGGGACCTAAGGGTAAAAAAATCAATTTTTTTTTTTTTTTTGATGTGGACAACATCTGAGCATCGAATGAGACCGATCCCATGCCCTTTTTTTTACTCTTTTTTTAACCTTAGGTCCCTTTCTATTTTGCGCGTCACATATACAGAAAAAAAGAATCATAGAATTCTAAATGATTAAAAATATTTGCTTAAATTCATATCCGATTTTTAAAAATTTTTTTATTTGAAATATTTTGACATTAGCATTTTGCATCCAAAAATTCTTTTAAAAGAAAGTTACAAAAACAAAAATAACAAAAAAGGGCGTTTGTATTTACAAATTCTATTGCTGGAGCCTATTTCAAAAGGTTTTTGTTTGAATTTACAAAAACGGTGTGTGAATGAGTTTAATAATTTTTGTCTATATGTGTACAGAAAGCATATAAAAATACAGCCTTTTAAACATTCCACATTGTTTAGAAACAATGCACAGCCCCACAATACTTTAAAAATACAGTCGATTTTGAATTCTTATTTTGCTTACTAAAAAAAGAACTGTGACGAGGTAGAGCAACACCCAGCGGTGTTCTTACCACCGTTTCCAAGTATCTACGTTAATTACAATTTGCCTTGGTTGAGGCCCTAAAATGGTTGTTACATTGTGTGTGGTTGATACATTATGCCCAAACATTTCCTTACATTTAAAAATTCCTATTATCTTTGTGTAAATTTGCTAAATTTCGTATTGTAAGCAATTTTGTTTTATGAATATTCAAAAATTTCCCTAAGCAAAATTACTAAAACAATTTAATATTTTAAAATAACAATTTTTTTTTAGCAACAAGTTGATTTATTGTTTTTAAATTATGTATATATTTTAATCAAATTATTCAAAAAAATTCATATAGTTACGAACTTTCGAATCTAAAAATTAGGCAAAACTGAAAATGTTTAATAAATTTTCCTGGAAAATTTATTTTAAAATAATAAACACAAACAAATCATTCATCAGAATTAATTTTATAAATAAATAAAAACAAAAAACATTTCAATGTTAATAGTCAAGAGACAGTAAATGTCCTTTTAGTCATTATTTGTTATTTCTTGTTTTTCCCCCTTTCTCTCTGTCTCTCTCTCTCTCTGTAACTCTGTGTTAACCCTGATGCTGTCAAAAATGTTAGATTTATTATGTCAAGGTTGTTATGGAAGGGAAACTGAAAAAAATACCAGAAAAATTACAACCAACTAGTAGACGACATTCTAACAAGTTGTTTAAAAATAACAAGCAAATTGTAGGTATGAGTGTCGTAAGTAATTCATTGTGTGGTGGTAGTTAGTTGTTAGTCAGGTTGGTCTGAAGGACATGCACATGTGTGCAGCGAAAAAAAAAAAAATAACACAAAATAAACAAACGTCAGCGAAACACACTTGGTCAGGCAACTTCAGAGTTTCTGATGTATTTATTGTCATTGCTGTAATGTTACTTTTAATTAAATAAGTAATTGACAGTAGTGAATAGAAGTCAATGAATTTCTTGAAAATGGACTTATACACCCAAAAAAGTTTGGCAGTTACTACATGACAGTTGTTTGTGTAGTAATCAGTAGTTGTTGTTTTTAATAGAAATTACAGTTGTTTTTCTATAGAAAAATGCAAAACCACTTTTATGACGGTTATTTAATAAAACAACGAACGAAAAGTACTGTAATTTCGTAATAGTTGTTTAATAAACAACTACCAAAACAGTAATTTTACATAAAAGCATTATAACTGGAGAACGGTTTGGAATTTTTACTTAGAATTTTAAATAGGCTGAAGTAATAACACATAGTATTTTTGTAATCAAAAGAAAAAAATATATTTTTTATTAAAATACGCTTTTATAAACAAAAGGAATTGACTGTAAAAAACAGTAGTTTTTACCGATTTTGTCGGTTGTTTTGAAATTTTTGTAGTAAAATGTATTACGACATTGTTAGTTTTTTTTAATGCATTTGTTAGTTATTTTTCAACAGTCTAAAATAACAAAAGTTTTAGTTATTTTAAAGGCAAATACACTCACAATATATTTTTCATAACCGATTGAGGTTTATTTGAAAAGTAATAAGTAAAGTTTGTTTTCAATTGAAGAATCAATTAAAATACATTGAAACATATTGTTTAACTTTTTTCATCAATCAATAAAAAGCAAACCCCAAAAAATATATATCGTCTATAGGAGTTGATATTTTCAGTCAAATGTTCTATTTTTAGTTTTCTATTTTTAGAAAAAAAAAAATTAAAAGTAATTTCGCTGTTTTCTGTTTTAAAACAAAAAATTCAAATATTTTCGGTTTTCTTTTTTGTTAAAATACTTTCTTTATATACAAAATTATTTCAATTCAAATTACAAGAAATTCTTTACTCATACACACAAACATAGCCAATAATAATAATATGAACGTGTGTGTTGTGTGGTAGTGTTTTGAAAATTCAATCAAAAAAAAAACTCTCATATATGAAAAAACAAACCACAAAAGCGTTTTTATTTACGTTTTGTCAGTTAAAAATTGATGATTGTTTTAACAGACTTTTCAATTATTTTTATTTCTTTTATGGATTGTTTAAACAATGCTTGAAAATAAATAGGAAAATGTATTGAATATAATGAAAAATCAGTAGGACTTTTTTTAATTGTGTTTTCAATTCATTTAATATGTATTTTAGGTTGTTTTTAACGATCAAATATTGTGAGTGTACCTTTGTCGCCTTTTTAACTGCATATACCTTTGTTTTAACTGTCATTTTCAGTAGAGTCTAGCGACAAACTTTTGTGAGTGTACCACTTTCAAAATAAGTGATTCATATATTCAAAATTTTGTAAGCAAGAAATATGGTTAATTAAGTTTTCTGCCACCAAATAGTATGACTTTTTGTCAGCTTCAATTAAACAGAACACAGCAAGACCGCTTTTTGCCGGTTTCATGAATTATAATTTAAATTTTGTAAAATGTTCATGCCATAGTGCAAGGAAACAAAATATTAAAAAAACATTGATAAAACCTACACAAATATTAAACAATAAGACAAATAAAAAGAAAAAATTAAAAAGTACATCTGAAACACAGTTACAGAAACATCATCACCAATACTAACTGAATGTAGACATAGAGAAGAGAGGTTCATGAATTCATTAAAGTTTGTATTTGTTTTTTCTATCTTTGGCATACACCTTGCTACGTTTAACTACAGTATCATTATAATTGAAGAAGAGTAGAGGAACGCGGAGAAGTGGCCCTACATATACCCTTTAAACAAATCTCTACTCAATTAAAACTTTTTTTTTTCTAAACTTTGAGTTGTTTGTTCAATTACTTAAGCTATTTAATATGACATGCATGTAGTATGTAAACATTTTGGTACTTTTGCGACTTGTGCCTGAACGTATGGTGTGATTTAAAACTTTTTGAGAGATTTAATTAAAATTCTTAAATAAATATTAAAATTATAAAAAGCCTAAAAATATTAAAACCAATTTAATAGGGGTTTTCATATAAATTCGTAAATTCTTTATAAAGCTTGTATAAATACAAACCATATTTTTTATGTATGGAGTTTGACATTAAACTCATAAACATACCAGGTTTACAGCGTATACGAGTAGAATACGAGTTTATATGAAAACCCCTTATGTTTTTTTTTATATATATATTTGTGTAGTAGCTAAATTTGTGTTGAGTGTATATTTTGGTAGTCCAAAAAAATTAAAGTAAATTTTAAGAGTATCGGTTTGCATTTTTTTTTTTTTTTTTGTTCGCATATAATAATTACTATCAAATTTGGTAGCGAATTGGCGATCACGGCGCTAAGGCGCAAGTAGGGTGTTCATTTGCACATTGAACATTCTGCCGAGCAATTTTTTTATCTGTTAAGGGGTTAAAAAGCTATAAATGAAAACGTGAAGATAAATTTTATATACAAAAATGTTAGCACAATTTCATAGTAGCGTCTGATAAATAAAATGAGTTATCATATTTTTTTCGCCTGATTCCTAAAGGCGAATTTTTTTAACACAAAAAAATTTTTTACTACAAAAATTTTTTTACACAATTTTTTTTATGTCCAAAAAAACTTTTACCTTAACATTAAAATGCGGGATTCAAAACAAATGGCGTATCTTTTATACATGGTTTGGGTCTTTAATAACTTATGTGGCATTTTGGAGGGTCATTAATTCTCACTTAGTTATTGAACAAAATAGTGTAAACAACAAAGATTTTTTTTTTGCCACAAAAATGTCGAATTTTGTGCCAAAAGTTCAAAGTTCTTCTTGATGCAATAATGCATTATTTGCGGGAAGTTTTGCTTTATTTCTTCAACTTGAAAAATAAATGCACCGAAGCTTATCCTGAGTATGCTCAATCGATTGCAACGTGCGAGAGATGGTTTGTGCGGTTCCGAAGTGGTGATTTTGACACGGAAGACAAAGACCAAACAGATCAGCCAAAAAAGTTCGGAGATGATGAATTGGAAGCATTTTTCGATGAAGATTATTGTCAAACTCAAGAAGAACTTTGAATATCAGAGATTAATCAGAACTGGGTCGACAACGACAATTGCTTTTTCATATATTTTGTATGGGAAGCAAAATGTCGCCATGTCGTCCGTCGATTTGTCGTCATAACAGAATCTATTTTATTTTCATGACGACACACTAACACAAACTCAAAATATTTGTCAAATTGTTGCCATATTTTGAACTCATTAATGGTTGCCATTAGAACAGAGTTGTAGAAATTCGCATTAGAGTTGCAAATATACGTACTTTGTTTACAAAAAAATTTATTTTTTTGACAGAAGAATTATAATGGGAAAATAAAAATGCATAATTCACCGTAAAAAAAAGCAAAATTAAATACAAGAAAATGTAAAACAATAAGAATTACCTAGTGTCTTCAAATGCAATGAAATGTGCAAAGAAATTTGAAAATAACACACAAAGCAACAACATAATTATTTTCGTTGTTGTTGTTTTGTGTGTTATTTTCAAATTTCTTTGCACATTTCATTGCATTTGAAGACACTAGGTTAATGTAAAACCAATTGAACTGATGAAGAATTGTGGGGAAACAAATACAACCATATTCTTGTTTTGCTTTCCTTTTTTCTAAACGTCAACAAATGTCGACGGTCGACTGTCGCTCAATTTAAATTAATCGTGACGACTTTTGCTGTCGTCGGTGATTAATCTATCATTGGGAGCCCCTCAAGCAGCAATTCCATAACCTTAGCAAGCAGCAGGATTCATTCAAACGCAAGAAAATTGGATACCACACGAGTTGAAGCCGAGAGACGTTGAAAGACGATTTTCCATGTCCGATGCGCTGCTTGAACGCCATAAAAAATCACTTTCGCTTCGAATTATTACTGGCGATGAAAAATGGATCCATAACCATGGCGCCAAGGTAATTCTCTGTATGTGGTGGAACATCAAGGGTCCCATCTACAATGATGTGCTAAAATCGGGCAACACGATCATAGGGGACCTGTACCGAACACAACTGATTCGCTTAAAGTGAGCATTGGCCGAAAAATGCCCGAAATATGTGAACAGAAATGAAGCCAATTATCAATTATGAACCCAATCAAGGCAAATGATACTGATGATGGCTTTGTAGCGAAAGCCGAAAATACGTATTCTGTCTTGCTGGCCTTATCGAATTCTTTCAAATTTTTATTCTTTGTAATTTACTTGTGAAAATTGTATCATCTTTCTTTAATTTAAAAATTATTTAAAAACAGAAAGTGATATTAATTTATGATCTAGAGTCAAATTAAAATACATTAATTTTGTAAAACTTCAAAATTTTAAATTTTTCCTGAAAGTATATCAAAACATTGTGTTGTTTCTTGCGGAATTTGTAAAAATTAGAAATTAACCCTTATAGGCACATGGAGTCAAAATGACCCCAAATTTTTAAAATGTAAAAAAGTGCCATTTGATATGAAAATCAACATAACTTTTAATTAAGCAAAAATTTTTTAAATCGTTTTGCGAGTACAAAAAATTTATCCTGTGACACATTAAATGCTAAGTAAAGAGAAGAATAAGCCTTTTTCTCTAAAAATTAAAAAAAATTAATTAAAATTAATTTGCAAATCAGACTAGCTCTAGTTTCTGCCATTTTCTATGGCAAGGCTTCATCAGTGATTTTCCATTAAATTGTATAATTGTTTTTTATTTTATTGTCAGATTGTCTCTATATGATAATTTTTCAACAACCCGTCGCACAGTGCTTTGATCCCACATAACGATTGAACAAAAATAGAAGGAGTGGAGACAGAGTTTTGAAATTTGGTACACTGACATAGAACCCCTTAGTTAAGAAAAATTTAAATTTTTGGAAATATCGGACCAAGGACACGCCCACCTCCCATAGGTCCTGAAATTTAAAAATATTATATTAGCTACATAAATGGATGTAAAATTTCAAAAGGTTTCGATGCACATAAAACTGGAAACGTTTGTGTCAATTTTTATCAAAATCGAAGCAAGGACTCCTAGTCCTGCCATATATCCTTTATTTTAAAATCATTATAAATCCTGAAAAAATTATCCGATTGCCATGAAATTTAATACGTGAATTGATACAAGGTCAAGCCATATTTGTGCCAAATTTGGGTAAAATCGATTCATTAATAAAAAAAATGCCTTTCACAAAAAATGGTTTTCAAACGCTTAAAATGATTTTTCTAAAACAAAAGAAATAAACAGGGTTAAAATAGAAAACCATGTGGGTATGTTCAGCGAACTTATGTAAAACATTACGAGAAATATTTGGAACATTTTAACCTTCTAACTCTTCAATTAAAGGCACTTTTTTGGCCCCTTTTAAAAACGGACAAAAACGACCCGTACGTTGAAGAGTTAGAGGGATAAAATGTTCCGCAAAAATATTTGTCATGAAATTCTACTATATGTCTTTGAAGACATCAGCATTGAGCATTTAACTTAAGTGACAGTAATAAGTAAAAACTTAAAATGTGTTTAATTAAGGGTTAATTTCGTACTTATACAGAATTGGCGCTCAAATGTCCCACATACCTGGATTTTGGGGAGAAACCATTGGAATATTTAATTTTAGGTATAGCATGTGTTCAGGTAACTTATGTAAAACACTACGAGGAACATTTTTGTGGAACATTTTAACCCTCTAACTCTTCAAATTACGGGTCTTTTTTGTACCTTTTTAAATAGGGGCCAAAAAATTCCCTTTCATTGAAGAGTTAGAGGGTTAAAATGTTCCACAAAAATGTTCCCCCTAGTGTTTTACATAAGTCCACTCAACACATCCTGTTACGAAAATGGAAGGTTCACATGGTTTGAATACTAAAAACTCTTAAATGTGTCAAATTTGAGTAAAAATCTTGAATTTAGGAATTTCAAAAAATTTTTTAATTTGTGTTAAAAAATAGTGACTAATTTTTTAATGATCTAATGATTTTAAACTCCATCAAACTTAAGTAATTTTAGGATTTTCAACAAAAAAATTTCTTTTTAGGAGAAATAAAAAATAATTATGTTACAAAGATATACTAAAATCTATATTTTAATTTAACTACAAATATATTGAAGTACCCAGCCAGCAATTTCGGAGTGCTCATAAAAAAGATTATTAAATAGCTCATAGAAATGATTATTGTTTTTTTGAAAACACTCTTTTTTGTAGAAACTATGAACCCTCAGAAAACAATCCAAAAAGTTGTCTCTACAATCTAAAAAGCTGTCTCAAAATGAAGGTTCATTTTTCGGACTCAAAGAAGATTCCAAAATTATTTAAATTTTTGAGGAAAATTTCGATTTTATACGTTCTTTTTTCTGAGTCATTTCTGAGTAAACAGGGGGCTCTTTTCGACGGACCACTTTCATAGGAAAAAGTTGTTTGCTGGGTAATTAAAAAAAAATCTTCGAACCAGTTTTTAAAAAAATGTACTTTTGAGAATTATTTTCATGAAACAATTAAAACCCATTTTTCTGTTCAGTAATTTTTGTATAAAATTCTCTGAGTTTAGCGCCATCTCGTGGATGCGGAAGCAGTCACACCAAATATTTTTCGTCCACATTTAATTGAGTAACTTTATTATGTTTCAAAAAATGTGTCTTTAATCTTAATTTGAGACAAAATTTTTTTTATTTTTATCCATGGGACGAAGCATTGTGCGTCGGCTGTAGGAATTGAACCTTTGCCTATTCCTACATTACAAATGTAATTATACTAAAGTGCGACCGCTTAACCATCTAACCCAAGTAAGACCTTGAATGTAGTGTAGCTAATTCATAGTTTTCTTTTCTATTCAGCTTTCTGTTATTGTTTTTTTAGCTCAGAAGTGATCACAAGCCGACACATACAAACATTCTACTTTTAGATTTTTGTTTATCTTCCAATCTTCTCCGTGTCCCCTTTTTCGCATGTGTTGCCACACTGACGTATGGTTTTTACGTTCAAGAGCAGGCAATTTGTATATATTGAAATATTTTAAAAAATTATAAATTGCTAGACGAGTTTTAGTGAAATTTTTCAGTAAACTAATGAAATATTCTTCGCAAAGTAAATTAAAAATTCCTTGAATTTGATGAAAAAGCTTCATATATTTTGTTCAGTCCAGTTTCAATGAAACTTTCGATCATTTTTGAAACTTCAATTCTAAATATTTCGTATTTTTTTTTTTTTAATTTAAAAGTGATAAGAAGCAGTAAATCGATATACTTGAAAAACGGAAGCGGTTAACAATAATTTCAAACCTCTTTGCCTTTTCTATTCATCATTTATTTTTTCATTTTTAACCAAATCGATCGAAATCAAAATTTATCGTTTTCCATCAAGCTTCTTCTAAAATTTTTGTATTATAGTTAATAGTAGGTTAAAGCTTTAACTTAAAATCCCATAAGATGGTTAAAGAATTTAACCGAAATATCGGAAGGAAATAAATAATTAAAATGCGAACCTTCGTGTTTTTATTTGCAAAATTTTACACCACAAAGACATTAAGCCGAACATAAAACAATTGATATGATATAACTGGTATGGAAAGCCTCATATATGCATATTTGATACTTATTAGTATTAGACGATATTGGGTTTCCCCTAAAACGTGTTTATCCCTTTGAGTATAAACTGATAATATTTGTTAGGTCGATTCCATTAGTACATCTATGTTGTTTTGCGATAGTACTTGTGTATTTAGGATTTTTACACAGAGGATTGGTTATGTAAACACGTGAACTCTGCATATGAATAAAATATTTTCAAATTTAAATTTTATATCAGCATTGGTAAATTTGGGGAATTTTGATGGTGTTGAATGGTTGTAGTAAGCAAAACTATGTTGTGACAAGCAAATATTTACCCAATAATATTGTACAAATGTTTAGTTAAAACTTGTGCAACACATTAATTTTCGATGACAAATTAGTTTCGTTTGTGTGAAAATAAACTAAAGTAAATTTACTTAAACTCAGTTCAGATTTAAAGCTTAAAAATGTAATTAATATGTTAATAATATACACATACAAATAAGTAATCATCACTAAATTTCGTAACATAATTATCGCCGTTAGGCCTTTATAATAGAAAATTTGTTCAAAACAAACTAATGTACAAAAATGTGTAAACAAATGCTTAAAATAGATTAAGTGTTTTATAATGTAAACTGTTTTCATCATTCAACTGTCTTTTTTTTTGGGTATTTTTCATGAGTTCCTAGAGCACTGTTTTAGCAAAAGAGCCTTCATATATATTATAAAACTTATGCTTTTAATGATGTTGACATTGTTGTTAAGACACTATAGGTTAATTGAATAAGTAGAATAATAAAATATTTGAAATTAATATTCAAGGCAACTGTATCAACTACAATGGAAATAAAGACCAAATTAATTATTCCATCCTGATTTTTTTCTATCCTAATAAGAAACAGAAATTTAAAAAAATATATATCAAACGATTCCTTATCCAAATTATGCACAGTATGCGTAAACTGTAGTTTAGAGTGAGCAGTATTCATATGATGAGATAAGTCCAACCAAACATGATTCTTGAATAAACAGAAAAAAGATTTTTTTTGTTCAAGTTGTGAGTAAAATTAAAATAACTGTAAAATAAATAAGAAAGAGAATTTTAAAAGTAAAGATCAAAATTTATACTTCCCTAACTAAAGTCATGTGTTAATTTAGGAGTTTACTTGAGCGTATGATTGATATGAAATTTAAGATAATATTATGTATACGTACTGTTGTACCAAACAGAGCTGTAAATGAATCATTCTTTTTTTAATTAATTCGCGAATCATTCGTGCACTGAATTGGCAAAATTTTTAATTTATTCTTTTCGCTAAAAATACGAATTGAATGAAACTTGAAGGCAAAAATGAATTGCAATTCATTTCCAATTCAAATGAATTTGGCAAAATGAATCGCAATTCATTTTCAATTCACATGAATTTGGCAAAACGAATTGCAGTTAATTTCCAATTCATTTGAGTTGAATGGAATTTGAATTAATTCAAAAGAATTAAAAAAACAAAAAATGAATTGCAGTGAAAAAAATGAATTGCTTCTTGAATATTAAATATGTTTTTGTCGTTCAGCGTATGTCAAAACCAAAATAAGTAATACTTGTAAAAACAAACTCCAAACACCATGTTTAATTTGATTGATTGCAATTCATTTTTAATTCATTTGAATTAATTCAAAATCAGTTCAATTCATTTGAATTGCAAATGAATTGCAATTCATTTAGCCAAATTCGTTTGAATTGGAAATAAATTGCTATTCATTCACTTGAAATTCATTGTAAATGGAAATGAATTGCAATTCATTTTTGCCAAATTCATATCAATTGATTCAAATTTCATTCAATTCTTTTTCTTGGTAAAATGAATTAATTCAAAATTTAGCTAATACGTAATGAATTGAAATCAAAAATAAATGATTCATTTATAGCTTTGGTACCAAATACGGAAGATAAAGGAAAAATTAAATGCCAACTTTTGAAGATTCAATTGATCATAGGAGACACAAATAAAAATATATAAATATATATACTTATAAAATAAATTGACCTTGAAAGCCTATTTTAGACATATCTAAAACAACTAATTGATTAATCAAAAAAAGGTCGATTCAATTTATTAAAAAATTAATTATCGGAGGGCCCGCCGAAAAAAAAATGTTCTTGTTCGGGGTACCGAAATAGGATTAAAATGCCCTTAAATAAAGGTAGGTACATATCATTTAAATCGCCCTAAGTCTTATTAGTTTTTCTGAGAAAATATTAAAAACATGAGTTTTTTTCGACATTCACAAAAAAGAATAAAAATATTTAGAAACTGAATAAAATATATAAAAAAGAATTTTGAAAATCGGTTGAGATTGTGGTCTGAAATGTTATTTGTTTAAAAAAAGGGATTTTTGTGCGTCTGCTGAAGGATTCGAACATGTGCCTATGCCTACATTACAAATGAAACTATACGAAGGTGCGACAACTTAGCCATCTCACACAAGTAAGGCCTTGAATGCAATGTAACTAATTCATAGTTTTATTTGCTATTCAACTTTCTGTTATTGTTTTTTTTTTACTCAGAAGTAATCAAACACAAACACATACAAAAATTCTATTTTTATATTTTTGTATATCTTCCAATCTCCTCCGTGTCTCCTTTTTCGCAAATGTTGCCAAACTGATGTATGGTTTTTACGTTCAAAAGCAGGCAGCTTGCGTATATATTGGAAGCGGGTTTATATTAAAAAAAATATAAATTTGTTAATTTTGAACTAAGCCTACTTGGCCTTCGCCCACTTTTTGAAAAAATTAAATTCAATTTTTATTCCTACCAAACTTCTCACAATAAGGCCCGATTAGCTATTAACTAGGACTTTAAGGGAACATTTGTTGTTATTTCTCATACAAAATTTAAATTTAACTGTTGGCTAAATTTTAACTTTACATTCAGTAATCGGATCAAAAAGTCTTTTCAAACTAAACTTTCTCAAAGTTGTAGTAAATTTATAAAGAAAAATATATCCCTCAGTCTGCCGTACCTGATGCTTTTTCATAACAATACAGCAAATTAATTTTACTAGTAAATGCGATTTAAATTTGTATTACATTCAAGAGTTGTTTGTTAATTTGCTTTCGGTTGTAAATGTTATTTTGTTTTGCGCAGTTAATAAAAATTATACCTGCACAACTTGTTAAATGTCAGTTTATATTTCATGTTACAAACCACAAACAGAACTCAAACTCAGAAAATATACAAAATTCACAAAAAAGCTCAAGTACGTAATGTAATAACAGTTTATGCACTCAAAATATTAAATCAGTAAAAACAATTCACAGTTAAACAAAATTTAATAAAATTTCGAAAAAAAATATTTTCGTGAAATATTGTTTAAAAGAAAACAACAGAAATTATATCGTTTTGTGTATTAACTGAAGAAGATTTTTAAATTATATCGTCACTAATACAAACCGCTAAGTGGCGTTACTTGTTTATAAAAAAAAATGATTAAAACTATGAGTTTAGTTTACTATTATTTAGTTACATTAACTTTTTTGTATTAAAATTACAAGTAAACAGCAGTTTCAATAAATTTTCAGTGTTAAAGTGTAAAACAAAAATGTTCTTTAGTTATTTTTACTGACATTTCATTTTGGTTGTACAGATGCATTTCACTGATGTAATGTTATTATAGTCAGTCATTGAGGAAAAACAAATTACAATTTTTATGATTTAATTTAAAAATTATGTAAATTGTTTTTATCTACTACATATAATGATAAATGGCGAATTACATAAATTAAATTTTGCAATTTAGTCTTTAATAAACTTGTCATAAAAATATTTGGAAAACTGTTGTAGTCATTTAAATAATTAGAAATATTGTATTTTTATTTTGAGAGCAATCAGTTGCCAACCACACCAATTCTACAACTGGTTCAACTGCAATCCTGAATTACGGCAACACCGATTTTTTATGCAAGAAATGGCGCTGACTGCTGTTTTGTTTTATCTGGCAACACTGCTATGTTTAGTGGGGAGCAATGTTGCCAGAAAAGTTTTAGCTCATTCCCATTTTGAAAGTCTATATCCCTAATTTCATACCCAATTAGTTTTAATTTAAACAAAAAAAAAAAAAACAATAATAAAGAAAAAAAATAGAAGCTAAGTTCTCATCGCTTTTAAATCAAGAAAAATTATTAAGAAATGAATCAGCCAAGTAAGTAAAATTTAATATTTTATGAAGAACTACTTACTTTTTCCACTCGAACTTGAAAGGCCTCAAATCTTTGTTTTAATTGTGAAGGAAACCAATTTTTTATTATAAGAAAAACACAATCACATTTAAGCTGAAATGTCACTATTTCAGAATAATAGTTTGGTGCATTAAACTTGCGGAGAACAAATTCTATAAACTTTTCACACGAGAATCATTATCGTGAAAAAAAATTTTTTTTACAAAAATTGTATGGAATTTTACAAGTAAATACGAATAGTTGTCAAAAACTACTAGTTTTTGGTTAACTGTAAATCTAGTAGGTGTAAGTTCTAGGGCTTGTAAACTATCTTGAACATTAAGTTTGCATAAATCGAATTTACACGATCCGAAGGTACATACGAGGTTAAATGAAAACCTCTAGTACTTTTTGAATATACATAAAATTTATTTTTTCTGCGTTCTATTTTTAAAATAGAAGATTTTTTGATTAATTATTGAGCTTGACTGCTTTCCATTATTTTAAAATTTATAAATATTTAGACAATATTTCTCCAATAAAGCAAATATTTTGATCGACTTTAATTTAAAATAAACGCTGTACTGTACTGTACATTATAAAATTTGCCGTGCGGCAACCCGTCTCCAATATATACGCAAGCTGCCTGCTCTTGAACGTAAAAACCATCAGAGCTGTAAATGAGTCATTCTTTTTTGATTTCAATTCATTACGAATTAGCTAAATTTTTAATTAATTCTTTTCACCAAGGAAAAGACTTGAATTAAATTTGAATCAATTGAAATGAATTTGGCGAAAATGAATTGCAATTCATTTCCAATTCAAATGAATTAGCAAAATGAATTGCAATTCATTTCCAATTCAAATGAATTGGCAAAATGAATTGCAATTCATTTTCAATTCAAATGAATTTGGCAAAATTAATTGCAATTCATTTCCAATTCATTTGAATTGAATTGATTTTGAATTAATTCAAATGTATTAAAAAAAAGTAATTTCAATTAATATTGAAATCAAAAATGAGTTGTTAACAATCAAAGTAAACATGGTGTTTGGAGTTTGTTTCTTCAATTAATAATTTATGAAACTTTGTGACCCAAGACCACCTAACGATATTGCGAAAAATAGCGTTATTACTTTCAATTCTGTATTGTTTTGCAAAAAGTTTATTAAAAAATTTTATTTTCCTACAAAAACATTTTTTCAAATATTTCTTAAACTCAAGCTAACTTTAACATTCTAGGGACATGTTCGTGATCTGTAATGCTTACTCTAGATTTACGTACACTAGTCTTTTTCCACAATCACTTTAATTCAAATGAATTGGAAATGAATTACAAATTAATTTTTCCAATTCATTTGAATTAATTCAAAATTAATTCAATTCAAGTGAATTGGAGATGAATTGCAATTCATCCTGCCAATTCATTTGAATTGAAAATGAATTGCAATTCATTTTGCAAATTCATTTGAATTGCAAATTAATTGCAATTAATATTTGAAAAATTTATGTGAATTGATTTAAATTTCATTCAATTCGTGATTTTTGTGAAATGAATTAATTCAAAATTTTGCTAATTAAATGCATGAATGATTCGCGAATTAATTTAAAAATGAATGATTTATTTACAGCTCTGAAAACCATACGTCAGTTTGGCAACATTTGCGAAAAAGGAGATACGGAGGGATTGGAAGAAAAACAAAAATCTAAAAATAGAATGTTTGTATGTGTTTGTGTTGACCACTTCTGAGTAAAAACAATAACAGAAAACTGTATAGGAAAGAAAACTTTGAATTAGTTACATTGCATTCAAGGCCTTACTTGGGTGAGATGGGTAAGCGGTCGCATCTTAGCATAGTTACGTTTGTAATGTAGAAATAGACGCAGGTTCGATTCCTACAGACGACGGGTTGTTGAAAAATTATCATACAGCGACAATCTGACAGTAAAATTTAAGCAAATATTCAATTTAATGGAAAATCACTGATGAAGCCTGTCCATAGAAAAAGGCAGAAACTAGATCTGGTCTGATTTGTAAATTTATGTGTTTATAATTTGTAACCTAAAATTTACTAAATTAAAATACGCATATAATTTTTTCGAAAATTCCTCTGATTTTCAGCCTAAAACTAAATCTTTAAAATTTACAGTGTTTTAATTGCAAATAGTGGTTATCAAACCAGAAAAAAAAATTTACAAAACTACTTAGAAATAATAGTAAAATCTCCAATACTTTAACGCTTTTTTTTAATCACTTGGATTTAATAAATCCAAAAAGTAGTTCAAAAAGTGCTCAACAGATGGGGTTAGATTCTGCCTATTTTAGCCCTTTCAGACCCAACCAGCTGCAAAAATTTATTGATTTTGTAACTTTAAAGTAAAATGGTATTAAAACTATTAAAATTTCCTGATGTCAATTCATATTTTATGAAATATAATTTAATTGAAAGTATAATTGAATTTTTTTTATATAATTAAACCTATTAGTATTGAATATATTTGCAACTTTAAGAGAAAACATCACATTTCACAATCGTGTATGCTGGGTCTCAATCCGTCATTTCTTTCACAATAATTTTTAATACCGAATTCAATGATGAAGGATTTTAGTTTAATTTTTAATTGTATTTTATATAAAACAGCGTTAAGCAGTCTGCCTTTTCAGTTCTATCATTTCAATTTATATTTTTGCAGAATTAAAATATTCCGCTGCAATATTTAATATTCACTAATTTGACTTAGTTAAGTTACTTATAGTAGAGTGAAAAATTGCTATTTCTATTTCAGCTTTTTCTCCATATCCAAGATGGAAACTATGTAATTGGTAAGGTGTAGTTTTTTTTTTCTTAACATATTTCATACAAAAAATTTTAAGAAAAACCTTTTATTTGCTAATTTTGCAATTTTTTTTTTTTTGTTTCTCTTTTAATTTTCATTCGTTTTTTTTTCTGACATTAATAGGCCGTTTGATACACCAAAAAAACAGATTCAGTTCTGATAATCGCATTTGTAGCCATGGATCGGTTGTGGAAGCCGAATTTTTCAGTTATGACAACAGAAAACCAATTGAGACAGTACTAATTTGACTGTGACAACGGAATTTAAGTTATATCAAGTATAATTCGGTAGTCGCAACCGAAAAATTTATTTGATGCAACTGAACCATTCGATTGACAACAAATTGGGTTGTCAGCATCAAATCTATTTTCTTGGTGTATGAATTATATGAAAGTTTAACCTTAAAAATACTCCCCAGTCTTTAAGGTTATTTATCAATTTAACCACGCACACAACGATAATGTAAATGGCTTAACGCCATTTTGTATCTATCGTTTATTCTTTTTCATTTAATTTCCATATTTTTTTTTTTGTATATTTGTTGTGTGTTAAACTTAATGAATTCTTTTTAATTCCCTTTTTTCTCGTATCTAATACCCGTTTAATCTTTCACTCATTTTCTAACCATATGTTTTTACATGTGGGATTTTTGTCACAACTTGCCGTCAATTGTGCACATTCCAAAAAGGATTATTTCCTAAGAAATGTTTTAACTAATGTTTGTTTATTATGTAGGTACTTGTATGTGATAAATATTTTAAGCATTTGCCTAGACGAAGGCGTATGAGTGATGTGTGGTATTTAAGATAATATTAATTATACGTACTGTAGTACCAACTGAATAAATTTAAAAAAAGTTGGCTAGTAATCAGCTTGATCTGCAATAATAAAAATTGTTTATTGTTGTGTATTTTAAATTTATGACACTGAAGTTTTGCAGAAAATCGACGCCTAAGAGACTAAAATTTAATATATATTTTAAATTACTACATATGGTTTTGATTTCTAAAAGCCCTAATTAAATGTATACCCATGATTTTTTAACTTTTTGTTATTCTTGACAATAGAGGAAAAATTCAATTAAATAAAAACAATTTAAGCCTTAAAAAATCAACAATACATTTCAGCACGATGTTTGTCACTATGCATAACAAAATTTTATAAAACTCATTCACTTATTGCTAGTTAGCATGTGTGTGTGTGTTATTTGTTGGTGTTTGTGTGCGTTAATTGAAATAAAACTGAACATTTGTATGGATTTTTGTTCAATACTATTATAAACTATTTACAAATTTTTATATTAAGGCAAGCATACACGTTCAATCTTATTAATCCAGCTTTCAAAATTCAACCAATCAAAATATTTTATTTTTAAATACTTTGTTCTGATTTTTGGTGGATTTTCAATAGATTGATCAATAATATTGTCTTTAGATTTTTTTAATTTTACAAAAAATTTAAACAATATTCGTAAGTCTTTTTAAAAAAACTTTTGATTCTCAAGTTTCGAAAAACCATTTAAATTAAATAATTCTGAGTGCCAGCTGTAAAGCTTGAAGTCAGAATTAAGATCGATTTTTTTTGTCATAAATATGAAATTTTGTTTGAAAATTTGTTAGATAAGAAAAAAAAACAATCTTAGTTCTGTCTATAAATCTGAAATTTCAAATTTATATATAAAACTGGTAACAGTGTAATCACTTTAAAAAAAAAACTTGACACATATTTAGTAAAATACAATGACTAAAAACGTTTTGTGGCAGTGATTTTGTCTTTTTGTTAGAAAAAAAACCTCTTTTGTTGCATTTGAAACTTGTGAATAATTGTTGTGTAAGTGTTTTTGACAAGGGTCGAACTATTTGTAACTCTATTTTTTCAGTCTTAACTAAGGATGCTGTGGCAATTGGTTACAATTTGCTTTAAAGGTATACGACCAATTCAATGTTTGTTTCTGTGACAGATCTATTGAAATTTGTTACAAATTTCTATGTGAGGTTGACAGATTAATAAAGCTATGAACCACCCAAGCACCATCGCCAATCCAAACCAACACAAATATTCATACGATTGCTATTGTTTTATGTATTCACTACACATTTAAATGTATAACCAGACCTTTTTCTGTAATGTGTAAAATGCCTCAATGACCCTTATGCATGTGTTTGTGATTTAAGAGGTTTTTGACTTGAGTGAAATGTTAAACTTCAAAAGACATTTTGATGTTTTTATTGAAATTGAATCTCATGTTAATATTGATTTTAGCTGTTGTCTTACGTTTTTGTTTCGAATATTTACAACATACATGGGACTACATAATATAGAAGACTAATTAATAGATAACATTACATTTACACACACATTATTAATAATATTCTTAAGTATCTGCTGTCATTGTTTAACGGCATTGGTTTTAGATTCCATTGCAGTTAATAATTTGTTATTTAAAAAACTAAGCATAATTGATCAACCGTTCTATCCTTATTTAAGTTATTGAATGTATTAAAGAGCCCTACGTTCACGTCTGGCTTATCCAGGTTTAACTTTATGAAATGCCAAATCTACATGAAGGTCTGCAGAATAGTTCTCTTCTATTTGGAAAAACTTTGAATATGTGATAGCAGGGACAGAAAAATAAAAATTTTGAAAAACTATGATATAAATTAATATTTTTTTTTATTATTTTTATGAATTTTAGAAAAGTTACTGAAATTATTGTTCTTTTTTATAAATAAAATTAACAAAAATGCAACAAAATTTGTATATTATTTTACATAAAATTTTTTCGATTAATCGATTAATTTTCAAATTTTATTCGATTAATCGGTTAAGAAAAAAAACCCGAATAACAATTTGCACGATTAATCGATCAAAATAAAAGTCGATTAATTGATAACCCTAATATCTAGTAAAGATTTTCGATTTTTTTAAAAAATTTTTGAAAACGTCTTTTTCGGTTCGAGGTTAAAATGACTTAGTGATATCTGACGAAAATTATGTACGCGAAAAATTTGAGGTATATTTATAAAATAAGTAAACTAAAAAATTAATTTTTTTTTTAATTTTCGAATTTTGGCAATTTTTAATAAAAATGCTATTTTTAAAAAATGTGCCATTATTGGCCGCGAAAGAACGCCTTAACCGTTTCAACAAAAAAAATCGAATATTGAAATTTTGAACCAAGTAGAATTAATGAAGAACGACAAATCGTATTTTAAGGGACAGCCTGCATGAAGGCCATATAACAAGTAATTTCGGATCCGAAAAAATCATATTAGATCATGTTTGTTCATATATTGAACCATGAATAGACGTTTATGATTATCTACAATAAAGCGTACCACCTTACAGGCAAAAAAAAAAAAGTGCGCCGTACACCCTCCAATATGAAGTATTTTTGCAAGGAGGTTTCAAAAAAAAAATTTTTATTTTTTTTTGCCGAACGTAGGGGTCGCCATTTTACATTTTTCGTTAAATCTTTGGTATTTACAGTCGGATCTTAAAGTATGATACATCGATGTTTTTCTCTCGAGGAGACCAGTGTTTTGCTCTAAGGAAATTTTGACCTCAAGTATCCCGTTCTTGTAGTTACCCACCAGATCTCAGTTTCTACCACCCTAATGTACAACCCTAATGTCAGAAAATTAAAGCTCGCAAAAAATCATTAAACTTTTGCTAAGGAAGTTTTTCGCTAAACCTAGTAGAATTTTTTTTTATATATTGGTTGCCGAACGTAGGGGTCGCCTTTTCGCAAAAAAAAATTTTTTTTTGAAATAGCCTTCCAATCATATTGGAGGGTGTACGACGAACTTTTTTTTTGAGGTACGGTCTAATCTACAATATATCAACGTATAATAATATACAAGCCCATTAGAATTTGATAAAAACCAAAGAATTTTAAAACCGCCGTTTCGGTTTTTTAAAATTATAAAAATCGCGAGTTTAGATATTTTTCGGGTTTCTTGTGATATTAATGTTATTGTTTTAAAAAAATTTAATAAATATAAAAATGTTAGAAAATATTGTTTTCTATTGTTGTTTCTACATGAATGGATGTCACTACATTGCTAGATCTGTCAAGACAACAGAGTTGGAAGATGACAAAGCAAATTGTGGAAAATTTTCTGTTGTTGTTTTTTCTTTGATATTTTAAATGTTTAATAACGCTCCTAGACGAGAACAAGAAATTCTCATTGAGTTTGTAATTTAACTTAACAAATATTTCCAAGAATTCTAAAAACGTCGTCCCCTGACGATTTTCTTAGGCAAGAATGAAATCCACATAGGGTCGTGCCTACAACGGATTATTTTTCACAATTTGTTAAATACGTTTGGGATTTTTAGCATATTTAATTCCTTTAATGCAATTAATGTACATATATCCCGATAAAATGAAATTTGGGGAAAAATTAAATAGTTTAATACGTTCAAGATATTTATTAAAATTCGATTGAAACGCGGAAAACCGTTATGAATTTAAATTTTTTATTCTTTTTTCGGCAAATTAAGCTGCATTTTGAAGAGTAAGTTGAAAATTTATTTTATAGTTTTCGCGGGATATTTATTTTTATAAATTTCGCGGGATTCGAAATAGAACTTTTGGAAAAATACACAGTGAAAATCTTAACTCAGTGGGTATGTAAAACTCAATATCTCTTAAAGCACTTGACTATTTGGTGCATTCTTTTTTCTATAATTAGTTTACGGTATACTTAATAACAAAAACCAGACATTTTTTAAAGTAATATTTAATGGAGCAAATGTTCATTACAATTAAATTGGAAATTTTTTAAAATAGGATCTAAGCTCTTTCCGAATTCATGGTTCAATAATATGCAATTTAATTTATTATTTTAATTGCTTGAAGTATTCACTAAAAACCGACTTATTTTTGTCGGTTTTCGGTTTCGGTTTTGAGGCTTGAAAAACCACGGTTTTGGTTTCGATTAAAACCGAACAGCAAACTCTAAAGCCCAGGAATGATCATCTACAAGTCCATGTATAATCATGTGTGTTCATATATGGACAATGGATTCTGGTAGAGGAGACGAAAAAAAAAAAAAAACGTGTGTCGGCGTTTTGAAAGATCACGTCGGTATTTTATTTTAGGGGGGTATAAATTTCCGCTCTTTTTCAAATGTTTATTGTAAATCGGCATAGAAAACCATGTGAGCCTTCCATTTTAGGTATAGGTTGTGTTCAGCGAACTTATGTAAAACACTACGAGGAATATTTTTGTGTAACATTTTAACACTGTAACTCTGCAATTAAAGGGACTTTTTTGACCGCTTTTTCAAAAGCGACAAAAAAGACCCATAATTTGAAGAGTTAGAAGATTAAAATGTTCCACAAAAATATTCCTCGTAGGGTTTTACATAAGTTCGCTAAACACATTCTATACCTAAAATGGAAGATTCACATAATTTGAATAAGTACGAGATTAACCCTTAAACACATTTTAAGTTTTGACTTATTTATGGCATTGAAGTTAAATTTTCTACCTGATGTCTTCAGAGATTTATAGTAGAATTTCATAACAAATATTTTTGCGGAATATTTGAAAGACAAACTCAAAATATTTTTTCCGTAAAGTGTACCTACATTAAAAAAATTGAAAATAAGTTAAAAAAGGACTACCCACTTTTCGTTTAAAACAATTGTATATTGTCGTTTATTTTTAATTGTTAATTAATTAACTGGCAAAGTCGGTACGAATAATAGATTTCTCGTTTATAAAATAAAATTAATTGTATTATAACAACTGATTGTTTTTAACCGAAAAGTTTGATGGAATATTTTAACTTCTACCGCAAGTCCGTATACACTAGGGCGGGTCGATTTGTAGGGAGGCAAAAAAATCGCTCAAGTGACAAGGAAAATCGTATTCTAGGGATCAAAATAAGAAACTTTGCCCGAGGAACCATACCTCTAAAACATATTCTGAATCCCCGACTTTTGACCCGTAGGGTCAAATTTTCAAAAATCCCACATTGACCCATTTAGAGTGCCCCAATCGAGTCCAAATGTATGACCGACCCCCACTAACTTTGAAGGGCCGACCCACTCATGCTAGTGGCACACCCTCTGGAACCCCCCTTGGGGGTTCCCCGTACAAGCATTTTAAAAAATCTGCATTTTTGGCACTTTACATGAGAAAATGTTTGTATGGGGTGTGCCACTGACATGGGTGGGTCGGCCCTCCAAAGTTAGCTGGGGTCAGTCATACATTTGGACTCGATTGGGGTCAAAACTCTAAATGGGTCAAAGTGGGATTTTTTAAAATTTGGTACATCAAAAGTCGGGGATTCAGAATTCGTTTTAGAGGTATGGTTCCTCGGGCAAAATTTCTTATTTCGATCCCTAGAATACGATTTTCCTTGTCAATTGGGCGATATTTAAATCGACCCGCCCTAGTATACACAATATTTTGTTTATTGAATGACTGATAGAAAGAGTTCAAAAATATATTTCTTTGCAATTTAACTACTTAGTTGATCTTTTAATTGGTAAATTAATAATCTCCTCTTGATTTAAGACCATATATTAAAAAATTTTCTTTAAATCATTTTCGAAATGAAATTTTAAATTTATCAACTTTAAAGTAGAAATGTTTCTAATTTAAAACTTTTTCATTTCGCCTTTTCCAATTTTATCTAGCTGTAATTTGATTTTTTGTCAGAAAGTTGCTGAAATCCTAATTATAAAAACTTAATTATCTATTGTATATAATTATGCTAAGGATCATCTATTAAATAAAAATCCTTTCATTTTTTATAAAAGAAATGCTTAAGAAGAAATCAAAAATTCAAATTAGCTTCTTGAACTTTCATATTCAGCAAGCAGTCATCCTACTGACATAAAGATGTAGACACCAGCAGGTACACAGACAGATTTTTACAAGAATTACAATGTAAGACACAGTTAAAGTCCTACATATAAAATGTGGCGTCGGTATTTTAAATTGTTTACAATTTGTATTATTTTTTACATAGCCGCGAGTAATAAAATCATAAAGGAAATTGGCTGTATAAATATCTTAATACAAATTCAAAAGTTTTCTTTTTAGCTAATAAAAACCCTAAACAAAACGAGCATAACACAGCATTTATAATAAATCCTGGTTAAACAACTGCATAAGTTAACAACCCATCAGGATTTAACTAACCTTCAGGTGTTATAAAATATAAAGTAAAAGAAAAACAATATAAAAACAAATGATTCCTCTGAAAAAACCATGAATAGATTTCTAAAACTTTCCTTTAATACAATTTAACCTTCGAAATACAAAAGAAGCTTAAAGTTGTAAAAATCCCTTATACGACTTACAAAACAACACACAAATAGAGGAATAAACCAAAGGGACGCCAAGAAAATAAAAATATGCAACAGAAAAAAAAAACGAAAAAAAAAGATAAATATGTGTGCTAAGGTGGGTCAACACCATAACAACACTTCCAAAAACCTCCCATTCGCCCACACATACTCCCACTTTATAGCCCACCTTATAAAGTATAGTATCTTAGCATAGCTTTGGTGTTAGATTTTTATGGCTTCAGATATTAGAAGCAGACCAACAACGACAAAAAAACGAAAATGATATAAAATGGCAACGTTTAGTTTTTCTTTGTATTTCGCTTTCTTTCTTTTTTCTTTTCCTTTCTTTAGCTGTGTTTTACACTTGTATTTCTAAGTGAAACATGATTTTAAATATGAGTTGTGTTTAGAGAATAGTTTTCCATTTAACGAGAAAAACACCAAAGTGCACTTTGGGGAAATTTAAGATAAAATGTAAATTTAAGAGAATTAAATTTATGAATTTTATGAAATCGATACCGATATCGAAAAAACTTACATTTATGGCAATCTTAAGAATCACTAATGCTAAAGTAGTCAGTATTAATGAAGTTGAAAAAAGGCATATTATAAAATTTTTGTCTGTAAATTTCCAAGTGGGTATTTTTTGCCGAAAAGTGAAAACATTAACCCTATATGGATCAAGTTACACTAAATATATCAAAATAATAATTTTTATCAAGTGGAAAAAGGATTTTTTTTTATCTATTTGAACCCATGTGAAAATCGAAATATATATGAGCATAAATGATCATACATTGGCTCGTATGTGATCATGCATGGGCATACATAGTCATATACGCACATGCATAGTTCAATGTATGACCATACATAATCTCATATATTTCCATATACCTTTGGATCCGAAATTTGAGGGTATATGGAGGTATATGGACATATATGATCACATATGAGCATACATGAATCATATGTGGTCATATATGAACATGTACGGTCATATACCCTCAAATTTCGGATCCAAAGATATATGGAAATATATGAGATCATGTATGGTCATACATTGAACTATGCAGGTATGTATATGACAATGTATGCCCATGCATGATCATATACAAGTCAATGTATGATCATGTGTGTTCATATATATTTCGATTTTCACATGGGAAGTGATATTTTTCCGAAAATTATGAAAGGTGTTATTCTGTAAATTTCCTAGTGGGGCGTTTTTGGCCAAAAGTATAAAACTTAACCCCATATGGATCACGTTACATAAAACAATTATTTTTATCCAGTTGAGATTTTTTTTTATCAATTTAATGGCTTTGCAATCTCGTAGTCATAATTAATATTAAGTTTCATGGGTCTTTTCTGACCCCAGGCCACTAAGGGTTAATGATTTTTTAAACAAATTTAAAGATAATTATTGTCTAACCAAATTTAAGTGATGTTTTTCCGAAAACTGTGTAAAATTTGATGAAAACATTCAAATTTTGTTTAATTTTTGACAAAATGAGCAATTTTTTGTAAAATGTCTGCTCCAAACACAAACTCGAATTACCATTTTCCAATTTATATTTTTTTCTTTAATATCAACTATTATGTGGTACAAATAGCAATCGACATCTCCAAATTAGGCATTTTAAAAAATCTTTGAAATTAATTTTTAAAAAACACGTTTTTGCATTTTTATCAAATTCGTGGGTCATTTTGGATTCCAGGCTAAAGTGGGTTAATGATATCCGATGAAGTCAAAATTCCATGTCTGAATCACTTTGACTATATTAAATGAATAATGATACCCATTTTGGATACAAGTGATAATAAATATGTTGTAATTATAGTATACTTTGATATTTTGAACCTCTACAAAAAGTACATCTGAAGTGATGAAGAAAAACTGGGTACGCAATTTTACTATACGTGGCCTTTACTTTCACGTGTATATCGATTTTTCAATGGATGGGAGCAAATGTTGAAAATTGTTGCATGGTCTTATTAATGCTTTAATGACAACAATTTAAAAATCTTAACAAAAGAATTAAAAGTTTGTAATACTTACGTAAATAGATGGCACTACATTGCTAGATGTCAAAACAACAGAGTAGTATTTTGGAAGATGACAAAGCAAACTGTGATATTTTGACATTTGAGACAAAAACGAAGAAATTCCCATGGAGTTTAAGCTACAAAATATTTCTAGAAATTCTGAAAATTCCAAAATGAAATCCGGATGGGAACAAGCCTGCAGAAAATTATTTTTCACAGTTTGTTAAACAAGTTTAGCATTTTAACATATTTACTTTACCCTAGTAAAAATGATTTTTATATAATCATTTATGATTTTTTATAATTATATCTCATCGAGTATGGTGAAATATATATTTTTATATTTAATTATATAAAATTATATTAACCAGATCCAGCATTTTCCGAATCAAATCATATATTGGTTAATGTAATTATATATAAAAATATATTACTAGATCCGAAAAATGGTGGATCTGGTTAATATGTTTTTATATAGCCAAATATATTTTGATATAATCATATAAAATTATACTTATATAATGATATATAATTTTATAAAATAATAAATGGTTATATAAAAAATATTTTTACTCGGGTAATAAAAAAAAATTAAAAAGATTTTCGTAATGTTTTACCATTTTCAATTAATCGTATTAAATTATTCGTTATTCTACATTTGGACATTTTTAATTATTCCAACAATTTTTGGGCAAAATTGTTTGATTACTCGAATGACGATTAATCGACTGAATACCGTAGGTAAGATCCACTCCCAGAATGTCGTCCATTTCCTGGAATATTACCCAAATTGTAACACGGTGCAGTGTATCTCCTGTTAAGGTTTAGCTGACTAATTTCTTTATTTGTTATATTAAGGTTTTTTATTTTCATGAATATTTACCGACTAGTTTTATTTTATTTTTTTAACTTTATAGTTGATTTCTAAATAAAAACATTTTTCCTGCAGAATAAGAAGAAAGTTTTTAGTTTCATTTCGAACACACTATAAAATAAATAAATATTATATTTTATTCTAAAAACATCCACATTAATAAAAACAAATTTATTGTCAAATCAAAAAAAAATAAATAAAAACACATGTTAATAAAAACTTGTGATTGTAGACGATTAAAAAAAATACCACTTGAATTATGTAGTGATAAACATTTAATTTTTATAACTCTGATGTTTAACATAACACTGAAAAAAAAAAAACTTTATTTTATACCTTGTGCTTGATATCTTTCTCGTGTAGTTGTAAAATATGGCAATGGAAAAATGATGTAGTTTGTCCATAGTTAGAAAGAAAAAAACCCCCCAAAACAAACAAAATCCTTTAAAATGCCATAAATAGTATAAAATTATAGTTTGGACGTGGTTTCGACTATAACACAAAATCATTTAATGAAGTTTTTAAATTTTTTAAACAGAGTATTTATTGATATTTATTGTTTTCAAGTCTAAACGGCGCTTTAGTAGTATAAGATACATTTTGTTGTTTGGTTAGAAGAAACGAATTGTGAAAATAATTTGAAAACAAACAACTTCTGCCACTGATTGTAGGTGTATGTTAAAACAAAAAAAAATACAAAAAAAAAGCAAATAAACAACAAAAAAAACCAAAATAACTGGCATTAATTCAAATCAGAAATCCAAATTCCCCAAGTGCAATAGCATCAAGAATACTGCATTCAAAATTATTCAAGCATTCCCTATGATGCACTTTTAAAACATACTTTTCTGTGGATGATTTTAAGGAGAATTATTTCCACTTCAATAATTTCAACAACTTTTTTTCTCTTTTGTACTCTAGTTACTTTTGTACTCTAGTTATTTTACACTTGAAAAATAAATATATAATAGTTTTTTTTTTTCTTTTTTGAGTCGAAATTGATAGAAATAAATATCAGCAATATTATATTTTTACATCTTGAGACGATAGGTCATAATAAGATGCGTCTTAACAGTAATTTTCTAGTATTAGTTCTTACAAAGAAGTTGTCAAGGATGCAGTAATACGTTTCGATTGTTACATTACATACGTATATATACAGGGTGGCGCAAAAATAACCTTCCGATGTTTTTTGGCTGTAATTTAAAAAAAAAATGAAAAACTTTGATTCTTCTTGTGGATTATTTTTATTTGGTCTTTTAATTTTTTTTACATCAAGTCGAGAATATGATGTCATGTAAATGGCCGCCGCCACAGTTGATTGTCATTTGAGCCCATTTTTTCATTCATCACCAATCATGAGTGATGAGGCCCATTTCCATCTTAGCGGGTACGTAAATAAGCAAAATTTACGCTTCTGGGGCACTGAAAATCCGCGTATAACCCACGAAGAGCCATTACACCCGCTCAAAGTCACTGTATGGTGTGCTGTTTTCGCTGGAGGAGTCATCAGACCTTTTTTCTTCGAAAATGCCATAAAAAGGGCTCAAATGACAATCAACTGTGGCGGCGGCCATTTACGTGACATCATATTCTGGACTTGATGTAAAAAAAATTAAAAGACCAAATAAAAATAATCCACAAGAAGAATCAAAGTTCTTCATTTTTTTTTTTAAATTACAGCCAAAAAACATCGGAAGGTTATTTTTGCGCCACCCTGTATTAGAGCACCCATGAAATATATGGAATTTGCAGAAGTGTTATTTTTTCACCTCCCCACGCATTTTCCAGTAGATTTGGCGTAAAAAATAATATCCCCGCAAAAACGACTTAGTTGAAGAGTTAGAAGGTTAAAATGTTCCGCAAAAATATTTGTCATGAAATTCTACTATAAATCTCTGAAGACATCAAAGTTTAAAATTGAGATTCAATGCCAGAAATAAGTCAGAACTTCAAATATGTTTAAGAATTAGTTTCATATGTATTAAGTTTTGGCGCCCAATAGAGCACCCATATGTGCAACAGTGTTATTTTTTAAACGTCCCTACGCATTTTCCAGTAGATTGGGCGTAAAAAATAATATCCCCGCAAAAATTGGTCCTCTCGTATTAAAACAGGCCAGTCACCTAGCCCTTAGCCCTAAAAATTGATTAAAATTAAATCAAAGCTTCTTTGCGCTATAACTCTTAATCCAAGAGGATCAATTTTCTAGGGGATATTATTTTTTACACCCAATCTACCAGAAAGTGCGTGGGGTGGTGAGAAAATATCACTTTTGCACATATGGGTGCTCTTTTGAGCGCCTTCAGATTGGCACGAAATTAACTATTAAACATATTTTAAGTTTTGACTTATTTCTGGCATTGAATTTAAATTTTCAACCTTGATGTCTTCAGAGACTCATAGTAGAATTTTATGACAAATATTTTTGCGGAACATTTTAACCCTCTAACTCTTCAACTTACGGGTCGTTAGTGGCCCTTTTGAAAAGGGTCAAAAAGTACCTTTAATTGAGGAGTTAGAGGGTTAAAATATTCCACAAAAATATTTGTCATGAAATTCTACTGTAAGTCTCTGAAGACATCAAGGTTGAAAATTTAAGTTTAATGCCAGAACTAAGTCAAAACTTAAAATATGTTTAAGGTTTAATTTCGTACTTCTACACAATTGCCGCTCAAATGCCCACAAACCTAAATTTTAAACAAATTACAAGAAAAAAAATTCAAAAAAATATATTTTTCACTCCAACATGGTTTTATAGAGCTCCAACCTGGCGGCAGAGAAAAAAACGGGGCCTCGTGGTTGCAGCGCTGGGAGTCGCAAAAATTGTCCGATCTGGAAAAAAAATTACTTTTTTAAATCTTAACAAAATTGGTTATCGTATGACACGAGCTTTTTTCTTTTAAATTTTTTTTCAATTTTTGGTGATGTTCCAAATTTGAAAGTGTGTTTTTCGTAAAAAAATATTGACTTTAAAAATACATAAAAAAATAAAAAAAAAGCTAGTGTCATACGATAGACAATCAAGTTTAAAAAAATTTCGTCAAAAAATTAACCCGCTAGTGCCGCAACCAGTACGAAAAACATGGTTTCGAGATAAACGCGTTCAAAGTTTGTGTATATACCAGCTGCCGAACGTAAAATTAAAAATACGCTCTCACTAATCCGGCTGTAACTTTTGAACCCGTAGGAATTTTTACATAAAATTTTTTCTTAGAATCTTAAGAATATTTACTAAAATACAAAATTATAAAAAAAAGTCGATTTCAAAAAACGGCCAATGTCATGTCCCCCCTTAAGTTCGTTGAACACATCCTATACCCAAAATGGAAGATTCCCATGGCTTCCTAGTGCACATATGTAAAAAATCGATAACTCATCAGTTTTTAGGCATTCTTTCATGGAATGGACGTATTTACAAGTCTCCAAAATTAAATGAGAGACATTCAAAGCTTAGTTTTGACAAAAAATATTATGTTTATCACTTAAAACTCACAAAAAATATAAAAAAATAAATAAAATATTGGTCCAGCCAGGATTCGAACACGCGATCATTTGTTTGGAAACAAACTGTATCCGAATAACTTTCAGAGCTTTAGAAATAATAATTAAGTGATTTTTAAATGTGGTTCAGAATAACTTCTAAAAAAGTTGTAAAAATATAATAACGAATACTTTGGAAGCAATGAAAACCTGATTTTTTTCTAAGTTGTTTAGAATTAGTTCCAAAAAATCAGCAAAAATACACTAACGAATACTTTGGAAGCAATGAAAGAAGTTGTTAGTAACAAATGACTTCCAATTTGTTTTCCTGGGGAGTAGAACAGTAATCTTATGGGTGGATCTAGGTCATTTATTTTTGGTACCCTCATACAAATAAATCTGTAGAAATAGCAGAAAAAGTAACTAAAAATTAGTTAAAAATGATACTATAGAACTGCAAAATTGAAACTGTTAAATTTACAGAATTTTAGTTATATTTAAGTTAATTTTTAGTTAATTCAACATAAAAAATTGTACTGTTAAATCTGCAGAAAATGTTGCTAAATATTAGTAGACTAAAAATAGCAACAAAAAAAAATAGTCAGAACAACAGAGTAGTACATTGGAAGATGACAAAGCAAATTGTGGAAATTTTTTTGTTGTTTCTTTGATATTTTAAATGTTTAATAACGCTCCTAGACGAGAACAAGAAATTCTCATTGAGTTTTTAATTTAACTTAATAAATATTTCCAGAAATTCTAAAAACGTCGTCCCCTGACGATGTCCGTCGGCAAGAATGAAATACGGATAGGGACATACCTACAATGGATTATTTTTCACAATTTGTTAAATACTTTTGGGATTTTAGCATATTAAATTCCTTTAATAAATTGTTATATCTACACTAATAGAAAAAAGTCCGTAGAAAATTTAGTAAAAACTACTAAAAATTAGTTAAAAATGATGCTGCAGAAAAAAACTGCTAAGTTAGCAGATTATTTTTGCTATATATTAGTAATATAGGAACAGCAAAACTAAAACTGTTAAATATACAGAATTTTAGTTATATATGAGCTAAATTTTTGTAAATGGAGATTAGCAAATTAACCTGCTAAAATCAGCAAAAAATTTTGCTAAATAATTAGTAGCCTAAAAAATCACCAAAAAATTTAAAATTTTCGAAGTTTTTTTTTCGATTTTTTTTTTAAATGCAAATAAAAATCGAGCCTTTTGAAAACAGCAGTTTACAATTTTTTAGCAAATATTTCTGCTGATTTTAGCAGAATAGACTGCTATTTGCATTCAACTAAATTTAGCTTAAAAATAGCAAAAATTTTGTAGATATAACAGTTTATTTTTGCTATTTTTAGTCTACAAATATTTAGCAAAATTTTCTGCAGATTTTACAGTACAATTTGCTATTTTCAATTAACTAAAAGTTAGCCTAAATATAACTAAAATTCTGTAAATTTAGCAGTTTTAATTTTGCTGTTCTCATTTTACTAGTATTTAGTAAAAAAAATCTGCTAATTTTAGCAGTTTTTTCTGCAGCATCATTTTTAACTAATTTTTAGTAACTTTTTCTGCTATTTTTACGGATTTATTTCTATGAGTGTACAAACGTTTTGTTATTTTTAATCTAAATTTAGTTGAATGCAAATAGCAGTCTATTCTGCTAAAATCAGCAGAAATATTTGCTAAAAAATCGTAAACTGCTGTTTTCAGAAGGCTCGAAAAAATTTAAAAAAAAATTTGAAAATTAAAATTTTTTTTGATTTTTTGGGCTACTAATTATTTAGCAAAATTTTTTGCTGATTTTAGCAGGTTAATTTGCTATTTTACATTTACGAAAATTTTACTCAAATATAACTAAAATTCTGTACATTTAACAGTTTTATTTTTGCTGTTAATATATTACTAATATATAGCAAAAATAATCTGCTAATTTCAGTAGTATTTTCTGCAGTTTAATTTTTAACTAATTTTTAGTAGTATTAACTAAATTTTTTAGGGACTTTTTTCTATTAGTGTAGTTACAAACACCAGCATTTAATTGTTACACACTTTTTTATATGGTGGTGTAGGATATAAAACAAAACCGTCAACAATAAGATATACAAACAAGGCTAAAATTAAAATATGATGATTATATGACAACCGAGAACAAGTATTATTTGCATTATATTCCGGGAAATGGTCCAATTCCGGGAAGAGACCTAATTCTTATATCACGCGACAGAAAAAATCTGAATGCAAAATGTGAATGAAATTGCTGAAAAAAGCATTTAAGCAAATACCAGGAGGACGAATTTAATGGGGACTAACAAAGAAGGTATCCCTTGGGGGTACCCACCGATTTTAATTTCATTCAGTGTTTCTTCGGCATATGCCAACATTAAATTTGTTTCATTATCAATTCTATAATTCTGTTATTTAGGGTTTCGAAAGAGTAAAAGATCTTTATTTGATAAAGAGCCATTGTGATTTCAATACTATGATATCACGTTTCTCCCCAATATGATCATTGGTGGACTTTCAAGTACAAATTCTAATATGACAAGTCCAAATTCTAATATGACAATATCATATTAAAATTTGGACTTGAGGTAGAACAATATTCTAACTAAATATATGAAATTTATTATTTTAAGTGTATTGATTCTCGGTAAACCATATAAAAATAATGCATATTTCCACCGATTTACCTTTGAGCTAAAGGGTGGAAATCAATTTCCCTATCTTCTAATATTTGTTTACAATATTTAAATTTCAATGAGTGTTATTTTTGTTCGGTTTTAAGATTAAATATGAAAAATTTCAAATAGAATTTACAATTCATTTTACAACAAATAGAGAAAAAACTTATGAAAAAAACTTTCCTAGAACCAATGGTTGACAATTAATGCATTTTCAAGTGCTACCAAGCACTATCATCAGATTGTCTTTATGGGGTTCTCTCTAGGTTATAATGTAGATTTTATTCACATTCTCAATCATTCAGTCAGTCATGTTTTTCGTTTATTTATGAAGATATATTTAGTTAACGGTTCTCAAGAATCATATTTCGAAATGTTTATAAAATTAACAGCATATTGATATACATCACCCTACTTAGTGGAGTGTAACGCATAAAAATACAAATTATGAATTGCCAACTTATGATCATTGATGTGTATTCTTTTATTTTCCTTTCATATTTAAACATGAACAAAATTATAAACTGAATAAGAAGAAAATTATAAGTTTATTTTCTTTAAGAGTTAACAAGGTTAAGAGTGGTAATACGACAAAAACAAAGACGAACCAAAAATTGTGAGGAAACGGAAATTTTGTTGCGGTAAATAATGAGAGGAGAGACATAGCGGAACCTTACAAACAATGATGCCATAATTTCTCAATATATTTTATAAGGTAGAATTGCAGAGACTGCTGCAGTATTATTTATAAATAATGCAACACTTTTTGGCATTTTGAAACTGAAATGTAAAAAAAAAATAGAAAGACAGTAGCAGTAGTAGTAATATAAAATTTCTTTAGTTTTAACTTTAGCGGTGTCATTTAAATAATTGTAAATGACAAAATACTTGAGGGATTTCTATAAATTTTTTATTTTCCTTTCATACAGAATTATAATTTACGGTTTTGTTTTTAGCTTTTTACTATAAATATGTCTTTTCTTTTTCCTTTAACTTTGGGCAAAAATCTATTCAAGTGGGCTTTTATTTATTAAAATTATGCATTTTCTTCGTTCTTGAAAAATAAATATTAAAAATGCCTTAGGAAAATATTTATAGAAAAAATTCGTTTACTTTCTCCCCTAGTTGTTTGCATTTTAAAGCAAGTGGGGGTAATTTGTAACTTCGTGATTATATTAGCATAAACAATACCAAGGATTGTAGGAAACTTATGAAAAATAAAAAACTAAAGAATGAAAAATAAAAGTAGAACAAACTGTGTAACAAGTATCAACCAAATATATTTATTTATTCTTATATTATATGTACTTTTTTTCTTTTGAAATTCCGTTGGTAGTCATAAGTAGTGTCAGCATAATATTATCGTCATCAAACACCATCACAGAACAATCATGAAAAAGTTTGGGAGAGCGAAGAAGGGACGGTATTACGGTTAGCATATGCTGTTTCGCAACAAGGATGGTATGCCAAGTAATATTTTCTTAGTTTCAAATAGATTGTGGGCGCTGTGGTGTAATGGTTAGCGCGTTGGACTGTTACACGTGAGGTTGCGGGTTCGAGCCCCAACCAAGGCAACATCAATTTATGAAAAATAGTAATATGTATGAGTTTTTTCTATCCCTCATACATATCGCAGCGTCCTCCTTCGGTGTTCCCGTAGCACTTAACCCCACCGAAGTAAAATAATATAACAGGGCTATGAACTTAAAAAGCTTCAACAAAGTTCGCCAACTCACCATCAGATGGCGCGCAACAATTGTTCTAAAATTCAACATCTCGCGCAATTACAGTGTTGCCATATTTGAAGCCCTTCATCTTTCACCACCTTTCACTTCTTCTCTATCCCATTTCCAAAGGAAGTAACACGTTAATTAGTAGGAAGAATTTCCTTAGTGTTGCTTCTCTTTACAAAAAAAAAAAAAAAAAAAAAAAAAAAAATAAATAGATGATAAAGAAAATTAATGTTGACATGTCTTTGAAGTTTTCAGTTAATTTAATATTCTATGATTAATTTTATAAAAAAAATATATATACATTAGGGCATGATGGGATGAAACCAATGTTATATTGGTCAAAAACAAGTTACACGTGTCCCGGCGTTTCGCTGGGTCACCCCTAGGAATCGAGATATATCTTTTTTTTTGACATAACTCGAGAACCACTATTCCGATTTTGCTCAAACAATTTTAAAAAAATTAAAAATTACAATTCCTTTAATCTGTTCATATAACGTTTTTCTATATACTCAACAGTTTTGCCGGTAAAAATAAATGTTTGTTACCGCTACCATAAACATCAATAACCTTTTGTTTATTACTTTTTTTTAATATTTTAGGCAAAAAATATTTTTTTCTTCATACATTTATTTTTACCGGCAAAACTGTTGAGTATATAGAAAAACGTTATATGAACAGATTAAAGGAATTGTAATTTTTAATTTTTTTAAAATTGTTTGAGCAAAATCGGACTAGTGGTTCTCGAGTTTTGTCAAAAAAAAAGACCACCAAAGGTGAAATGGATATATCTCGATTCCTAGGGGAATGAAGTTTTTTTCATAAGTTTTTTCTCTATTTTTTGTAAAATAAATTGTGGATTCTGTTTTACATTTATCATATTTGATCTAAAAAACGAACAAAATAACACTCATTTTAACAATCTTCAGATCAACTAAAATCTACGGTATAATACATTGGTATAATATAGATTTATCGAAAGTATTAGCCATCGTCAGGTACGACCTTTTCCCATCTTCCTGCAACTAGAAAAAAATGCTGTGGTTGCTCCAACCGATAATTCGGTTGTCACAACCCTATTTCCATTATTCCAAACTGAAATAGGGCGGTGGCAATCGAAATATTGAAGCAAAACTTCAATATTTCGATGATGATGATGATGATGCTTTGTGGGCACAAAATTCGACATTTTTGAATCAAAAAAAAAAAAAAAAAAAAAACTAATCTGTTTATAATTTTTAGAGTAAAAGGTTTATTCTTCTTCTTAACATCAAACCTACTAAATTAAAATTGATAAAATTCATATTAATTACAATATTAATTGCAGCTGGTCGATATGACGTTAAAACAACACTATACTAAAATACATTATAACAATGCCCCGTGGCAGTCCGTCTCCAATATACACAAATGCCTGCTCTTGAACGTAAAAACCATACACCATCAGTGTGGCAACATTTGCGAAAAAGGAGATACGGAGGAGATTGGAAGATAAACAAAAATCTAAAAGGAGAATGTTTGTATGTGTCTGTGTTTGATCACTTCTGCAATTAAAGGAATTGTAATTTTTAATTTTTTTTAAATTGTTTGAGCAAAATCGGATTAGTGGTTCTCGAGTTTTGTCAAAAAAAAAAGACCACCAAAGGTGAAATGGATATAATGGATATTCCTAGGGGTGACCCAGCGAAACGCCGGGACACGTATAACTTCTTTTTTACCGATATAACTTTCCCCGGTAGTTTGAACCCTTCCCGATCACTGACACCTACCATTTGTCTCACAGTGTTATTTTCTGCTTGCTGATGAAATGATGATAAAATGATGATAATGTTGATGAAAACAAGCAGAAAATAATTTTACTTATATACTTTTACCTCTAGTTGCCACATTTTTTATCCGATTCTCATAAGTAATACCTTTCTGGAAAGGTTGTAATGTTATATTGTTTACAACTTCATTAGTTGTTTCAAAAAGCCACCGCAAGATGGCGCTAATCTAGCATTTATTAGAAAATTGTAAAAAATTGAAATTTGGACACCTCGAAAATGATTTTTTTAATATGTCGTAGTGGAGCTTTTTTTTCTTCGTGCCAAAAGCTATCGAAAAATCGATGGCACAATATCGATTGCTAAATCGACCCACCCTAATATATGTATGTATATTAAGGTGCTCTAAAAATATATATATTTTTTTTTCTAAATTATTGACCGGACTACCCCTTAGAAATATTAACTTGGGTGTAAAACTACTTTCCCTAAAAAATTATTAAAATCGGATATCGGGAAGACGTGTCACATCGGCCCTGAATTTTGGAACACAGATTACAAGGGAAAAATATGACTTTTTGTATATTTTCTAAAAAACATTGATATTTTAAAACTAATTCGAAATAAAACAATAAAGAGTCGTGATTTTGAGTTAAAAAACAGCCGAGTTATTACAATTTCCGCCGGCAACTGATGTGTCGCCGACCACTTAGTCAAGAAATTCGGGTCCAAATTTTAAAATTTATTGAAATAATCTACAACAGAAACATTGTTTTATTCTACAAGTTCCAAGAAACTCAGATAAGAAGTATTTTTTTATATTGTGTTTTAAATTAAATTAAATGACTCGTTTTAAATTAGTACCAAAAAGGTCAGAATTTTAAAACACTGCTTTCAAATCTACAATTTTAAATTTTTAAATAAATGCAAAAGGTGCACTGCAATTTAATATTTTTTCAGTACTTTTTTCACAAGCGCACATAAAGCAATTTTCATCATTTTACTTCTTTTTAAAAATTAAAACATAATAAATTTATACAAATTATAATTATAGAAAAAAAATTTTTTTTTTTAAATATTAGTGCCACCAGGCACTTCTTAGGATTACTTTTAGAGTAATAATGAAAGAAGTGATCTGTTTGAAGTGGTTCGGAATAAATTCTAAAGAAGCAGTATAAATTTAATAACCGATACTTTGAAAGCAATGAAAAAAGTTGTTTGTAAAGCTAATTTCTAGAGATATACAAATTCATATTTAAGTACAAATTCATATTTAAGTAGCAAATTTCACACAAAAACAAAATTAAAATTTTATTTGACTAAGTGTTATTTTTGTTCGGTTTTAAGATCAAATATGACAAATTCCAAATAGAATTCCCAATTTATTTTAAAACAAATAGAGAAAAAACATATGGAAAAAACTTTCGTAGAAACAATGGTTGACAATTAATGCATTTTCAAGTGCTACCAAGCACTATCATCAGATCGTCTTTATGGGGTTCTCTCTGGGTTATAATGTAGATTTTAGTATTTTGTATTAATGTTAATTCCAAAGTGAAAAATATTTAGAGTAGTAAACTCAATCATTATACCCTACACCACTATGTGGTCATTATACCCTACACCACTATGTGGTCAAGGTATTATAAGTTTGTGCTGATGTTTGTAACACCAAAAAATACTGGTCCTAGACCCACTTTATAGTATACCGATCGGCTCAGAATTTTTTTTATTTCGATTTAACGATGTCCGTCTGTCCGTCCGTCCGTCCGTCTGTCTGTCTGTCTGTCTGTCCATTCATTCTTGTGCGCACTCTACAGGTCGCAAATATTAAGATATTTTGGTACACAGACTTATGTCGGCCCAAGGACGACGCCTATTGATTTTGGTTAAAATCGGTCCATGTTTAGACCTAGTGCCCATATAATGGTCCCCCCAAAATTATATTGTTTATACGCTGCAGATCGCAAATATTAAGATATTTTGATGAAATTTGGTACACAGAGCTAAGTTGGCCCACGGACGAAGCCTATTGATTTTGGTGAACATCGGTCCATGTTTAGACCTAGTGCCCATATAAGGGTTCCCCTAAAAATTATATTGTTTATACGCTGCAGGTCGCAAATATTAAGATATTTTGATGAAATTTGGTACATTTGGACCTAGTGCCCATATAAGGGTCCCCCCAAAATTGGCTTGGTTACAAACTGCAGATCGCAAATATTAAGATATTTTAATGAAATTTGGTGCGCTGACTCACATTATAGAAAATTTTGACGCAAGCCCCATTTTAACCCATTCGAATTTCGGATCCAAACATTAGTTGGCTTTTACCCAGACTGGTGTAGGGTATTGTATAGTCGCCATGCCCGACTTTAACCTTTTTACTCGTTTTTTATTTACTAATTTCATATTACAACAAAAATCACATGTTTTTAACAAATCTATTAATTTTCTCTATGTTATAGTTGTTGCTATGACTAAAGCTCTTTTAGTAGTAAAGCAAACGTTTGAATGTTGTGTTTAAACAATCAAACTTTTAATTATCTTTTTAGTGATCAGAACGAAAGCAAAGAACTTAACAAATACCTTTGGATTTTATAGGCTGAGGTATTTGTAATAATTTGAATACTTTTTTCACTGAGTTTTAATTCTTACAAATTTTCGGCAAGACAACTAAGTAACTACTAAAATTCAGTTTTCAGAATTTTTCTATTCCATATCTTCTTCTAAGTTTACGTCTGAATATCCCATTGCGTTCCCCTTCTGAGTCATAACTTTTTGTGCTTCCTTATACCATATATTTTTTTTCTCCTTGTCTTTACTTGATAAACTTATAGAATTATGTGTTTTATGTATTTTTTCGCATTCATTAAATCAGTTGTGTACTTATTTCTATCTGGGTGTATGGAATGCAGTCAAGTATATTATTAAAGTCGATAATAAACGACTTGAGCTATGAGTTAAAAATATTACTGTAGAGAATAAAATAAAAAATAGGTCAACAATAATAATAATATATAAACAAAAAACAATATTTTTACAATAATAAATACAAGTCAACGCTATTTTATTTATGCTGAAGGATTATTTTTAGGAGAAAAAAAAAAAACAATGTAGAAGGAACTTTTCTAATCAAGTTATAGTAAAAACTTATAAACTTAAATTATGATACTCGCATATATAAGTGATATTTATATGTGGTTTATTATTTATTTATATGCAGAGCATAGAATGAATTAATTCCCTAATTCCCTTTTTTTTTTTTGAACCAAATTTAGATTTTGGGAATGAATTCTATGACCAAACGTAAGAAACAGAATGATTTCCCTTCTTTTTTCAGTCGATTTATCTTGAAGGCATTAATTCATTTCTTTTAATTCCTTCATAAAATTTTATGCATTTATTCATTAAGAAATTTATTTAATTCTATTTAATTTAACTTTTGGTCATTCAACTATGTACTTAATTCCCTGAAGGAATTAACTTATTCGTTTGATTCCCTAAACAAATTCATTTTTTCAAAACCATTTAAATCTTTTAACTAAAAAATACAAAAATGTATTTTCGGACTTTCTCTTCAACAATTCTGGACTTGAGGTAGAACAATATTGTAACTAAAGAATATTGTTTTACCTCAAGTCCAAAATTTAATATGATATCGTAATATAATCGTATTCGATTTTAGTTGTTGTTTCAAAAAGTTGACCATTTTTATGACGTAAGCATCACGCATGATTGCATACAATAAATCGAGACATTACACACAGCCAATAAGATCAACCGAAAGAGAGTTATGTACTTACTGGTGTATACTTAAAAATGCAGGATTTCTGGCAAATTTTGGGCATTTATTATGAAACATTGGTTGATTTAACGTAAATACAAAAAACTGAAATCTAAATATAACCTAGAGAGAACCACATAAAGACAACCTGCTGATAGTGCTTGGCAGCACTTGAAAATGCATTAATTGTCAACCATAGGATCTAGGAAAATTTTTTCCATAGGTTTTTTCTCTATTTGTTGTAAAATAAATTGTGGATTCTATTTGGAATTATTCATATTTGATCTTAAAACCGAACAAAATAACACTCATTTTAACAATCTTCAGATCAACTAAAATCTACGGTATAATACATTGGTATAATGTAGATTTATCGAAAGTATTAGCCATCGTCAGGTACGACCTTTTCCCATCTTCCTGCAACTAGAAAAAAATGCTGTGGTTGCTACAACCGATAATACGGTTGTCACAACCCTTTTCCATTGTTCCAAACTGAAATAGGGTGGTGGCAATCGAAATATTGAAGCAAAACTTCCTGCAAATGATGCTTTGTGGGCACAAAATTCGACATTTTTAATAAAAAAAAAAAATAAAATAAAAAAAAACTAATCTGTTTATAATTTTTAGAGAAAAAGGTTTATTCTTCTTCTTAACATCAAACCTACTAAATTAAAATTGATAAAATTCATATTAATTACAATATTAATTGCAGCTGGTCGATATGACGTTAAAACAACACTATACTAAAATACATTATAACAATGCCCCGTGGCAGTCCGTCTCCAATATACACAAATGCCTGCTCTTGAACGTAAAAACCATACACCATCAGTGTGGCAACATTTGCGAAAAAGGAGATACGGAGGAGATTGGAAGATAAACAAAAATCTAAAAGTAGAATGTTTGTATGAGTCTGTGTTTGATAACTTCTGAGTAAAAAACAATAACAGAATGCTGAATAGAAAAGAAAACTACGAATTAGTTACATTGCATTCAAGGCTTTACTTGGGTGAAATGGCTAAGCGGTCGCACCTTAGTATAGTTACGTTTGTAATGTAGGAATAGGCACAGGTTCAATTCCTACAGCCGACGGGTTGTTGAAAAAATTATCGTATAGAGACAATCTGACAATAAAATATAAACAATAATACAATTTAAGGGAAAATCACTGATGAAGCCTGTCCATAGAAAAAGGCAGATACTAGAGCTAGTCTGATTTGCAAATTAATGTGTTTATAATTTTTAGAGAAAAAGGTTTATTCTTCTTCTTAACCTCAAACCTACACTCAACCAAAAAAGTCTGTAATGGCTACTGAAACTGTTGCTGTTATTACGGGAAATTTAACTGTTTTGAGGCCAGCGGTATTTTTTTCTAATTTAAGCAACACATGTCTGCTGATATGTAGTACAATAAAATTAGTAGAAAAAATTAGTAGCCGCTACTAAATTTTAGTAAAATTTATGTAAAATGCAATTCAAAATCGATTTGCTAAAATCAGTTAAAAAACTTACTAAATATCATAATTTTAGTACAATGAAATTAGTATAAATAATTAGTTGCAGCTACTAAATTTCAGTAAATTGTTGTAAACTGTATTTTACAATTAATCTGCTGAAATTTGCAAAAAATTGTACTAAAAAATAAAAATACTGTAAAATCTAAAAACAAAAATCTTTTTTCTTTCGATTGTAACAAGCGTATAATTACTTCATCGTACTTGAAATTTGGAGTAAATAAAATACGTAATTTGTAATAAGAGAATAGTAAAAATGTTTACTAAAAATAAAAATTGTACTAATAATCAGTATAAAAATAGTATAGTGCGATTGGAATCTGTTTACAAATTTTTTTACAAACTTTTTTATCTGAGTGTAGTAAAAAAAACTATACTCTTTCGTTTAATGACTAAGTGAGAATAAATATCAGATGTTCACCCCCCAAAATGCCATATAAGTTATTAAAGACACAAACCATGTGTAAAAGATACGCCATCTGTTGTGCATTCCGCATTTTTAAATTATATACCAATATGTACGAACCGTCTGATTTGGTAAAACTCCAGTCATTAATCAACAGTAGTCATTTTCTTATTGCAGACAATGATTGCTTTACATTGGCTTTTTTTTACAAAAATGGCATATTTGCATTATTGGGGTATGTTAGTACTCAAATGGAATAAAAATGTTGTTATCTCTATCAAAAATTCATTAAGAACATGCAGATGATTCGCACAGTGTACATTAGACGGTACCTCAAAAAAAGTTCGCCGTACACCCTCCAATATGAAGTATTTTTGCAAGGCAATTTCATTTCAATTTCGCCTTTTTAAATTTTTCGTTATAGCTGCGGCATTTAAATAAAGTTGGATTTTAAAGTGTGATATATCGATTTTTTTGCCTCGAGGAGACCAGTGTTTTGCTATAAAGGAAAAATCCAATTAAAAAAAATTTAAAAGGCGACCCCTACGTTCGGCAACCAATATATAAAAAAATTTCTACTGGGTTTATCGAAAAACTTCCTTAGCAAGAGTTTAATGATTTTTTGCGAGCTTTAATTTTCTGACATTAGGGTTGTACATTAGGGTTGTAGCAACTGAGATCTGGTGGCTAACTACTAGAACAGGATACTTGAGCTCAATGGCCCTTAGAGTAAAACACTGGTCTCCTCGAGAGAAAAACATCGATGTATCACACTTTAAGATCCGACTGTAATTGCCAAAGATATAACGAAAAATGTAAAATGGCGACCCCTACGTTCGGCAAAAAAAAATAAAAAAAATTTTTTGAAACCTCCTTGCAAAAATACTTTATATTGGAGGGTGTACGGCGCATTTTTTTTTTTGCCTGTAAAGTGGTACGCTCCAGTGTACATACATTATTTTGTTCTCTTCTATCACATATACGAATCTTAATACGATCGGAGGAAACCCACTGAGATATCAATGGATTTTTAAATAAAATCAATAAAATACTTGTATTAAGCTTTTCATTATTTTAAAGAAATTTTACGTTTACTCTATGAGGAAATGTTGTCATTAGTTTACTGTAAAAGCCAATTTTCTTTCATCCAATAAAATTCTCGCTTTGTAGCAGCAATGGAATTTCAATATCTTTAACTGGCTCGCTCTTAAAAGTATCATGTTTGTGAATCAATCAAAAATAAATACGAGTAGGTTGATTCAAACACAAAACACTAAGAGCCCAAAAAAGCTGCAAACTAGTGTTATCTTTAATTTTATAAACTTTCTGAAATGTAGGGCATTTCATCTTAACATAGCAAGAATAAGGCCATATATTATTTTAAGAATAATTGCATATTTAAATAACAAAATAATAAATTTCAACAAGAGCATAAACAACTAGACTATATAAAATTCTAGGGTTTTATTGATTTTCTCGCAACATAGATTTTGTAAAATGATTTCACAGACATAATGGTTTACAAGCACTTAAATGTTGAAATCTTTTTAAGGGTGTTAAAATTAGTTTATTATACTAAACACAGTATATTAAAAATAAGAAAAAAATTATAGGATTCACTAGAGCCTTAACAATAGTTGTACTTTCGTTATTAATTTACAATACTTGCGTGTGGCCCTAACAATGCGGCCATATACCGGGTAAAGTAAGCCAGGTTTCGAAAGTAATCGGGGCTATTAGTAAATACACTTAAGTATCTCCGAGCACTCCCCGGGTATAGCCGTAAGCATACACAAGTACAATGGTATGGAACAATCTAGCACTCTGGAGTGCCAGATTTAACTCCGGCAAGAGCAAATTTTATTAAAAAAAAATATAACAATAAGAAAATATTATTTTAATTTTTGCATTAAAAAATACAAAAATTGATTTTCGGACATTCTATATCTTCATATATTTAGTTAGAATATTCTACCAAAAGTCCAAATTCTAATATGATACTGTCATATTAGATTTTATTTGTTGTTTCAAAAAGTTTGAACATTTTTATTATAGACAATGCAATTGTTCTCTGGGCATCACCCCAACTTATCAGCTGTCCGCAATAAGAAAATGATGATTGGAACACACAAATATGACAATATCGTATTAGAATTTGGACTTAAGGTAGAGCAATATTCTAACTAAATATATACACTAGACCGTACCTCAAAAAAAAAGTTCGCCATACACCCTCCAATATGATGTAATTTCGGAAGGCGATTTCAAAAAAAAAATTTTTTTTTTGCCGACTGTAGTGGTCGCCTTTTTCAATTTTTCCTTATAGCTTCGGCATTTAAAATCGGATTTTAAAGTGTGATATATCGATTTTTTTGCCTCGAGGAGACCAGTATTTTGCTATAAAGGAAAAATCCAATTAAAAAAATTTTAAAAAGGCGACCCCTACGTTCCGCAACCAATATATAAAAAAATTTCTACTGGGTTTAGCGAAAAACTTCCTTAGCAAAAGTTTAATGATTTTTTGCGAGCTTTAATTTTCTGACATTAGGGTGGTTTTTTGGGTTGTAGCAACTGAGATCTGGTGGGTAACTACTAGAACGGGATACTTGAGGACAAAATGTCCTTAGAGCAAAACACTGGCCTCCTCGAGAGAAAAATACCGATGTATAATACTTTAAGATCCGACTGTAAGTACCAAAGATATAACGAAAAATGTAAAATGGCGACCCCTACGTTCGGCAAAAAAAAAAATAAAAAAATTTTTTAAAAAGGAATTTTTTTTTTAATCCATTTAATATCTTTTTATAATTTTTTTGGAAGAAAGCGAAATGACTATAACCCCAACAGACTTTATCCCGGTCTGGGGATTATAAATGGGAAATGGGACTTTCTACAAAGGTGCACTTAGTGCGGAAAGTTTTCTGACTGTCACTCACTTGGGAGTGACCCGAAACGATTCCTCTGTTTGAATGTCCAAGCAGCTCACTACTTCCGGTCTTAGACCAAGTATTTCCCGGGCAATGGCTTTTCAGATACCTCTGATAGCTAGCTAGTGTGAGAAGGCGCTCGGTCATGTAGCCTGAATGGTTAAAGTACATCTTAACGTCTCAGGTAAGTAGGTAAATGGACATGAATATTTACTGAAGCATGACCGCATCGTGGATGTGGTAATTAATCCCGGGTCCACTGTCTGCCTGGAGGCGTTGCTGGCAGCCCCAGCTCCAGCTACTCATCTTAAATTTTTAAGATAACAGAAACCACAGTGGCCCTATGTTCCGTATAGGAACTACGGGAACTTATATATATATATATGGGGATTATATTCGAAAATATTGCAAACATAAAAAACATAATCCACAGGTCATAATCCCCATAATTTTTTGACAGACTTCTTTCGCTGGATTATATCCACTACCGCCTACGCTCATAACAGGGTGTTTTGTGTAGTGGGCCTTCGGCTAAAGCTTTTTATATGTCGTATAAATACAATATTTAAAAAAATATTGCGGCCATAATCCCAATAAAAATGATCATAACAGCTGGGATTATGACCAATAGGTTTTTGGACATAAACCCAAAACCATTTACTGGCATAAAATCCCTTTTGGTATTGTCCGGTCCCCAAATACAAGTTAAAATTCTTTTACTCTTTAATTATTATTTTCTTAGAACTTACAAATGCAAATCGAAAATACTGACATTTCCATGGGAACATAATAAAATCTCATCTTAAGTCTAAAAAGAATTAATTACCGTTAACTTTTTCTTTTTAATCCTTTATAATGCTGATGATAAATATCCAAGTTAATAAATCCCTTCTGGTTTGTGAAGTGGGGCAAAGAAAATTGTTCAATTAATTTATTTTATGATTAAAAATAAACATCACACTCACACATGTATACATATATAACAGACATTTATGTATAACTATTATTTATTATTAATTTAATATTATGTAAAATTTATTAATAAAATACATTTATAAAAAAACACGCACACACACATCTGTTGAATTTTTTGTTGATTTTATTGTATTTAATTTCACTTATTTGTTAAGGTAATTTGCCAGGGAAACCAACATTTAATTAAGGAATGTTGCTTAATATGTATAATGGATCTGATAATTTTTAAAAGGGCAGGGGAATTTATTTCATTTTATTTAATTTTATTTTATTTAGTTTAGTTTATTTTTGCATTCTATTTACTTTTCATTTGCGTTTTTCATATTTATGCACTTTTATATATTTTGCTTTATTTTTGGTTTTGTAAATTATAAATTTAAATGGAAACACCACATTTTAACAAACATTGTGTTTTTTGTGAAAGTTTTCCAGCAGCAAATTTAAATACCAACAATTAACAAATAACCATGAATTAACAATTATGATGAAATGAAAGAAACACAGTGAAAGAATACACTTAAATAAGGGTTATCACTTTGTTATAAGTGAGTATTATTTCCAGTTGCCTGTTGTTGTTGAAATCATATCTTTTTTATTCGTTTTTTTTTTTTTTTTTGGTGAATTGTAAAATTTATTCTTTCATTTGTTTATTAAAGCTGATTTTTATACTTTATTTATTTTTATTTTTGTCATGTGTAAAAATAAAAACTCATCATTTAATGTTTAAACACAAAAGAGGAAGTTCATAGTTAAAATTTATATTTCCGTTAACATTTTGACACACACATGCAACCACACAAATGGTTTGATTATTTTTATTTTTTATACTGCGCGTATGTGTTTTTTTTTTTTGCGTCTGTGAAGGTGAGATTTGAACTCCTTTTGTGTGTTTTGTGGAGACAAAATATGTAGTAAGGAAGGATATTTATTATAGTGTCGTGGTTTCAGTTGTTTGATTCAGTTTTATTTTCTTTATATTACTTTTTGGTGTAAAAAGAATAATAATGATGCTTATTTTTTATATTCTTTCCCTCTATAAATATTAAAAATTTTGACAATTTAAATCAGGGATGATAAATTTAGTACATTTTAAATTAAACAAAGTACCAGGGATGATACGGTCATTTAAAATTTGAGTTTTTGTAAGGGGAAATTTTTACTTAAATCTTATTTGAGGGAGAGTTTTTCAAATGAAGTTTCATAGTTAAGTAATATTTCAGTAAAAAAAAATTATTACACCAATAGAAGGTTAGTTTAGGTTGAATGGGAGCCCGCCAGAACGGCGAGTTCACTCGGAGGCCATAGGGCCCATTGTGATTCCCTTAGTTTTCCCCACATGGAAAGAAATACCACGACCCGAGAAATCTAGAACCATCCCGAGAAATCTAGAACCACCAATAGAAAAAAGTCGGTAAAAATTTTACATAAAACTACAAAAAATTAGTTAAAAATTATCTTACAGAACAAACTGCAAAAATTAGCAGATTATTTTTGCCAAATATTTGCAAGATAGGAATAGCAAAAATAAAACAGTTAAATATACAGAAATTTAGTTACATTTGAGTTAAATTTTAGTCAATGGAAATTAAGAAGCAGAAAATTTTGCTGAATAATTAGTCGACTAAAAAATCACAAACAAATTTAAAATTTTAAAAATTTTTTTGGGATTTTTTAATACAAATAAAAATCCAGCCATCTAGAATTAGCAGTTTTATATTTTTTTAGCAAATCTTTCTGTTGAGTTTAGCAGGATAGACTACTATTTGCATTCAAATAAATTTAGTTTAAAAAAACAAAAATGTACTTGAACGCAAAAACCATACGTCCATGTAGCAACATTTACGAAAAAGGTGTCACGGAGGAGATCAGAAGATAAACAAAAAATCTAAAGAATTAGCTACACTACACGTGGTTTAGATGGCTAAGCTTTCGAACTTTAGTATAGTTTCGTATGTAATATAGGAGTGCATGGGTTCGATTCCTACAGCCGACAGGTTGTTGAAAAATTATTATATGTGACCTTCTGCGAAAAAAGGGACCTAGTGTGTGAAAATGAAGTTTTGAGAAGAACGCATTTAAAGTTAAATTAATAATAAAATTTTAATGTTTTTCTCATTTTTATCGAAACCCGTTTTTTAACACACTAGGTCCCTTTTCTCGGAGAAGGTCACATATAGAGACAATCTGTCAATAAATTATAAACAATAATACAATTTAATGGAAAATCACTGATGAAGCCTGTCCATTAGAGCGTATCACCTTACAGGCAAAAAAAAAAAAAAGTGCGCCGTACACCCTCCAATATGAAGTATTTTTGCAAGGAGGTTTCAAAAAAAAAAATTTATTTTTTATGTGGAACGTAGGGGTCGTCATTTTACATTTTTCGTTATATCTTTGGTATTTACAGTCGGATCTTAAAGTATGAAACATCGATGTTTTTCTCTCGAGGAGACCTGTGTTTTGCTCTAATGACATTTTGACCTTAAGTATCCCGTTCTAGTAGTTACCCACCAGATCTCAGTTGCTACCACCCTAATGTACGACCCTAATGTCAGAAAATTAAAGCTCGCAAAACATCATCCAACTTTTGCTAAGGAAGTTTTTCGCTAAACCCAGTAGAAATTTTTTTTATATATTGGTTGCCGAACGTAGAGGTCGCCTTTTTAAATTTTTTTTAGTTGGATTTTTACTATATAGCAAAACACTGGTCTCCTCGAGGCGATATATCACACTTTAAAATCCGGTTTTAAATTTCTGATTTGCAAATTAATGTGTTTATAACATTTGAAAAAAATTTTTATTCTTCTTTTTAACCTCAAACCTACTAAATGAGAATTAATAAAAATACATATTAATTGCAATATTAATTGCAGTTGGTCTATATGACGCGTTTAAAAAAACAACACTTCACTAAAAAAAATGTTGTAGATATAACAATTTAATTTTGCTATTTTTGGCCCACTAATGTTTAGCAAAATTTTACAGTATAATTTTTGCTATTTTGTATTAACTAAAAGTTAACTCAACACTGAAAGAATTATCCTACATGATATTACTGTTATAATTTCATAGAATTTTTTTTCGTAGAATCAATGAAGAATTTCATTATGTATATAATATTTAATTAATATTATGAAATTTTTCTTTCATAAAATTTCATAATTTCGTTAAAAAAAATTCATTGAATTTCATTAATTAGATCTTCATAAATTCAATGAAAATGTACTTTATATATATGAAATTGTTCAATAGTATTTACTTTTTTAAATTTTTTTTAAAATATAATTTCATTAATTTTTAAAAATTTTCATACAATTAGTATTTTATATTAAACAGTTAATTCTTAAATACAATAGTTTTATGTAACCATAAGGCAGAGTTTTAGTGATGTGCATTAATTTCCATACTGACAGAATTATCTTTTATAATTAATTTTTATACCCTACACCACTATGTGGTCAGGGTATTATAAGTTTCTGTTGATGTTTGTAACACCAAAAAATATTGGTCGTAGACCCACCTTATAGTATACCGATCGGTTCAGAATTTTTTTTTATTTCGATTTAACGATGTCCGTCTGTCCGTCCGTCCATCTGTCTGTCTGTCCATGCAATCTTGTGCGCACTCTACAGGTCGCAAATATTAAGATATTTTGATGAAATTTGGTACGCAGACCTATGTTGGCCCAAGGACGAACAAGTTTGATTTTGGTGAACATCGGTCCATGTTGAGACCTAGTGCCCATATAAGGGTCCTACCAAAATTATACTGTTTATACGCTGCAGGTCGCAAATATTAAGATATTTTGATGAAATTTGGTACACAGACCTATATTGGCCCAATAACGCAGCCTATTGATTTTGGTGAACATCGGTCAATGTTTAGACCATATAAGGGTCCTACCAAAATTATACTGTTTATACGCTGCAGGTCGCAAATATTAAGATATTTTGATGAAATTTGGTACATAGACCTATATTGGCCCAAGGACGAAGCCTATTGATTTTGGTGAACATCGGTCCATGTTTAGAACTAGTGTCCTCCCAAAATTGGCTTGGTTACAAACTGCAAGTCGCAAATATTAAGATATTTTGATGAAATTTGGTACATAGACCTATATTGGCCCAAGGACGAAGCCTATTGATTTTGGTGAACATCGGTCCATGTTTAGAACTAGTGCCCATATAAGGGTCCCCCCAAAATTGGCTTGGTTACAAACTGCAGGTCGCAAATATTAAGATATTTTAATGAAATTTGGTGCGCTGACTCACATTATAGAAAATTTTGACACAAGCCCCATTTTAACCCATTCGAATTTCGGATCCAAACAATACACCAGACTGATGTAGGGTATTGTATAGTCGGCATGCCCGACTTTAACCTTTTTACTCGTTTATTATTAATTTTGGACTATGAAATTTTTTATAAATCATATTAATTTTTTTCGAAACATTAATAAGAAATTTATAAAATTTTATGAAACTTTTAAATTTAATGAATTCTTTCATCCGTACATCCGTAAAATATGCTACAACTTTATTATGGTTTTTGTATTTGCTAAATACTTTTTATTTATCCACTCCAGCTTAGCAACGATAACAACCAACTATAATAAATAATAATAAATGAAATTGCTTCATAGATTTTATGAAGCTCTTCATTGGCTGAATGATTTATTCATTGGAGGAGTGGTTTATTAATTTCATGTAGAGTTTCATTAATTTTAAGTACTTTTCATAAACATTGACTTTAATGAAACCTGTTTCATAGATTCTATGAAAAAATTCAATGGACGAGTTCCAGTGGCAATTCTCATTGAAACTATGAAGAAATTCATTACTGAAGTGATGATAATTCTCTCAGTGTATGTTAAAAAAATAAGTACATCTACTGCTTTAGCATCTCTTTTTTTTTCTGGGGTATATCGCCTTTAAAGGTCCTAAATCTACTTCTTCTTAGTTTATGCACTCTAAGAAAAGTTTTTGCCGATTAGAAATATTAAATTATTTTCTGTTAAGCCGAAAATCAATAGCCTTTTCTTTCAAAGTAATTACTTCCCAGTTGCTCTTACTAATGAATTATTTTAAGGGTGTGCACTAAAAACAAGATGCTTGAAATAGAAGTATAGACTTTTTAACCGTCTAATGCGCAAGGCTGCCTTAACACACTGTTAGCCTTTTAGGCTGAATTTTTAAAATGTACAATTTTTAGTTAAAAAAGTTGAATATCACAATAAAAAATATAATAAACCATATTTTCCGTTAACAAATTTTTCGTAAACAGCGTACGAGTAAGAAGGGAGAAAGAATCAAATTCAAAATTTCGTAAGATTTAAAAAAAATTATATTGCAGAATGAGACAATATTTAAAAAAAAAAATTAACAAAAACATTAAAATTTACCGGAAAGGTATTGCTAAAGAACGCGAACTTAGGTTGAAGCCGAAAATTTTACAGGATAGCGGCAGAATATGCTCCAAGGAAATGTTCCTAACTCAAAAACGAGTGAACGGATTTTAAGGAAATTTGCCAAAATAAATATACTAAAATAAATGTATAAATTCTAATAAACCATAATAAAATAATAATAAATAATTTTCGAAAAAAGAAAACCGATAAAAATAAATTACAAAAAACTAATATGCAAATGCTTGTGCAAATTTGAATGTTACTGACACTTTAAAAAACATTGTTTTCTATTGTTCTTTATACATGAATGGATGTCACTACATTGCTAGATATGTCAAAATAACGCAGTAGTATATTGGAAGATGACAAAGCAAATTGTGGTAAATTTTTCGTTGCTGTTTTTTTTTTCTTTGATATTTTAAATGTTTAATAACGCTCCTAGACGAGAACAAGAAATTCTCATTGAGTTTGTAATTTAACTTAACAAATATTTCCAGAAATTCTAAAAACGTCGCACAGTGCTTCGTCCCCATATAACGATTGGACAAAAATAGAAGGAGTGGAGACAGAGTTCTGAAATTTGGTGTACTGACATAGAACCCCTTAGTTAAGAAAAATTTTAATTTTTGGAAATATCGGGCAGAGAACACGCCCACCTCCCATAGGTCCTGAAACTTAAAAATAATATATTAGCTACATAAATGGACGTAAAATTACAAAAAGTATCCATTGAGATGCACATAAACTGGAAATGTTTGTGTCAAATTTGATCAAAATCGAACCAAGGACTCTTAGTCCTGCTATCCTTTATTTTTAAATCTTTATAAAACTTTCAAAAATTATCCAATTGCGATGAAATTTAGCACGTGAATTGATATAAGTTCAAGCCATATTTGGGTAAAATCGATTCACTAATAAAACAAAATGCCTTTCACAAAAAATGGGTTTTAAACGCTTAAAATAAGTTTTCTAAAACAAAAAAAAAAATTAAATAGGATTAATATAGGAAACCATGTGAATCCTCCATTTTAGTCATACGGTATGTTCAGCGAACTTATGTAAAACACTACGGGGAATATTTTTGTGGAACATTTTAACCTTCTAACTCTTCAATTAAAGGGACTTTTTTGGCCCCTTTTTAAAACGGACAAAAAAGACCCGTAAGTTGAAGAGTTAGAGGGTTAAAATGTTCCGCAAAAATATTTGTCATAATATTCTACTATAAGTCTCTGAAGACATCAGCATTGAAAATTTAACTTAAAGGCCAGTAATAAGTAAAAACTTGTGTTTAAGGGTTAATTTCGTACTTATTCATAAGTGGCGCTCAAATGTCCCACTAACCTGGATTTTAGGGAGAATTTAGGTATAGGATGTGTTCAGCGATCTTATGTAAAACACTACGAGGAATATTTTTGTGGGATATTTTAACCCTCTAACTCTTCAACTTAGGGGTCTTTTTTGTTCCTTTTTAAAATGGGCCCAAAAGATTCCCTTTCATTGAAGAGTTAGAGGGTTAGAATGTTCCACAAAAATGTTCTGTGTAGTGTTTTACAAAAGTCCGCTCAACACATCCTATACCTTAAATGGAAGGTTCACATGTGTTTGAATACTAAACAAACGTGAAAATTGTGTAAAAATCATGAATTTAGGCATTTCAAAAAATCCATTTTTTTTAATTTGTGGTAGAAAATAGTAATTAATTTTTTAATGATCTATTATATAACAGTATAAACTTACTGTTATATATTAAAAAAATATCTAATTTTATATTATTTTTTTTTTTATACTCCATCAAACTTAAGTAATTTTTGGATTTTAAACAAAAAACTGTGTTTTTTTTCGGAGCAATAAAAATTAATTGTTTTGTAAACATATACTAAAATCCATATTTTATTTTAACTACAAATATATTGAAGTAACTAAAAAAAAAAAAAAATCTTCGTACAAATTTAAAAAAAAATTTATTTTTGAGAATTATTTTCGTGAAACAATTAAAACCCATTTTTCTGTTAAGTTATTTTTGCATAAAATTCTCTGAGTTTAGCGCCCTCTCTTGGCGGCAAAAGCAATCACACCAAATATTTTTTTTTTCACATTTGTTTGAGTTACTTTCTTATGTTTAAAAAAATCCTTCTTTAATCACAATTTGAGATAAATTTTTTTTATTTTTTTGTCCATGGGACGAAGCATAGTGCGTCGTCCCCTGACGATTTTGTTAGGCAAGAATGAAATCCGGATAGGGACATGCCTACAACGGATTAGTTTCCACAATTTGTTAAATACGTTTTGGATTTTAGCTGTCACAACTTCACTTCTTGGTACATTATCATTTCTTGGCGAAGAGTATAATTTGAGTACAAATTCAAGTTTCTCTGACCATTGCATTTCCGATCCATATTTAACATAAATGAAGGTACGTATAGTTGAGTTTTTAATTGATAAATGAATGTTTTTCGTTTGATTTGAGGTCAAATATTATCACATTTTCTTTTAAATTATTTTCAATTTAAAGAAAGATGATAAAATTTTTACAAGTAAATTACAGAGAATAAAAATTTTAAAAATTAGATAAGGCCAGCAGGATAGAATACGTATTTTCGGGTCCCGCTACAAACCCATCCTCAATTTTCTTATTGGTTTCACATTCAATATAAATAGATCATTATCAATTATTAGCCCATAAAGGCATAGGATACTGAGGATGGGTTTGTAGCGAGACCCAAAAATACGTATTCTATCGCGCTAGCCCTATCGAATTTTTTTAATTTTTATTCTCTGTAATTTACTTGTAAAAAAGTATCATCTTTCTTTAATTTCTTGTCGTTTATTTATTTAACCTTCTTTTTTTTAACTCCACAATTTTCTTGAGCATAAGGTTTGTTTTTCATATATAAAAAGTTCTTTATTTTCGATATTTCGCTACTCCATTGTGTAGCATCTTCAGGAAATAACAAATTTACAAATTATTTATAATTTAATTAATTTATAATTTGTTATTTCCTGAAGATGCGACACAAATAAAAAACAAACCTTACGCTCAAGAAAATTGTGGAGTTAAAAATATTTCTTTAATTTGAAAATAATTTAAAAACAAAAAGTGAGATCAAATATTTATTTGATCTGAAATCAAACGAAAAACATTCAATTATATTTAACTTCTTCGAGGTTTAATACATTAAAAGGAGAGTGCATTACAGAGTTAAAAACTCAAAATTATAGTTTTAGTACCCAGAGATTTACTTTGATTAGTAACTATAGTTATCATCCCTGATGTAAACACAAACAATATGTATACAAACACTTACGCACTCCCACACTCACACAATCAACTACACAGTGTGAATTGGCATATAAATTTTAAAACTGATAACGCGGCAGTTTCCCGTGGAACAAGGTAGTAAATAATCGTCCTTTATATGTATTATATAGTGCGTGTAATAGACAGAAATCGGGTGTTTTATGTTACAAGTTCTAAATGATTTATAAGTAATTGTAAAACTGTTTTGATTATAGGAAACACATTACGACCGGAACAGGAAATAGCAGTTGTTAACTGCAGTTTTCTAGAAATTTTGTAGTAAATATTCAACATTCACAAAAACACAAATAGATAGCAACAAGCTAAACATAAACAGCAACACAAAATTGACAAGTTTATTAAGGAAATGGAAATAAATTTGTATATTTTCGTAAAGTATTTAACTTTTACACTTTAAAATTTTATGTATTTATGTTGAAGCAACTTAAAACACTTTGCGTAGTTTTATTATTAATTCATTAATCTATAGCTGTATTTTTATTTTTTTGTATTATTATTAAGCTTTTATTTTTGTTATAGATCCTTTTGTTAGTAGTTATTGTTGTAAGAAAAAAATATACGTGTGAGAAGAGAGTATAAAAAAATAAGCGAAATTTATTTTGTTGTTTCAGCATGTCAACACGCGCCAAAATGTTGTTTGCGACTAACTACACATAAGAAGTTGTCTAGTAATAAAATGTAACCTACGCGTAGTATAAAGAAAATTACAACAACACCAACATTAAGCTTATGACAAAAGTTTTCTATATAAATGTAGTAGTGGTAGTAGTCGTAGTTGTTGTTGTTGTTGTAATTGTATGGTTTAACAATGACATTCACTAATACAAGGATAACAAAGTCATTGAGAAATTCTTAAAAAAAGCTTTTAATATAAAACACATAGTTAAATTTAAATAAAAAGCTTTTTATGTATAAACTACACCCTTAGGATAATAATAGAGCTTTTGTTACTCTAACAACAACAAATATAAACAATAATCATATGTTTTTAGCGGTGTTTTTTAATGGAAAAGCTTTATTGCAAAACAAAACAAAGAGTCCTTAAAATTATCAATACGTATAATATTGCATGTGTATTGGTTTTAAATAAATGAGCTTTTAAGCAGCTGTTTATATTAAAGCTTACCTGTTGCTGTTTTACATTTTGTTGTTTTGCTAAAAAAGTTTGAAAAAAGCTTTCTTGTTATGACAATATACATATATTGAGTTATCCTTAAAATTACCAGGAATGCCTTAAGTTGATCTAAGAGCATTATATTATTATGTTCTAAAGAGATTGCTTATGAAAACTCTTTTAATAATTCTGCAAAGAAAACTCTTTGCTTAAAATATAACCCAGCAAAAAATAAGGAAAATTAAAAAAAAAAATAATATGTCAAAAGTAAAAAAAAACAAATAAGAGAAAAACAATGGAATAAATTTATTCACACAAATTAATAAAATTGAAAAAGAATTCAAAGTCTTGCGGCAACTTGCCTAAAATTAGTTTTCTCTTATACTACATTTATAATTGAGCAAAAACCGCTTAGTTTTTGTACAAAACTAGTTTTGCTTGTTTTTTTTTTTTTTGTATGCATTCTGACAAGTTAAAAACTACAAAAGCGAAAAACCAGGTAGTTTTTGCTCAGGTACTCTCTGAAACATTGAGTTTGTGCTGAGTTTGTTTGTATGCCCACTGAAAATAATGGGCGAAGATCCTCTTTATAGTATACCGATCGAGTCAGTATTATTTTCTGAGTCGATTTAGCGACGCCCGTCCCTACCTCTACTCATGTATCCTTTCCCACAAACTAGAGATTTTTGACTTACGCTCACGAAGAGAAAAAATTAATCACTCACGACCCAGGTTGCCAATTTGTCCATTTTTCGGCTAGATTTAGCCATTTCAATTTTATCTAGCCATAAAAAATAGCTAGATTGTATCTAGCCGGAAGATTTATACATTCTATTTTTCCTTAGCCATTTTTTTCTGTTAATGTTTTGCAGTTAATTTCATACAAAAGTGCCTAAATTTTTATGATTTTCGAAATTTTCGTAAAAAATTTTCTATTTATCACAATTTTATTTAGGTTCACAGCAGAGCTTCAAAGAATGAATTCTATTTTGAATGAGTTCCCTAAAAATATCATTCAATTTCCTTTTAAATTGAATGAGTTCATAATTAAACAATCGCAGATAATTTATTCCTTGGAATTTATTCGATCGAATTCAAATATAAGGAAAATCTTATTTGACTTCATCAATTATTAAATACTATCATTAGATATTCACTCGATTTCTTTCTCATTCGATTGACAATTTGGGAATTCAATCGATTATTCGATTTTGTTTTACTTGACTGAACACTTTGGAATGACATTCGACATTCATTAAAGTTTCACCCTTTTGGCCTGTTCGTGTTCTTTACATCTCAGGTGTAGGGTATGTTCAGCAACTTTGTAGAAAATATTAAGGTTAATATTTTTGTGGAACATATTAACCCTCTAACTCCTTTACATAATGGTAATTTTTGGCTCTATTCAAACAAATCGTAGAAAACACCCCTACAAAGAGGGAGGTCGGGGATGAAATGTTCTACAAAAATTTTTGTTTTTTAATTGTACCACAAGGGAATTTGTAAGAATCTGACTGTTTGGAAAAACTTGAATGCTTTTGCTATGTCTGCGGCAAGCATACCCTTAAAGAATAAAAGGTTTCATTTTTCAATAGTAAAGTGCCAACGGCTTAATGCTGTGGTCTAAAGGTAATACAAGTTTTGATTTATATTCTTATCACGACAAAAACTTTGTGAAATTATTGATTTAGGTGAACAAAACTCAATGAACTTTAGCATTCTGATACGTCGGCTAAAAATTTAATTTTTGTTAGTCTTTCGAACATTATTTAGGAAACTTCGTTAAATATAAAAATGTCCAGACTTCCACATAATAGGCAATTCTAAATAACAAAAAAAGAAATAAACTATGGCTTTTATGTAATAAAACCCTTTTTTTTAAAGCGACCAAAAACGACTGAAAACAATGTCTGTGCTTTTATTTCACATAATCACTATTTATAAACATTTTGTTTATACAATCACATTTTATCTTTATCTACATTAAATTTAAATATTTTATTTTGTTAATAATTTAGATCATATTTTATCTTATTGTCTTATATTTTTGTGTATTTTTTGACGTCCTTTTGTTTTATGTATGAAAGACAGATTTAAAAAATCTTTCACGGTTGTATTTTTAAATGTCTTAAAAGAGTTGTGGTTTTACTACCATTTTCTTTGGGTTTTAGCCGAGACAAAAACCACTTTATTCTTAGCCGAGACACAAACTAATCACGGCCTAACACTTTATATAGCATACTGTGGTATACTTAAATGTAGCGCTGCCAGATTGACAGGTTTAGTAAATTCCGTTTCTCGGGATATTTTTATTCCAAAATATCACAACCAGATCAATCAAATTTCGTAATAATATTATGAAATTTGCCAATTGTCAACTTAAAAAATCATACGTCAATTTGGCAACATTTGTGAAAAAGGAGGCACGGAGGAGATTGGAAGATAAAAAGAAATCTAAAATAGTGTTTGCATGTGTCTGTGATGATCACTTCTGAGTATATATAATTTTTTTTTGTATTTAAAACAATAATAATTTTTTGAGAAAAATATTTATCCTTTTTCTTAATCTAAACCTTATTAAAATAATTTATCTTTTATTTGCTTTTTTTTTTAAGAATGAAGTAAAAAATTTTAAATTTTTTGCTGGGTTATCTGGGTACGAAAGCGATAGGATTTTTTTATTTAAAAAACAAGATTGGGTCTATAAAATAAAAATTGGTTCGCATTCATTCTGAAAAATATACTTCTCACTTTGCGAAAAATTAATATATTTCTTAAAATTGATTTATTTCCCAGTAATATTTCAGTTGATTACATACTTTTTCCAAAAAAAAAAAATAATTTTAATAATATACAATACACTAAATTCTTACACATATTTTGGATAATACCTTCTCAAACTATCAAAATTGTATTCAATTTCTTATAAGGGCCCTCTAGGCTATTTGCAATTAATCACAGACCTGTTGTCAACTTAAATAGTCTACTTTGTTTTATATCACACACTTAATGTACTACAGACCAATAGGCGAACAGCAACAACAAAAAAATCCAAAATACTCTAACATAAATGAGATTTTGTTATGACCCTCTAACACGACTTCAAGTCAAACGCAACAACCAAAAACATTAACAAAAAAAAAACTTGTAAAAGAAAATTTAATGTTTTTTTTTTTATTTCTACTTCCAGCTTTAATAAAATTAAGCCTAAGTCTACATGAAAGGGAAAAATCTGTAATAAGAAGAACAAAATACAAATACACCTCCTTTTTTCTTCTTTCCCTTTTAATCATAAAAGCAACTCAAAAGAAGCAGCAGTAGCAAAATTACTTCAAATAGTGAAAAAAAAGAAAAATAACTAAATTAATTCAAGGCACATCATAATGGCACCTAAACCACAATAGATGCGTAATGAAAGAAAATATATAATAAAACAAAAATACAGTATCTACCGAAACAGAGAAAACTAATGTTATGTCTTGTTTTAGAGAAATTCATCAATTAAGGATTTGGGACACATGTTGCATGTAATATTTCGTATTATATGTATAGCAAAGGCATTAAACAAGAACAACACTGACAACAAAAAAGTTGTCAACAACACTATGAAACAAAAAGCCACAAAATATGTGCAGCTCTACATATTAAGTATAGAAAAATATTTGAAATTATCATGAGCCTAACATACTTTTGCGTACATTAAAGTACAACGATGGTAAAATATGCACAGTAGTTTGGATGAGTTTGTTTGGCTGAGGAAGTTGCTAAAGACCTTTGTTGACTTTGTGTTAAATATGAACGAACACAAACATTATAAATACAGTTCAACAATATCCCATTAGTTACTCTTTGAGATTTTAATTCTCTTATATCCAATGCTGTCTTTAGGCACTGTTTGCTTTAAAAAGACGGCTGTTTTTTTGTTGTAATGAAATTGATGTCATACTAAACGGAAAAAAACACACGTGGTCTGAAATCATGCATTTCTGAAATATACAATAAAATATAATACACACAAAAAACTCTTAAATTTATAACCACAAATAGAAAATCATGTTTTCTATAAGGGTCAGCAAAATTTAAATTTGCACAATCACTTGCATATTTCTAATTTTAAATTTATCAATTCAATTTAATTTTAAGTCGGTGTTTGTCTATTGTGTTTCATCCAGATATTCTCAAATTTTAGTTTTGGGATTGACGGAATTTTTCAAGTTAAAGAAGATAGTGATGAAAAGAAATTTTTAAGTAGTTAGAGATGTGTACTGTGGATTCATTTATAGAAAAAAGTCAATTTTAGAAAATTTTGAGTTGTGCCCCTTTGTATTTAGGGTGCGATATCTATGCAGTTCCCATAAGATATGCTAACAAAAATTACAAGTGGAAAAATTCGCATAATTTTCTGTTTTATTTTCTGAAACTAGGCGAGCGAGCATAATTGGTGCCTAAATCTAGGATGACCATATTATGATTGCGACGACCATATTACGAACCCAGGAAATTTTTTTACAATCGGCAGCCAACCACATCAATTCTGCCACTGGTTCCACTGCAACTGATTCCAGGGAACTGGTTCCGGAACCAGTTCCAGGGAGCTTGTATGGAAGGTATGAATAACCGAGAATCAGTTCTAGAACTAATTCTAGAAATACCCTTTTTTTATCATAACATGATACTTAAATTATCAAATTATCATTCCAAAATAAAATGATCTGAATATAATCATATTATAGTCCTACATATAAAAATATTATCCTTATAGTAATTTCCCAGCATTCTATTGAAGCTTAGTTAAAAATATATGTACGTTTTGTTTTATTCAATATATTATATTTATTTATTCAATGACTAATTTACAAATTTTAATATCTTCCTTATTAAATTAGTTTTAGATATCACATATTAAGCGCGTTTTTTCTTTAGAGGTTCCATTTGCCGATAACGATTAAACGGCCACAAATTGGTCAGATTTGGTAACGCTGTCAAATGACGGTTATTCTTATAATCTCACATTTTCTTTACATGCACCAGGGATGGGAAATGAGGTTTTTGTTTCGGTATAAAACAATTTTTAATATTTCTTATTTTTTTTTTCATTTTAACTTTAGTAAGGGTCATTAAATTAAAATGTAGCCTATCATTTGAGTTCGATGAACATCACCAAATAATGGGATTTATTTTTTTTAATATGGCAACACTGAAGAGAGTGTGAGAATGAAAATATGCGAGTATGAGAGAAAACGCAGAAAAATTAGATTAAGTTTTAATTTAGAGAGAATCCGCAGTGCGTTTTTAAGTGTCAAATATCCATAAAAAACTAAGTAGACCAATTCGACTAACCATGGATCGTTTTCATACCACGTACACTCTAATGATAAAATCCGCGGAAATGTCGTACAGGGCAGCTGTAGAGCGTAGTCTTAAAGAGGACCAAAACAAGTCGTTTCGCCTTCGCGCGCAGCAATTGCAGCTGTACTTTATATAATTTATGGAAACTTTTACGAAAAGATCTCAGCCTACGATCTTCCGCAATCCAATTGGTGCAGCAACTAAAGGCAAATGAGAATTATTCGCGCCTTACGTTCGATCAGTGTGCACAAAATCAGCTGGAATTCAACCCACTATTTTATCGCAGTTCAGTTCAATGATTAGGGTCATTTTATGCGCAATGAAAAAGGCGAGAATGTTACCATCAACGGCGAATGCTATAGAGCCATGACTGCGGATTATTTCGTGCCACAATTGAATGGAATGTCGACTGAAGACAATTTATTCCAACAGAACGGTGCCACATATGATACAAGGTGTCTAATAACACTATGCGACAGTCAAAATCGGGATGGGATGAAACCAATGGGGAAATGTTATATCGGTCAAAAAAAAGTTATACGTATCCCGGCGTTTCGCTGGGTCACCTCTAGGAATCGAGATATATCTTTTTTTTGACATAACTCGAGAACCACTAGTCCGATTTTGCTCAAACAATTTTAAAAAAATTAATAATTACAATTCATTTAATCTGTTCATATAACGTTTTTCTATATACTCAACAGTTTTGCCGGTAAAAATAAATGTTTGTTACCGCTAACATAAAAATCAATAACCTTTTGTTTATTACTTTTTTTTAATATTTTAGGCAAAAAATATTTTTTTCTTCATACATTTATTTTTACCGGCAAAACTGTTGAGTATATAGAAAAACGTTATATGAACAGATTAAAGGAATTGTAATTTTTAATTTTTTTAAAATTGTTTGAGCAAAATCGGACTAGTGGTTCTCGAGTTATGTAAAAAAAAGACCACCAAAGGTCAAATCGATATATCTCGATTCCTAGGGGTGACCCAGCGAAACGCCGGGATATACCGATATAACTTTCCCCGGTAGTTTGAACCTATCCCGATCACTGACCCCTACCATTTGTCTCACAGTGTAATCGATTTATTCAAGGAAACATTTGGTGAACACGTTATTTCTCGAAAAGGGCCAGCCAATTGGCCACCGAGATCGTGCGATTTAATGCATCTAGATTATTTTTCTGTTTGAACGCCTTAGAAGATAACATTGTGCAAACCATTGCCGATATACGGCTCCCTTTGCTTAAATAAGTGCTCAAAAATTGGGCGCCATAACGATGGCCACATGGCCGTCATTATATTCAACCACTAATGGCATAAAATTATCTTTCTCATAAAGTCAATTTTTAGTTTGAAATTATGTAATCTCTTTGTTTTGTTTCAATTTAAAATTCTACATTTACAAAAAACAAAAAAAACACCCTTTATATAAAAATAAATTATAGAAATCAGCACGTTGAAAATCATTATTGATCATTTGCTCATTTTTGTTTCACAATATTTTCCTAATGATCATAATATTTGCCCAGTAATCATATTATGGTAATGAAGAAAAGTTTGTGATCATTTAGGATCATATTATCATATCCTTTTTAAATTCAATTTTTTTTAATTTTATGCTTTTTTCAATTTTACTTTCGTACAAAACTAAAATCTGTCACACTCCCTATTATAGATGCTCTTGAACAATATTTTGTCTATGCGAGTACAAAAAAATTAAAAAACTAAATCACTTTGTTTATTAATTTTTACTTATTTCATAATACGAAGCACAATAGATAATAATTTTATTTAAAAGTTGCTTGACAATCTACATTTTTTCCAGACTTCCTGGGTAGATCGAAGCCTTTCTTCCACTGACAATGTCACCATGAAAATTAAATCCAATAATTTGTTTTTATATTTTTTATGTATTATTTTAGTGTTTCCTGAAACTTTTTTCACAAAATCTCAAACCAGAATGACTCGAATTGATCCATTACGCTCATAAAAATATATCGTCAAAATCAAAAAAGCCGTAATTTACATTTAAAAAATTTTACATGAGAAGCAAAAAACTTTTTAAAATTGTTTGCGCTTTCACTTGGGCCTGTTTAGTATTTTGTTAATAAAACCGTTGTGTTTAGTCGTAGGAGTGTAAAATTTTGCAGGAACATGTATTTTGATACGGTGCATCATAATCGATTAAAAAGTCAATTTTGAATTTTTTGTAACTTACGGCTTTTTTGATTTTATATGACGATATACTGACCATTTATTAGTAGTCGAAACTATTTATAGTCATAACTGTGATATGATCTCTCTCAATTAAGATAATATGATTGTAGTTCAAAGAGAGGAATATGATTATCCAGCTAATATGTGAGCATAGATGAGAGAATAATATGATAGCCGAAAGAAAAGAGAGATTTTAACTATAAAATGATTATAGGCGACCCTATAATTTGTAAAGTATGATTAATATAATAATAATATAATTGCAACAACCATGTATGGCAGTAGGGAACATAGTTTTGTAGCCGTAAACATATTGCGGCCATATCTTTTCTCTGCATGCATAGGAAAATGCTAACTCGTTTTTCAAATAGGTGAATAGGTACTGCCTAGCTCATTCGAATTAGCAAGCTCTCAGGCCAACATGTATTTAGGGCACGCTTATTTCTTATAACAAGCCTGAGAAAGCGAGCCATCCCCGTTCTTAAATTTATTAATAATCCCTCATCCAAACGACTGTCCTTGTATGATATTGATGTAAATTGCTTAAACAGTTTAATGCCGCAAATACACATACACAAGAACGTTCATACTACAACTCAAACCAGCAAATGGAATAACACTGCCTTAAAAATACCACAAAACATATTCAACAGCAGTCACCATAAGTAATATTAATCGTTTGGCATAGTGTCTAATAGAAATAAATGCCAACATTCAATTGGAATGGATTAGCAGCGGCAGCAGCAGCAACAAAACATCAATGTTCTATGTACTACTTGAAGTACATACAAGCATGTACTTACACATGTACCTACTACATATAACTTATATATTACAACTTACCTCTATGGTGATATGATGACCACGTGATCGGAAATTATCATCAGTGTTACGTATATTTTTTGAATCAATTTGTACATTTGTCTGCATTTTGACACAGGATGAAAACACGAAATACTTAAGATAATTTAAAGATGGTTTTTCGTTTAAAAAACTTTCACTGTATTTGCTAGAGTTCTGAGTATACTTCAAAGTTTTTTTTTATTCTGTTCCTTTATTATGTTGTATTCTTAAGCACGTTTCAAAAAAAAGAATTCACTTATACTCTTTGTATTCTGTTGTAGTTGGAAGTTTTTGTTTAACCATTGGGAAATCCTTATGGCCAGTATTGTTGGTTTTTGTTTAAGCAAAGAAAATGTTTCAATTTACCTTATTTTTCATTCTTTTTTTCAGCACCTTTTTTAAGGATTACTCACAACACTTTACAATAAATATATTTTCTTGTTGTTCGTTTTCTGTTTCTTCCTTTTTGAAGGACTAGTGCAAATGTTTTTATCAATCACAAAACATTGAGCACAGTAATGCTAGTAGTCTTATTTTTTTTATTCGTTTTGTATTTTATTTTTTATTCCTTTTAAATGTTACTTTCAAAATGTAATGAAGGATTGTTTCGTTTTGTTATTCAATGTAAATTGTTATGACTTGGTGGTTCTTTGTTTTTTTTTCTCAATATTTACAACTGCTTCTTTTAAAATTGGTCCTGTAAAAAAAAAACGTAAAGAAAAATGTATTAAATGCATTTGTATGTATTAAGTTATTTTTTTTTTATATATATATACACCCAGAAAACAATCTCAGTTGTGGCCACCGAATTTGTTGCCAATCGAATTCGTGCGGTTACGATAACTATCTTTATATTAAATAATATTTTTCGTCGTGAAAGCCAATATTCGGTTGTCTTATTCAATATTATGTTCCACATAAATATTATCATGTTCCACAAAATTTTATTAAAATTAAAAAACTTTTTTTGAATTTTCTGGTATTGAACCCGGCCTTTCAGGTTAATAGTTCACACTCTTAGCCACTGCACCACAACTACTTTTAATTTTCTTAGCCATATTTACTGATTATACATATGAGTATTTTATTTTAATTAAAAAAAAAAAACATAAATTTTTGTCTTGTCCGGGATTTGAACCCGGAAATCCGGCGTACTAGGCCAACTCCCTACCGACTACACCACAAACACTTATTAATTTTGGAGTCAAATTTTGAATTTATATGTTTTGCTTGGAAAACAAATATAATAAAAAATTCGTTTACCAATACCAATCAATAGTTGTGTGTGTTATCAGTACAATCCACAATTCGGTTGGTTCTACAGAAACTCAACTTTATGGTCATATTTGATTAGGATACCCGTATTTGTAGTTACCACTTTCGAATATTGAAATTTTTTTAATAAAGGTTATCGGTAACACCAATTTTCTTGTATATACACTAAATAAATGGCTGCTTCTACTGCATAAAATTACTAAACTGATACTAATTTTAAAATTGATTGGAGATACCAATAATTTGTTAAAAGGATTGTTTTTAATTCATTTTCCCTATTTTTAATACCTAGTAAAATATATCTGGTGTAGTATTCACTTATAGGCAACTGCAAATAAAATAACGTCCTGGTAAATTCATTTTAATGGTTTTGATCGAATTCCAACCAATCTTTTTCCTGGGTGTACATAAATTAAAGTTCTTTTGGAAAAAAAAAACTTTTTCCATTACAATTGTTATTAAATCTTCATTTCTATCCTACCTTCTTATGTTCTTAATATAAATACGCATAAATAACCTCAGGAATACCTATTATTATGGTATAAGTTTAATGAGCTTGTTCTATTTAGCATTTTGCTTTCTTTTGCTAAGAAAAGTTAAAAGTTAATTTTATGCAAATTTAAATGAGAACAAAAAGTTTTGTTTTAAAGAAAAAGAATATTTAATTGACCATTTGGATAAATTGTTAATATGAATTTAAATTATTTAAGTATAAATAAAGAAATTATTAAGTAAATATCTTTTAGTTACTTTATTGCATAATACAGATATAAAAAAAACTTTTAGTTAATTAAAAATAAAATAAAACTAAAAACTTATTAAAATTCTCTTTCATACATAGTAATGTAGAGAGAGAGAGAATTCGAAAAATGATTAATATCGATGTACTACAGTGCGTATGAGTGTTGGTACTATTGAAAAATATTGATCATACGTACAGTGGTCCTTTAATGCAAAATATCGTTTTACTGTTTGTAAAATAAATAGTTTTCGAATTTAAATGATTTTTCATTGCAATTCAGTTTTATAGTCCCCCTGATTATATAAAGCGTAGCCGTAGACGTTTTTAGGCGTTTTTACATTAAAGTCTTTATAACAAATAATTTTAGTTTATTTTATTAACAATCAAAAACTACACAAACAACTTACCAATTCTGACTGTAGAAGTGTTTGATTCTGAGAAAAAGATATGTTCATTAATTTCCTAAACTGAACAATGCTATGTGACAAGATGAAAAAGGACATTTTATAGTCTATACTTCACACCAGGGCAAGGACTTTCATGCAAATGCATGTTTGTAGTCAGTAGCCCAAAAATGATTTTGACCAAATACTTTTCCGAATCAAAGAAAAAAAGGCATCGATTTGTTGTTGCATATTTTTCGTATTTTGTTATAAATTCATATTTTTGCATATTTTGCTTTTAAGTGCATATTATATTGCATATTTTATGCTTTTTATTGCATATTTTTGCATATTTTGCACATTATTGCATATTTTTTAATATTTTTAAATATGAAATTCGATTTAAGAATTCATACTTTAAAACTAAAAAAAATTCTAAAGAATTAATTATTTGGAAGCTCTGTTGGTAATATAACACTACACACTAGAAAGGGAAACACATAGTATACAATACGTTGTCATCCACTAACACATTTTTTATAGATGCAATTTTAAAATAACGTTTTCGGGTGTTATTGCTCACAAACAGAAAGTTGAAAAATTTTATAAAAATTATTTTAAGGAAACTTGTCCCCGAGCATTAATTTCTGCCACTTTTTTCTCTGAGTTACGAAAGTGAGTACGATTTTATAGAACACATATTTACAGTGTTGCCATTTCAGTGCTTTTCGGGTATTTTTTGGTGCTTTTTTCCTTCCCGTACCCGGTGATTTTTTACAAATACCCGTTTAAAAAAAGCGGGTATTTATAGTGCTTTTTAAGATTTCTTGCAGTGCTTTTAGTGCTTTTTGTACAGTTTTTATTTTTGGTATTTGTTTGTTCTTGCTTTTCAAATTTTATAGAATTTTCTGTCAAAATTTAAAAACTTATACGAACTATACAAAAAATACATTTTTTCACAATGTCGGTAGTACAATTTTAAATAGCAACTTCATTGTATTTAAACTTCAAAATTTTGAAATATTTGTTTGGTGCTTTTTTACCCCTTTTTTTTTGGCAATTTTTTGAACCTTTTTTGCACGATTTTTCAAAGCAAAATGTGTCTTGATTTAAATTTTTCAAAAAATTAATATCGTCCTTTTTTACCCCATTTTTGGTAAATTTTTACTCTTTTTACCCGCTTTCACAATGCTCACGGTGCTATCATGCCTTCAAGAGTTGGCAACACTGCATATTTAAGTTCTATTTTATAATAAAGTTTTTTTCAGGTAAAATGCCACACACAAAAATATATTTAACTATGTGTGTTTGAAGACATATTCAGTGTGTTCGTTTACTCGAATTTCTTACTACTTTTACTACAATTGCAAAGTTTTGTTTACTTTTTGTATTGAATTTTTCCAGCTGTAGTAAATATAGTAACTTGTAGTAAGTAAACGAAAAAGCTTATTGTAACCGATACCTTAATTTTTACGTTTATGTTAGTTTTTAATAATAAATTAAAAAAAACATTTATTTTTAATTGCATATTTTTTGGTTTTTAGTGCATATTTCGTTATAAATGCATATTTAAGTGCATATTTTCCATTTTATAGTGCATATTTTAAGCGCATATTTTCGATTTTTTGGTGCATGAAAGTCCTTGCCCTGCTTCACACCCTTTCCTTTGCAAATGTTTATATCTCTGTCTGTCTATCCGTTATCGTCTATCTGTCTGGCCAAGTATTCTTGTGCGCATGCTACAGTTTGGAAATATTAAGACATATTGATAAAATTTGGTGCAACAACTTATATCGGCCCATGAACGAAGCCTATTCACTTCGCTTAAAATCGGTCTATGTTTAGATTTAGTGCCCACAAAAATTAGCTCTTATGCTTGTTCGCACGGTACAGGTCACAAATATGGAGTTATTTCAATGAAATTGAACTACAAATCCTACCGATTTTGGTCCCTCAGAAATTAGCTAATACATTGAAAATATTATAACAGTAACTGACTGTAGTTTATTTAAAAAGTTATCCGTAGATTTATTTTTAAATGATTATACAGTTAAAATACAAAGAAATATATTTCTTAAATGTTTTTGTGGTTTATTTAAAAAATAAATTACATATAAATACGGATTTTCTGTTACAGTTAATATTTTCATTTAAAATGTTTTGTTAAAAAAAGAATTCTTTTTCGATTTCTAAGTCAACTAAAAAACGAAATAACCTAAATATCATTTATTCTTACGGATTTTGTAGTTAATTTTTTGAAATTTAAAAAACCAAATAAATAAAAAATCATTATTTTTTAAGGGTTTTGTAGTTTATTTATTAACATTTGAAAATAAATGAAAAGTTCTTTTGATTTAAATGAAAAGTCAGTAGACCGGTTTTCAAGTGATTATTCATTTATTTTAAATTACATTTTTAGTTAATTTAAACTACAAACTATTTTGAGTGTATGATTGTTTGCACTATATAGACCACAATTATAAATATTTTTCCGTTTTTACCTTTTAACAACCTTGGTTTATTTCCTTTAAATAAATCGGGTTATTTTCTATTGCAAACAAAACAACCAATTCCACTGCTGACTCCAATTATAACATTTTAACATCAAAAACGTACGTTTATCTGCTTTAGATAAACCGGATTGGTGCTCTTTGCAATTAAAATAACACATACGCAGAAAGAATTTACAAAATTCTAATTAAGTTTTTAAACACCTTTCTCATACCAAATTTGTAAATACAAAAAAAAAGACTTTTTAAAAAGGCACCAACAAAGAAATTTGTAAATCCAAAAAAAAAATTTTCGTTTTCTTTTTGTAACTTTGAATTTTTATTTTTAAACAATTTTTATATGAAAGATAACAATTTACAAGTTGGTTACAAATATTTCAAACCAAAAAAATTTTTGGGAATAAAATTTCAATATAAAAGAAAATGTGATTTCTTTTACAAATTCCCATTGTTGGTGCCTACAGTTTTTTCTGTGTACTATTTTGTTTATGATTCTGAGCTTATACACTTATTTATTTAACACTCTATAACTTCACATACAACAATACAACACACACACACAAACTCTACAAACACTAGTGTGCAACTCACTATACAATGCTAATACGCAATTAACAAACTCTACAACTAACTTAGCGCAACTAACCTCCAAAAATGGCAATGCGAGACTTCCGCTTCCCTCATAACTTTCGGTCTTTTATAGTTAAACGGTCGTATGTGTAGAACATGCTGGAATATTCCATATATGTGACGCGCAAAATAGAAAGGGATCTAAGGATAGAAAGGGTACTAAGGTCAGGAGAGCATGGGATCGGTCTCATTCGATGCTCAGATGTTGTCCACAAAAAAAAAAAAAAAATTGACTTTTTTACCCTTAGGTCCCTTTCTCTATGCGCTGTCACATATACAACAAAATTATAACACTTAATTCATAAATAGCACTAAACATTATGGCATATGCTGTTGTGTATACTTAAATGTAGTGTTACCAGATTACGGGTTTTGTAAATCCCTACTCTCAGGATATATTTTTCCCGAAATTCCAGAACCTTCCATACTAGGCTAAACCAATTTCGTAACAATATATTTTAATACAATTTGGTACACTGACACATAAGGACCCAAGGACAAAACTATTGGTTTCAGATCTAATCGATACATCTTTGGACCTATATGCAAAATATTTCCAACTTTGTCTTAAATTCTGATTTCCTAATTTTTTTCTATCAATCTATTGACAAATTTCAACACAAGTCCATTTCAACCCATTAGAATTTTGGAGTTAGCCCCTTTAATCGTTTTAATGTCATTTTATTTTCTATAATATTTCTAGTTTTTAGTTTCACAAACCAAACATCGTATTGTGGTCATTTAATTCAATGCACAAACTCCCTAAAGGCAACACAAGACAAGTGTCTTTAATAATGATTTTCAAATTATATTTCAAACAGTGATACATATACCCTTAAGATGAAGTAATGATTACAAAATTAATAATACATAATATAGAAAATATCATTGGTCACAAACTTGGCACCCAATTGTTGTAAAAAATGCAGTTACGTGTAATCAAATTTTAAGAATTGCACTATTTAATTTAACTAGGTTTAAAATATTTTAAATTATAAAATCCATCAGATCTTCTCTACAACAAAATTTCGACTTAATTAACTGAAAATAATAAATTGTATTTTAGCATATATTTATTTTTCAATGTTGCTATTTAAAAATATAAAAATATACAACTTTTAAAACAGAATATATTAAAGTTTCATTAAACGTTATTTAACACATTATTGTAGCGCAATAAAAGCATTGCTAATTTTATGCAATTCAATTTATAGCAAAAAAAAAGTAAGACAAATAATCATTAACCCGCGGATTTCCACATTGGTGTGGTCAGAACTTTTTCGAATTTAAATGTAATTTAAAGATATTTTTTTAATTGAGCTAGAGTCTTGAAACTTCAGATGCCTTTTATGCAATGGAGATTAGGTAACAGATTAAATCCAAATAGACAAATAAAATCGGAATAAAAAGAAAAACATAAATTCATAAAATAAATCAAGGACCGTAACGGTTATGACTTTTATCATAAAACTCAGATAATAAAAGTTACTTTTTGACTTTTATTTTTTGGAGCAAAAATAAAAGTTATTTTTTTACTTTTTTTTCTGGGTTAAATATAATTTAAACATATATGATGTGTTGGTGGTGGTATTACAACAATAAAACACTAACTATGCATTTGCTTTTATTTAGTGTGTATTTATTTATGCACATTAGGGTGCCACAAATAAAAAATATTTAATTTGTTTGTTGCAGTTCCCAGAAATTGTTTTTAAACTCTTAAAATATTGTTCTCCCTAGTGAACATAATATATCAGCAGAGTTAAAAAGTAAGTAACTATCTTTTTTGTTAAAATAAAATAAAAAGCTATAAACCCAAAAAACACTATACAAGAGAACACAAAATAACACTCATGTATGCAAAACAAAAACTATAAAAAGTTAAAAAACAAAAACAACTGAATGAAAAAGATTTAAAAGCTTACTTAAAAATGCATAGACACGCGTGTTTTTATAAACAATCTTATGTATATGTATAGTACACCAACTCAGTTCCGAAAACTAACAGATAGCGTTGACGTTGCCAGTTAAAACTTGAATTAATATAGAATACCACCGCATATAGGATAGTAGTTAAAGTAGCACTGTCTACAGTGAGATAATTGTCTTTATTTTTAAATATACAAATTAGTTTTTATTTTTAAATATACAAATTGGTCATTTGGGATTATTTGCTTAGTTTATAAGCAAATAATTATCTCAAAAATCTACTAATGACCATTCGATAAATCGTGAAATCATGATATGGACCAAAAAGTCTATAGCCCTTAATAATTCCGATTCTCTTTACTTTGCCAAAAACTATTAACAAAGTTATAGAATTAATAATAAAAATAATTAATTTTGGCATGTAACAAAAGATATTGAATAGAATATTGGTTAATGTTATAACAATTAATTACCGATATTATGTGCAAGAAAAACATTGCTACAAAACTATTAAATTATGCAAAATTTTCAATGAGTGGTATTTTTGTTCATTTCTAAGATCAAATATGACAAATTCCACATAGAATACACAATTTATTTTACAACAAATAGATAGAAAAAAACCTATGATAAAACTTTCCTAGAACCAATGGTTAATAATTAATGCATTTTCAAGTGCTACCAAGAACTATCATCAGATTGTCTTTATGGGGTTCTCTCCCGGTTATAATGTACACTAGAGCGTACCACCTTCCAGGCAAAAAAAAAAAAAAAAAAGGCCGCCGTACACCCTCCAATATGAAGTATTTTTGCAAGGAGGTTTCAAAAAAAAATTTTTGTTTTTTTTTTTGCTGAACGTAGGGGTCGCCATTTTACATTTTTCGTTATACCTTTGGTATTTACAGTCGGATCTTAAAGTATGATACATCGATGTTTTTCTCTAGAGGTCTCCTCGAGAGAACATCTAAGGACATTTTGACCTCAAGTATCCCGTTCTAGTAGTTAGCCACCAGTTCTCAGTTGCTACCACCCTAATGTACCAACCTAATGTCAGAAAATTAAAGCTCGCAAAAAATCATTAAACTTTTGCTAAGGAAGTTTTTCGCTAAACCCAGTAGAAATTTTTTTTATATATTGGTTGCCGAACGTCGCCTTTTTAAATTTTTTTTTTTTTATTGGATTTTTACTATATAGCAAAACATTTTCTTGTCTCCTCGAGGCAAAAAAATCGATATATCACACTTTAAAATCCGATTTTAAATGCCAAAGCTATAACAAAAAATTAAAAAAGGCGACCCCTACGGTCGGCAAAAAAAAATTTTTTTTGAAGTCGCCTTCCAAAAATACATCATATTGGAGGGTGTACGGCGAACTTTTTTTTTTGAGGTACGGTCTAATGTACACTCAACCAAAGAAGTCTGTTATGGCTACTAAAAATGTTATAACGGGAAATTTAACTGTTTGGGCCCACATATCTGCTGATCTGTATTACAACAAAATTGATACAAAAAATTAATAGCCGCTACTAAACTTTAGCTAAATTGTTGTAAACTGCAATTCAAAATCGATTTGCTAAAATCATTTAAAAATTTACTAAATATCAATAATTTTAGTACAATGAAATTAGTATAAATAATTAGTACATGCTACTAAATTTCAGTAAATTGTTGTAAACTGCAATTTAAAATCAATCTGCTGAAACTAGCAAAAAAGTGTGCTAAAAAATAAAAATCTGTAATATCTATAAAAGAAAATTAAAATCAAATTTAATAAAAAAAAAAAAATTTTTTTCTATCAATTGTAAAATTCGATAAGGCCAGCAAGACAGAATGCGTATTTTCGGCTTTCGATACAAAGCCATTATCAGGATCATTTGCCTTGACGGGTTATACTTTGATAATCGTCTACTTATGTGAAGAAGAACTCTAAAAAATCAACGAATTCTTGTAAAAAAAAATTTCCTTAAAGTATCCACTTGTTGTTAGATTAGTATTTTTAAATTTTTTCTAAATTCAGCACTCGGTTTTGAAAAATTAGTAAAATGTTTTGCTGAAATCAGCAACAAAAATTAGTAAAAAAAAATCAGTAATTTGTAATAAGAAATTAGAAAAAATTATTACTAAAAAAAATTGTACTAAAAATCAGTACAAAAATAGTAAATTGCGATTGAGAACTGTTTACATTTATAGTCATTAGAACAAAAGCAATGAACTTTTATAACCATTACTTGTTATTTTTGTATTACACCCTAACCCATCATGACATATTAATGACTAGCATTTTGAAGTTAAAATTAACAAACTTAAAAAAAAAATTTTTAATTAAAAAAAATTATTGGGTGTATAACTTAACGTAAAAATGCGAATTTTTTGGGAAATTTTTGGCGTTTATTGTAAAACATTGGTACGATATAAATTTACTATAAGTATTAAGCATCGTTAACTACACTCATAGAAATAAATCTGTAAAAATAGCAGAAAAAGTTACTAAAAATTAGTTAAAAATGATGCTGCAGAAAAAACTGCTAAAATTAGCAAATATTTTTACAAAACAAATGAGAACAGAACAGCAAAATTAAAACTGTAAAATTTAAAGAATTTTAGTTATATTTAAGTTAACTTTTAGTTATTTGAAAATAACAAATTGTACTGTAAAATCTGCAGAAAATTTTGCTAAATATTTGTAGAAAAATAAAAAATAAACTGTTATATCTACAAAATTTTTGCTATTTTTAAGCTAAATTTAGTTGAATGCAAATAGCAGTCTATTCTGCTAAAATCAGCAGAAATATTTGCTAAAAAATTGTAAACTGCTGTTTTCAAAAGGCTCGATTTTATTTGCATTTAAAAAAAATCGAAAAAAAAGACTTCGAAAATTTTAAATTTTTTGGTGATTTTAGCAGGTTAATTTGCTATTCTCTATTTACAAAAATTTAGCTCAAATATAACTAAAATTCTGTATATTTATTTTTGCTGTTCCTATATTACTAATATATAGCAAAAATAATCTGCTAATTTAGCAGTTTTTTTCTGCAGCGTCATTTTTAAGTAGTTTCAACTAAATTTTTTACGGACTTTTTTCTATTAGTGTAGGACCTTTTCACATCTTTCTGGCAATATGTGGATAGTTTTTAACCGGTCTTGCCACATGTAGCTGATCGTTGTCATGATGGAATATTACGGCTTCATGTCTGGTCGCATATTCCGGGCGTTATTCGGCTAATGCTCGCTTCAAACAAATCTATTGTGTTTGGTACAGGTCCCCTGTGATCGTCTGGCCCGATTTCAGCAGCTCATAGTAGATGGGACCCTTTTGTGTCCCACCAAATACAGAGTATTACCTTCGCGCCACGGATATTCGGCTTTACCGTTAATTTGGCTGGTTGGCCGGGCATCACATACGATTTCTTGCGCTTCGGTTTGTCGTAAAATGTTGGTAAAATTTAAACCAGAAACTTCTTAGATGACGAAATGATCAAAGCATGCTGGAACAGCAAAAATCCAAAACTCATTTTTTATTGAATCACTTAATCACCCAGCAAAACCTTGGTAATGGGTTTGACCTTTTTCACGCATTGCCTGGCAATGGGTACCCCTTTACCCTTGGTTTTACTTAGGAACTTAAAGTAATACGTTACTAATATTGTGATACATCAATACTTATGTGGGAGGTATGAAATAATGAGTTACCGATATATCACTACTTATTTGGAGGCTTTAATATAATATATTACCGATATTGTGTTTTATAATAACTTATTAATAAGGGTAAAAATAATAAGTTATTGGTATTGCATAATATAACTACTTATTATGCGAAAGTACGATTTAATAAAAATTTATAATCTAATTACATTGCTCGGATCGGTGTACTTTTAAACAAATTCATTACTGGTAATGTTTTATATTATTCCCTATATGTAACCAATGAAATATGTACTAATGTGTAATGACTTACTTCACTCTATAAAAGTATGAACTTATTTTAGCTAACTAGTGAATTTAATATTACAAGTAACAATTTATTTCAGTACTTCCTTCGTAATCACTTATTTTATCCTATACCGGTACGACTTAGGTAACCATTTACCCCCAATGACACCCCCATGTTAAAATAATGTGTTATGCGACCAAAGTGTAAGTAGTTACAATTTTTGGTTTCTTATTACATTTCCCTTTACCTGGTACTAGAAGGTTTTGCTGGGGCAGTACATAACTTTGAAATTTATCTATGAATTTTCTTGAAATATACCTGGTTTTCTTTGTAAAAACCCAGATTTCTATATTTGTTTTAAAAGAAAAACAAAGGACCCTATAAATAGCACAATATGGCACACGAGGCGGTGTAATACACAAACAATGGAGATAACAAATATTACACATTTTGTATATATATGAAGGAAGGATGTAAGCGGGAATTAAATTTCGAAATCATGTGAAAAAATACTCGTATAGTAATAACAAACAACAACAGCATTCATAGTAATAAAGCTACATGAAGGAATTGTGTTTTTGAAATACATTTTTTTTTTGCAATTTCTGTGCAAAATTAAACATTAAATAATATAAATAAACCGGAAATTTTAATACACAAATCAAAAACATAACTAGAATATTTTATATATTTATATCTCTAATAAAAAAGAGATATAAATATATAAAATACCAACAAATTCTGTTGTTGAAACACAAACAGATAAAATGGAATAATTTAATAATATAAATATTAAACATTGTAAATTTATGATTTAATTATTATAAATATATATGGATTACAAATGTTATATAATATTTATTTTGTTTTAGCAATAAAATCTAATTTGAATACACATATACCAGGTGTTACCCAGCAAAAATAAATGGAATGACTTCTAAATGATTCACTTACTTCATCACATCATAAAGAATTACTCCCTTAGGAATGGGTTTTAAACAACATCTAATGCTGCAATAAATATATGCTACTTAGTCAAAAGTTCTTTTTCATGGGAGATAAGAAGTTAATATTTTGTATGGAGGTTGTATAGAAACGTGCTGGCATAGAAATCAGAGGGTTGCGTGTTCAAATCCCACCAGGTGGAAAAAATTTTTTTGGGTTTTTTTTTACACAATTAATAATTTTTTGTAGTTTTCACTGTAAAACTTTTATTTTTTTCTATTTTTGTTTACTCAAAAATTAATTTTTGAAACGATTTAAATTTTTTTTTTTAATTTTTTTATTAATTTTTAATGAAATTTTATGGAAATATAAAAGTTTTAAATAAATATATAATTCTTCAAATATTTTTTGTTAAAATACCAAAAAGGTAAATATTACAATTTTGTTTGTATTTAAAAAATTGTAATTTAAAAAATCCATTTTGATCAAATTTTTACTAAATATATTTAGAAAGTAAATATAACAGAAAAAGAAAAATCCTGTAAACATTTTAGTTAGAACTAGTAAAAATATGTTTAAAATTCCCTATTTTTTATCTACTAATATGCTGCAAAATTTTTTCCAGATTTTATCAAGATAATTCGTTATTTTTAATTAAAAAAAAGTTAACTTAAATGTAACCAAAATTTTGTAAATTTAACAGTTTTATTTTTCCTTCTTATCTTACTAGTATTTAGCAAAAACAATCTGCTAATATCAGCAGTTTTTTTGCAAGGTCATTTTTAATTACATAATTTTTAGTAGCTTTTTCTCCTATTTTTACAGCTTTATTTCTTTCAATGAGTGTATTATTTTTTATAAAAAAACACTTTAAAAAAAACAACTTTATATATTTTCCAATATGTTCTATATTTTTGTTAATAAAAATAGAAAGAAATGAAGATAACAACAATTTACTGAACAAGACTGCTAAAAGTCAACTATCAGTTATAACAAGTGATAGCATAGGGCAGGACTGGCATAACTATGGCACGCGTGTCAGTTGTGGCACGCGAGTGGATTTTAGGTGGCACGCGACGTTTTGTTGGATATTTTCAAAAAATTTAAACTATTAGAAGAATTTCGCTACAAAAACGTGGGATTTAACTCCATAATGGTGAAATTTTTCATAAAGCTCGTAAATCGTCTTTTAAAATAAATAAAACTCTGCATTGCCACAATTTTTTGTTTAAAGAAACATGTTTAATACAGAACTCGAAAATTCGATTATCAGAAAATTCTGGGAAAATTTCTAAAATTCTAGATTGAAAGAAGTTTTACCAGAAAATTGCACAAAAATGGAAAACAACTTGCATTAAAGGGACAATAGGTGCTACGAAATAACCCTCAATGAAATACTGAACATAAGTTTCATAATGAAATAACCCCCTTTGTTGGACTTTGAAATTGGGGTTTGTTCGTGTTTCGCAGAGCCATTCTATTTTAAATAGAAAGTTCTCTGTTCAAATCCATAATATTCGCTTTTTATTCATTATTATGATGATAAAAACCGCGCGATTTACTTTAATAAAATCAAATTTTTGCCCGAAGCATATTTTTCAACTAATTTCCTTACGTACTTAAAAAATTAATGGCGCCCCATAATTTAACTTTTTTTTTAAAAAATGAAATAACCACCAAAAATGGAATAACCCCCCAAAAAATTAAAAGGCAATAATTTTCAAACTGTTTTAATTTTATTTCATTGGGAATTTTTTTCATAATGAAATCATATCAATATTTAAAGATTAAATAAACCCCCAAAAAATAAATAACAGTCAAACACTTTTACGTCATTTCTTGGATGTTATTTAATTTTTTCCTTTGGGGGTTATTTTCTGGGTATTATTTATCAATATGTATATCTGCAATGATATTTTTAAGAGATATTTTCCAAATTTTAAAAATTTTGAAAAAAGGACTTTCAAAAGACAACTAAAATGAAGGTGGCACGCGTGAAATATTTCCAAAAAAAATTTTTCCGTTTTTGGCACGCAACGAAAAAAGTCTTGCCACCCCTGGCATAGGGGGTAGAGCGCCTGTTTGAAATGCCAACGAGTGTTGGTTCAAACCCCACACGATGCATGATGATTTTTTTTTAATAAATTAAAATAAAAAGAAATGAAGAAGAACTTCCTTTTCATTGACTCAAATATATATAATTTGTTTTAAAAAAGAACAAATTCCTTCCTATGACAAGCCAATGTCAAATTCATCGGTGAAAAACCCAAAAAGAACACTCCCTATTCAACAGTTGCAGTGCTTTAACTACTTCTTTTTCCTCACTCTTTTTCCTGGGTATATTCGATCAAGCCGACTCTTTTGCATCATACAACCTTTTTAGACGTGTTCAATTACCAACAGAATAAATTTAAAATCAAGCAGAAACAACATTAAATTAAATTGAAACAGCTTTCAATTCAAAGGAATTTTTTTTTTAATCAAATGTTCATTACCGATGCAACTAGAATTTTTTCGCTGTTTATAAAAATAAAAATCGTTCATGCTCGTAGCTTGGATCATATTCTTGGAAGCTGTTAAATGAATGAAACAGAAAATATAGCGAAAAATATGAACAAAATTGTCGAATGAAATTATTTGTGCAAATATCGAGTTGATGGAATAAGATATTATCCGGATTTATCTATAATCATACCCAACTAGATATAATGATATATAATATAATACGAGAGGTGCTATTTATAATAGTACCCCTCGTAGTACATAATTATATAGGCATATTCATATATGTGTATACAGGTCTATATGTATTTGGATTTTCTAATATGTTGCACTATGTATATAAAATGTAAGATAAAGAAAGATATATACATATGTAATGGGTTTCCTACCTTTATTTCTTCTTGCCATACCATTAATTAAAATTGTCAATTTATATTCAATGACTATATTTTTGCTAATATTTAATACAAATTAAATATTTGCAGTTCATTAAAACTAGCATAAATGTTAATCAAAACCAACAAAAACAAACAAACTTTTAAACCATTTTACAAATTAATCGATATGTTTGTGCATATTAAAATTCTTAAATATAATGATGGAATTCACAGTTAGTACACTCAACCAAAAAAAGTCTGTAATGGCTACTGAAAATTTTGTTGTTATTACGGGAAAATTAACTGTTTTGAGCCCAGCGGTATTTTTTTTGCTAATTTTAGCAACGCATGTCTGTTGATCTGTAGTACAACAAAATTAGTAGGCGCTACTAAATTTGAATAAAATTGTTGTACACTGCAATTCAAAATCGATTTGCTAAAATCAGTTAAAAAACTTACTAAATATCAATAATAATTCATAAGTTGCAGCTACTAAATTTCAGTAAATTGTTGTAAACTGTAATTTAAAATCAATCTGCTGAAATTAGCAAAAAAGTGTACAATAAAATTTTCTGAGTGTTATTTCCAAACTAAGAATATATTAATAGTAACAAATCTAAACTAAACAAGAATTGTAAAAAATCAAAAAAAAAAAAAAAATTTTTTTAAATTAGTATATTTTTCTGCTTAATTTAGCATTTGGTTTTGAAAATTTTGTAAAATGTTTTGCTGAAATCAGCAGTGAAAATTAGTAAAAAAAAAAATATCCGTAATTTGTAATAAGAGAATAGCAAAAATGATTACTAAAAACAAATTGTACTAAAAATCAGTGTAAAAATAGTAAAGTGCGTTTGGAAACTGTTTACACATTTTTTTACTAATTTTTTTATCTGAGTGTACCATTTTGTGTAGTAAAGTAGCAGTTTTCGTATATTTGAAAATTTTCTATGGGTTAAACTTCTAAAATTATGCTACTTTACAACGATAACACGTTAGCACTTGAACTGTGAACTCCTTCAATATGTTTTCTCTCATCAAATGTCTGTGTGTCATACAAAATAACCTCAAATATTAATCAAAAAGTTACTTATGTTTACAGAAGAAGATGAAGACACAGAGAAATAAAAGATTAAAAGTTCACGTGATACATGATACTTTGCATGACCATAATAGATTCAAAACAAACAAAACAAGGATATTCAAAACATGAGCATAAAATAAATTAGCACACACACACACAAGCATAAACAGAAACAGAAACACTGACAAATAACAAAAAGGATACCTTAATTAGTCAGGATACACATTATACAAAGCAAACATAACTTAACATGCACAAAATGATAAGTTATAATCAAGATTAAAGATTTTCGTACAATTTTATGTTGAAAGGTGAAACTATGAAATAGAGGAAAGAATATACTTGATTAGTAGCCCAGTGTAGAAACGGTAATGACATATCATTATTTTTTGGACTACCAGTAATGACACCCACTTACCTTCTGCATTATTTTAAAACATATAGTAATGAGTTACTGATAATGACTTATTTTTATCATTTCAAATAGAAAATAATTTTCTAGATTTTTTTAAAAAATTTTTTAAATCTATTTTTAGACTCAATATTTTTTAAACACTGGTAAGGATATATGTAACCACATATTTTTTGATTTTTTGTATGCTGGCGAGTAAGCTTACTTGTGTGCAGCAGGTCAATTATGTTTTTATCTATTAAATATTACATGTCGATATAGCTCAGATGGTAGAGCTATTGACTGGCAATCTGTAGACCCAGGTTCGATTCCCGCACCAGGAAATTTTATTAAAAAAAAAATACAATAAAAAATATTTTTTTTTTATATAATTTATTATTTTCAAAATCTATTTTTAGACCCATTATTTTTGTCAGTACTGGTAAGCACATAGGTAACGATATATTTTTTGATTTTTCGTATGCTGGTGTGTAACCATAACTCATTATTTTTCGCGACATCGCCATATAAAGATAATAAGAAATGTAATAACAAAAGTAACTAGTTACCATTACCAAGTATGTAGTTTCATAACCACATATTTGGTAATAATTTTCTACATTGGGTAGTAGTATAATACAAATTCAAAATTTAAATTTTCGATTCTCTTACTCAAATACCAATAATTTAGGTTATAATTACTCGTATTATGTTATTTTGTGATATACGAGGGACTAGCAAAAGTTTGCTTAGTAGGCTAGAGAAAAGTAAATACCCATGGGAGAAATCAAATAAGAAGAATCTTTTTAAATTGCGTTTTAAAATTTTTAAAAATGAATGAATGGACTTTAAGGTTTTATTAAAAACATATTAGAAATTAAAAACTACAAAATTTGTAGGAATTCCTTTTTTAATTTTGCTAGGGCAGAGATTTTATTTCAGACGATTTCGAGAAAACATCGATTTTTTTGAATTTATTTAGCCTTTAAAGAAGTTTTTTTGTTCTTCTTTTAATTCCCTATGATTTTGGCCAGAATACAACAGCATAAGATTAGATAATTCAATCCTGAGAATTATGGCAAAATAGAAATACATTAATTTGCCCCTGTGTAAGGTCAAAGGTAAAATTTTATGAGATTTTAGTAGGCCTGTTTTTTTGTTAGTCTCGTAAGTCCCATCTAAATGAAAATTATTTCTTATTTGTGGTATATTTTCATTTATTTTTTCCTTGTTATGCAAAACTATTCAATGTTGATATTAATTCATCATCATATACTACATGCTGTATTTATTCATCATCATCATAATAATTCCCACTTTAATTTCAGTTCCATATGTTATTTATCATCCAAATAAATAAAAATTACACTGTGGAACAAATTCAGGTTAGGTCGATTCTGAGAGTGAGGGGTGAAAATAGAGGCTAAATTAGAAGACCAGTATCGCGGCGTTTGCTTATGTTAGTTCGAATTTTTTCATATTGTTTATATGGTTTTTTGGTATAACTCGTCGACTAATTGATATTTTTTAAATCTGTAAAAGCCAAATTATAGCTAGAGACCTCAACAAAAAAATCAATCAAATCAATTTTTTAAAAAATTTTAATTGTTGTTGAGGTCTCTAGCAATAATTTGGCTTTTACAGATTTAAAAAATATCAATTAGTCGACGAGTTATAGCCAAAAAACCATATAAACAATATGAAAAAATTTGAATTAACATAAGGAAACGCCGCGATACGGGTCTTCTAATTTAGCCTCTATTTTCACCCCTCACTCTCAGAATCGACCTAAATTTTGCTAACCTGAATTTGTTCCACAGTGTTATAATAATAATGTGGAGGTATAGGATGCAGAAAATATAGGAGACAGTATTTTATTAAATTTTCATATTCAATATGTGTTTTAGAAACATACACAGAGAAAACAGATTCACTGTGACAACTGAATTGAAGTAAGCGAATTATTTGGTCATCGCAATTAAATATATTGCTGGATCAATTAAAGTATAACGTTTCAACCGAAATTATATTGTATTAACTGAATTTCTGTCACCATAAATAAAAATATCTGTGGCTGCAAAAGAACCATGCAGTAGGCAAAAAATTTGAGTCTCATAATAAATCTGTTTTTTCTATGTGCGAATATAATGTTATTGGAAAATTTTCAGGTGTAAATATGCATATGAATAGATATGAGCTAAAACTATGCCCGCATTACAAGGCATAAAAGCTTAAGAATTTAAATAACTCATTAATTTGTTTTCATTTTAACAAATCTCAGTTCCCAATAGATTGAGGGAGAAGTATATTATTTGATCAATATTTATGAAAACTGGTAAATTATGAAATTATTGTTGTATACATTTAAAAACACTTTGCATATTTTATTACATTTTTTTCATCGCATGCCAGAATTAAATTACGCATTTTTAATTCTACTCGTACATATATAAAAATTTCGTCATTAGTTTTTCTCAAAAATACTAAAGAAAAATTTATTAACAGCTGTGAAAATTTAAGAAAGTTCATAATAAATGGCGAATTTTGTCTTGTGTGTTCTTTTTTGATTTTTTTTTAATACAAAATTCTAAAATTTTTTACAGATTCTTTAAATGACCCAGGCGCTGTAGTGTAATGGTTAGCGCGTTGGACTGTTACACATAAGATTGCGGGTTCGATCCCCAAACAAGGCAACATCAATTTATGAAAAATATTAATATGTATGAGTTTTTTCTATCCCTCATACATATTGCAGCGTCCTCCTTCGGTGTTCCCATAGCACGTAACCCCACCGAAGTAAAATAATATAACAGGGCTATGAACTAAAAACCTTCAAAAAAGTTCGCCAACTCTTCATCAGATGGCACGCAACAACTGTTCTAAGATTCAACATCTCGCGCAATTACAGTGTTGCCATATCTTTCACCAGCTGTCACTTCTTCTCTATCCCATTTCCAAAGGAAGCAACACGTAAATTAATAGGAAGAATTTCCTGAATATTGCTTCTCTTTAATAAAAAAAAAAAAATTTTTAACTTATTCACAAAATCTGTTGGGTGTATAACTTAGAAATACGGGACTCACAACAGATGGCGCATCCTTTGTGTCTTTAATAACTTATATGGCACATCGGAGGGTAAACATCTGTCATTTATTCTCACTTAAGGCTGAAGGGCGGATTATGGGACCGTAAACGTATATGTGATGTAACTGTACCGTGCCGTAGCTAAAAAGTACACTTATAGATTATCGTAAACGACATTACTATTTATTTTTTTTTTATTGAATTCATTTATATTTAGCATCTATTTCATGTGGTTTTATATTTTATTCTAAATTTTTCCATTTATTTGTTAATTTTTATTCCTTATTTGTTGTTTGAATCATTTTTCTTTATTCATTTCACATTTTTTCCGACTAAAATCAGTCAGCTGTTTCGATGCCGGATAGAAATTTCTGATCCAACCGTAAACGTATCTGTAACGAATCAGCTGTTTCGAAACCACAAGAAGAAATGTAAACGAATGGTTACTAACACGTAAATGTCAACGTACTTGCCGGATCATTCTGTTGAAATCAGAATTTTCTATCCGGCATCGAAACAGCTGAATGAGTTTAGTCGGAAAAAATATGAAATGAATAAAGAAAATTGATTCAAACAACAAATAAGGAATAAAAGTTAACAAATAAATGGAAAAATTTAGAGTAAAATATAAAACCACATGAAATAGATGCTAAGTAGTAATGTCGTTTACGGTAATCTATAAGTGTACTTTTTAGCTACGGCACGGTACAATTACATCACATTTACGTTTAGGGTCCCATAATCCGCCCTTTAGTCATTGAACGTAATAATGTAAATAAAGTTTTTTTTTTCTTCGAAATGTTAAATTTTGTACCAACAAAGGATCAGTTGCGGGATGATTTGCTTTACTTCTTCAATAAAAAAAATAGCAGCAGAAACACATCGATTGCTCACCGAAACTTATCTTGAATATGTTCCATCGATTTCAACGTGCGGGAGAAGGTTTATGCGGCTCAGCACAGGTCAGCCATAAAAGTTCAAAGATGATGATTTGGAGACATTAATCGATGAAGATTGTTGTCACGTTTGCCAGCAGCAGCACTCATCTAAGAACAAGGAAATTGTATACCATACGAGTTGAATCCAAAATACGTTGAAAGGCGATTGTCCGAAATGCTGCTTGAAGGCCATAAATAGAAGTAATTTTTGCATCGAATCATTACTGGCAATGAAAACTTTATCCATTACGTCAACCCGAAGTACAAAAAATCGTACGAGAGCAGTACGAAATATTCTTAGCCTGACTTAGAGATGGCGATATAAACAGCAAAAAGCTTTCTATAATGGAAACTACCATCCGTCATACGAACGAATGTTAAATTTCATTTCGATCTGTCAACTCATTCGTATAGGAACAGCTGTTCAAAAAAGGCGCTTCAGTGATTTATTGTAATGGAAAAATTAGAAATTCGTGGTGTGATTAAATATTTACATAAGAAAGGTTTATCGGGACAAGAAATTAATAATGATATGGTGAATGTGTTAGGTGAAAGTGCTTCTTCATATGCAACAGTAAAAAATTGAGTGGCTGAATTTAAACGTGGTCGTACAAGCATTGAAGGTGAATCACGAAGTGGACGTCCAAACACTGCAACAACGCCAGAAATCATAGCTAAATGCCATGATGTGATATTAGACGATCGACGAGTGAAAGTGTGTGCAATAGGGAATGCTATAGGCATCACAAATGATCGAGTACATTTTATTTTGCATCAAGAATTACAGATGAAAAAGCTTTCTGCAAGATGGGAGCGGCATTTGTTAACAGTTGACCAAAAACGCTTTCGAATGAAAATTTCAAAATTCAACGAATTGAAGTACGAATTGCTTGACCACCCACCTTATCTTCCTGATTTAGCTCCCTCTGACTTCTAACTGTTCCCAAATTTAAAAAAATTCCTTGCTGGCAAACGTTTTACCTCGAATGAAGATGCAATGGCAGCTATAAACGATTATTTTGAATAGCTTCAGGAAATTTATTTTAATCAAGGGACAGAATTGCTAGAAAAACGTTGGACTAAGTGTATTGAAAAATAAAATAATTTTAAAAATCTAGCTCTTGTTTTGCATTGTTAGGCTAAGAACATTTCGAACTGCGCTGGTATATATGAACCCCGGCCAACCAGCCAAATCAACTCTATAGCCGAATATCCAGGACGCTAAGGTAATGCTCTGTATTTGGTGGAACCAGAAGGGTCGCATCTATGAGCTGCTGCTGAAATTGGGCCAGACGATCACAAGGGACCTGTACCGAACACAATTGATTCTTTTGAAGCGAGCATTGGCCGAAAAATACCCGGAATATGCGACCAAACATGACAATGCTCGACAACATATTACAAGACCAATTGAAAACTATTTAGAAAATAGTGGTTGGAAAGTATTGCTTCACCCGCCTTATAGTTCAGACCTTGCCCCGTCCGACTATCATTTGTTTCGATCAATGCAGAATGCCCTCACTGGAATACGCTTTACTTCAAAACAAGGTATCTGAAATTGGCTTGATTCATTCTTGGCCTCAAAAAATTAGCAGTTCTTTTGGCGCGGAATCCATATGTTGCCAGAAATATGGGAAAAGGTCATAGCTAACGATGGCCAATACTTTGAATTAATTTATATTGTACCAATATTTCACAATAAACGCCCAAAATTTGCCTAAAACCCGAAATTTTAAGATATACATCCAATATTATTCATTTATGTTTTTAGCCACCAAGTAATATGTGTCCCGTTAGCTCAGTAATTAGAGCTCTCTTTTGAAAATCTCACGGCATGGGTTAAAATTACGGCAGGAATAAAGAAAAATACACATAAACTGTTTTTTAATTTTATCTTGAAAAATGTATTTCCAGACCACCTACATAAATATTTATCGGTTTTTCCAGCGTTTTGGCAACGTTGAAAATTTAATTTTCCCCTTGCTTTTCCGAGACTTTGTGAACAGCCGGTCCTTTGAACTCGCGTTCATTTTGAGAACGGGAAACCAGTTTTTTCTAGAAGTTGTACCACCTGTTAAAGTGACTTGTCATGACTTTTACGTTTTTATTTTTCTAACTGATTAACTTAATGCATTCATCTGGTTAGGTATCATTGACGCCCGGAAATAGTGCTGCACAGTGTAATATACAAATAAATTTTAGTGAAATAATAAAAGAAAATTAATAAAAATAAATTAAAAGCATTTTCAATATTGCCCATATATATTGAAAATCACATAATACTCATCATTTAGGTAAATCTAATTAATTGAATTGTTAACTTTTTTTTACGTCAGCTAAATTATCACACCCACTTACTGTTAATGAAATAAACACCTACACATATGCAATACAAAAGCATACAATACAAACACAGTAAATTTTCTTACCCTAAGCTTTTGACTTTTGCCATTAAAACACCTGACATGTTCTCGCATGATTGGTTAATTTAAAATCAAGATTTAATGCATTAAAGCATAAAATTAAATTTTATTTTATTTAAGAATTTCTCACTCAAACTGTTAAAATAAAGTTAAACATTGAAGTTGTTTATCATTTAAATAAAATCTACTTAACATATAAAAGAAATATATATTTAACCCGAAAGAAATCACAGTGATTTTTTACATGTTGCACAGAGAAAACAGATTCATTGTGACAACCGATTTTGTTTTTGCCAACCAAGTGGTTAGAAACAATTGTTTGTGGCAACAGAAATTCGCTAAATAAAACAAAATTTCCGTAGAAATAATATATTTGAATTGTGTCAGGAACACATTTGACTGTGGCAACAAAATAATTCCGTTGCTACAACGAAACCATTCAATTGCCAAGGAATTCGGTTGACACAATGAATCTTCAGGATGGTAAAAGTTAAGACAACTATTTAAAGAAAGAATGAAACATGGAGTTTTGGCTTTTGCCGTAACTACGAGTATTTAGTAAGAATCTGAAAACTTTCATTCTAGAGCTCCCAATTTTTATTTTTTAAATTCAGCCTGTTACAGTTTTTGTGTTTAAATATGGTAATAATGACCTCTAATGGGTTAAAGGGAACACACACTCCTACAGTTGTTAGTATAGCAAAAGAAAATCTAAGGAATATGCCAAAAATCTGTATATATTTGCAATGATTTTTTATGTTATTTCAAATTACATTTCTTTTTAACATGAGATTTTTTTATCTTTGCTGTAACACTATTTCATGTTGTATAAGCCTATTAAGTGTCATAAACATACAAAACAAACAAATCTACACAAATGTACATACTTTTTCTACACACACACTTATTATGGGTTAACAGAGCTTAAAGGAATAAATTCTTAATTTAGTAAGGGAAAAAACTGAAACCATTGAAGTAGTAATAAGCTTAATTAGTTTAAAACTATTTTTAAGGCACATCTGCACGGGATAAAAAACTCACTAGACTTTATGAAAATGCAGCTCTGTATAAGTCTTCGAAATGTAAGCTCTAGGCCATTGACAGTTGCTGTCATACATAATTCATTTAATTAGTAACAATTTTTAGGATATCTTGTAACATTATTGAACATTTCAGTTTATTAAATGCAACTTTTGGCATTTGGAGAAAAAATTATTCTTTAAAATACAACAATTTTAATAAAAACAAATACTTGACAACTAGAGATGATACTTTTACGATAAAAATTAGTGCTAACTATATTAGAGATGACAAATTTAGCGAGATGACAAATTTAGCGATGAGAGATGACAAATTTAGCGTAAACTCTACGAGATTTCTATCCCGTGTAAATGTGCCTTTAGATTCAGTATAATAATTCTGCAAAATTATTATAAAATAATATTTACAAATGGTATATCATATTATGAAGAAATTCTTTTAAAACTCTAAAGGCAAATACAGAAGAAAATACCTTTTCTGCAGACACAAACTTTACCATTTTTTGATCTTTAACACCCGCCTCATGTAGTACTTTTTCTAAAGTTTACAAAAAAAAATATAAGAACCAAATATATAATAACATTGTGTTATTAAAGTACAGGTATGTAGGTTAGAGTGGGGCGATTTGTATGGACAACATTTTTTTGATATTGTGCCATCGATTTTTCGATAGCTTTTGGCATGAGAAAAAAAAAGTTCCACTACGACATATCAAAAAAATCATTTTCGAGGCGCCCAAATTTAAATTTTTCACAATTTTCTAATAAATGCTGGATTAGCGCCATCTTGCGGTGGCTTTTTAAAATAACTAATACAGTTGTAAACAATATAACATTACAACCTTTCCAGAAAGGTATTACTTATGAAAATCGGATAAAAAATGTGGCAACTAGAGGTAAAAGTATATAAGTAAAATTATTTTCTGCTTGATGATGAAATGATGATAATGATGATGAAATGATGATGATGATGATGTTGATGAAAACAAGCAGAAAATAATTTTACTTTATACTTTTGCCTCTGGTTGCCACATTTTTTATCCGATTTTCATAAGTAATACCGTTCTGGAAAAGTTGTAATGTTATATTGTTTACAACTACAATAGTTGTTTCAAAAAGCCACCGCAAGATGGCGCTAATCTAGCATTTATTAGAAAATTGTTAAAAATTGAAATTGGGGCGCCTCGAAAATGATTTTTTTGATATGTCGTAGTGAAATTTTTTTTTCCTCATGCCAAAAGCTATCGAAAAATCGATGGCACAATATCGATTGCTAAATCGACCCACCCTAATGTAGGTAAACCTACTTAACCCTTAAGGACTTGATATCATTATAGAAAATTCAAATAACAAAAACAACATTAGTAACATGTTCTTCAATTTTTATTTAGAAGTTTAAATTCTCTAAGGTAGATTCTTTTTTTGAAAACAAATAACATGAGTATAAAAATTATTACTTTATGTGTGTGGGGGTGTGTGTGTGTATAAAAGCAGGTTTGCAAAATACTACGCTTTACTTGATTACAAATACTAACCTTTACCAAGCCTTTGATAACAAAATTAAAGACGAATATTTAATTTTCAGTTATAGTCTGTGAACCATATAGTGCTGGTAAATAAATTCGTTTACTTTTCAATAATCAATACTACTCGATATTGTTAACCCTCCGATGGGTGAGAAGGTCCCTGTGTACCTTTTTCATTTTCAAACTGAAATTACTCCTTGATGGTCCATGGGAAGTACACCCGACCCCCACATGTATACCAAGGAAATTTTATCAAGAATCGTTAAAGGCGATCCGACCAATAGTTTAGTTTCTATTGAGATTGAAAAGTACGGGAACGTGTAAAAAGGTCCGCTGGGACCTTGTACTGAAATTTCAAGAAATCATTAGTTAATGCACTTTCTTTTGGCTTGTTTTATTGTTTGAACACATCACAAACGTGTTCTTTGAATTTTAGTTACTTTTTGGATTACTCTATTGTGCCTTTCCTTGAAAACATAATAAACCAAATCATACAAACTTGAGACAGTGAACAGTGAACATCGAGTGCGAAATTTTATTTTGAATTTTATAAAGAGAAATAAAAGTACAATACAATGGCTCATATGAATAAAAAAATATATATTACTAGGGCAAGGAATTTGATGCACTTAAAAATGGAAAATATGCGCCTAAAATATGCGGTTAAAAAAGAAAAATATGCATTCAAAATATAAGAAATATGCACTAAAAAAAATTATTTTTGGAAAAATAATGCACTCTAAAACTTAAAAATGTATTTAAGTTAGTTATTTTGCAAACAGGCACAGAACTCGAAGATTTCCCATAGATAAATAAGGTTTTAAGAATGTTTATTTTGATTGAATCATAATATGAAAATATTTTTTTACAAAATAAAAAATGCTCCTAAAAATAAAAAATATGCACAAATATGCATTAAAAAACACAAAATATGCATTAAAAAGGCACCAAATATGCATTTAAAATCAAAATATGCAAAAACATGCATTTATGACAAAATATGCAAAAATATGCAACAACAAATCGATGCCATTTTGTTCTAAATTAAATGATTCGGATAAATATTTAGTCCATATTAGTTTTGGAATATCGAGAAAAAACATGCATTTGCATGAAATTCCTTGCCCTATATATTACTAATAGGGGCAAATACAGGGTTTTTTAAGCAATTACATCGCAAATCTAGTCTGCTTGGGAGTAGACTCGAAATTTAAGTTTTTAGTTTTCGTATACATTTCATGCTATTCTACCAGGCACTGAGAGAATTATCTGCATGATATTAATGAATTTTTGCATAAAACCAATGAAGTTTCACTGGAACTCGTCCATTGAAACTTTTCATTGAATTAATTGAATTTTTCATAATATATTGGCAAAAATTTCATTTTATTTATTAAAAGTTTCATACACTCAATGAAAAAGTTTCATTAAAACTAGATTCATAAAATATATGAAGCTTTTTCATCGAATTTAAGAAATTTTTCATTTATATTGTGAAGAAAACTTCATTCGTTTACTGAAAATTTTCATTAAAAATCGTCCAGCAAAATTCTCTCTGTGGACAATTGGTAAATTTGGAGTTAAAAGCCATTCCTAAGCCCAAAGTAATTACTTAGAAGTAATTGCTAAGTTTTATTAATATGACCCAATGGCAGAGGAAAATTTAGACATTGCTGAAATTATGGTACGTCGTAGTACACGCTACCAGCAAATGAGTGAGGATGAAAGACGTGCAGTGGATGATAGATTTGCAGACTTCATGAGTGCGGAGATGAGTGATGACGATGAAGTTGATATTCCTGCATTTGGTCTTGAAGGTGCGGATGATGACGACTTGACATAGCAATCTCGGAAACTAAGCGAGATAGAGCAAAACGGATAAAATTTTTGCTCCTGTGGAGTATTAACTCACCCTAATAATATAAATAGGCTATGTCTTGTAAAGCTTCCTTCTGTGTGTTTAAACGCCATTCAAAATATAATGTACAGCCCTTTATTGGATACTCGATACAACTCCATAGTTTTAACGGTATTTAAATTTGAAATTATTTTAAAATTTTTTATTAAATTCTTTGAAAATGTTTATGTTCATTCAATATTTAAATTTATAAACATATTTTTAAACTTTTTTACCAACTATTTATTATATTTTTTATAGTTTTTATACCCTACACCACTATGTGGTCATTATACCCTACACCACTATGTGGTCAGGGTATTATAAGTTTGTGCTGATGTTTGTAACACCAAAAAATATTGGTCCTAGAACCACATTATACCGATCGGCTCAGAATTTTTTTTTATTTCGATTTAACGATGTCCGTCTGTCCGTCCGTCCGTCCGTCTGTCTGTCTGTCTGTCTGTCTGTCCGTCTGTCTGTCTGTCTGTCTGTCCATGCATTCTTGTGCGCACTCTACAGGTCGCAAATATTAATATATTTTGATGAAACTTGGTACACCGACCTATGTTGGCCCAAGGACGAAGCCTATTGATTTTGGTGAAAATCGGTCCATGTTTAGACCTAGTGCCCATATAAGGGTCCTACCAAAAGATATTTTGATGAAATTTGATACACAGACCTATATTGGCCCAAGAACGAAGCCTATTAATTTTGGTGAACATCGGTCCATGTTTAGACCCAGTGCCCATATAAGGGTCCCCCCAAAATTGGCTTGGTTACAAACTGCAGGTCGCAAGTATTAAGATATTTTAATGAAATTTGGATCGCTGATTCACATTATAGAAAATTTTGACACAAGTCCCATTTTAACCCATTCGAATTTCGGATCCAAGCATTAGTTGGCTTTTAACCAGACTGGTGTAGGGTATTGTATAGTCGGCATGCCCGACTTTAACCTTTTTACTCGTTTCTTTTAGCACAGTTGCAGTTATATGATAAATATTTTAGCAGAGACACATTTTTACATCTTTTCTACGTCCAAAATGCATCCCTGATAATATCGAGTAGTACCCAGGAAAATTTTATGTTCCAAAGAATCGGTTGTAGAATAGCCACTTTTCATTCACAACCCCTTCCACTGTCGATTCTAACACCGATTCTTTTTGTTAGAAATTGTCCCAAAAGCAACCCCTTCTTAGCTCTAAAGTGAAACCCGTTGCTCTAGAATCAGTTCTGGAACTAGTTCTGGAACTGATTCTACGTCACCCACACCTTCCATATAGTGTCCCAGGAACTGGTTCCGGAACCAGTTCCATGGAATCGGTTGCATTGGAACCAGTTGTAGAATGGGTGTGGTTGGCTACCGATTGTAAAAAATTTTCCTGGATAGTTTTAAGTATCGAGTACCAAAAAAGAAGACAAATACTTGATACCCACTAATCATATTTTTACCAGACCTACTGTGAACGCCATAATCGGTTTTGTTTAATTTTAACACTAAATACGTCATGCATTTACGATATTAATTATACTGTGTTAGTTGAATAATCTGAAAACCTTGGCACCCGGTGGATAAACCTAATTCGAGTATGCTGAATTCAGTGGTGCCAGCCGTTTTCCTAGATTAGCTCTTAAAAGTAAAATATTTGTTTTGAAAATTATGGTTCCAAAGGCCCCAAAAACGCGATTTTTCTAAATTATCGACCTTGTATTTTTACCCGGGTTGTTTCTTATTCCCCCAATCAAAGTAGGGTTTAAAATGATCAATATTGGCGGTTCAAAAGTTGCGAGTGAAAATGTGAGGACACTTTAAAATTTTCTATACAAAATGGTGCATTTTATATAGAAAATTTTAACATCACAACTTTTGAACCGCCAGACCGAGTTTGATTATTTTTAACACAAGACTTCTTGGTAGAGTAACAAACAACCTAACTAAAAATTAATCGTAAAAAAATTAAAAAATCGAGTGATCTGGGGTCCTTGGGGCCATAATTTTCAAATTCAAATATCTTTTTCTTTTTTACCCGAATAAGTTTTACTCAATCGGTACCCCGCTTGTTGGAAAAAATGTCTCTAATTCGTGCACGGTGTTATTATTATGAATGGAGTTTATGTATAGTTGATCCTAGTAAATGAAGTTTTTTCTTTCGATTTAAGATCAGCATAACCATCACATTTACGAGTACTTTGAAATTATTTTCAAATTTATTTTTGTTTTTACAGAAAATAAAAATTTAAAAAAAAATTTCCATAAGTAATTGAAAAGAAAATGTGATATTATGTGATCCAGAGAAGACAAATTTGCGTTTTATGTTTTTTTTTGCTTTTTCTTCTCATTGTTGCTTTTTGCTTTTGCAAATAGAATATCATATATTTTGATTTACCGTTTTTTAACTTGAAAATAGCTTTTTCTTAAGAGTTTTGAGCTTAAAATTGCTTTTTTTAAGTTTTTTCCCAAAAATAATTTTTTTGCTCATACAAAAATATTTTTTCTCATAACTTTGAGCGTTGTTTTCAAAGTTTTTTTATTTTGCTTTTTTAGCTTTATTTACCATATTTTTCTGCTTTAATAAAAATCTAGAGAGGATGAAATAAAGCCCCCCCCTAAAACCTCAGATACATTGGTAGCGACATCTAGCGGCTAATATCGGAGACATTAAATTATTACATGTTTTTTTTAAGAGAAGTAACAATCAGGAAATTCCTTCTATTAATTAACATGTTGCTTTCTTTGGAAAGGGGATAGAGAAGAAGTGAAAGGGCTTCAAATATGACAAATTGTGAAAAATGTTACAAATTGGTTTCCCGGTTAAAAATAAATGCATATTATAATAATAATATGAAAATATGTCTGAAATTTACGAAATTAAGGTTTATTTGTAAACAGCGTTAAAGTACCAGAGAAAATACGAATTTTGGTACCCATATTGCCCGTGATGTTGGCCAAGGGTTGCCACTTAATTGAAATATTTGAAATATGGGTGAAAAGCGTTATGGCGCAAGTAGTCATAAAGGCGAATAAGAACGACTGTCGGAAAAATCTAATACACCACATCCTCGGGTAAATTAAATAGGAATTGTTATTAGTTGAATACTAAAACCAATAATAATTTCCCATACAAATGTCCCAGTCAGAAAAATACCAACGGGAAAGCGATGGCAAGGCACTTTAACAGGTGATAAAAGTACTGGCAAGAAGCGCTTTACTATTCCCAAATGATAACATCGTTAGACAAAAAGGCCGGCTATTCAAAAAGTAAATTGTTGGTCCTAAAATAGATTTCCAAAAATAAAATTGAAAAAAAGTCCATATATATTAACTTAAGTTATTTCCAGTAATTTCGTAAACAGGATGAAGTTCGTGGAATAAATGGGGGTGGGAACTACAGTGTGTGTCCTATTTTTGGAAATAACCTGTTTGTCAGCAGTATATTCACTATAAGTTTTCTTTTTCCACCTAATCTAACCCAACATAAGTGGCTCTCTCAGCCTATGTTAAGAGCTTGTGCCTGCAAACAGGAGACGGGCTAATTTTAAGGAAAACAATTGACGAATTGGTAAATTTTATGCTAAAATTATAATAAATATGATAAAAATCTATCAGTAGCAACTTTAAGAAAATAATTTTATCAAGAAAAATTATGGAAAAAATTTTCAATTTCCTATTTGCAGCCACATTTTATATATTTTTTTCTCACTAACTGAGAATTGCATACTCCTTATTTTATAAACTCTTTGGTTAAACCATGAGAAGCGAGATTAAGCAGCTTGTGGTTTTTATGTAATAGATAATAATACTGTAAATTTAAGAGACTTTAATCAATTGCATCAGAGTGTTTGTTTGGATGATTTTGAAGGTATGAGTGCTTACAGTTCAAAAATATGAATGTAATGAATTTTAATTTTAAATTAACTTTTTTCAATAGGAAATCAGAGCATAACATACCAGGTAAATATTTTAAAAACCTGGACTTTAATTAATAACCCAGCAAAAAAAAATTGCAAGTAGTGCTTTACAAACTACTTCTTTTAATGCTTCACAAGTATCCGTTAGTGTATTTTTACTGCTTTTTTAAAAGTTATTCTGAACAACTTCAAAAAATTACTTCTTTCATTGCTTCCCAAGTATCCGTTATTATATGTTTAGAGCTTTTTTAGAATTACTTTTGAACCACATCCAAAAAATCACATAAGTATTGCTTCTAAAGAGTAATTGCTCTAAAAGTGATCGTAAAAAGTGATTTTGGTATCATTTGGCATTTCCAAACAGAGGGTCCCGGGTTCGATTCCCGGCGGGACCAATATTTTTTTATTTTTTTTTTTTAATTTTTTTTTATTCTATTAATTTTTATTTTTTAATATTTATAATTAATTTGTTTAAATTCAATATTTTTTTTAATTTTAAAATTTTTAAAAATATGTACAGTAGTGGACTAAAGTGGATACATTAATTCAACATTTTTCGAAATTTGTTATAATTTTTATTTTATTATAGAAACTTAAATGATTTTTTTTAAAGCATAAAACTAAAACATTGTTCTTCAATAAAAACCTAAATACAGTAGACTATATCATTAAGAAGTTAATGAAAAAAATAATTGCAAATTGTGACCGCTTTTATCCAGTATTGTTCATATTTGAAATTTTCGGCAAGTTCTTTCTTTAATATTTTGTCGAAAGTCCTGTGCTTTTTAAAACAGATTTTATGCGAGAAGGAATGCTTTCCGCGAGATTTTTAATAGTTTAAGGTGGAATATTAGTCCATTCCGCTGAAACTCCTGACCAAAGATCATCTAAGTTGATCGGTGCTCGTTCGCAATTTGAGAGTCTTGTTTTGACAATTGCCCACCAATTTTCGATGGGATTCAAATCGGGGCTCTGACCTGGCCACTTCAAAAACTGGAAAAACTACACTTGGATATCGCTAATTGAACAAAAGTTATTAATACAGATTTAAAAATATTAAAATATGTATCCACTTTAGTCCACTACTGTATATATAAAAAAAATGGTGATAAATTGATTTTTATGTACCTGTAAAAATAGCACTGAAACCAATATTGAATTGGAGTGCACCTTTTACACTTGTTTAATAAGTACTTGTAGTGAAGAGAATAAGGAACAAAGTGGTGTTTTTATGCCAGTCAACTTTCATATCAAAGAATAGCTCAGCGACTAGCAATCGTGAGGTCGCAAGTTCGATACCCGGTGGCGGCAATAAAAAAACTTTTGTAAAATAAAAAAAAATATAATTTTTTTTCTGAAGAATTTTGCACTCGTTCAATAAGTACTGCACTGAAAGAATTATCATCATTTCAGTAATGAATTTCTTCATAGTTTCAATGAAAATTGTCACTGGAACTCGTCCATTGAAACTTTTCATAGAATTTATGAAACAGGTTTCATTAACGTCAATGTTTATGAAAAGTTCATAAAATTAATGAAACTCTTCATAAAATTAATAGGCCACTCGTCCAAAGAATAAATCATTCAGCCAATGAAGAGCTTCATAAAATCTATGAAGCAATTTCATTTATTATTATTTATTATAGTTGGTTGTTGTCGTTGCTAAGCTGGAGTGGATAAATAAAAAATACTTATGTAGTAAATGCAAAAGGCGTAATAAAATCGTAGCATATTTTACGGATGTACAAAATATATCTAAAGAAAGAATTCATTCAAAGAAAATTTTTTTTTATTTTATTTTTTAATTCTTTTAACCAAAATCTAATTTATTATTACTGTATAACTTGTCTGATTCTAATGCTGTCATTTATAAGATATTATGCCTTGTTGTATTGGAAAGCCAAATTAAATAAAGACAAATACAAATTAAATTAAAAAATTTCATAAAAAAAGTTTAGAAAAAATTAATATGATTTATAAAAAAATTTCATAGTCCAAAATAAATAATAAAAAAATTAATTTAAAAAAAAATAAAAATTATAAAAGATATTCTCTCAGGAAATGACAATATTTTATAAAAAACTTTTAAAAAAAGTAAATACTATTGAACAATTTCATATATATAAAGAACATTTTCATTAAATTTATGAAATTCAATGAATTTTTTTAATGAAATTATGAAATTTTATGAAAGAAAAGTTATGGAAAATTTCATAATATTAATTAAATATTTTATACAAAATGAAATTCTTCATTGGTTCTACGGAAAAAATTCTAAGAAATTATATCATTAATATCATGAAGGATAATTCTCTCAGTGTGAAAAAATGTTAAAGTGATAGTACTCCTCTCCTGTGACAACTAAATGTTAAAATCATTAGTGTTTACGTTAAAAAAGAAGTACATCTAGATCATCAAATGTAGTGCTTTTTCTACTGCTTCGGCATCTCTTTTTTCGCTGGGAATGAATACTTAATATGTTTGTAAATTTACTTTGAAAAAATCTTTCATTATCACAACAAAAACAAAATCATTTTTCAGTCATTTTTTATGCCTGTGATCCACTCAAGACGCAAAAATTGCAGAAAAACAAAGCAAAACTCGTTCGTTAGAAAAATTAAAAAAACGAGATGACAATTGATACTGACAGTTCTTTGGCGATTTGTGAGAAGAATTTCGATTTTTCAACTGTTGAGTTTTTAATCAAGAATGGCATAACATTTAAGAATTAAAAGCATTCAACTAATTTTGTTAATTTAATTAGCCGCAAGAAGTTTTTTGCTTCTTCCCAAAATTTAGTTAATGTGTAACGAACGAGTTTTGCATCTCAGCTACTCAAGTATAAAGAGGTCAATTTGAAAGTGCTGCTAAGATGATCAGTATTAATAAAAATATTTATAAAAATTTAACTTTTGAAATTTCAATTTTATTGAAGGCGCCATTTAATAGTGTTAAAAACAATAGACTTTTGTGATTATTTTTTTTTTTTAAAGGAGAATCGAAAATATTTTTTACCAAATTTATTACAAGTGACACTTTATTTTTCCCTTGTAGCAGATAATAAAACTACAAATCAAATAAAGTTCCAAAAACTATTCAAAAAGGTCAATTGGTATTAAAAAAAAAAATTTCCAACAAAATGTCATACACCAAAATATGAAAAATTTAAAGTTTGGCTGTAAACAAAAGTATGAACAAGTTATAGTCTGCCTTTGTTGTATGCATTCATATGAATGCATTAATAACCCAGCAAAACATTAGTAATGGGTGCGATATATTTATGCATTTTGTTGTAATGAAAGCTTGTTAACTTCTGCATTATGTTCAAAACGTGCAGCATTATTTTAAAACATAACATGATTTATAAACGTAAATTAATAAAACGAAAGCGAATCGATAAGTCCGTGGCTTTTTGAACTATCCTCGTAACTAATTACAATTCAATACTGCTCCAATCAAGTACCATAAGTTAATACACACCTGTCAAATTTTGTGTAAGCTCCGACATTAATTTTGTGCACTCTCAGAACAATTCCGTTGTGGCAACGGAATTTTTTGACAACCGAATTTAGTTGTAGCAACCGAATTCGTTTTCAATAATAGATAAAAACATAATTGACTTGCTGCACACAAGTAAGCTTACTCGCCAACATACAAAAAACCATATGTGGTTACATATATCCTTATTATCCTTGTTTAAAAAATATTGAGTCTAAAAATAGATTTCAAAAAAATTTAGAAAATTATTTTCTATTTGAAATAATGATAAAAATAAGTAATTATCAGTAACTCATTATTATATGTTTTAAAATAATGCAGAAGGTAAGCGGGTGTCATTACTGGTAGTCCAAAAAATAATGATATGTCATTACCGTTTCTACACTGGGTAGTTTAATAGAAATTTTCATTAAAACTCGTCCAGGAAAATTCTCTCTAATAAAAATACTCAACCTTGATTCACTTTTTATTAAACCTTAACCGAAATTTGATCCACTTCCCGTAATATGAACAAAGTCGGGCATGCCGTCTGTATGAAAACTCTACACCTCTGCACGATTTTGTTCATATTATGGGAAGTGGATCAAATTTCGGTTAAGGTTTAATAAAAAGTGGATCAAGGTCGAGTATTTTTATTAGAGAGAATTTTCCTGGACGAGTTTTAATGAAAATTTCTATTAAACTACCCAGTGTAGAAACGGTAATGACATATCATTATTTTTTGGACTACCAGTAATGACACCCGCTTACCTTCTGCATTATTTTAAAACATATAATAATGAGTTACTGATAATTACTTATTTTTATCATTATTTCAAATAGAAAATAATTTTCTAAGTTTTTTTTTTTTAATTTTTTGAAATCTATTTTTAGACTCAATATTTTTTAAACACTGGTAAAGATATATGTAACCACATATTTTTTGATTTTTTGTATGTTGGCGAGTAAGCTTACTTGTGTGCAGCAAGTCAATTGTGTTTTTATCTATTAAATATTACATGTCGATATAGCTCAGATGGTAGAGCTATTGACTGGCAATCTGTAGACCCATGTTCGATTCCCGCACCAGAAAATTTTATTTAAAAAAAAAATACAATAAAAAATATTTTTTTTTATATAATTCATTTTTTTGAAAATCTATTTTTAGACTCATTATTTTTGTCGGTACTGGTAAGCACATAGGTAACGATATATTTTTTGATTTTTCGTATACTGGTGTGTAACCATAACTCATTATTTTTCGCGACATCGACATATAAAGGTAATAAGAAATGTAATAACAAAAGTAACTAGTTATCATTACCAAGTATGTAGTTACATAACCACATATCTGGTAATGATTTTCTACACTGGGTAATGAAGTTTTCTTCACAATTTAAATGCTTCAGTTCCTTAAATTTGATGGAAAAACCTCATATATTTTATGAATCCAGTTTTAATGAAATTTTTTTACTGAGTGTATGAAACTTTTAATAAAAAATTTTAGGAAAAATTCCATTATTTCAGTGAAAAGTTTCACTGGACAAGTTACAGTATCCCAGCAAAATCTTTCATTACCAAATAAGTGGTTATATAATAGAAATTCATAGCTCCGCATAACTTATTTTTTTGCGTCTAAACTCCTTATTTTTGTTTGGCGTGGTCGTTTTTATAAGTAGTCACGCTTACCCACTCGCTTACGAAAAAATGAGAAATAAGTAGTTATAAGATTTTGAATAATAAGTGGTTACACACATGCTTACAAAAAGTTTAATTATAAGTGGTTATCCGATTGCTTACTTGATTCTTAAAAATAAGGAGTTAGGCAAATACTATTAGCCTAAGGAAATACATTCAGAAAAATTTAAGTTTTCTCTAGTGTGTAATTTTAGGACTCGCCATAAAAATTTAAACATAAAACATATTTACATATAATAAAAAAATGTAACTGTGTAAAAAGTACTTATTTAAACTAATACGAGTAAGTCATTATTTTATATTTAGAAACAATGAATACAATAGGCCGTTATTAGAAAGTCATTATTTTATGTTATAAAATAATGCAAAAGGTAATGATATATCATTTTTGGTAATACAGATAGTAATGAGGTGTCATTACCAATATATTGCTGGGTATATTACAAATTTTATTGAATATTTGAGTTAGACAATATTTAACTAATATTTTCTTTAAAATGAAGTCGAATAGCACCCTATAATTTACTGAATTGATGGAAAAACATTTGAATAATTTACTTTAATTTTTACATTTTTGGTTAATGTGTGGTTTTGCTGGGAACTCACACACGCTCCCAGAGATATAAAGTCACAAAAAAGTATGCTAAACTGTCAGACACATGTTGAAAAGTCGACACAAAAAAAATGTCAATTTGTTTAAATGAGTATGTTTGTGCGTTTCCTTTGAAGTACAGACATTACAACAGCAACGGCAACTATGACAACTGTAACTGTATTTTTTGCAAGTAGAATTTTTGCATAAATGTAAAAAAAAACAAACAAACAAATGTAAAGTATGAAAACAAATAGAGTTTAAATAAGGAAAATAATATATTTATTCATTTAATTTATGCATCACTGATAAATGCCATAAATGTCATAAAAACATTATTATTTATTTTAAATATGATTAAAATGTTTTGTTTTTAAATTTGAATTTTTTAATATTCAATTTAAAAAAAAGTTTTTTATATGTAATAAAATATATTTTTAGTAAAAATCATTCATGCATGACATCACTAACAATATTAAATCATAATTTTATTCACCCACTCCAAAAAGCAATGGCCGTAAGGATATTTTTAAATTTCTAAATTCATTTTTCATACAACAAAACATCCTTAAAATTCTATGTAGTATATAGGAAGCAAAATTTACTTTCCACAACTGCTGGTGACATTTTACTCAACTTGTTACGGTTTTGCACCTCGTCATATACTACTCACACATATGCTGGGGCATACTTGCACAGAGAAAAAAATCATAGCTGAATCGAATCATATTTGAATTAATATCTTGTTTTTTTTTAACGAACATTTTTATATTAAGCCTGAATCTTATTAATGTAAATATGATGCTAGTTAAAATAAGCTACTTCGTCGCTAAATTAATATTTTAATATTTTAAATTTTGGTTTTGTGTTTCAAAAATAACTAAATTAAGGGCCTGTTTATCTATTACGAAAATAGTCTAAACGAAAGAAATTGACAATCACTTTCGTCAAAAATATATGGGAAACAAAAACAAAGTTTCGTTACTTTGCTTTCGTTTAGAGTATTTTCGTAATACATAAACTAGGGCTAAATATACAAACTATAAAAAATATTACAAAAAAACTGAACCCCTTAGGTGTAATTTAACTTTTTGAAATATCAGACAGGGCCGGTGAGAGAGAGTTTATGAGTAGGTGAGCGAATCTCCGCTCTTGAATCTCCGACAACACTTTCCAATGGTCACAAGGGATGATCGCTTCGCCCTATATCCACTTTGGCAGTCATTTAATATTTCCACAGGCTTGAGCTTGCACCGAAGTCAGTAAAGAATGGCAAACCGAATCTATTGTTAAGGTGGGAGTGGAATTTCTGACGACCCATCTCCTGTGTTTTTGAATTTTCTTGCCTTCATTTTCAACAAGCTTTCTTCGTATAGGACAATAAATACGGTCAGTTAAACGTTGATACACTCATAGAAATAAACCTGTACAAATATCATAAAAAGCTGCTAAAAATTAATTGACAATGACCTTGCAGAAAAAAAAGCTGCTGAAATTAGCAGGCTTTTTTGCCAAATCCTAGTAAAATAACAACAGCAAAAATAAAACTATTAACTTTCAGTTAATTGAAAATGACAAATTACACTGCAAAATTTGAATAAAATTTTGCTAATGTTTAGACTAAAAATAGTAAAAACAAACTTATATCTATAAAGTTTTTGTTATTTTTAAGTTAAATTTAGTTTAGTCCAGTCCATATTACTAAAATCAACAGAAATATTTGCTAAAAAAAAATAGTAAACTGCTGATTTTTATTTTCATTAAAAAAATCTAGAAAATTTTAAATTTTTTTACGAGTTTTGACAAAATTTTTTGCTGATTTTAGCAGGTTAAATTGTTATTTTATATTAACTAAAATTTAACTCAAAAATAACTAAAATTCTTTCCTACTCAGCTTTCTGTTATTGTTTTTTTAGCTCAGAAGTGATCAAACACTGACACATACAAACATTCTACTTTTAGATTTTTGTTTATCTTCCAATCTCCTCCGTGTCTCCTTTTTCGCAAGTGTTGTCACACTGACGTATGTTTTTTACGTTCAAGAGCAGGCAATTTGAGTACACTGGAAACGGACTGCCACGGGGCATTTTTATTATGTATTTTAGTACAGCGTTTCTTTAACGCCATATAGACCAGCTGCAATTAATATTGTAATTAATATGCATTTTATCGGAGGAGATTGGAAGATAAACAAAAATATAAAAGTAGAATGTTTGTATGTGTCGGTGTTTGATCGCTTCTGAGCTAAAAAAAAAACAATAACAAAAAGCTGAATAGGAAAGAAACCTATGAATTAGCTACTTTACATTCAAGGTCTTACGTGAGTGAGATGGCTAAGCTGTCGCACCTTAGTATAGTTACGTTTGTAATGTAGGAATAGGCACAGTAGAGCGTACCACCTTACAGGCAAAAAAAAAAAAAAGTTCGCCGTACACCCTCCAATCTGAAGTATTTTTTCAAGGAGGTTTTAAAAAAAAATTTTTTATTTTTTTTGCCGAACGTAGGGGTCGCCATTTTACATTTTTCGTTATATCTTTGGCATTTACAGTCGGATCTTAAAGTATGATACATCGATGTTTTTCTCTCGAGGAGACCCGCGTTTTTCTTTCGAGGGCCATTGACCTCAAGTATCCCGTTCTAGTAGTTAGCCACCAGATCTCAGTTGCTACCACCCTAATGTACAACCCTAATGTCAGAAAATTAAAGCTCGCAAAAAATCATTAAACTTTTGCTAATGAAGTTTTTCGATAAACCCAGTAGAATTTTTTTTATATAGTGGTTGCCGAACGTAGGGGTCGCCTTTTTACATTTTTTTTCATTGGATTGTTCCCTTATAGCAAAACACTGGTCTCCTCGATGCAAAAAAATCGATATATCACACTTTAAAATCCGATTTTAAATGCCGAAGCTATAACGAACAATTAAAAAAGGCGACCCCTACGTTCGGCCAAAAAAAATAAAAATTTTTTTTGAAATTGCCTTGCAAAAATACTTCATATTGGAGGGTGTACGGCGAACTTTTTTTTTGAGGTACGGTCTAAGGCACATGTTCGATTCCTACAGCCGACGCACAGTGCTTTGATCCCATATAGCGATTGGACAAAAACGGAAGGAGTGGAGACAGAGTTTTGAAATTTGGTAAACTCATAGTTAAGAAAAATTTAAATTTTTGGAAATATCGGGCCAAGGATACGCCCACCTTCTATAGGTCCTGAAATTTAAAAATATTATATTAGCTACATAAATGGATGTAAAATTACAAAAAGTATCCATTGAGATGCACGTAAAGCTGGAAACGTTTGTGTCAATTTTTATCAATATCGAAGCAAGGACTCTTAGTCCTGCCATATATCCTTTATTTTAAAATCTTTATAAAACCTGCAAATCAGTTTCCAAAAAATAAATAGGATTAAAATAGGAAACCATGTGAATCCTCCATTTTAGGCATAGGTTATGTTCAGCGAACTTATGCAAAACACTACGAGGAATATTTTTGTGGAACATTTTAACTTTCTATCTCTTCAATTAAAGGCAATTTTTTGGCCCCTTTTTAAAAAGGAACAAAAACGACCCGTAAGTTGAAGAGTTAAAGGGTTAAAATGTTCCGCAAAAATATTTGTCATGAAATTCCACTATAAGTCTCTGAAGACATCAGCATTGAAAATTTAACTTAAGTGCCAGTAATAAGTAAAAACTTAAAATGCGTTTAAGGGTTAATTTCGTACTTATTCAGAATTGGTGCTCAAATGTCCCACAAATCTGGATTTTAGGGAGAAACCATGGGAATTCTACATTTTTGGTATAGGATGTGTTTAGCGAACTTATGTAAAACACTACACGAAACCTTTTTGTGGAACATTTTAACCCTCCAACTCTTCAACTTACGGGTCTTTTTTGCCCCTTTTTAAAAAGGGGCCAAAAAATTGCCTTTCATAGAAGAGTTAGAGGGTTAGAATGTTCCACAAAAATGTTCCTCGTAGTGTTTTACAAAAGTCCGTTCAAAACATCCTATACCTAAAATGGAAGGTTCACATCGTTTGAATTCTAAACACTCTTAAATGCGTGAAATTTGTGTAAAAATCATGAATATTGGCATTTCAAAAAATCCATTTTTTTTTAATTTGTGGTAGAAAATAGTAACTTATTTTTTAATGATCATTATATAACAGTATAAACTTACAAAAAAAGGAAAAAAAATATCTAATTTTATATAATTTTTTTTTATACTCCATCAAACGTAAGAAATTTTTGGATTTTCAACAAAAAAAAAATATAAAAAATAATTGTTTTGTAAAAATATACTAAAATCCATATTTTAAATTAACTACAAATATGTTGAAGTAATTAAAAAATACATCTTCGAATAAGTTTTTAAAAAAATGTATTTTTAAGAATTATTTTCGTGAAACAATTAAAAACCATTTTTCTGTTAAGTCATTTTTGCATAAAATTTTCTGAGTTTAGCGCCCTCTCTTGGCGGCAAAAGCAATCACACCAAATATTTTTTTTGACATTTGTTTGAGTTGCTTTCTTATCTTTAAAAAATCCTTCTTTAATCACAATTTGAGACAAACATTTTTTTATTCTTGTCCATAGGACGAAGCATAGTGTTACGGGTGGTTGAAGAATTATCCCTACGGGGAATGAGGAGTCAAATGCCCTCCAAGGACATATCCCGTGACCGATCAACCGAAGGCATATTACTAAATTAGTACATATATGAACCAAAGAGAATGAATTCATTTTCTAAGTATTTTCTGATTCGTCACTTTCACTGTTGCTTTTAAAAAACTTGACCGATACCGAAATAAAAAACAAAGTTCGCGGTATATTTTTTAAAATATTTTTTTATTTATTTTACTCTTTTATTTATTTTGAACTTTATTTTTTTACGATTTGCTTATTTTAGCTCTTATTTTAAATTTTTATAATTTTTTGCTAAAAAAATTTTAAGTTTTGTGTTTTCAACTTTTTTTAATGTTAAAGCTGTTTTAGTTTTAACAATTGGTATTTCATTTAATTTTCTTTTTAGCTTAAGGGCAATTTTTTAAATTTTTAATTATAATGTCAGAGTTTTTGAGGTAATTTTATAATTTTGAATTGATTTTTTAATTTAATTATGGCCAACGCAAAAAACGAGTCAACGCCATTAAAGGACCTATCCCGTGACCGGTCAATCGGGGGCATACTGAAGGCACTTCCACTATATTTGTGTATGTGGTAGTGTTGTTTTCTTTTCTATTTTTTTCTTTACCATTTTTTTATTTGCTTGTGCTGTTTGTTTTTTCTTTTTCTTTTTTGTTTGAACAGAAACGAAAAATATATAACTTTACCATCAGCCAGCCATCACGCATAAGCAACATTAGCTCAGACGGTAGAGCGTTTACCTTACAAGCAGGAGGTTGTGTTATCGAGCCCTACTCCGACGCCAAGTAGATTATTTTTAATTCTTATTTTTTTATTAGTTTATTTGAAAAGCTATTTTTAGACATACCACCTTACTGTCACAAGGTGTCTAAACTGTGGCAATTGGTCATTTCCAATGACAACCCCATGTTAAAGTGATATGTCTCTTTCAAACAAAAAGACCGATCAACGACCGGTCTCCGCCCCCTTGGGACCTATCCTGCGTGTCATCTGGGACCGGTCCCTTTCCCCGTAGGGATCATATAGAAGTCAATTTCACAATAAAAATAGAAACAATAATACAATTTAATGGAAAATCCCTGATGAAGCCAGTCCATAGATAAAAGGCAGAAACTAGATCTAGTCTGATTTGCAATTTAATGTGTTTATAATTTTTTGAGAAAAAGGTTATTCTTCTTCTTAACCTCAAACCTACTAAATTAAAATTCTGTATATTTGACAGTTCTATTTTTGGTGCTCCTACCTCGTTAATATTTAGCAAAAATAATTTGATGCTTTCAGCAGTTTTTTCTGCAATGTAATTTTTAACTAATTTTAAGTTGGTGTAACAAACTTTATTCTATTAGTGTATGATATACTTAAATTTTTTGGGCTAGATAGTCGTTACGGAAGGCCTCATATGTAGATGCGTATGTTAAAATCTAACACCGGTTTTTGTTCACAATTTCTTTTTTCAAATGTTCATAAGTTATTACTTCTATACAAAAACACATTTGCACATGTTACAAAATGTTAAACGAGGACAATTTTTTTCATTTCATAATATGAACTCATATTGTTTGTCATTTATAACCATATTTTTTTCCCCTAGAAATATCAAGTACATTTTATTACATACACTCAGTACAATAAGTGGGTAATTTATCGAAAAATACAACTAATTTGTAAAATCTGTTCGAAATCTGTTAATATGAACAAAGTTCATTCAAGCATAAAAAAATATTTTTTATGAAATTTTCTTTTTGTTTGACAATTTAGTTTTTAGACTCATTATTTGTGTTAATGTTGGCATATCAGAAGTAGTTCAGTTAAATTACACTTGTAGTATTTTGAGTGTATAGAAAAATTGTATAAATGTATAGAAAAATTGTCAAAAAAAAAAAAACGAAACAAAAGTAAATTTTAAACAGCCTTTTTCTATATTAAATTTCACCACATGTACACCACCAACTTAAGCATTCATGAAAACAGTGCAGTTTTCAGCACCGAATCTGTTTGTTGGGTGTAGATATCAAATATTTCCAATTTATTTTTTTTCTATAGTTTTTTGTTTTCTTTACATGTTACAAATTCCCATTTTAATATAACGCTGTTGAAATTGTTACATGGTATTGTGTTAGTAATACGCACGTTTTTGTTTTCTTTTTTTTTCAACGTAAAAATTCTAGTTTTCGAAATAACAAACAGTTTGAGATTATATCAAAACAATAGAGAATTTGAAATACAATCTACGATTCTATAACAATAGTGTTAGTAACGTGAACTGTGTGTATGTGTATGGGTGTGTGTGTGTGTGTGTTCAGGAATGTAACTAATATAAAATGTGCATAAAATGCAAATCAAGTACAATATTGTTTGATGTTATAGCCAAAGGCTGATTGTTAGTTTATTAGAGTGGTCGCATCATCATCCTCCTGATTGTTGCTTATTTGCCATTACTGACACAGTTGCTGTAGCAGTGCAATTTCAATTGCTCTCATATTGGTTACTGTGTTAAAATGTGCAAGCCAAAGTGTCATATTGAGGGTACTCACAGTCTGGCCATATTACGAGTACTAATATTATAAGTAAAACTCAATTCAAAATTATTATTGTCATCGTATGGTGTTCTAAAGTTTCATTATTGTGTTTTCAACTGTGAGCTTCCTTATTATAATTTTGTAATTTAGAAATATTTGCATATTGTAGGAGGATTTTCATTTGCATTTTAGAACTATCAAATGAACTGTTTTATTATCTGTATATTTTTGACATGAACTGGGGAAGATAATGGTTGTATTTGTCATTTTATAATTTTAGAGGAAACAAGCAATTAAATTAAGCATTTACATATTTAAAACAAACATGCTTGGCAAACACTTAACCCTAAAATATTTACTGATAAGGACTTAAAACCCTTTCAGATGACTACCGTTAACCTTAACATAACACGAACGAAATAACTTAAAATACCGCTAACCTTAAAATACCGTAACGATATTATTTAAAACACCGTTAACCCTAAAATATACTAACAAAATAATTTTAAAGACCGTTAACCCCAAAAAAGCCTAACGAAATAACTTAAAATTGTTTTCCTTTCTCTTAAACAGAAATATTGAAATATTAACTTCCAGTTTTTATTGCTTTTGTTTAAATTAAAAATTTGGATGCGTTGCATGAAACGATCATGAATCACACGTGATCGTAAGTACTAATTACTATACTCCCGTGATTCGTGCATGAGCGTAAGAACAAAAAACTTGTCTGTGAATCGTGGGTGAGTTTGATTTTTTTTAACATATATTTTTAGTAATGTTTACTGCTTTTCATGAGAACCGAGACCATGAGTAATTTTTTTATATAGGTACTCACTTTAGCACGCGTAAGTAGGAAAGAAATGCTCGTGCGTGAGTCGGGCTTAATTTCTTTGCTCGTGAGCATGCATGAGTCAAAAATCACTCACTATCATTAACCCTAAAATACTACTAACGAAATAACTTAAACCAGAGCTGTAAATAAATCATTCTTTTTTGAATTAATTCGCGAATCATTCATGCATTGAATTAGCAAAATTTTGAATTAATTCTTTTCACAAAAATCACGAATTGAATGAAATTTGAATCAATTGAAATGAATTTGGTAAAAATAAATTGCAATTCATTTCCAATTCATTTGAATTGAATTGATTTTGAACTAATTCAAATTAGTTAGAAAAATTAAAAATGAATTGCAATGAAATTATTAACTGTTTCAGCGTACACTAATAGAAAATAGGCCGTAAAAAATTTAGTTAAAACTACTAAAAATTAGTTAAAAATTATGCTGCGGAAAAAAACTGCTAAATTAGCAGATTATTTTTGCTATATATTAGTAATATATGTAGGAACAGCAAAAATAAAATAGTTAAATATACAGAATTTTAGTTATATTTGAGCTAAATTTTTGTAAATGGAGAATAGCAAATTAACCTGCTAAAATCAGCAGAAAATTTTGCTAAATAATTAGTAGCCTAAAAAATCCCCAAAACATTTAAAATTTTCGAATTTTTTTTTTAGATTTTTTTAAATGCAATTAAAAATCGAGCCTTTAGTTTAAAGCAGTTTAGCAAATATTTCTGCTGATTTTAGCAGAATAGACTACTATTTGCATTCAACTAAATTTAGCTTAAAAATAGCTATTTTTAGTCTATAAATATTTAGCAAAATTTTCTGCAGATTTCACAGTTCAATTTGTTATTTTCAATTAACTAAAAGTTAGCCTAAATATAACTAAAATTCTGTAAATTTAACAGTTTTAATTTTGCTGTTCTCATTTTACTAGTATTTAGTACAAAAAAAACTGCTAATTTTATCAGTTTTTTCTGCAGCATCATTTTTAACTAATTTTTATTAACGTTTTCTGCTATTTTTACAGATTTATTTCTATGAGTGTATGTCAAAACTAAAATAAGTAATACTTGAAGAAATAAACTCCAGACACCATGTTTACTTTGATTGATTACAACTAATTTTTAATTCATTTGAATTAATTCAAAATTAATTAAATTCATTTGAATTTGAAATGAATTGCAATTCATTTTGCCAAATTCATTTGAATGTGAAATAAATTGCAATTCATTTTGCCAAATTCATGTGAATTGATTCAAATTTCATTCAGTTCGTAATTTTTCTGAAAAGAATAAATTAAAAATTTAACTAATTCGTAATGAATTGAAATCAAAAAAGAATTATTCGTTTACAGCTCTGCCTAAAATATCGTTAACCTTAAAATAACAAAACAAGAATGCTTTAAATACCGTTAACCCTAAAATAACGTAACTAAATTATATGAAATACCGATAACCGTACAATACCCTAACGAAATACTTTTGAAATAACGTTATCCATTATCACTAACCTTACACTCAAATAAAAATGTTAGTAAAAAATTTGTAAGCAGTTTCCAATCGAACTTTACTATTTTTATACTGATTTTTAGTACAATTTTTTTAGTAATAATTTTTTATTACAAGTTACGGATTTTTTTACTAATTCTCGCTGCTGATTTCAGCAAAACATTTTACTACTTTTTCAAAACCAAGTGCTAAATTTAGCAGAAAAATATACTAATTTAAAAAAAAATTTTTTTTGATTTTTTACAATTCTTGTCTAGTTTTTATTTGTTAATACCCAGTGTAGAAACGGTAAAGATATATCATTATTTTTTGGACTACCAGTAATGACACCCACTTACCATCTGCATTATTTTAAAACATATAATAATGAGTTACTGATAATGACTTATTTTTATCATTATTTCAAATAGAAAATAATTTTCTAGATTTTTTTGAAAATTTTTGGAAATCTATTTTTAGACTCAATATTTTCTAAACACTGGTAAGGATATATGTAACCACATATTTTTTGATATTTTGTATGTTGGCGAGTAAGCTTACTTATGTTTTTATCTATTAAATATTACATGTCGATATAGCTCAGATGGTAGAGCTATTGACTGGCAATCTGTAGACCCAGGTTCGATTCCCGCACCAGTAAATTTTATTAAAAAAGAAAATACAATAAAAAATATTTTTTTTATATAATTTATCTTTTTCAAAATCTATTTTTAGACTCATTATTTTTGTCAGTACTGGTAAGCACATATGTAACGATATATTTTTTGATTTTTCGTATGCTGGTGTGTAACGGCAACTCATTATTTTTTGCGACATCGCCATATAAAGGTAATAAGAAATGTAATAACAAAAGTAACTAGTTACAATTACCAAGTATGTAGTTACATAACCACATATCTGGTAATGATTTTCTATACTGGGTAATCTATTCATTTTAAAATTTTAATCGATTAGGAAAAAACCCCGAATAATTATTTGCACTATAATCGATTAAGATAAAAAGTAGATTAATTACTGAAAGTTTGACATTAATGCGATATACTTTTTTAGTTGGACTGTTGGTGTGCAAAGACTCGTATAAAAATGTATTTGAATATACAAAAAAATTTAATGCGTTTTCACTTTTTTTCAACTCGACAATGGTGGCAGCAAAAGAAAAGGAAATAGTTTCATTCTTCTTAACACTTGGTTTGGAATTTCTCTTATATTTGGGTTTTTTTTTTTTTTTGGGCCAAGCACTACGAAAATGAGGAATATATTAAATTTGGATTTGCATTTTAAACATTCGAACTATTGCAAATGGGAAAAATTTAATTCCCATTTAATCATAATGAAATATTTTGCACTAGTTAGAAATAAAAAGTAATTAAAATTAAGTAAGCCCAGTGGAAAAGTAAATTCTAAAGAACAGGTTGCAGAACACCTTACACTGCATTAGAACCGGATCTAATGTATGGTCTTCAGCAGTGTCCTTTTGTATTAAGTTTATCCTATTAGCAATGGGTTCTTTTCCTCAAAGCTAGAAGAGGATGTCTTATAGCCGACCAGCAAAACAAAAAGTTAGGGAAAAGAAGTAATTAAAACACTACAACTGTTGAATAGCAAGTTGTTCTTATTTGGGTTATTTATCGATGAATTTAACATGCACTGAAATAATTATCCTTCATGATATTAATGATATAGTTTCATAGAATTTTTTTCGCAGAATCAATGAAGAATTTCATTATGTATATAATATTTAATTAATATTATGAAATTTTTCATAACTTTTCTTTCATCAAATTTCAAAATTTCGTTAAAAAAATTCATTGAATTTCATAAATTAGATCTTCATAAATTTAATGAAAATGTTCTTTATATATATGAAATTTTTCAATAGTATTTACTTTTTTCCAGTTTTTTTTTTATAAAATATCGTCATTTCATTAATTTTAAAAAATGTTCATACAATTAGAATTTTATATTAAACATTTAATTCTCAAATACAATAGTTTTATGTAACCATAAAGCCGAGTTTTAGTTATGTGTATTAATTTCCGTACTGAGAAATTTATCTTTTATAATTTTTATTTTTATTAATTAATTTTTTATTATTAATTTTGGACTATGAAATTTGTTTATAAATCATATTAATTTTTTCGAAACATTAATAAGGAATTTCATTAATTGAATTAACCCTCTCACCGGCCTAAGCTTTTTTGCAATGAAATTTATACCATGTGTTCCTCACGAAAAATAAACAATAAGTTCTTCTACAAAATTTTTTTTCGTTGCCTACTTTAGGCGATATGGTCCCAAATAGTTTAAGGGTGAAACTCGAAAACTAGCGCATAAAAATTACTAGGTTTAGGCACAAATTATTTCTTTTACCAAGATGTAATTGCAATAAAAAAATTAAATTTTTTGTGCTGTTACTTAAGAGGTTGTAGAGAATTTCGTTTTTCGAAAAATGCGAAATTGAGCGAAAACGCACCAAAACTTCAATATATATTATTCAATCTTATAAGCTTTGCAACCTTTAACAAATATATTCTTTTTACCAAATTTCAGAAAAATCCGTCCATTCGTTTTGAAGTTAAGGCGATGTCCTTTAAAGGTATCCTTATGGAATCCTGTGCGTCCTTGGACCAAAGTAAGGAACTTTTTGAATATCTTAAGCTCCAATCTTACTTCATGGTCACTATCAATTGTTTTAGTCAATTTAAATATGTTTTTAAGATTTTTGACACTTTTGGTTGTTTTAAAATACTTAATTTTTGAAATTTTACGAAATTTTATCTTTGACACTTTCTCGCTTCCAAACCGTGCATTGTATACAAAAAAATTCTATATTCTATAAATTTTGTTTTCTGTTGAAAAAGCATCATTTCTTATTATAAAATACCCATTTGGCGCATTTCTGGTCAATTTAATATACCCCGCCTGGAGGCGGGCTTGCCGGTTAGAGGGTTAAGCTTATTATAAAATTTTATGAAACTTTTTAATTTAATAAATTCTTTCATTAGATATATTTTGTACCTCCGTAAAATATGCTACAATTTTATTACGGTTTTTGCATTTGCTAAACACTTTTTATTTATCCACTCCAGCTTAGCAACGACAACAACCAACAATAATAAATAATAGTAAATTAAATTGCTTCATAGGTTTTATGAAGCTGAATGATTTATTCATTGCAGGAGTGGCCTATTAATTTTATGAAGAGTTTCATTAATTTTATGAACTTTTCATAAACATTGACTTTAATGAAACCTGTTTCAATTCTATGAAAAGTTTCTATGGACGAGTTCCAGTGACAATTTTCATAAAATTTGATATAAATTAATGTAAAATTAAAAAAAAAATTTAGAGCGTTTTAAAAATTAATTAAATGGTCAAAATTTTTAAAGTGAAAACAAAAAGTAAATAATTGTATAAAAAAATTCAAAAATTGTTTCGCTTTTTCAGGGTTTGAAACCACAATCCCATACAAAATATTAACTTCTTATCACTCATGAAAAATAACTCCTGATTAGCATATGTGACAGCACATAGAGAAAGGGACCTAAGGGTAAAAAATCAATTTTTTTTTTTTTTTGATGTGGACAACATCTGAGCATCGAATGAGACCGATCCCATGCCCCAAAAGTGTTTCCTCCCAGAGATATGCGCGTTTTATGAAAGTGAAGTCGACGATAAAGTAAATCTACTTCTTCGAATTCGTCCACCATTTCATCCTAAAACAAACAGTAAGAATGTTATCAGTTTTAAATTATTTTCGCGAATAACATAATAAGGTTATGTGAAAAAATTTTCGTACTAACAGAGTGATATTTACGATTTAAAAGAATTATAAATGAGTATTTATTATAATTCACAATTAATAATTTCAGAAAATAAAGCTGGATTCGAAAAACCGCGAGCAAAATTGATATCAAACTCATGGAAACAGCGCGCTAGGTAGAAAACAGTAAAAACCAACTACACAAAAGAAAAGGTAGGGACGACCTACGCGCGTTTTCAAGGTTGACCAACACGTTCCTGACGTCATGAGATCTGTCGCTTTCAAATGAGACCAATACCAACACGCTCAGTGATGGTACACCAAAGATACACGTATTTAAATCTTTAAAATGGCTCTCCTGAATAAAACCAGTTTTTACCCTTAGGTCCCTTTCTATTTTGCGCGTCACATATATTTATGGCAGTTTGGATGTTGCTAAAAACACCTTCCTAAAGCAGCACTTCTTGATGATATAATAATAATAGGTTATTCCATTTATTTTTGCTGGGCGGTCAAAGAGCCAGTTAAATAACTGTAAAACCTTTCCCACATTTTGACTACCAAAAATCAATTCAAGAACCTATTCCGGTGGTAAAAGAACAAAAGCATTTGTTTACCAAAACATCCTGACAAATGAACGAAATGGAACGAAACAGGGAATGAGTAGAATTGATCACTTCTGTTTGCGTTGATCACTTCTGAGTAAAAATAATATCACATAGAGACAATCTGTCAATAAATATATAAATAATTAATACAATTTAATGGAAAATCACTGATGAAGCCTGTCCATAAAAAAGGCAGAAACTAGATCTAGTCTGATTTGAAAATGTAATGTGTTTGTAATTTTTAGAGAAAATGTTTATTCTTCTACTTAACCTCAAACCTACTAAATTGAAATGGAATGGTATGTTGAGCGACTACAAGAAGGGATCGGAATGAAAAACAAAAGAGTAAAGGTTCAATTAGACGTGCCATAACCATAACCATATAAAACAGCTGTTCAAACCAATCTTATGGGCTACAATGTATACGATTATTGGTGACATGCCATAACGCCATACCGTAACCGTAGAAACGAATTGAATTTTGATTTTCTGCTATGGCGTTATGGTTACGGCTATGGCGATATGGCGATATGGCATGTCTAATTGAACCTTAAAGGTGCGTTTACAATGGCGGAGTACTCCAATCTGTAGCAAATGTCGTTTTTTTCTCTTTCATACTAACATATTTTTGTATTGTGCTATCTCTTGTTATTCCACTCCAGAGTAAAACTTGTTTGACTCTGGAGTACAGATTTTCTATACTCTAGAGTTAACAGTGGTCTGTTAACTGTTTAACATGTCACATCTCCAATTGTAAGTGTCAACAAATTAAAAAAAATAATAACAGAATATATTGTGTTGTTTTCGGTAAAATTTAAAATAAAAAAATTATTTAAATTAAAAACGATAGAAATTATGCCAAAAGAGCCGCGAAAATATGGAGTAAGTACTAAAATGTCAAATGAGTTTTGAAGTAACTCTAATCTGCATTTTGAACAGTTAACATTTTAATCTGTACTGCAGAGTAGAGTCTCTCTATCATTGTGAAAGCACCTTAAAGCATGGATGGTAACCGAAATGAATGCGGTTATCGTTAGGGTAACGATATTTTAGGTTATTTCGGTAACGGTATTTTAAGGGTAACGCTATTTCATTTATTTCGGTATCGGTATTTTAAGGATAACGGTATTTGAGTTATGTAGCTAACGGTATTTTAAAGATAACGATATTTGGGTTATTTTGGTAACGGTATTTTAAGGTTAACGGTATTTCAGTTATATCGGTAACGGTATTTTAAGGGTAACGGTAGTCAGTTATTTCGATGTACCAGTAATTTTTTTTTTTTACAAAAAACAAATGCGATTAAAAACAGAACCAATTTATAAACTTAATGTACACAAAATACTCAATAACCACGTGAAATTACCAAAAGCAGAAAATTCAAAATAACGGTAACGGTATTTTGGGGATAACAGTATTTCATTTGTTTCGGTAACGGTATTGTAAGGGTATTGGTATTTCATTTATTTCGGTATCGGTATTTTAAGGATATTCAGTTATTTCCAATCTTAATGAGATTCGGCATTTCAGTTATTTCGGTAACGGTATTTTAAGGATAACGGTATTCCGGGTATTTCGGTAACGGTATTTTAGGGGTAACGGTAGTCAGTTGAAAGGGGTTTGAATCGATAACGGTATTTTAGCGGTATTGCCTGCCAACCCTGCCTTAAAGCTTATTGAGATTTATCGATTTTAACAAATTCATCCCGAATTTGTCAATTAATTTCTTTATTTTAACAATTTTTTTCCATTTTTCGGTCTTTCTAAAGATTTAACTGCAAGGTTGGTTACCGTTATAGTTATAATACCATTATCGCTAAAATACCGTTTCAAATTACCGTTACCAATACCTCTAAAAAAGTTTACAAATACCGTTATCGTTACCGATACCGTTATTTTTATGGGTAGTCACCGGTATTTTACGGGTATTTATTAATTCATATAAAAAATGCAAAATTTTTTAAGATTTTTATAATAATCTTGAGTTTTTTTTATCAAAAAAATTTATGGATAATAATTTCAATTATTGAAACAAGCAGCATTGAATTTAAAACTTATAGTCTGGGATTTTAACGTTTAAAATGGAAAGTATGCTAAGTTTTTGATTTTTTTTTTCAATGATTTTAACGCAATTTATAATACCGGTATGTAGTGGTATTACTGTTTCGATAACGGTATACCGTTACCGAAACAGTCTTAAATACCGTTACCGTAATAAAAAAAAATTCGATACCTTTACCGTTACGCTTACCGTTATTCGTTTCGGCAACCAACTGTCATAATGTAGTTAGATTTTATAATTAACGACTTATTAATTTCAATGGAATTCAAAACCATTGTCATTAATCCACGAAAGTATGGCTTTGCTCTCTATCATTATCACTACACTGCTAATAGCATCATCAAAGTGTATTTAAAAGTCGTTTATGCCTTAAACACAATTTTTATTTATTATACCCTACACCACTATGTGGTCAGGGTATTATAAGTTTGTGCTGATGTTTGTAACACCAAAAAATATTGGTCGTAGACCCACCTTATAGTATACCGATCGGTTCAGAATTTTTTTTTATTTCGATTTAACGATGTCCATCTGTCCGTCCGTCCGTCTGTCTGTCCATGCAATCTTGTGCGCACTCTACAGGTCGCAACTATTAAGATATTTTGATGAAATTTGGTACGCAGACCTATGTTGGCCCAAGGGCGAACAAGTTTGATTTTTTTGAACATCGGTCCATGTTTAGACCTAGTGCCCATATAAGGGTCCTACCAAAATTATACTGTTTATATGCTGCAGGTCGTAAATATTAAGATATTTTGATGAAATTTGGTACACAGACCTATATTGGCCCAATAATGCAACCTATTGATTTTGGTTAACATCGGTCCATGTTTAGACCTAGTGCCCATATAAGGGTCCTACCAAAATTATACTTTTTATACGCTGCAGGTCGTAAATATTAAGATATTTTGACGAAATTTGGTACACAGACCTATATTGGCCCAGTAACGCAGCCTATTGATTTTGGTGAACATCGGTCCATGTTTAGACCTAGTGCCCATATAAGGGTCCTACCAAAATTATACTGTTTATATGCTGCAGGTCGTAAATATTAAGATATTTTGATGAAATTTGGCACACAGACCTATATTGGCCCAATAACGCAGCCTATTGATTTTGGTGAACATCGGTCTATGTTTAGACCTAGTGCCCATATAAGGGTCCTACCAAAATTATACTGTTTATACGCTGCAGATCGCAAATATTAAGATATTTTGCTGAAATTTGGTACATAGACCTATGTTGGCCCAAGGACGAAGCCTATTGATTTTGGTGAACATCGGTCCATGTTTAGAACTAGTGCCCATATAAGGGTCCCCCCAAAATTGGCTTGGTTACAAACTGCAGGTCGCAAATATTAAGATATTTTAATGAAATTTGGTGCGCTGACTCACATTATAGAAAATTTTGACATAAGCCCCATTTTAACCCATTCGAATTTCGGATCCAAACAATACACCAGACTGGTGTAGGGTATTGTATAGTCGGCATGCCCGACTTTAACCTTTTTACTCGTTTTTATTTTGTTACTACGTACACTCAAAAAAAAAATTATTAGAAAAATTAGTAGATTTTTTGCTGAAGGTTTAGTAATATTTTTTCAGCTCTAAACTAATTTTGAACTAGTGGTTTACTAAGTTATTTTGCTACCAAAATTGTTCCGATAAACACTTTGAAAATTTTTTCTGTTCTCTTCCGCTTTTTAAAGAAAAGTGGGGTTTAAGTGATAAAAAAGCAATCTTATTTTATTTTTTGATAAGCATATAATTAACTGGGATATAATTTTGTTTATATTTTATTTAAAATTATTTTTACATATTTTTAGATTTTTAATTAAATCATGTCGACAATGTGGATATATTTATATTTTACAAAGTTTTCTAAATGATTTCAAAAGAATCACAAAAACACAATTTCTAGATTTAAATTTTCAGCAGAAAATAAATTAACTAAAATATAAATTCTAAAATTTGTAATTTTTTGAATTTGTTTCAGTCCACTGATTTTTTATTTCTTATCAACTAAGCGTTAGAAAAATTTTTGATGAATTTACCCATTTTTTTTTTGCTAAAATTAAGCCTGTTGATTTGCACCACATCGATTTTGCTGATATTAAAAACTTTTTTCCAAACATCCTCCTCAATAAAATTTGTCTGAGTTAGCAAACTTTTTTGCTGATTTTACTTACTTTTTTTTCAGTGTATATGAAAGTAAGTGCTACAAATGCATTTTGAAAAACGATACTGCAGAATACGATAGTGTAAATGCAAGTGGAATTAAATATTTCTATGTAGATGTTAAAATTACATACATACTACATATGCAGTACTTAATGTGGGATCTTTTATTCGGGCGATATACGCGAATGCGTAAAAGCCAGCTGGAGCCAACAATAGTATTTTTTTTTTTATCATTTTTCTGTTTTACTCACATTACGGCAACAATATTGTAATACAAACAACAACACATGTTAAAGGACAAATAAATACAGAAAAACATTTTTAAGTACATGTTTTTTCTTAAACAACAAGATATATTTAAATATTACTTAGTTATATGGGGCATTCTCTACCAACCAATCGAGAAAGTTTTGCAAAATAAATTCATATAAAATTATTCAATTTCATATAAAATTATGTGTTGTTGCTAAGAGCAACATATAATCACATCATAATTTGCGGCTTACTAGAAAAGCAAGATCGAGATTTGTGCCAGTAATGAAAAAATAATTAAAACTATTATTCCATGTCGTGTAGGTTATTTTCAGAATAGTCTCGACCTTTTCTCATTTCGCAAGTAGGAAGTAAGGCTGTTTGCACATCACGCTGTCACGGATCACTGAACCATTTCTGCAGCCTTTTCAGACTCCGGGCTCGCAGCGTTTCAAAGGCAACCACTCTATTCCAATTTATGAAAAGTTTCGTTGGGTCGAACTTAACCAATTTTTATCGGCAATTTAACTGGAACCAAAATTGTAAAACGCGTGATTTTGCTTCAAATGAAATATTGTATCCCTTTAAAGTACATTGCGGCTAAGAAGGGAGGTATCTCAATGGATTACCTTCAATCTTAATTAGATTGGGATATGTGATAGAGGAGAATAAAATAATGTAGACTAGAGTGTCCCTTAAAATTAGATTTGTCATTACACACCCCAGTTTTATTGAAAATGGTCCCAAATGGAAGAAACCGATTTTTTTTGGAAAACGTTAACCCGTGCCGAAAGTTGGACGAAAATGGCCCATTTTGGAAAAAAAAGTGTATTATTATTAAAAATTCCCAAAATTCGAAATTTCGAAAAAAAATTATTTTTTATTCCATTTATTCATTGACTATAGTCGAAATGATTCAGATATCGAATTTTGACTTCATCGGATAACATTAACCCACTTTAGCCTGGAATCCAAAATGACCCACGAATTTGATAAAACTGCAAAAACGTGTTTTTTTTTTTTTAATTAATTTTAAATATTTTTTAAAATGCCTAATTTGGAGATGTCGATTGCTATTTGTACCACATAATAGTTGATATTAAAGAAAAAAAATAAATTGGAAAAATGATAATTCGAGTTTGTGTTTGGAGCGACTGCTTTCCAGGACATTTTACAAAAATTGCTCATTTTGTCAAAAATTAAACAAAATTTGAATGTTTTCATCAAATTTTACACAGTTTTCGAAAAAACATCACTTAAATTTGGTTAGACTATAATTATCTTTACATTTGTTCAAAAAATCTTTAACCCTTAGTGGCCTGGGGTCAGAAAAGACCCATGAAACTTAAAAAAAGAATTATTCTTCATGATATTAATGATATAATTTCATAGAATTATTTCGTAAAATCAATGAAGAATTTCATTATGTATATAACATTTAATTAATATTTTTCATAACTTTTCTTTCATTAAATTTCATAAAATATACGAAAAATGGTTTATTTTACGAAAGTTTTTGTTGTTTTGACATTAATTTCGTATTTTTATGCATGGATTATTATGTGTGTAGCAGTATATTAAATTGTTCAATAGTATTTACTTTTTTTATTTTTTTTTATAAAATATCGTCATTCCATTAATTTTTAAAAATTTTCATACAATTAGAATTTTATATTAAACATTTAATTCTCAAATACAATAGTTTTATATAACCATAAGGCCGAGTTTTAGCGATGTGCATTAATTTTAATACTGAGAGAATTATCTTATAATTTTTATTTATTTTTTATTTTTTTATCTTTTTTTTATTTTTTTTATTAATTTTTTATTATTAACTTTGGACTATGAAATTTTTTTTATAAATCATATTAATTTTTTCGAAACATTGATAAGGAATTTCATTAACTGAATTAAGCTTGTTATAAAATTTTATGAAACTTTTTAATTTATTGAATTCTTTCATTAGATATATTTTTGTACATCCGTAAAATATGCTACAATTTTATTACGGTTTTTGCATTTGCTAAACACTTTTTATTTATCCACTCCAGCTTACTAACGACAACAACCAACTATAATAGATAATAATAAATGAAATTGCTTCATAAATTTTATGAAGCTCTTCCTTGGCTGAATGATTTATTCATTCGAGGAGTGGGGTATTCATTTTCATTAATTTTATGAACTTTTCATAAACACTGACTTTAATGAAACCTGTTTCATAGATTCTATGAAACGTTTCAATGGACGAGTTCCAGTGACAATTTTCATTAAGAAATTTTATGAAGAAATTCATGAAGTGATGATAATTCCCTTAGTGTAATCCTTTTCTCATGGTAATACCATCGGAAGGCATTTTTCTAAGGGAAGGACACTCATTCTGAGTTCTCTTTTCTATACACAGAGAGAATTTTTTAGGACGAGTTTTAATAATATTTTTCAGTCAACTAATGATGTTTTTATCATAATGCAAAATTTCTTAACTCTGATGAAAAAGCTTCATATATTTTATGAATCTAGTTTTAATGATTAACTCTTTCATTAAGTGTAAGAAACATTTAGTAATAAAATGAAATTTTTTATGAAAAATTCCATTGATTCATGCAATTTAAAAATTCATTAATATCATGCAGATAATTTTCTCACAATTCACATTTAATTTACACTATTCCCCATTTCTCAAAATACGTCGATTTTGGTTTAAGTTTTTTTTTTTTTTTTGTATAATTCAAAATTAAATATTCGTATCTTCCGCATTCCCTTAGTAACCATAAACATAAAAAAATATTTCAAAACTTTTTGCCATAACTATAATGAATATTTTTCAAACAAAAAATTGTTATCTTTACACTCAAGAAAAAATGCAGTAAAGCCAGCAAAAAATGTTGCTGTGTCAACAAATTTTTAGTCAGGAGCGTGCTTGCAAAAAATATTGGTAATTTCAGCAAAAAGGTGACGCGAGCTGATTTTTACCAAAACAAATAGTAATCTCAGCAAGAGTTTTGCTAACAATTAGGCGATTGCAAATAAAAAAAAAATTCTTCCTAAAATCACTAAACTTTTTGCTGGATATTAGTAGACTGAAAAAAACTCGAAAAATTTGTAGAGAAGTTTTATTTTAGTTAATTTATTTGCTGAAAATTTAAATATAGAAATTGTTTAGAGTTGTCTTTTTTTAATTATCATTTCCGTTGTCTATACTACATCCAGACAAGCTGTGACATCTACATCTTGTCTATGTGGTTGTCGTCCATGCTATAAATAAGGTTATCAGCACAATTTTTGTAGCAAAATAAATAAGTAAAACATTAGTTCAAAATTAGTTTAGTGTTAAAAAAAATATAAATAAAGAAATTAATTTAATTAAATTAATTAAAACTTTTGCTGAACACGGAATTACAGCTAAAAAATTGCTAAAAACTATTACACTTGATATACAAGATGTTTTACTAATTTTTTTGAGTATACTAATTTGGTTTTTTGCAAAAAATACTTCAAAACTACCCCTAATAAAATGAAAATAAAGTTTGTTGCTTAACTATTTATGTAGCAATTGTCTGTCTATCTGTCTGCCTGCTTGCCTTTCTGCCTGCCTGTATGTTTGCTGAAATGAATGTCCTATAGACACGTACAATCAGTTAGACAATTAGCATTTGGTTTGTTGTTTTGGCTTTAAGGCAATAACTTAGTTTTTTTAAAAGTAAAAACTATTTAGGTGTTGGCAAGAGGAGAAAAAACCAAACCGGAAAAGTTAAGTACTGCATATAAACGGCAAAGAAGACAACAATATATGTCTGGGAACAGAATGTGATGGCAAATGACTTAAAGGAAAAGGAAAATTATATTTTCAAACAAAAAAAAATGGTTTAGTTTTTAATTTAATAAATTCAACATACTATGACTGTGAATAATACATGGGACTAATGCACTCATTCCATTAGGCTAGTATCTGATAACATTTTCTGTGTATTCTCCATGCTTATACAATAAATTTCCTATTCACCCAAGTAAAAAAGTTTTGATATAGTCATATATTATCATATACAATTTTGTATAATTATATATTGGAACATATATACTAAGATATACTTATATACAATTTTACGAAATTATATCCTAAATATATAACTATATCTTGTTATATATTACACAATATATAGCGCAACATATTACAATATCCAATTATAAATAGACCTGTATATATTTACGTATGCCTCATATAATTATGTATAATTGTATCGAATTATATACCATTACATCTAGTTGGATATGATTATATTTTATTTGATACATTTGGATGAGGATAAAATCCGGATAAAATTGTATCAAACCATACCTTATTCCATCAAATTAGATCTAATTGTGTCAAATTAGATCTAATATGACCATAATACGATCTAATTTGATACAATTATATGTTTTCATTTTTCGGATGTAATTATATATAATATCAAAACTCATAAAATTTTTTTTAGTAGGGCAGTCAAAAAAACAAAATGTTCATGCTCTTTAACTGAACGAAGAACATCTCAAAATGATATTTATATAGATCGAAAATAAACTTCACTGTAAAATCATCTAAAAACTTTTACTTTTTTCAGCAAAAGGGTTTGCTGAAAATCAGCGAGCTAATGTAGGTGAATTAATTTTTGTAACGCTAACAATTTCTGACTAGGTAGCACTGAACAGTGGGCCATCATCACCGAATTTTGGCCAAAACTAGAATATTGAGTATATCAGACTAAAAGATATCACAAAGGGATGTTTGGTTGTTGCTGATCACGAATATGAAATAAAAAATATAAAATTCAAAATGGCGGATCCAATATGGCGGCCATAATTTTTAGTTTTTAATATATTGGACTTAAAGTAATCAATTATATAGGTCTAGGATCCGCTGATTAAAAATCTGAAATAAAAATTTTGAAATTCAAAATGGCGGATCCAATATGGCGACAAATTATTTTTTCATTAAATTTCTTATGTCGCCTGATTTACTTCAAATTTCCACCAGAGGAAGTTTTTGGGTAGCAGATTACGAATCTGAAATCAAATTTTAAAAACTCAACATGGCGGATCCAATATGGCGGCCATAAATTTAAAATTTTTATGTGTTGGAAAATAAATTACAATGTACAAAAAAAAGGCTCCGATGACAACTGATTCTGGCAGAGCGCCCAAAGAAAAATAAAAGTGTATCGGCGTTTTAAAACTTTTCATCCGGCCCTATGTTTTTGGGGGGTTAAAATTTTCCCTCTTTTGAAAATGTTTATTGTGAATAGGGATACGAAACCATGTGAATCTTCCATTCTAGGTATAGGATATGTTCAGCAAACTTATGTAAAACACTACGAGGGACATTTTTGTGAAACGTTTTAACCCTCTAACTCTGCAATTAAGGGCCTTATTTGGCCCTTTTTAAAAAGTGTCAAAAAAGACCCATAAGTTGAAGATTTAGAGGGTTAAAATGTTAAGCAAAAATATTTGTCATGGAATTCTACTATAAGTCTCTAAAGACATCAAAGTTGAAAGTCTAACTTCAATGCCAGAAATAAGCAAGGTTGGTTACCGAAACGAATAACGGTAAGGGTAACGGTAACGGTATCAGATTTCATTTGTTTAGGTAACGGTAAAGGTAACGGTATTTAGGACTGTTTCGGTAACGGTATACCGTTATCTTCTTGGTAGAAGAGATCTTAGGGAGCGCATTGGCATTTAAGTTTTTCAAATATCTCTTGGAACATTTTGGAGATTTTTTAGGAAAATTTAGGATTTTCAAAAAAAGCCATATTTTTGAGGTAAAATTAATAATTTTGTTACTTTTTTCGTAAATACTTAACAGGTTTCTATTTTTTTTTTTTTTTTTATAACTAGTGTTAGTTTTATAATTTGAGATTGCTTTTGGAACAAATTATTGTTTATTTATGATTTTTTTATTGTATCATTATAAAAGAAAAAATGTCACAAAATTAAAAAACTTTGACTTTGAACTCTCGCCAACTAACAACGAATAACCACAATGATACAATATTTCACTCACAAAATATTCAATAATCCTAAATTTTGAATATATGAACATATTTTCCCTTTACCTGAATTGTACTTTTGGCAAAAAAAACGGCGATACTGGCCCACAGTGCACTGGTTGCAAAAGTTGGCACCCAACATTCTAGGCCCATTCTTTGCCAGTGGTTTCTTTTATAAACCACCAAAATTTTTGTAAAACAAATACCGGCTAAACGCTGGCAAAATGTTCCAAATGAGTGTTCTGCCAGTCATTTATGTTTAACACGGCGGTTACCCAGTGGTAATGCGGCAGTTCTACACTCAGAGATTTATCTGCATGATTATAATGACTTTTTTGCATAAAACCAATGACTTTTCATTGAATTAATGGCAGTTTTCATAAAATGTGAAAATTTTCATTTTATTTATTAAAAGTTTCATTAAAACAGATTTCATAAAATATATGAAACTTTTTCAGCAAATATAAGAAATTTTTCATTTAATTTATGAAGAAAACTTCATTAATTTGATAAAAAAAATTTCATTAAAAGTCGTTCAGCAAAATTCTCTCTGTGTAGGAAATTTTAATGGTTTTGAAAAACTGCCAAGTATGCTGTGTATACAAATTCTTTTATTAAAATTTTTAAATTTATATATTATCTCAAACAATGATCTAATTTAAACGTTTTCAAGATTCATATCTTGTTATTCTTGTTAAACAATTTTATTAAAATATAATCAAAATATGTTGTTGAAAAAATTTATTTGTTTATAAATGGAAAATTAATTCAAAATAATCCTTTGCAATTTATTTTCTATACTCTTCCCTATATTCCAAACATATTTCGCTGTTTTTATTAAAAAAAAAATAAATAATAAGAACAGAAAGGAACAACAGAACAATCAATATAAATTTCACATTATTCTGTATAAACAGAATGACAAGTAATTTTTTTTTTTTTTTTTTCATTTAAAGCATTGACAAACAATACGCACTTTAATATTAAGGGTAACATAATAATTTATAGCCATTTTGTTATGACATTCTTAAGTTTAAAATTATAGTTGTTTAAAAAGAAATATTTAATATTAAGTTCTCTTTTGTCGTAGGTCATTTGAATATATGTTTTGACTTTATTTCGAGTCAGAAACAACAAATTTATTTACAAATGACAATGATTTTTCAGTTGTTTTTACTGATGAATTATTTTTAGTATAAGTTATAAAAGGTATTAATGCATAAATTCATATATTTTTTGTGTAAATAATTGGTCACAATTTTGGAATTAATCCATGGACTCTCTTGAAATATATCATAATTTCTACGTAAGAATATCTATTAAAGCCATATATTCTTACCCTTAAATTCATATACGCTTTGTAAAATTATAGGAGGTTTATTGAACATATTTTGTATGAAAATGACGTTTTGTAAACCTGCTATAACTTTACAAAGCATTTATGAATTGAGGGGTTAATTTTTTCCCAATTTTCATTTGTAAGAAAAAATATAATTTTTTATACATTTTATTCTAGCAAAGTCAAACTCTTGAACTCAGATCCTGTGTATACCGTTAATGGTTTTTTTTCATTATTTGTAAAAAATATTTGTAGTATTTGCAGAATTTTCCGCTTCAGTATATTAAGTATTTTTCATTTCATTCAGTTTATTGTCTTAACATCCATTGTTTATTGTGACAATGAGAAAATCAACTACACAGAATTCTTTCTAAGTATGTATTTTTTTTTATTTTTTTACTCATTAGAATAAATTTAATAATAAATGCTATAAAGAAACCCTTAAAGCATCCTTAGATGAAAAGTTTTTATTTATGAAATTTTTAAAACTTCAAAAAAGGAAAAAATAAGAAAAGTCTGTATTTACTAACAAATTTCAATTTTTGAAAATGATAAATGGAAATAATACATTTTCCACAATATCTTCCAATTAAATATTCGAGCCCAAGCAATGGCATTACCTCTCCCTATGTTTACAGCTTGTGCCTGCAAACACAAAACGAGTTAGTTTAAAGGATAACCAAAGATGAATTGATAAAATTTTATGCTTAAATTTTAATAAATATAATGAAATTTATCAGCAGCAACATTATCATTAAAGGAATTAAGGTGCTTATTCCTACGAAAAGTCTGTGACTCTTAGTTATGAGTGTATTCCCCATGTATTTGTTGTTGCAAACTCTTAATAAATTATATTTATTCAAATTTTTGTTTGAAAACTTCAAAAAATTAAGACCTGGTATCGATACAATCATAACATTGACAAATAAAATTTGAATTTTTTGAATTTTATTGTTGCTTTGAATGAAAAGTTATGACTCTCAGTCTTAAAAATAAGCCTATTTTTAAGACTGTTCAATGAGTCACAAGTAGGAATAGGCACCTAAATGTGTTTTTTGGCCAAAAGTACAATTAAGGTAAAGCGAAAATATGTTTATATATTCAAAATCTAGGATTATTGAATATTTTGTGAGTGAAATAATGTATCATTGTGGTTACTTGTTGTTAGTTGGCGAGAGTTCAAAGTCAAAGTTTTTTAATTTTGTAACATTTTTTACTCTATAGTAATACAATAAAAAAAAATCATAAATAAACAATAAATTGTTCCAAAAACAATCTCAAATTATAAAACTGAAACTACCCAGTAGCAAAAAATACTAGTTTAGAACCAGTTATGTACTAGTTTACTTAAACCAGACAACTAGTACGAGTTCTACCGCCTCTCCATACAAACAACTGTAGAATTTAACATGGAGATGTCATAGGGATGGGGGCAATTGTCGCCACTTTGGTACTAGTTGCAGAACTAGTTTGGAAATTACAATTTATGGACGAAAAATAGGTAGCGAAACTGGTACAAATATGACACTCGCGGAACCAGTTCCGAAGTGACTCTTTGGAAATAGTACTGTACCAGTTGGTTGCTATCTGAATTACGATATATAGATACAAAACAGTTTTTTCCCTTTGATAAAACGCAGATTAGACCGATAGTTTCCTCTGACTGATATAATTATATCCATTTACCAAATGAAATTTAAAATATTTTGTGTTTATGATTCCTAATCACAATAAAACATTTTAGTAATTATTTGCAAACTCAGAATGTATTATTAAAAACAAGTGTAACCAAAACTAGTACTTCAAAACTCTTTAAATACGAGGTTTTTGCATAGTTTCAATGAAACTATTAGGTACACAAATTGTTAAAGATTATTGTTTTAGGAAGAAAAACAAGAAGCTGTACTGGTACCTATAATAAATTTACTAAACTAGTTCTGGATTGACTCTTTGGCACCAGTACTGTACCAGTTGATTTACACCTCAATTCAATTCACAATAAAAAAAAATTTAAGTTTAATAATTTCAAATCTAATATTTTAATGCAGGTAATTTTTTTAAACACTCTCTACTTAGATCGTATTTAACAAGTACACAACTGGTTCAAAATGTTTATTTTAAGAACTAGTTATGTAATGACTAATCAAAAAACTAGTAGATTTTAGAACTAGTTCAACCATTTGCTAGTGGGTAGTTCTCAAAAAAAAAAAAAAAGAAACCTCTTAAGTATTTACGGAAAATGTAACAAAATTATTAATTTTACCTCAAAAATATGGGTTTTTTTGAAAATCCTAAATTTTCAAAAAAAGCTACAAAATGTTCCAAGAGATATTTGAAAAACTTGAATGCCCTAAGATCTCTTCTACCAAGATTTTTGTGACCGTTTGCGACCGTTCATAAGCTTTCGAGATTTTTCCCTTTAACGGAAAAAGTACTTTCAGATCTCACTGATTTCCAGCATTCCAGAGTTTTAGTAAAAACTAAAAAAATAGCACTAAAAATTACCTTAAATGAAGGTTCTGGTTTTCTGACACAGATTTACTCCCAGGTAAGAGACATCCAGGTTTGTGAGACATTTGAGTGCCATTTGTGAATAAGTACGAAATTAACCTTTAAACACATTTTAGGGTTTGACTTATTTCTGGCATTGAAGTTAAACTTTCAACTTTGATGTCTTCAGAGACTTATAGTAGAATTTCATGACAAATATTTTTTCGGAACATTTCAACCCTCTAACTCTTCAACTTATGGGTCTTTTTTGACACTTTTTAAAAAGGGCCAAAAAAGGCCCTTTAATTGCAGAGTTAGAGGGTTAAAATGTTCCACAAAAATTTCCCTCGTAGTGTTTTACATAAGTTCGCTGAAAATATCCTATACCTAAAATGGAAGATTCACATGGTTTCCTATACCGATTCACAATAAACATTTTCAAAAGAGGGGAAATTTTAACCCCCAAAAACATAGTGCCAGACGAAAACTTTTAAAACGCCGATACACTTGTATTTTTCTTTTGTCCCTCTGCCAGAATTAGTTGTCATCCGAACCTTTTTTTGTACAGTGTAATTTATTTTCCAACACATAAAAATTTTAAATTTATGGCCGCTATATTGGATCCGCCATGTTGAATTTTTAAAATTTGACTTCAGATTCGTAATCTGCTAGCCAAAAACTTCCCCTGGTGGAAATTTGGAGTAAATCAGGCGACATAAGAAATTTAATGACAAGATTGTTTGTCGCCATATTGCATCCGCCATTTTGAATTTCAAAATTTTAATTTCAGATATTTATCCAGCGGATCCTAGATCTATATAACTGATTATTTTAATTCCAATATACTTAATAGAAACTAAAAGTTAATGGCCTCCATCTTGGATCCGCCATTTTGAATTTTATATTTTTATTTCAGATTCGTGATCAGCAACAACCAAACACCCATTTGTGATATCTTTTAGTCTCATATACTCAATATTCTAGTTTTGGGCAAAATTCGATGATACTGGCCCACTGTGCACAGATGGGATAACTTCCATATGTAAACAATAACCAAATTAACCCTTAATGGACAATCTTGAATTTGACTGGTTTTCGCCCCTAAAATAAAATTCGAATGTGGAATTCCAATTTAGTTAAAACTACTAAAAATTAGTTAAAAATGATGCTGCAGAAAAAACTGCTAAAATTACCAGATTATTTTTGCTATATATTAGTAGTACAGGAACAGGAAAAATAAAACTGTTAAATGTACAGAATTTTAGTTATATTTGAGTTAAATTTTTGTTAATGGAAAATGGCAAATTAACGTGCTAAAGTCGGCAAAAAATTTTGCTAAATAATTAGTAGCCTAAAAAATCGCGAAAAATTAAAATTTTATAATTTTTTTTTGATTTTTTTTTTAATGCAAATAAAAAGCGAGTCTTTTGAAAACAGCAGTTTGCAATTTTTTTAGCAAATTTCAGCAGGATAGACTGCTATTTGCATTCAACTAAATTTAGCTTAAAAATAGCAAAAATTTTGTAGATATAACAGTTTATTTTTGCTATTTTTAGTCTACTAATATTTAGCAAAATTTTCTGCAGATTTTACAGTACAATTTGTTATTTACAATTGACTAAAAGTTAACTTCAATATAACTAAAATTCTGTAAATTTAACAGTTTTAATTTTGCTGTTCTTATTTTACCAGTATTTATCAAAAAAAAATCTGCTAGTGAATGAGGGATATGTATAGTTGATATCTTATTTCGTAAATGAATGTTTTTATTTCTATTTTTAGATCATAAATTAATATCACTTGGTTCTGGTTCTATTCAACTATGTGTTTATTATATACGGAGTTGAATAGAATCAGCTGCTATTCTTTAAGAATTAAAGTTCAAAGCAAAAACAGTAATAACAAAAGTATAAAAATAGCATTGTTAGATTTCGTTGATGTTAGTCTAGTTGAATTGTTTACATATTATAGTTGTTTTCAACTTTAGCATAAGTAGACGATTATCAATGATTAACCCATCAAGGCAAATGAAACTGATGATGGCTTTATAGCGAAAGCCGAAAATACGTATTCTGTCTTGCTGGCCTTATCGAATTCTTTCAAATTTTTTATTCTTTGAAATTTACTTGTGAAAATTGTATCATCTTTCTTTAATTTGAAAAATAATTTAAACAGAAAGTGATATACGACCTGTTCACGAGTATCGAATTTGTAGTCGAAATTTTTGGCTCCATATAAAATGAGTTTGTATATAATGGAAATTAATTGTAAAGAAATAAAACTCTGATGCTGGATTTTTTTTTTCAAATCTGAGTACTATACATATATGGTAAATCCAATTAAAAAGTTAATCAAAAGTTTTGTTTTTAACGAATTTTCAGCACATTCGATTTATTTATGATCTAAAAATCGAACAAAAAACATTCATTTATAAATTTTACTAGTTTCAGCAGTTTTTTCTGCAGCATAATTTTTAACTGATTTTTAGTAACTTTTTCTGCTATTTTAGTCCAAAACTAAATTGGACTAAATATTTATCCGAATCATCAAATTTAGAGCAAAATGGCATCGATTTGTAGTTGCATATTTTTGCATATTTTGGCTTCAAATATTTTGACTTCATATTTTGTGCTTTTTAATGCATATTTGTGCATATTTTAATTTTTAGGAGCATTTTTTGTTTTGTAAAAAAATATAAAAAATTGATACGTTTTCATATTTTGATTCAATCAAAACAAACATTCTTAAAAGCCTTATTGACCTATGGAAAAGCTTCGAATTCTGTGTCTTTTTGCAAAATAACTAACTTAAATATATTTTTAAGTTTTAAAGTGCATTATTTTTGCAAAAATAATAGTTTTTAGTGCATATTTCTTACATTTATAATGCATATTTGTCGTTTTTAACTGCATTTTTAGGTGCATATTTTTTATTTTTAAGTGCATGAAATTCCTTGCTCATCATTAAAAATGCTTAAAAAAAATATTTCGATTTTCTATTTGCAGCTAAATGTTATATAGTTTTTTTAAGAACTGAAAGAATTGCATACTCTTTATTTTATAAATTGTTTGGCTCCTGGTCAAAATTTTCGTTGTTAGTGTTTGTTTACATAAATATTTTCAATATTTCGTTATTTCCCAGTGTAAGTGGTTAGAAAGGAAACTGAGCCGAACACATTGAGGAGTGTTTCTTTTAAAATTGGATTCTCCGCTGAATTATATGATAATCTATTTGAGCCTTCCTTGTGGCCTACTAATGTAAAAGTGCGTCCGTTCTTGTTCTTTCAAAAGCCTATATCTTAAAACATGTACAATATTAATTACTATTTATAATTATTTTATAGTTTAATCATAGTCTGTAAGGAAATGATGTTCCATAGACTGAATAAAAAGAATAATAAAAAATAATGTAGGTCATGACATATCATTATTTTTCTGGACTACCAGTAATGACACTGACTTTCTACGTTGTTTTAAAACATATAATAACGAGTTACAAATAACCGCTTTCTAAAAAATATGGCGCTACCAATAACGATTTATTTTTATCATTATTTCAATTATAAAGTAATGTTCTAGATTTTTTTGTAAATTTTTTTTAAAATTTATTTTTAAACTCAATATTTTTTTCCATTCCGGTATGCATAAATACAATCACATATTTTTGATTTTTGTATGCTGGCGGTTCAAGGTTCAATTCTGGGCACGAGCAAATTTTATTAAAAAAAAAATTAACAATAAAACAAATATTTCAAAAACTTATTTTTTTGAAAATCTACCTAGCAAAAAAATTGTAAGTAATTCTCTAAAAACTACTTCTTTCACTGCTTCACAAGTACTTTTACTGCTTTCTTAGAAGTAATTATGAACAACTTCAAAAAATCACTTCTTCCACTGCTTCCCAGGTATCCGTTAGTATAATTTTATAGATTTTTCAGAATTACTTCCAAAGAACATCCAAAAAATCACTTAAGTATTGCTTCTAAAGCATAATTGCTGTAAAAGTGATCCTAAAAAGTGATTTTTGGTACCACTTGCTATTTCTAAACAGACATTTTTTAATTTTTTTTTTATTTTTTAATATTTATAATTAAATTGTTTAAATTCAATATTTTTTTTTAATTTTTCAATTTTTAAAAATATATAACATAAAAATTATGCTTTTTATGCGCTTATGAAAATAGTACTGAAAGCAATACTGAATTGCAGTGCACCTTTTGCACTTGTTTAAAAAGTACTTTTATTGAAGGGAATAAAGGACAATATCTCGCAATGAGAAAGTGGTGGTTTTAAGCCAGTCAACTTTCATATCAAAGAATAGCTCAGCGACCGGTAGAGAGCTAGACTAACAATCATGAGGTCGCAAGTTCGACAACCGCTGGTGACAATAAAAAACCTTTTGTAAAATAAAAAAAAATATAATTTCTTTGCGAACAATATTTTTTTTTTTTTAAATTTTAATTGGTGAAAAAGAGATTCCTTTGCACTAGTTCAAAAAGCACTGAAACAATGTTGAAGTGGGAGTACTACTCTCCTATGACAACTGAATGTTAAAGTCATTAGTGTTTCTATTAAAAAAGAAGTACATCTAGATCATCAATTGTAGTGCCTTTTCTACTGCTTCGGCATCTCTCTTTTAGCTGGGTATACAGTAGGGTGGGTCGATTTAGCAATCGATATTGTGTCATCGATTTTTCGATAGCTTTTGGCATGAGCAAAAAAATTTCCACTACGACATATCAAAAAAATTATTTTCGAGACGCCCAAATTTCAATTTTTTTACTTTTTCTCAACTTTTATTTTTAAGGTTTTTTTAGTAGGTAATAAAAAAAATCGGCTGATTTAAATTTTTTTTAAATATTACCTTTCCAAGGTGAAATTGTACGCTAAAAACGATGGCTATAGAAGTTTTTCCAAAAAAATGTTTTTCTTGAGGTTTGGACGAGTTTTTGTCGAAAATTCGATCTTTTTTACGCGTTAATTTTTAAGGTTTTTTAGTAGGTATGTTAAAAAAAATTTGCCGATTTCAAATTTTTTAAAAATATCCTATCCAATGTAGAATTGTACGCTTAAAACGATGGGGATATCATTTTTTCGAAAAAAAATGTTTTTTTTTGGGTTTTTAGACGAGCTTTTGTCGAAAAAACGGCGCCTCGAAAATGATTCTTTTGATATGTCGCAGTGGAACTTTTTTTTCATCATGCCTAAACCTATCGAAAAATCGATGGCACAATATCGAAAAATGTTTGTCCTTACAAATCGGCCCACCCTAGTATATGTATGTTTACACATTCACTGAAATCGTTTACTATTGATGGCTTCAAAAAAAATACTAAACAATGTGGCGCCTTCAAACTTAAAACATGTGTTTTATAAGGTTGCCACTTTTCAATAAAATATTTTTTTTTTTTCAAAGTATTGCCGCCACGTTTACCTCAGGTGTGATGTTTATTTTGAAATGTAATTGAAATCCCCCAAATCTGATTTCTACGAGTGTACTATTTCACCCCGATTCATATTAAATTATGATTAAATCACAAAATTGTTCCGCCCTACAACATATGTTAATCCAAAGGAGCCTACAGATATTATTATTGGTTTGTTTTCCTGGTTAAATATAAACAATGACAAATTAAAATTTATAGTCGATTAATTTCAATAATATTTAATGAAAATGTATGGTTTTTAACGTCATGCACTTTGACTAATTACAAAAAATGTTAATCCTTTTCAAAACACAGCAACACATAGAGAAGAAAAAACTTCGATAACTGAATAATCAATCAAGCTTTAAACATTTAAGTTATTGTCTAATGAGTCACTTAAATAAAATTGACATTTTTGTAATAAAGTTTAATACAGCTTAAGGACAAAATGATAATTTAATAAAAATAAAAAAATATTGTCACTTACACATGTTTTAAATTTGACTTTATGATTTGTACCACAAAATATATTTCAAACCATAAAACCATATTATCACAGGCAAAAGTTTTTAAAACTCTTATGGGAGCTGAAGAAATTTAATCTTTCATGCTCATTTGTCAATTTGCTGCAAAGAAAAATTGACATAAATTCCAAATAATTTGTTGTTTAAGTAATTTATTGAAATATTTTTCCAACAATCAGACAAACTAGAATGAAAGAGTCAACAAACAAAACAGGAAAACTAGTCAAGTTAGAAAACAAAACCACCGGAAGCCTATGGGAAGAAATGTTGTCTTCCCATTTTTGCTTAACAACAAACTAAATAACTTTTAACCTCAAAACATTTTGGCAAAAATATTTAAGTTAGTAAATAAATTATGACTTTAACACCCACTTGCCACTTATGTACCCACACCGATATTCTCTTCAATAAAAATCTTTACACATACATACACATATGGCATAAAAATCCTTAAAATATCTTTATATATGTACGTATGTGTACTTTTTACATCAAGAAACGTTGGGGAACAAATTATTTTATATTTTATGGATATTACTGATATTGTTTGGCAAAGTGTTAAGCTTTTCTAGCATCAATGGGTAAGAATATGTATGTATGTATGTGTGATAACTTAAATAACCTTGAACATAGTAGGCATTAATATACATATAAAGGATTCCCTAACAACTATCCAGCTGAAAAAAATATATCGCCTCAATGTCAAAGTTGCATTATATACTGTCCTTTAGGGAGCAAATAAAATATGAAACAACTTTTTGATTTTTCTAAAAAGTAGGCGAAATTGATCAATTTTTTGTAGATGTTGTGTGGGTAAGTTATGAGTTTTGTATGGCGCCTAATTTAATCAAGGGGGTATTTCAGCTTTTTCGCTATTCCTGCTAATTTGTGTTTTAGCCGACTTTCCCGGAAGCGCTATTTTCACCCATATTTGTAATATATTAAATGGACACAAATTATAGACAATATGGATATAAAAATTTGTACTTTCTAGAGTACTTTAATTCTATGCACAAATTTATTTAATTTCGTCAATTTCAGATATGTTCCAATACAAACAAATTTAAGTTTTTACCACTCAAATTTAACCTCTTAACATGAAATTGGGACACTAAGAAAACACATTTTCATTAGTTTTCTTTGCTCTACCAGATATTCAACTTGCAGCGTAATCGGTGGTTGAGCCCACAGATACTCTCCCTGCAAGTGTAAAAGGAAACGTGATAAGTTATATAAATAGATTTGATAACTGACATTAGTTTGACATACATTTCTAATAAAGCTGATTAAATAGTGTGAAATACCTCTAAAATTCTTGTATATAGTGTACGTGTTTGTACATGTGAGCAGGTTTAGTTAACAAACACATAAAGGATTTTGCGTGCCAACTGTATTTTATTTTTCGTTTTTATATTGTAGCGGAAAAAGGCAGTTTCATACCCTTTCACCAGTAAAAATGTTTATTTTACGAGTTACAAAAACAAAAATAACTAAAATTAAAGGTTTTCCTTGCTAAAAACAATTGTTTGAACGTGAGGACAACACAATGAATGAATGAATGGTTGCTGTACAAGAATAGAATAATTGATAATGGATCCGAACTATTATTTCTACATCTAAAATATACAAAAACTTATTTATTTTTTACAACTACAACTTTAAAAAAGCACTAAAAAGATACGAGGGATTAGCCTTGAAAAATGTCTTTCCAACGGTACCACTTTTGCGTTTGGTTTCTTTAGATGAAATGCCATAAAATGAGAAATATCAAAAAAAGTGAAGATTCTTTAATTCCATTTCGACCTTAAAACTTAGGCACATATCTGCACATATTAGGGTGTCCCTTAAAAATAGATTCGTCATTACACCCCCAGTTTTATTGGAAATGGCCCCAAATGGAAGAAATCTATTTTTTTTTTTAAACGTTAACCCGAAAAGTTGGACGAAAATATTATTTATTCATTTAATATAGTCAAAATGATTCAGATATGGAATTTTGACTTCATCGGATATCATTAACCCACCTTAGTCTGGAATCCAAAATGACCCACAAATTTGATAAAAATGCAAAAACGTGTTTTTTTTTAATTAATTTTAAAGATTTTTTAAAATGCCTAATTTGGCGATATCGATTGCTATTTGTACCACATAATAGTTGATATTAAAGAAAAAAAAATAAATTGGAAAAATGATAATTCGAGTTGGTGTTTGGAGCGACTGTTTGCCAGGACATTTTACAAAAATTGCTCATTTTGTCAAAAACTTAACAAAATTTTAATGTTTTCATCAAAGTTTACATAGTTTTCGGAAAAGTATCACTTAGATTTGGTAAGAATATAATTATCTTTACAGTTGTTTAAAAAATCGTCAACTCTTAGTGGCCTGGGGTCAGAAAAGACCCATGAAACTTAATATTAATTATGTCACGCCTTTAAATTTGACAAAAAAAAAAATAATAAATAATGGAAAATAATTATTTTATGTAACATAATCCATATAGGGTTAAGTTTTACACTTTTGGCCAAAAACGACCCACTAGGAAATTTACAGAATAACACCTTTCATATTTTTCGAAAAAATATCACTACAAACCGATTAAAAAACTCTTCTTGCACTTGATAAAAATTATTATTTTGTGTAACTTTATCCGTATAGGGTTAATGTTTTCACTTTTCGCAAAAAATACCCACTTGGAAATTTCCAGAATAACGTCTTTCCAAATAGAAAACAATGAATGCATAATAAACAAAGCTTTTAATTAGAATCTAATGCGATTGCCCAACTAAAATTGCTATTAACATACGGACACTTTTGACCCCACCTTTTTAACCCTTAAAAATAAGATTGGGACTATACAAAATTGCGCTTGTTCGTTAGTTTTGTATCCTCTATCGCATATCCAAATTTAATAAAAGTCTGATAGATGTTATTCTGTAAATTACCTAGTGGGTATTTGTTGGTGAAAAGTGAGAACATTAATTAACCCCATATGGAGCAAGTTACACAAAATAATAATTTTTATCTAGTGGAAAAAAAAATTTATTTGATTCATTTAAAGTGATATTTTTCCGAAAATTATGAAAGATGTTATTCTGTAAATTTCCTAATGGGGCGTTTTTGGCCAAAAGTATAAAAATTAACCCCATCTGGATCACGTTACATAAAATAATTATTTTTATCCAGTTGATATTTTTTTTTTAACAATTTAGGCCTGATTACTGAATGTTCAGTTAGCTACTAACTGGGACTTTAACTGATACATTTGTTGTTGTTTCCTATATAAAATTTGAATTTAACTGTTGGCTAAATTTTAACTGAATATTCAGTAATCGGGCCTTAATGGCTTACAATCTCGTAGTCATAATTAATATTAAGTTTCATGGGTCTTTTCTGACCCCAGGCCACTAAGGGTTGAAGATTTTTTAAACAAATGTAAAGATAATAATATTCTTACCAAATTTAAGTGTTTTTTTTCTGAAAACTGTGAAAAACTTGATGAAGACATTCAAATTTTGTTTAATTTTTGACAAAATGAGCAATTTTTATAAAATGTCCTTAAAAGCAGTCGCTCCAAACACAAACTCGAATTATCATTTTTCCAATTTATTTTTTTTTTTTTCTTTAATATCAACTATTATGTGGTACAAATAGCAATCGACATCTCCAAATTAGGCATTTTAAAAAATATTTAAAATTAATTTAAAAAAAAACACGTTTTTGCTGTTTTATCAATTTCGTGGGTCATTTTGGATTCCAGGCTAAAGTGGGTTAATGATAGCCGATGAAGTCAAAATTCCATATCTGAATCATTTCGGCTATATTAAATGAATAAATGGAATAAAAAATAATTTTTTTCGAAATTTCGAATTTTGGGAAATTTTAATAGTAATACACTTTTTTTCCAAAATGGGCCATTTTCGTCCAACTTTCGGCACGGATTATCGTTTTCCAAAAAAAATAAAAAATCGATTTCTTCCATTTGCCACCATTTCCAATCAAACTGGAGGGTGTAATGAACGAAAATCGACAAATCGCCATTTTAAGGGACAGTCTAATGTAGGTACATACCTACACATTTTTGTTTACCTACCTACTACAACTTAAACAAAAAGTTCAATGTGTTTTGTTAACATTTGTATGTATTAATTTAGACATTTGTTATTTTTGTTGTTCTTTTTTTTCTCATCAGTTTCATGATTCTTGGTAAGTGAAAAACTGCTAACGTTTGTTGTTTTCGAAAGTACAATTTTAAGCTTTTAGTTATTCTCTACCATAATCTTAAGTAATTAATTAGCATTTCAAATGAACTTAATATTGTACTCACAACCCCAAACAATATAAACATAACCGAACAATAATTACATACCAGCAAACACATACACACTCACACTTTTGCACATACATACACACCACATGTTTAAGTTTTATAGGAACGTATGTACTCTGTCTCACTTTTGTGTAGTTTTAGCAACTTAAGCACCCCATAAATTTTACAATATTATGGCACAACTTTTCAAGTCGTGCAAATATATTGAACGTGTGTGTATTAAATTAAAGGTTGAGCAATATTATGGAGTAAATCAAAATAATTTTGTTATTTTTTGGACAACTTGAAATATTGTATAATCTATTGGCAACATTGTGCAATTTTAATTTTACGTTGTTTACGTTTGTGAACATTTTGAGGTTATGTTGAAATTATATATTGCATAAAATATTGTAGGGATATTTTGTAATATTTATGTAGCAATTGACTTATTTATATGGTGTGTGGCTCAATGTAACAATAGTATGCCATTATATTGGACGTAATATTGCAAATGTATAGGGCCCTTTAAACATTATTTTACCCTTGTGTCATATTATACAGTTCAGAGTAGCATGTTGTAGTGATACCCTTTTTGTATAACGAACCAACAAATTTACACGCAAAAAAAATTAATAGTTAAACAAATAAACAGGCTCGATTTGTTCCTCTACAATATTCTGTTCCAAAGAATAGCTACTTTTCCTTTGTAATTCCTTCTACTGTCAATTAATTCTAACACCGGTGATTTTTTTTGAAATTGTCCCAAAAGCAACCGCTTCTATAACCTTTAAAATGGAACCGGTTGCCCTAGAAGCAGTTCTCGAACTAGTCCTAGAACTTCTGGAACTAAAACTGATTCTCTGTTAATTATATCCTTCATACAGTAGTCGTAGAACGCGTTCCGGAACCAGTTCCATGGAATCGCTTCTAGTGGAACCATTTGCAGAATTGGTGTGTTTAGCAACCGATTGTAAAAAAAATTTACTGGGATATTACGTGTTAACCCTTTGCACATTTTAAATGTATCTTTAATAACTGTCAGATTGTACACAAAAGTATTATGTCGTTTTTAGTTTTAGATTTGTTTTCGAATTTTAAACATATTTAAATTAAATTTAAAAAAAAAACATACAAAAGTTTGATTTAAAGCTGTTTCTATTTAACTTAATGTTGTTTTTGTTAAATTAATTTTTTTTTTCTTTGTGTATACTCACAACTTTCGTATTCCAAATGCAACACATATGTAAGTAATCATTGTACTTAATAAACAAAACTTACATACACCAATACATGCAATGGACTTAACTATGTATGTATAAGCAAGCTGCTAAAACAAAAAGTGAGCAATATTGCACAGTGGCTTTGTAAGAGAACTGAACAAGCATGGGGTTTCTGCGACCTTAATGAGATTCGATTATTTTATAGGGAAGAAAAAATAATATACAATTATTAGTCGGGCATGCCGACTATATAATACCCTACACCAGTCTGGTTAAAAGCCAACTAATGTTTGTATCCGAAATTCGAATGGCTTAAAATGGATTTGTGTCAAAATTTTCTATAAACTTACAAAATAAGAGAAAATCGGAAATATAGGACATATGGGCGATAGGTTCAAATATGGACCGAAACTCTGTAGAATCAATAGGCCTTATCCTTGGGACCATAGGAGTCAGTAAGCCAAATTTTATTGAAATATCTTTGTATTTGCGACCTGCATCGTGTAAACAGCCAATTTTCGTGCGACCTTTATATGGGCATTACACTGATAGAAAAAAGTCCGTAAAAAATTTAGTTAAAACTACTAAAAATTAGTTAAAAATGATGCTGTAGAAAAACACTACTAAATTAGCAGAATATTTGGCCAAAACTAGAATATTGAGTATATGAGACTAAAAGATATCACAAAGGAGGGGTTTGGTTGTTGCTGATCACGAATCTGAAACAAAAAATATAAAATTCAAAATGGCGGATCCAATATGGCGGCCATTAATTTCACTATGCGACAGTCAAAATCGGGATGGGATGAAACCAACGGGAAATGTTATATCGGTCAAAAACAAGTTATACGTGTCCCGGCGTTTCGCTGGGTCACCCCTAGGAATCGAGATATATCTTTTTTTTGACATAACTCGAGAACCACTAGTCCGATTTTGCTCAAACAATTTTAAAAAAATTAAAAATTACAATTCCTTTAATCTGTTCATATAACGTTTTTCTATATACTAAACAGTTTTGCCGGTAAAAATAAATGTTTGTTACCGCTACCATAAAAATCAATAACCTTTTGTTTATTACTTTTTTTTAATATTTTAGGCAAAAAATATTTTTTTCTTCATACATTTATTTGGTCAAATCAATATATCTCGATTCCTAGGGTTGATCCAGCGAAACGCCGGGACACGTATAACTTCTTTTTTACCGATATAACTTTCCCCGGTAGTTTGAACCCTTCCCGATCACTGACCCCTACCATTTGTCTCACAGTGTTTTTAGTTTTTATTATATTGGACTTAAAATAATCAATTATATAGGTCTAGGATCCGCTGATTAAAAATATGAAATTAAAATTTTGAAATTCAAAATGGCGGATCCAATATGGCGCCAAACAATTTTTTCATTAAATCGCCTGATTTACTTCAAATTTCCACCAGAGAAAGTTTTTGGGTAGCAGATTACGAATCTGAAATCAAATTTTAAAAATTCAACATGGCGGATCCAATATGGCGGCCATAAATTTAAAACTGTTATGTGTTGGAAAATAAATTACACTGCACAAAAGAAAAAACGTTCTGATGACAACTCATTCTGGCAGAGGGACCAAAGAAAAATATAAGTGTATCGGTGTTTTAAAAGTTTTCGACGGGTCCTATGTTTTTGGGGGGGTTAAAATTTTCCCTTTTTTGAAAATGTTTATTGTGAATAGGCATAGGAAACCATGTGAATCTTCCATTTTAGGTATAGGATATGTTCAGCGAACTTATGTAAAACACTACGAGGGACATTTTTGTGGAACATTTTAACCCTCTAACTCCGCAATTAAAGGGTCTCTTTTGGCCCATTTTAAAATGTGTCAAAAAAGACCCATGAGTTGGAGAGTTAGAGGGTTAAAATGTTCCGAAAAAATATTTGTCATGAAATTCTACTATAAGTCTCTGAAGACATCAAAGTTGAAAATTTAACTTCAATGCCAGAAATAAGTCAAAACTTAAAATGTGTTTAAGGGTTAATTTCGTACTTATTCAGAGTTGGCACTCAAATGTCCCACAAACCTGGACTTTAGGGGGTTAGTATGTGTAAGAAAACCAGAACCTTCATTTAATGTAATTTTTAGTGCTATTTTTTAGTTTTTACTAAAACTCTCGAATGCTGGAAATCAGCGAGATCTGAAGGTACTTTTTCAGTTAAAGGGCAAAATCTCGAAAGTTTATGAACGGTCGCAAACGGTCGCAAAAACCTAGGTAGAAGACATCTTATGGAACACTTTGCCATTCAAGTTTTTCAAATATCTCTTGGAACATTTTGGAGCTTTTTTTTTTGAAAATTTAGGATTTTCAAAAAAACCCACATTTTTGAGGTAAAATTAATAATTTTGTTACTTTTTTCGTAAATACTTAAAAGGTTTATATTTTTTTTTTTTTTGAGAACTAGTTTCAGTTTTATATTTTGAGATTGTCTTTGGGACAAATTATTGTTTATTTATGATATTTTTACTGTATCATTATAAAATAAAAAATGTCACAAAATTAAAAAACTTTGACTTTGAACTCTCGCCAACTAACAACGAGTAACCACAATGATACAATATTGCACTCACAAAATATTCAACAATCCTAGATTCTGAATATATAAACATATTTTCACTTTACCTGAATTGTACTTTTTGCCAAAAAACGGCGATCCTGGCCCACAGTGCAGTGTTGCAATTAATATTGTAATTAATATGCATTTTTATTAATTTTAATTTAGTAGGTTTGAGATTAAGAAGAATAATAAACATTTTTTCAAAAGTTATAAACACATTATTAATTTGCAAAGCAGACTAGATCTAGTTGCTGCCTTTTTTATGGACAGGCTTCATCAGCGATTTTCCATTAAATTGTATTATTGTTTATATTTTATTGTCAGATTGTCTCTATATGATCATTTTTTCAACAACCAGTCGGCTGGAGGAATCGAACCCATGCACTCCTACATTACAAACGTAACTATACTACACCTTTTGCAACTGTAATTCAGAAAATATCAATTGAAATTCAGAATGTCCATTTGAAATTCAGAAAATATCAATTCAAATTCAGAATTTCCATTTGAAATTCAGAAAAGATCACTTGAAATTCAGAATTTCCATTTGAAATTCAGAAAATATCAATTGAAATTCAGAAATTATCAATTGAAATTCAGAAAATATCAATTGAAATTCAGAACATATCAATTGAAATTCAGAAATCGTCATTTGAAATTCAGAAAATGTTAATTAAAATTCAGAAATTGTCATTTGAAATTCAGAAAATATCAATTGAAAATTTTCTGAATTGATGTTTTCTGAACATCAATTGCTATTTTCTGATTTTCAAATGATATTTTCTGAATTTCAAATGATATTTTCTGAATTTCAATTGACATTTTCTGAATTTCAAATGATATTTTCTGAATTTCAGTTGATATCTTCTGAATTTCAAATGACGGTTTCTGAATTTCAATTGATATTTTCTGAATTTCAAATGACGGTTTCTGAATTTCAATTGATATTTTCTGAATTTCAAATGATATTTTCTGAATTTCAATTGATATTTTCTGAATTCCAAATGGAAAATCTGAATTTCAATTGATGTTTTCTGAATTTCAAATGGAAATTCTGAATTTCAATTGATGTTTTCTGAATTTCAAATGGAAATTCTGAATTTCAATTGATATTTTTTGAATTTCAATTGATATTTTCTGAATTACAATTTCAAAAGGAGTAGAGTTCGACAGCTTAGCCATCTCACCCACGTAAGGCCTTGCTTATACTGGGCTAATTCATAGTTTTCTTTCCTATTCAGCTTTCTGTTATTGTTTTTACTCTCTGAAGTGATCAAACAGACAAACAAACATTCTACTTTATATTTGTTGTTTATCTTCTTATCTCCTCCTTGTCACCTTTTTTCGCAAATGTTGCCACACTGACGTATGGTTTTTACGTTCAAGTGCAGGCAATTTGTGTATATCGGAGACGAACTGCCACACGCAGAAAAAAAAGGTGTAACATTTACAAAAATTAGAGTAAAAGTTTACAAAGTTCCGTGGTAGATATACAAATACATAAAATTAACGACAAATTTGTCAAGACGCTTAGGTAAATTTTCAAAGAGATATTTTCTTTTAGTAAAAAAAAAATGGTTTATTTTTTAAATAAATAAAAGAAGAATTGCAAATTCTGTATTTTTATTTTGGTTTAATTTTAATTAATTACATTTTATTTATATTTTAATATTTTTCTTTGTCCTCAATTCCTCTGCTGCCGAACTGTAATTGTGTTTTGTGTTTACCAACCCCTCTATTCGTCATTTCCGTTCAATAACTGTAGGTATAATAATGATGTATATATATAAACTATTTGTCTAAAAAACAAATGCGAATTATAAGACACATTTTGCAAAAAAAAAAAAATTGAGTAAATAAAAGATTACTATGTCTGTAAAAGTGTTGAGTACCGAGTACTCATTTCCGACTTTTTTTAGGGTACCCAATGCTGAAAAGTAATTACTCAATACTTTTAGGCTTGTATTTTTTCAGCAAGTAAGCAATTTCGACATGAAAATTACAATAAAAATATATTATTTTTGTTTTTATTTGCATTAATATTTTTTATATTTGTTTGCATTAATAATATTAAAAGATAAAAACTTGAGAAAATCCAGCATCATTATTCTTTTATATTAGAGATGTACATCCACCATATTGATTTGCATATGTCAAAGGAAACTCTAAGCGCTTTTTGACATTTAGCTGTCTTATTAGAAAAATATACTTATTGCTTATTTTATTTTCAAAATTTGATCAATGCAAATTTTACATAGTACGTTTTTAAATAAATTACACCAATGTAAATTTAACAAAGCACGTACTTAGCCAACTTAACAAAAAAAGCATTCGTAATTTAGAAAAAATGCATATCAATTAATTACCAGGAATTTGGGGCTTGTATTTTTGTATTAGTTCATTACTATGCAAATTTTACGATAGGGCATTTTTATTTTTTATAAATTTTTTGATTTTTCGTATGTAACCATTACTCATTATTTTGCGTGACATCGCCATAAAAAAGTAATAAGAAATGTAATAATAAAAGTAACTACACTCAAAAAAAAAAGTCAGTAAAGTCAGCAAAAAATGTTGCTGTGTCAGCAAATTTTTAGTCAGGAGCGTGCTTGCAAAAAAGTTGGTAATTTCAGCAAAAGGTTTGCTGAAAATCAGAGAGCTGATTTTTACCAAAAAAATAGTAATCTTCAGCAAAAGTTTTGCTAACACTTAGTCGACTGCAAATGAAAAAATCCTTGCTAAAATCACTAAACTTTTTGTTGAATATTAGTAGACTGAAAAAAAATCAAAAAACTTGTAGCGAAATTTTACTTCAGTTAATTTATTTGCTGAAAATTTAAATATAGAATTTGTGTAGAGTTGTTTTTCTTTTTTTGTCATTTCCGTTTCCAGACAAGCTGCGACATCCACATCTTGTCTATCTGGTTGTCGTCCACGCTATGAATGCGGTTATCAGCACAATTTTTGTAGCAAAATAAATTAGTAAAACATTAGTTCAAAATTAGTTTAGTGCTAAAAAAATATAACTAAAATTTTTGCTGAAAACGGAATTTCAGCAAAAAAAATTGCTGAAAACTAGTACACTTGATATACAAGACGTTATACTAATTTTTCTACTAACTTATTTTTTTGAGTGTAGTTACCAATACCAGGTATGTAGTTACATAACCACATATCTGGTAATGCTTTTCTACACTGGAATGTGATAGACAAATTTTTCAAACGCAGTCCACTGGTCCCCGTTTCTACACTGGGAAGACTAAAATTCTAACAGGGTTTTGTCGAAGGTATAGGTTCGTCAGGTAGTCGGCTGTCGACTCGGGTATAGGTTCGCTAGGCACACTCAAAAAAATAAGTTAGTAGAATAATTAGTAAAACATCTTGTATATCAAGTTTAATAGTTTTCATCAAAATTCCGTTTTCAGCAAAAGTTTTAGCTATATTTTTTTAGCACTAAACTAATTTTGAACTAATGTTTTATTAATTTATTTTGCTACAAAAATTGTTTTGATACCCCCATTTGTAGCATGGACGATAAACAGATAGACAAGATGTAGATGTCGCAGCTTGACGATGGAAATGATAATTAAAAAAAGCAACTCTACACAATTTCTATATTTTAATTTTTAGCAAATAAATTAACTGAAATAAAATTTCTCTACAAATTTGTTTGAGTGTTTCTCAGTCTACTAATATTCAGCAAAAAGTTTAGTGATTTTAGCAAGGATTTTTTTAATTTGCAATCGACTAAGTGTTAGCAAAAATTTTGCTGAGATTACAATTTTGTTGGTAAAAATCAGCTCGCTGATTTTCAGCAAACACCATTTACTGAAATTACCAACTTTTTTGCAAGCACGCTCCTGACTAAAAATTTGCTGACACAGCAATATTTTTTGCCGACTTTACTGACTTTTTTTTAGTGTAGTCGTTGTCCGACTCAGTCTAAATATCTTGTGTTTGGGAAATTCCTCGGTGGCGGAGTCTCATTATTTCGGATCACCTAGGCGTGGGAAATATAACAAACCGAGAAGGCTGTGGTTATTATAACAGACACCTAAAGCGGTTCTAATATGTTGAATTTAAGTTTGGGCACTATTATGGAGTAAATCAAAATATTTTTGTTAAGTAGATATAGGAAGAAGAAGAACAAGAAGAACAAGAAAGCATTTTTATTTTAAAATTTAACAGACACAAGGGACCAGACTGCTGCAGTTTTGTCTCACTCAAGGACTCATCAGTAGTCAGTTTTAAGTGTCAATTAATTAAATTACACTATGCGACAGTCAAAATCGGGATGGGATGAAACCAACCGGAAATGTTATATCGGTCAAAAACAAGTTATACGTGTCCCGGCGTTTCGCTGGGTCACGTCTAGGAATCGAGATATATCTTTTTTTGACATAACTCGAGAACCACTAGTCCTATATTGCTCAAACAATTTTAAAAAAATTAAAAATTACAATTCCTTTAATCTGTTCATATAACGTTTTTCTATATACTCAACAGTTTTGCCGGTAAAAATAAATGTTTGTTACCGCTACCATAAAAATCAAATAACCTTTTGTTTATTACTTTTTTTTAATATTTTGGGCAAAAAATATTTTTTTCTTCATACATTTATTTTTACCGGCAAAACTGTTGAGTATATAGAAAAACGTTATATGAACAGATTAAAGGAATTGTAATTTTTAATTTTTTTTAAATTGTTTGAGCAAAATCGGACTAGTGGTTCTTGAGTTATGTCAAAAAAAAGACCACCAAAGGTCAAATCGATATATCTCGATTCCTAGACGTGACCCAGCGAAACGCCGGGACACGTACAACTTCTTTTTTACCGATATAACTTTCCCCGGTAGTTTGAACTCTTCCCGATCACTGACCCCTACCATTTGTCTCACAGTGTTATTTATAATTGTTAAATTGTCCCTATATTAGTAGGCTACATTTAAATTTTCCGGTCTATATGTCATTTAATTTTAGTTTGGCAGCCGTAAAAGGTGAACTTCTGATTTTTTCAAAATAATGTATAACAACGAATTTCGTGCATGGTTACGCGCACTATACAAAAAATATGTCGTTATATATATATATATATATATATATATATATATATATATATATATCTATACCAGAGTTGAATAAATGCTGAGTCTAAAAATAGACTTCAAAAAAATTTACGAAAAATCTGCAAAATTATTTTTTTTACTTGCAATAATGATAAAAATTAGTAATTATTGCTAACGTGTTTTGAAATAATGAAAAAATTGACGATACTAAGAGAATTATCAGCATTAGATCGTATCAACTTACAAAAAACAAACAAAAAAGCGCGGTACACGTTCAAATATAAAGTATATTTGCGAGGCAATTCCAAAAAAAAAAAAAAAAATTCCCGAACATTTTTAATTTTTCGTTATAGCTTCGGCATTTAAAGTCGGATTTTAAATTTAAAAAGGCGACCCCTACGTTCTGCAATCAAAAAATAAAAAAAAAATTCTGCTGGGTCTATCGAAAAACTTCCTTAGCAAAACTTTAATGATTTTTTGCGAGCTTTAATTTGTGGTAGCAACTATGATCTGGTGGGCAAATACTAGAACGGGATACTTGAGGTCAATGGCTCTTAGAGCCAAACATTGGTCCTCTCGAAAAACATCGATGTATCATGCTTTAAGATCCGACTGTAAATGCCAAAATATAAAATGGAGACCCCTACGTTCGGCAAAAAAAAATTTTAAATCTCTTTGCAAAAATAATTTAGATTGGACGGTGTACGGTGAACTTTTTCTTTTTTGAGTTACGGTCTAATCTGCATGATACTAATGAATTTTTGTTATCTAAATCAATAGTTTTTGGAATTCATCCATTGAAGCTTTTCATTAAATCCACGCAGTTTTTCATAAAGTTTTATGAAAACTTTTATCTTATTTATTTAAAATTTCATCAAGTGGTAATTTTCAGCGTTACAACGTGTATTAAAAATTCCCGTAATTTATCAATAACAGATACATATGAAACATTTAATTTGAAAATGAACTAATAAATCTTAGATTTTTGTTTTGTTTGTTTCCTAAATTTGTATTGATTTGCAGATCTTCAAACCCCACTGTATCTAAACATCACTGGGTTGATGATGTTACAACGAAGATTAAAAACAACACGTAAACCAATACTAAAACAACAAGCTGTTAAAAATTGTTTTAAAAAAAAAGCTATCTTAATGTATAATCCTCTTTAAACTCTGTGCAAAATAAGTATAACCTAATAACAAATAATATAAATATGCATTATGAAGCATATTTTACTGCTATTTAATTTCAGAATTTAATTACATTCTCGCATTGATATTCATTTGGTTCAACACTACGTATGAGTTATGTGTATTTCACTTATCATACGATATTATCACGTTAATCATACGCACCGTTTAACTTGTTATAAATGTTATTTTACTTGTACAATATAATATGTTTCGTTTAATTTTTGTGTTTTTGTTTTTCCTGTTTTCGTTCCTCTTCTTTATTACACATATTTAATGTTTATTATTAACACATTTAATATAATTTTCATGTTTTCATATGAGACAGGATTGAGTACATGAGACATGGGTGTGTGTGTGTGTAAGAGTAGATAATATAATAAATACCAAAAAAATACTTTCTTGCATACAAATCATGTTAAAACAAAACAAAGAAACCTTTAACATGCTTTCAACAAATGTAACTAATTAATAACGGCACAAGTATAACATGTAACCTTTTTATGTCACAGTTGTAAGTGAATAAATAAATAAATATTGGTATGTTTTGTATGAGGGTACATATTAATACGTACTAAAAATGACAAAATGTTAAAAATACAAATTGTAGGGTAATTGTATGATAATTCGATTTAAAATACGTTAATAAATTTAAATTAATTAAAGAGTTTAAGAATATTAATGTACTTTTAGGAGACTGAAAACTGAAATAATTAACAAAATACCCTAGATGAGGTCAAAAGTTTTGGAACGTTCTTTCATATAAAGGACAATATATTTGTTTATTTAATTAAAATTTATTTCACTTAGGCCCGATTGCAGAATGTTCAGTTAGCTAAAAAAAATGGGACTTTAACTGACACATTTGTTGTTGTTTGTCATCTAAAATTTTAATTTAACTAAATTTTAACAGGATATTCAGTAATCGAGCCTTAAGCTATTTTCTACATAATACTTAGTATCAAATTTTTATCATACAAAAACTATAATTTAATTAAAATTCTTTTGTTTTAGCTCAAGTGTCGTGTCACACTTCAAAACATTGGATAATTTTTGTAAACAAAAACTAAAAAGTTGCTGCTGCTATTGAACTGTCAAAAAATGTATAACAAAAAAACAACAAACTTGGGGACCAATTGCAACAAAAGTTAAAACCAAAAATGTAAACTATAAAGTATAAAGCATCAACCAAAGCGTGTTATCAACACACAAAATAAATATAATTAAAACCACTTTCACAGATTTATCTGAATAAAAAAAATAGAGTTTGAAACTTTTAATATCACTTAGGTTGGTAATGCTGGCGGCAAAAAGTTGGAAAAAATAACTGAATAAATATCGCAGCAAATACTTATCCCAGCAAAAATTTAAATTATTATGGTCATATGGATAATCACTCTTAAAATTTATAAGTGACTTATAAAACAAATTTTCCATACAAAATTTATTTGATAAACTTGTTATAAGATTTTCAAATTATTATACATAAACACTTCATTAAAGCCAATTTTTTTAAAAATAAAAATATTACAAGGATATTTGTACTGAAACTAGGGAATGCATCCCGGGATTTCCCGTCCCGGGATTCCCAAGAAATTAAGCATTTTTCAGTTCCCGCATTCCCGGGAATTTGGACCGGAAATCCCGGGATTTCAAAAAATGCAATTTAAAATAATAAAGTTAATTATTTCGAATTTTCTTATGCAAAATGTTCCAACCTTTTGAAAATAGTAATAGTAGTGATAGGCTTGTTCGTTTACTTACTACAATTCGCTACTTTTACCACAACTGGAAAAATTCAAAAAGTAACCAAAACAACGATTGAGTGAAACTAGTAAGATTTTCGAGTAAACGAACACACTGATTAGTTTTAAGACCACTCAAATAGTTTTAAGACCACTTTAAATAAAATAAAGACAAATATGTCAATTGATTTTTAATAATTTTCAAGCAAGTTAAAATTTGTTTCCATAATTTTTAAAATTTTTTTCAATTTTCTAAAATTAACTTCTATATTAATTTTTTTATTTATTTTTTTATGGAGAAATTTTTTAGTATAAAATTTAGGTTCAGTTTATTCCATTTTTAAAAATATGTAATTCGTTCTTACTACGAAATTCCAAGAAAAACCACCTGAGCTTTTTCACGATCATGAAAATTTGAGGTCTTTAAGACATTTTATTTATAAAAAATTTTAAATTATTATAAAAAATTTTAAATTATTATAAAAAATTTCTAATTAATTTCCCTTGCGGGATTTCGGAATCCCGGGAATTCAAGATAAATATCCAGCTTTACAAAAAAGCAGAATTTGTTTTAACGGGATAATTTTTGAAACAGAACTGTCAGCAAAACATTTAAAGAAATTAAATTACTCAATTTCATAAAATACTTGTGTGAAGGGAACTTTCAATGTAAATTGTTTTTGTAACAAAAACAATTTCTATAGAAATAATGCAGCACTTCACCGAAATGTTTTAGAAAATGACCCCCTAAATTTCAAATAAAAAAATCAAAAACATGGAATTAAATAAACATCCAACTGTAACAATATTCGTGGGTATATATGTAATTCTTCACATAACCACACTACACAATGTGGATAATAAATGGTTAAATAAATTCAATTAATACATTATGCATGGACAAATAATGAATGTAGCTGTGTCATGTGTATGTGTGATAAATGTATTACTCATTGGCTGTGGCCTATAGTGCAATAAGTGTTTCACGCTCACATACACACTGATACTTGGTTAGTTTATAGATAAAACCGCCATTGTTAAATGCAACAGATCCAAAAAGACAACAACATAATATGCATAGCCTTACAAAATCATGCATTTATATTCATTTGTATTGAAGAAAAACCAAAAAACCAGAAAAGGAAATACATTTTATATTTTATATGGTCAACACAAAATAAATTTACTCCCATTCACATATACATAAATAAATTACAATTAAAACGATAGGCTACAAAACTACAATCAATATTAATTTCCTAAGACCTGCTAACTTATATAAAAATAAACTGAGTTTAGTGCTTAACCATAGTTATGAATGTCAAATTTATATGGAAATATCTGTGGTTAAGGTTTAACCTTGGCTATGTTGGAAATATGTAAGTTACTCGACCTAAATTGTATAAATTATAGAATATGCTATGAAGCGTATGAGTGTTTTTAATTCCATTTAAATGAATTAATAATACTCATACGTCACCTATCAACTTTTTGTGTAATAACCAGGGTTGGCAGGCAATACCGCTAAAATACCGTTATCGATTCAAAACCCTTTCAACTAACTACCGTTACCCCTAAAATACCGTTACCGAAATAACTTAAATACCGTTATCCTTAAAATACCGTTACCGAAATAACTGAAATACCGTTATTCTTAAAATACCGATACCGAAATAAATGAAATATCGATAGCCTTAAAATACCGTTATCGAAATAAATGAAATACCGTTACTCCTAAAATACCGTTACCGTTATTTTTAATTTTCTGCTTTTGGTAATTGCACGTGGTTGTAAATTGGTTCTGTTTTTAATCTCGTTTGTTTTTTGTAAAAAAAATAGCGGGATGCATCGAAATAACCGACTACCGTTATCCTTAAAATACCGTTACCAAAATAACTAAAAACCCGTTATCCTTAAAATACCGATACCGAAATAAACGAAATAGCGTTACCCTTAAAATACCGTTACCGAAATAATCTAAAATAGCGTTACCCTTACCTATACTAAGGAGTGAGATCATAAATATGTTAACACACATAAAGTGAAATAAAAAACGAGTGAAAAGGTTAAAGTCGGCCATGCCGACTATATAATACCCTACACCAGTCTGGTTAAAAGCCAACTAATGTTTGAATCCGAAATTCGAATGGGTTAACATGGGACTTGTGTCAAAATTTTCTATAATGTGAGTCAGCGAACCAAATTTCATTAAAATATTTTAATATTTGCTACCTGCAGTTTGTAACCAAGCCAATTTTGGGGGGACCCTTATATGGGCACTAGGTCTAAACATGGGCCGATATTCACCAAAATCAATAGGCTTCGTCCTTGGGCTGACATAGGTCGGTGTACCAAATTTCATCAAAATATCTTAATATTTGCGACCTGCAGCGTATACACAATATAATTTTGGGGGGATCCTTATATGGGCACTAGGTCTAAAGATGGACCGATTTTAACCAAAATCAATAGGCTTCGTCCTTGGGCCGGTCGGTGTACCGACTTTCATCAAAATATCTTAATATTTGCGACCTGTAGAGTGCGCACAAGAATGCATGGCAGGCAGACAGACATACAGACAGACAGACATCGTTAAATATTTTTTGGTGTTACAAACATCAGCACAAACTTATAATACCCTGACCACGTAGTGGTGTGGGGTATAACAAACCACTGAATTTTAAGACTTCAAATTAAATTTTTATTAAATGAAATTTAATACAAAATCAAACAAAATGAGTAAAAATGTTAAAGTCGGGCATGCCGACTGTACAATACCCTACACCACTCTGGTTAAAAGCCAACTAATGTTTGGATCGAATGGGTTAAAATGGGACTTGTGTCAAAATTTTCTATAATGTGAGTCAGCGAACCAAATTTCATCAAAATATCTTAATATTTGCGACCTGCAGCGTATAAACAATATAATTTTGGGGGGATCCTTATATGGGCACTAGGTCTAAACCTGGACCGACATTGACATTTAACCAAAATCAATAGGCTTCGTCCTTGGGCCGGACGGACATCGTTAAATCGAAATAAAAAAAAATTCTAAGCCGATCGGTACACTATAAAGTGGGTCTAGGACCAATATTTTTTGGTGATACAAACATCAGTACAAACTTATAATACCCTGACCACCTAGTGGTGTAGGGTATAAAAACCCGCATGGTATTCTAACCACTACGAACAAAGTTATCCACTATTTCCGGAAACCCTCTCACTAAGGCTTTTATGGTATTTTCTGTCACCTTTTTAGAGCAGGTGGTCCATCTACGTTTGAAATCTTGAATGTCCTGGGAGACCTTTTTTGTGCCAAATCCAACAAACTGCCAGGAGCTCCACTGGCCTGAGCTCCTGGCAGTTTGGTGGATTTGCCTCTCTTGGTACAAAAACCACATTATTATTATGTCACTCCAGCGCTTTCTTGCTGTAGTGATAAGATGCTAAATCGGGCCAAAAGTAAGTGGATACATTGTGCTGACTCAAAAATGGAAGAAGTCTCTTCTGCAAACACTCCTTGATATAAATTTCGCTGTTTATAGAGCCAGATATCACGAATGACTTCTTTGGCCGCAGCTACATATGGCTTGCCATACTAGGAATTTTTAGGGAATTTCGTTTGCTTTTTCGACTTAAATTTTTCCGCTACATTTCCTCGAACATCGGAAACATAAAATTCTTGACCAGGGAGCTGCGACAAATCAGCCAGGACATAAGTTTCGTCGTTCATTACACAACAGTTGTATTTTTGTATAAAATTTGATTTTAATTTTCGAGCTCTGGTTTTGGCCGCCAAATTTTGAAAACCTTTCTATCGGGAACTTTTTGAACTTTGTAGGACTTTAGTCCTGCCTTACGTTTCACTTTACGTACAAAAAAGTCCGAGCATTGGGCTAACCGAGCTATTTTTCTGCCAGATGTGTTAGGAGCTCTCTTAAGGATGCTTTTAACTTTATATGCCTTACCAATGTTACGATAACCAGTCTTTGTTCCTGTTCCCGGCTTCCTTCCAATTGTTAGATGTTCCAGATACCTTTTTACCTGTTTTGAAACTGTTTGGCGGCATACATTAGTTTCTTTGGGAAATTTTTTGTATGTTTGGTTTTGTTGAAAATATTTAATTATTTTTAAACGCACTTTTCTTTCATCGTCGATTCTGTAAAAAATTGCTAATTAAATCTCATGATGTAAATCAATTTATTAACTGACATATTTTTAAAATGTAAACTGCCGAAATAAAAAAATATGAGAAGCTTTAAACCAAAATGTGTGTTAACATTTTTATGATCTCACTCCTTACTACCTAACTACCCAGTGTAGAAAATTATTACCAGATATGTAGTTATGTAACTACATACCTGGTAATGGTACACCATCGATATTAAGAGGCCGGATCTGAGGCAATTCATATCAAATTCCCAAAGGATTATTATTGAATAATTTTTATACCATTAAGAGAATCTTAATTTATTAAAATTAAAAGTTGTGTTAAAGTGTCACCAATAAAATTTTATTTGACCATTTAACGACTTTTGCTTTTATCAAATATAATGTAACCATGTGGTAAAATGTGGTTGTAGCCAGTGTAAGACATTCTAATTTGTTAGAGGAAATGTGGGAGAGTTATTTGAAAAAGAAGCGACTATACTGTGGCGCCTTAAAAAACATAAAATTTTATTAACAACGAAAGAAGCAACAATTTTAAATAGTAAATATATATGCATTAGAGTGGACCGGAAATCACAAATGTTAAATTTTTTATTTAAATTAATTTTATGTTTCGACAACTATATTTATTTCAACTTTTGCAACTGTAATTCAGAAAATATCAATTGATATTAAAAAAAATATCAATAAAAATTCAGATTTTTTATTTGAAATTCGGACAATATCAATTAAAATTCAGAATTTCGATTTAAAATTTACAAAATAAAAATTGATGTTCCGAACTAAAAAAGGATTCAATAAAAATTCAGATTTTTTATTTGAAATTCGGAAAATATCAATTAAAATTCAGAATTTCAATTTAAAATTTACAAAATAACAATTGATATTCCGAATTTGCATTTGAAACTAAGAAAATATCAATTGAAATTCAAAAGAACATCAATTATAAAGGGTTTTTCAATAAGAGCGCTACAAAAGTAAAAAAGTTTAAATAAAACAAAAACGGTTTTGGATATCAATGAAATTCTTTATTCCTGTGAAAGTACGTTCGATGCCATTATGTATGGAAATCGATCTCTTTTGCATGGCCACCACGGGCACGCTTGCAGAAGTCCAGACGCTGAACCCAATTTTCGACGGTTTTCAAGCATAAATCGGCCGATACTGCTGCAATTTCACGCTCGATATTCGTACGAAGTTCGTCAATCGTCGCTGGCTTCTTGGCATAGACCATAGATTTGACGTAGCCCCACGCTCAATTGTTGATCTGCTAGGAAGATTATGACGACCATAAATTGGACGTAGCGCTCTTAACGTTGAGGCCACTGACTCCGAATTTCGGTAGTAAATTTTAATAATTTCGACTCGTTGTTGGCTCGTATATCTTTCCATCATGAAATGGCAAACCTTACTGAAGAGAAATGTGAAAAGAGCGGCAAGAAATATGGCGTCGTTTGCTGTCCCTATCTTTCTACTTTTGTAGCGTCCCTGTTGAACAACCCTATATATAGTTCAGAAAAAATTGTAACATGGATTTTAAGTCATGATTTCTGAATTTCAATTGATAATTTCTAAACTTCAATTGATATTTTCTGAACTTTATTTAATGATTTCTGAATTTTTTATTTATATTTTCTGAATTTCAAATGATATCTTCTGAATTTGAAATAGAAATTCTAATTTCAATTGATATTTTCTGAATTTTAAATGGAATTTGTAAATTTCAGTTGATATTTTTTTAATTTCAAATGCAAATTCTAAATTCCAATTGATATTTTCTGAATTGCTAAATGTGTTGAAGATTTTAGGAATTACAATTTTTCAAATTTCGTTCCACTCTAATGTTTATACTTGTACTATTTAGTTAGTTCACAATAACGAGACCATAAATATTTGAAAACAAAACAAGAAATGCTAAGCAGAACTATGCATGGCTCATACATAAAAACATGCATATTTCAGCAAAACTAATGCATTGTTTTGGTTTAGAAAATACAGTATAATGGTTTCATTTTATGCAAACACAAGACGCATAAAATTTTTATTTTATTTAAACCAAAACTCACACAACCTCCAGATATTTCTAAATGGAACAAAATAGAACAATGTTTTAGTGTTTCCTTAAATCTTGGTGCAACTTTTTGGTTTCCGAAGTAAGAGCAAATTGTAGAACATTGAATAATTTTTTTACTTATTTTAGGTTATTTAAAGCAATGAATTTATTATTTCCAGAACACGCTTTATGAAAGAGGCCATTAATGTTTATCCCGATAAAAATAAATTTAAAATAACGAATATGCAAGTACTTGTGAAAATTTAAATGTAACTGACACTTATAGAAAACATATGATTTTCTATTGTTGTCACTACATTGCTAGATCTGTCAAATTAACAGAGTAGTATTTTGGAAGATGACAAAGCAAATTGTGGTAAATGTTTTGTTTTTGTTTTTTCTTGGATATTTTAAATGTTTAATAACGCTCCTGACGAGGACAAAAAATACGCATTGAGTTTGCAGTTTTCTAGGAATTTTAAAAACACTGTTGTCTGATGATTTCCTTGCCTAGCAACAACAAAATTCTTTTCGTTGTTGCTGCTTTGTGTTTTATTTTCAAATTTCACTGCAAATTTTATTTCACTCGTAGACACTAGGTTAGGCAAGAATGAAATCCGGATACGGGCAAAAGATTATTTTTCACAATTCGTTAAAAAAAAAAAAAGTTTTGGGATTAATTAAAAACTGTTTGGAAAAAGTTTGCATATAAAATCGATACATTTTACTAAAAATATTGCCTTGATTGGTTCTACAAAGAATATTCAACAATTTTATTGTGAATGGTGTATAAACTTTTTTATTTGATTTCTAATTTTCTTTTAATTTAACAAATATTTGTTTTTTTTCCATTTACAGTGACCATAATAATGACCATTAAAAAGTTTATTTTATTTTATTCTTGGCATTTATTCCGTATATGAATATAATAAATGAAGTCTGTGTGATTCAGAGCCAAATATTAAAATAGTTGCCTTACTTGCATTTTCAGTTCTGGCAACAAGTTCAAATGCATACACGCAAAGAAAATATATGGTTGGAATGAATAAAAGCAAAGAGCATCATATATTTCTGGATTTATGATTGCGACAATGATGGTATGAAACAATTGTGACAATCTTAGTCTCACCTTTTTGTGTCATAATATGATCTTCAAATTATCACATAATAGTCATCGCAATATTATCATATTATAATCCTTAATATCATACTATGATTCCTATAGTATTATCCCAGCTTTGGTTTCTCGAAAAAGTACATATATTTATTCAAAAAACTAATTTATATATTTAAAAAATTTTATCATCAACCCTCTAATGCTCTTTCTTCGCATTGCAATAATAATTATACTATATATTTCACATTAAAAACCTACTTTGGAATAAATATTAAAATTTTTTTAATTTAATTTATCGCTTTATTTAAGATTGTTGAAGATTATTCAAGAATGGAAATAGAGATTTTAACTATAAAATTATTATAGTCGACCATATATGAGGGGTACTATTTATATTTCGGGAATAGCAAATAATAACAAACATTTTTAAATGACAATGGCTTTATTGTTTATCAAAATATTCCCCTTGATGATAAATACACTTTTGCATTCGTTCAAACTATTTGTCATAGCAGTTTTTGGAGCCTTTTTTTGAGCGATTGATAAATTACGGGGCATCCAACCAGAGCAAATTTTTTTACAACTAAGTGTTCATGCAAAATCGAATGTATTGAAGTGAAACTAATATGCAAGGATGCCTCTATTTCACGATATGTCACATGACAATCTTGCATTTTCAGTTCACGCACTGCATCGATGTTTTGTGGCACAACAACCGATTTTGGACGACCTTTACGGAATTCGTCGGCGACTCAATTACGACCACGATTGAATTCACTATACCAGCGATATATTGTGGTTTTTAATGCTGCTTTATCGCCATAAAAAGAACTGAGTTCATCGACACATTCTTTTTGAGATAATTCACGTCGAAAGTTGTGAATTTTCTTCTCTTTAAATTTCCATTTTTTGGCCAAATTGATTTTCTTTACTCACTGTAAACAAAACAAATAGCACTTGTACATCAAAACAATTGTTAGTACTAAAAAATGTCAAATTTTATTATGGTGTTGCCAGATTTTAGCTATTGCCATTAGTGTTGCCAGTTCCCGAAATATAAATAGTACCAATCGTACACTGAAAATATTATTACAGTAACTGACTCTAGTTTATTTAAAAAGTTATCCGTACACTTGTTTTTGAATGATTATTCAGTTAAAATACAAAGAAATATATTTTTTAACTGTTTTTGTCGTTTATTTAAAAAATAAATTACATATAAATACGGATTTTCTGTTACAGTTAATATTTTCATTTAAAATGTTTTGTTAAAGAAAGAATTCCTTTTCGATTTCTAGGTCAGTTAAAAAAATGAAATAAACTAAATATCGTTTATTCTTACGGATTTTGTAGTTAATTTTTTAAAATTTTAAAAAACGAAATAAATGAAAAATCATTATTTTTTAAGGATTTTGTAGTTTATTTATTAGCATTTAAAAATAAATGAAAAGTTCTTTTGATTTAAATGAAAAGTCAGTAGACCGGTTTTCAAGTGATTTTTCATTTATTTTAAATTACATTTTCAGTTAATTTAAACTACAAACTATTTTGAGTGTAGTTAGTAAAGTCCTAGCAAAATAAATTGGAAGTAATGCTTTACAAACTATTTCTTTCACTGCTTCATAAGTATCCGTTAGTGTAATTTTACTGCTTTTTTAGAAGTTATTCAGAACAACTTCAAAAAATCACTTCTGTCATTGCTTCCAAAGTATCCGTTAGTCTATTTTTACAGCTTTTTTAGAAGTACTTCTAAACAACATCCAAAAAATCACTTAAGTATTGCTTCTAAAGAGTACTTACTCTTAAAGTTATCCAAAAAAAATTTTTTTGGTATTATGGTATTTGGAATTTCCAAACACAGGGCCGCGGGTTCAATTCCCGGCAGGACCACTATTTTAAATTTTTTTTTTAATTTTTTAATATTTTTAATTATTTTGTTTAAATTAAATTTTTTTTAATTTTTCAATCTTTAAAAATATGTATTTATAAAAAAAACAAGTAAAAAGGCTAAAGTCGGGCATGCCGACTATACAATACCCTACACCAGTCTGGTTAAAAGCCAACTAATGTTTGGATCCGAAATTCGAATGGGTTAAAATGGGGCTTGTGTCAAAATTTTCTATAATGTGAGTCAGCGCACCAAATTTTATTAAAATATCTTAATATTTGCGACCTGCAGTTTGTAACCAAGCCAATTTTGGGGGGGGACCCTTATATGGGCACTAGGTCTAAACATGGACCGATGTTCACCAAAATCAATAGGCTTCGTCCTTGGGCCAACATAAGTCTGAGTTCCTAATTTCATCAAAATATCTTAATATTTGCGACCTGCAGCGTATAAACAATATAGTTTGGGGGGACCCTTATATGGGCACTAGGTCTAAACATGGACCGGTGTTAACCAAAATCAATAGGCTTCATCCTTGGGCTGACATAGGTCGGTGTACCAAATTTCATCCAAATATCTTAATATTTGCGACCTGCAGCGTATAAACAGTATAATTTTGGTAGGACCCTTATATGGGCACTAGGTCTAAACATGGACCGATGTTCACCAAAATTAATAGGCTGCGTTATTGGGCCAACATAGGTCTGTATACCAAATTTCATCCAAATATCTTAATATTTGCGACCTGCAGCGTATAAACATTATAATTTTGGTAGGACCCTTATATGGGCACTAGGTCTAAATATGGACCGATTTTAACCAAAATCAATAGGCGTCGTCATTGGGCCTACATAAGTCGGTGTACCAAGTTTCATCAAAATATCTTAATATTTGCGACCTGTAGAGTGCGCACAAGAATGCAGACGGACGGACGGACGGACAAACGGACATCGTTTAATCGAAATAAAAAAAATTCTGAGCCGATCGGTATACTATAAGGTGGGTCTAGGACCAATATTTTTTGGTGTTACAAACATCAGCACAAACTTATAATACCCTGATCACATAGTGGTGTAGGGTATAGTTATGAGAAATTCCTTTTTATGCACCTGTAAAAATAGTACTGAAAACAATATTATATTATTTATACTTATTTAATAAGTACTTTTATTGAAGAGAATAAGGAACAATATCTCGCAGTAAAAAAGTGGTGTTTTTATGCCAGTCAACATCCATATCAAGGAATATCTCAGCGGTAGAGCGCTAGACTAGCAATCATGAGGTCGCAAGTTTGATACCCGGTGGCGGCAATAAAAAAACTTTTGTAAAATAAATAAAAAACTTTTAATGGTTGAAAAAGAGCTTCCTTTGACTCGTTCAAAAAGTACTTACAAAATGTTGAAGTGGGAGTACTCCTCTCCTATGACAACTCAATGTTAAAATCATTAGTGTTTATGTTAAAAAAGAAGTATATCTAGATCACCAATTGTAGTGTTTTTTTTACTGCTTCGGCATTTCTTTTTCTGCTGTGGTATAATTCATTAATACATTTATAATTTGAGTGCAAAAACAACTAAATATGGCAGTAGGAAACATAGTTTTGTAGCCGTTATCATATTACAACCATATCTTTTCTCTGAGTGTAGTAGATTTGTTCATATGCACATAATTATGATTTTTTTTTTTTATTTCTTACTCAAGGCAATTTAACTTTGTGATTGTGTTCTTTAATAAAAATTTCATACATAATTGAAAGAAAGGAATCTTGAAGTCAGCACTGTTTTAGGTTAATTATTCCAAAAGGAATTAAACAAAAGACTCATAAAAGAGCCCTTTGCTCTTCTGAAATCATAGATATATGAGAGTGTTTTCCTTCACCGCTGAAGCCTCTTTCGGAGCGCACATTTATGACTCATAAAAGACTTCAAATTATGAGCATTGCTGGAAAATTTTGAATTTTCTGAGCAATTTATGAGTCATTTATGAATAATTTTTGAGTAATTTATGAGTAATGAAAAAATTTAAAAGAAAATTTCAACACACTAATAAATAAGAGTCTATTATGTTTCATTTATGGCTCTAAAATTTGAGCATTCTGAAAATGCTCGTATTTTAGAGTGTTTTATGAGTCATAATTTCTGAGCGCTCAGAAAAATGTTGGCTGGGAAGAAATTCAATAAATTTTTGTCAAACTGCAAAATCATTTCCCATATATTTTCATAAATGGTAGCAATTTACAAATCATTATCAGGACAATTTTTGTTGGCATTTTCCATTAAATGTCATTTTTGCCATTTTTTCAATTATTTTTTAAAAATGCCACTTTTACGGATCATTCTATTTTGGCGATTTTTTTTTTTACTTTTCATTAAAAAAAATGCTATAAAATACAGTAAATGCCATATTTGAAGCCCTTCATCTTTCACCACCTTTCACTTCTTCTCTATCCCCTTTCCAAAGGAAGCAACACGTTTAATTAATAGGAAAAATTTCCTGAGCGTTGCTTCTCTTTAAAAAAAAAAAAAAAAAAAAAAAAAAAAACCAATCATTATTTTTAAATACTTTGTTCTGGTTGGTTTTAAAAACATTGATCAATAATATTGAACGTGTATGGTTGCCTTAAAAATCATGGTAATTTACGCCACTTGCACTTTAGCAGTTAAACTGTGAATTCTTTATTGCTTTTTCTTAGAAAAATTAAAAAAAAACACCTAAATCAACCAGTCTTTATTTAAATGTTTGACATAAGCATACCAATTTTTCTGCTTTTTCGTGCAATTTTGCGTGCCAATTTCAACTTTTTTTTTGCCATTTTAAATTTGCCCTGGTCGTCACCTAAGTATAAATTTCTAATTGTGCTGCATCTACGAATCTTTTGTTAACAGAATTTTTGCAAGAATGTACTCTATTAAAATATGTATGAAAAGTTCTTTGTAATGCACAAAGGTTTTTGTGCTTTGCTTTGAATAAACTTTTTGGTAGTTTTTTTTTGTATCTTTTGAAGTTGTTTTTACTTATTCTTGGACAAAGAGAGTTTCTTTGAGGGTACTTTTTTAATTTAATGGATTTAAGTAATTTTTGTAGTTTTGTAGTTATGATGCAAAATATAAACATGAACTGACAATGCCGCTTTTGTCCATTTCTTAAATTTAAAAATTTAGAAGTATTTTAAAATAGTTAATTCGGAAAATCTAACAGTTGTTATTTAAAAATGTTTCTAGATTAGGGATAATACTAGTTTACAGAAACGTTTTTAGCATCACTTAAGTAAAATAATAAAACCAGGGACCGAAAATAACAGTAAACATATTTTTAAATTTTTAAACAAAAACGAATATAGAAGTAAACGTCAGAAAATTGATTCAAGTTCATCGTATTTTTTTATTTTTTTGTGTAAAAAAAATTTTTTTTTGGGTTACTAATCAGGAAAAAATTTACGAGAAAAGATTTTTACTTTTTGCCGACCAATTTTTATTGAGAAATTTCGGGAATTTTCATTTCATTTAGTAAGTACTACGGAAGCCTGACTCTCCCCAGCAAAATTGTCGGATGCAAAGAACCGGTTGTAGAACAACTTGTTGTTGCATGCAACCTGTTCTAATTTATGTTCTACCATCGGTGATTTTTGTTTGAGTTTGTCCCAAAAGCAACAGTTATAGAACCGGTTCTGCGACAGTGAGGCCTTCCATTTTGACTTTCAGGAATCAGTTCTAGAACCTGTTCCACGGAACCGGTGGTAAGAACACCTATTCTAGAACAAATTCAAAGGCAACCAGTTCATAAAAATTTTGCTGGGTCATTATTATAATTTGTTTGTATCAACTTGTTTTTATATTTGAAATCATATTTTTGATATTTCACTGAAACCAGAGCTTTGAAGAATTAATTCCTTTTTGAATGAATTCCCTACCAATCGAATTCAATTGTCTCTAGAATTGAATGAATTCCTTTTCTTAAGTAATTCACTGAATTCATTCAACTGAATGCGTTCATCAAACAACAAATTCAAAGAATTAATTTAATTGCAATAGTTCTTTTTATTAAATCAAATGAATTAATTCACCGGTGAACGCGTTCAATTTTATAAATCGAACGGAAAAAAAGTGAATTAATTCCTTACTGAATTAATTCACCACTGAATTCATTCAATTTCATTTTCATTCAGTGAATTAAAAAAAATAAAATTACATTCAGTGAATTAAAAAAAAAATAATAAGTTCACTGAATTGAAAAAAAAATAAAATAAGTTCACTGAATTCAAAGCCTGTTTTCTGCCGTTCAGTAGAAAAAAACAATAATGTACAAATAAAATTTTTAAATAAGCAATTTTACAGCGTGTGCCAGTAACAAATTAGAAACCGGATGCTGTTTATCAACCTACATGATTCAAAAATAAAGCCTTTTACTATTAAAAATAAAAACTTTACAGATATAGATAAATTTGGAAAAAAATATAACTATATAACTAGTTTGAAAAATTAATAGTTATATTTTTTTCCAAATTTATCTATATCTGTAAAGTTTTTATTTTTAATAGTAAAAGGCTTTATTTTTGAATCATGTAGGTTGATAAACAGCATCCGGTTTCTAATTTGTTACTGGCACACGCTGTAAAATTGCTTATTTAAAAATTTTATTTGTACATTATTGTTTTTTTCTACTGAACGGCAGAAAACAGGCTTTGAATTCAGTGAACTTATTTTATTTTTTTTTTTCAATTCAGTGAACTTATTCTTTTTTTTTTAATTCACTGAATGTAATTTTATTTTTTTTTAATTCACTGAATGAAAATAAAATTGAATGAATTCAGTGGTGAATTAATTCAGTAAGGAAGGAATTAATTCACATTTTTTCCATTCGATTTATAAAATTGAACGCGTTCAGCAGTGAATTAATTCATTTGATTTAATAAAAAGAACTATTGCAATTGAATTAATTCGTAACAAAATAAATCGAACGAAAGCAAATATGAATTAATTCCATTCAATATATGGTGCTTAGTGAATTAATTCATCGAATTTTGAATTCAGAATTGAAAAATTGAATTAAGGAATTAATTCTTCAAAGCTCTGACTGAAACTAAGATTGTTGCAAAAATGTTTAATGCATATTTTTCGATTTTTAATATATTTTTTATGTTTATAAAACACGATTTTCAGTGCATTAACTTCCTTGCCCTGCTCATATAAAAACATTATCTTAATGTACAGTGTAGAGCAATTTTACACCTTCATAGCCCCTTTATAGCACTAAAGTTATTTTGAACTATCCCAGTCAGAAATCGCCAGTGGTACAAAAAATCAAGCACTGGCATACCACTGGGTAACCACGTTATTAAAAATAAATGACTGGCAGAACACTCATTTGGGACGCTTTGCCAACGTTTGCGAAAAGCGTTTTACCAGTATTTTTTTTACAAAAATTTCGGTGGTTTATAAAAAAAACCACTGGCAAAGAATTGGCTTAGAGTGATATGCCAAGGTTTGCAACCAGTGGTTATCCAGTGCTACCTAGCTAATGCTAACAGGCGTACAAAAATCAATTCACTGGAAAACCAATGATTTTATAAAAATACTGACGCTTCGTTAAAAAATGTTTGTAGTCGGAAGGTTCCGAGTTCAAATCCGGTTGCAAGCAAAATATTTTTTTGGATTTATTTTTAATTTAAAATTTTTTTTGTTTTATAAAATCAATTTTTTTGTTTGTGGGAAAGCTCCTTCAAGACCAACTTTTTTTTGCCCTCCCAACACTGGCATACTAGTTACTAAAAATTGTTTGCCAGTACTAGCATTTTGGCACAGCCAGTAGTTGTCCAGCTATTATCACATATTTATGTGTTTAGCCATTAAATATTATATGTCTCGTTGGTTCAGTGGGTAGAGCAATCGTCTGCCAATCTGACGGCCTGGGTTCAAATCACGGCAGGACCAAAAAAATTACATATGAACTTTTTTTTAATTTTATTTTGGAAAATATATTTCCAGACCACCTATTTATTGGTTTTGCCAGCGTTTTGCCAACGTTTAAAATTTTTGTTCCTCCAGTGCTTTTCCGGCGCTTTTTGAACAGCCGGTCCTTTTGTCTAATGATGTTATCATTTTGGGAATGGGAAAGCACTTTTTGCCAGTACTTGTACCACCTGTTAAAGTGCTTTGCCACCGCTTACCCGTTTGTATTTTTCTGACTGGGATGTTTTACTAATTATTTTGCTACAAAAATTGTGGTGATAAACGTATTTTTACGAAGGTTACTATATATATTGTGAGCCTTTTCCACTTTACGACTTGTTAGGCGCCAGCTGATATTTTCACCAGAAAGTTTAAGATCTTTTAACATAACCTTGCTGAGAACTTTTTGTCATTTGAGCATTATTTGTGTTGTTTACAAAAAAGTGAAAGTTGTGTGTCAGCAAAAGAAAATGGAATTAACACGTTAAAATTTTCGGGCAATGATAAATTTCTATTTTCGATGTGACTTAACGCTGTTATAACGAACTTAATCGCAGATGTCCTTAGCTCCAGGACGAGTTTCGATAAGGTCAGTTGTTGTGGCAGAAAACATTGATCTCACATACTCTGAAATTGAGGCGACATAAATTCCACCAGCATGAAAAAATATTGCATAAAAATTTAGCCGTAAGAAAGATTCGTTCTCGTTGGATTCCTCATAACTGAAAAACAGCTCAAAAAGATGCTCGGGTCGATTGGTGCAAGTAAATGCTCAAGAAATACAATAGAGGCGCTTCAACAGACGTATATAACATTGTTACAGGTGACGAATCATGGCTCTGCGCATATGAGCCTAAAACAAAATAGCAGTCATGATTAAGGCAATCCAACAAAAGTTATTCGTTCTCAAAGCACTTCGAAACTGGTCATGTGGCAACAGTGGTGTTAGAACAACGTATAACAATTAATTCTGAATGGTACACCACCATTTGTTTGCCAGAAGTGTTCGGAGAAATAAGAAAAACCAACCCACAGAAGCTCATAATATTTTACCATGAAAACGCGAGCTCTCACACATCGGCTCAAACAAGTGACTTTTTGAGCACTTAAAAGATCGAATAGATGGGTCATCCGCCGTGACTTGACTGGCACCCACTTCTTGTTCCCACACATCAGTTAGACTACGTGGACAACGATTTTCGCATTCAAAAACCATGTTTTGGAGGTGTCTTACGCGGAATGAAAAAAAATGATGTGACAAGTGGTTCCAACGCAATCAAAAGTGTATAGATCATAAAGGAGAATATTTTGAAAAACAATAGACATTTTCAATAACAGATTTCTGTTTTTAACTGTTAGGCTCAAAATATAAATAGTTACCCTCGTAGCATCGACGACAACCAGATAGACAAGATATAGATGTTACAGCTTGTATGGATGAAGACAGACAACCGAAATGATAATTTAAAAAAAAAACAATTCAACACAATTTCTAGATTTAAATTTTCAGCAAATTAAAGTATAATTTCAGTAAAAAATTTTTTGAGTTTTTTTCAATCTACTAACATTCAGCAAAATGTTTATTGATTTTAGCAAGAATTTTTTTTTATTTCCAATCGTGTTAGCAAAACTTTTGCAGAGATTACTATTTTCTTTTTTTGCAAAAATCAGCTCACTGATTTTCAGCAAACCGCTTTTGCTGAAATTGCCAACTTTTTCGCACGCACGCTCCTGGTTGACACAATGACATTTTTTGCTGACTTTGCTTACTTTTTTTTATTTCGTGTAGTTAAAGGTACTGTGTTTTATATCGTGAATTAATGTTAGGCACTAATACATTTTTATTGAATAAATAATTATCAAACATTATAATTTCCAATAATTGTAATTTATTTACACTCATCCTGGAAAAAGATTTGAGTAAAAAACACAACAGTCATCACTTTCGGCATCACCATTAAACCCAATATTGGTATAAGTCTGTAATATATGAATAAGTGTGTTTACGGGAATGTTTTTGCAAATCCCATATTCTTGTTACTAGTATAAGAATAGATTTTTATTATACAATTGACAACTTACATACATGAACATAAAAATGAAATGAAACTAAACTAAATATAATACCATAAGGAGGAAAAGATGAAATACATTAAACAATAATTTGCGAGACAAGTAAGAAATAAGGGAGAGACCTCTTAACGAAATATTTAGTAACCAATATGAAACTATAAAAGCAAATAAAAACCACCAGCCAGCAAAAAAAAATAAGTAGGAAAATAAAATAAAACTTGAAAAAATGTATAATAAACACTTACAGCTGCTGTTGTTAATGATGTTCACTCATCATCTTCATTATCATCAAATAATGATAAAACACTTCAAAAACATTGGCAAGAGCTAATGGTACTTGTATGGGTAGGAATACGAGAGGCACTTATATGTATACATTTGCTTGTAGAGAATCATATATGGGACTGATTAATACTTTTTAGTAGATAGACTTAATAATTTGAGTCAAAGAAAGGTTTTCATTCAAAATATCAATAGTATTAAGATGTTGTAAATTATTTCAATAAAAATTAATATAAATACCACCCTATTGTGTGTTAGCTCTAGTATTGCAAAGAGAATATTATCTTTTTGATTTTCTAAAATTTTCTTTCTTTTTTTTTCCTAATAAAGTACCAGAGTTAAGTAAACCATACATGCATTCACACGTACTTACATTTGTATGTGTGAACGATATTTGTATGTATATAACTAGGGTTTAGTTTAAATACACTAAGGATATAAAATTACATGCCAAAAGCTAAAATATGACTACAGCATAATATAGTACGTACTGAAAGTTGAAATGTACAGTAAAACAAAAATATCTAAAATTTGAAATCAAAAAATAAGTACAAACTGTAGTTGCAGAAGATAAGAGTTTACGACCTAAAGACCATAGTTCCTTGTCGTCTCAGGCAATCAACATTTGTCTAAAAAGAAATATATATTTTATCATAGATCAGTTTAAGGCTACGAAATATTTCAGTTTGTACAGTAGGAAGACATATTCACCACCTAATGTTTAACAAAAAAAAATATATTAAGACATTTTTGAAACTCCATTACACATTACTTTGTGCACTTTTGAAAGCAAGAAGTAAGGTATACATTTTCCAACATCACTCACAAAAACACGAAGCATAATAATTCATTTACATTTGAATCAATAATATTTTATATGTATTGATTGCTCAGGGGTAGATTTCTCGGTTAACAATGAGATCCAAGGTTCGAATCTCAGTATGACTATTGGGTTGTCATGAGTTGCGGAAGTATTGGAATTTCATGACCTAATAGCATTCTAATGATGCGTATTATTGAGCTGATTATGGAAAAAATTTCAAAATAAATTTCCGAAGGTACTTATAGTTTGCTACCCGCGTTTCAAGTTTACCTTACATGTGGCAACTAGAGGTAAAAGTATATAGTTGCCACATTTTTTATCCGATTTTCATAAGTAATACCTTTCTGGAAAGGTTGTTTTTTTCATGCTAAAAGCTTTCGAAAAATCGAGTACGCAATATCGATTGCTAAATCGACCCACCCTAATATATATATATTCCCGTCGTTCCTATAAGGAGCATAGGGCCTCATAATCTAAGATAATCTCTTTAAGGAAAAGTGCTTAGAATTAGAGGGTTTTTCTATAGAAAAAGTTCTCAGAATCTGAGATTCTCTCTATAGGAAAAAGACTTCGAAGTTAGAGGGATTTTCTGAAGGAAAAATCACAAGAATCTCTGGGGGCAAAAGTTTTCTCAAGGAAGGAATGTGTTAAGAATCTGAGAGTTTTTCTTTAGGAAAAGTCGTCAGAATTTAGGAATCGTCGTCAACATTATTTCAGCACTTGCTGAACGAGTGCAAATGAAACTCTATTTCATCAATTGAAAGTAAAAAAAAAAATGCAAAAAAATAATATTTGTTTTATTTTTTAAGCATTTTTTATTGCCGCCACCGGGTATTAAACTTGCAATTTCAAAATTGCTAGTGAAACTCTCTACCGCTGAGCTATTCCCTGGACAAAAAAAGAGATGCAAAAGCAGTATAAAAAGCACTACAATTAATGATCGAGATTTACTGCTTCTTTAACAGAAACTCTAATAATTTTAAAATTGAGTTGTCATTGGAAGGAAAGTATCCCACTTTAATATTTTTTCAGTACTTTTTAAGCGAGTGAAAAGGAAACTCTATTTCAACAATTGAAATAACAAAGACAAAGAATGCCTTATTCTTCTAATAAAAACTACTTATTAAACAAGTTCAATTCAATATTTTTTTACGTCTTAGAATCACGTTCAGAGCAATTATGCGTTTTTTCTTAATAATTCTAAAGTAAGAATTTTTTAACTTTAATAGGCCTTTTTTTAATTTAATTAATATTTTTTCCAATTAATTTAAATTTTTTGTCCAAATCTAATAGTGCGTTTAGAAACAAAATTTTATACCGTAAGTTTTTTTTAATTGCTTAAACAAGCACTAAAGAAGTTAATTAAATCCTATTTTAATCTTTTTGATTAACAGATAATCCAACTTTTAATGAGGTTACTATTTCTAAACGGCCTTGTCAGAGACTATTAATTATAGAGATAGGAAATCAAAAATTACACTACTCACCGGTAGATGGCGCTGAAATTTAGTATTACCTGAGCAACTATTTAGTATCAGCTGAGCCTATATTTAAAAACTCAAAAACTGCTGAAGACTGCTTAAAGCCTGGATTAGCCAGACGTAAACGTCAGATTTTTGTTGTATATTTACGTTTGCTCTATATTGAATGCATAAGAATGAAACAAAAAATACAACACATCTTCTGTTCTTATTTAACTTATTAATTCAGCTATGCAGACATACGTTTACGTTTACGTCTGGCTAATCCAGGCTTAAAAATCAGGAAAAACGAATTGTATGCAACGCTGTTTTTTGTTATAATTATGGTTGGCAGCACTGTAAAACACACACACTAAAGTCAGATAAAATTAACGTTACGACGCTGCCGCAGAAATATATTGGCGCCGTCAACAAATATGTTGCTAACGCCATCAGTTAATAGGTTAAGCATTTAGGAAAAACTAAACAATTCATACCACTGTACAATATATGTAGTGGATGTATATTGTTTAATACAGTTTATGACAGCAAACAAAAAACAAAACAAAATTCAAGTTAATATGACAATGACGACCAGAAAGACGACAATTTTATGTCATAGTATTTGGTTTTGAGCTTTTGTATTTCCCTTTGTGTTCCACATCTTCCGTTTTCTTTTTTCCTCTGTAATGAGGTTAAAGTGAATGTTAAATATTTTTCATTACTTTTTCGATGGCAATAACAATAAACTCTTGACAAATGATAGACAGACAGACAAACTTTAACAAACAAATGACCTTCGACATTGTAAAATCATATACATATAGTATTAAACTCGTTGTGTTGAATAAGTAACACAATTATGTTTAAAACTTAAAACAAAAATTACACAATTGAAGAAAATACTCGTAGTAATTTTATTGCTTTTAATAGTTTCCATTTAATACAAAATTTAAATAGCCTCCATCAAGAGTTTCATTAAATAACTGGAAAACTTCCTTTTGCCAGCCAAATGTTTATACATAAACTTTATCTGATTTAATTAAAACATAAATTTAAAAGAAATGTTGTACACTTTTTTAGCATAGTGTTTATATATATAAAGACAATAATATTAACCACGTAGCATAGTAACTACAGAATAGTTTCACATCAAATATTTATGTAAATTTATGAGGATGTTTATGTGTTATCTTAATAACAAATATTTATGATATTGTTGTTTACTATCACTATTTATGGTCCCCACTTGTTGGTTTTAATGGATTAAGGAATTTTAAGGTCTCTAAATTTTGTATAGATTTTTCAATAAAAACATATGTTTTTTCTTAATTTAATAGGTTAAAATAAATTTAACAAGCTATTTTTAAATGTTTGCCTAGAAAATTTTTCAAAAAAAAATTATGTTCATAAGTTTAAAATTACACAATTAAAAATTAAAATTACACTGTTAGTAAGGTTATTTGTATATTACAGAGTTGGCAATTGATTGATAAGATTAGTGATAATTTTTAAATTTATTTCAACAGCATTATGTTAGGGTTATCGGTATTTTACGTTATTTCGATATTTTAGGGTTAACCTTATTTAAGCTAATTTTATTTGATTATTTTAAATTTAAGGGTATTTTAAATTATTTCGTTAGTGGTATTTTAAGGCTAACGATAGTCCTTTTTGAAATTTTTTAACAATCTTACTGAGCGAAGCAACATTCAGGAAATTCTTCCTATTAATTAATGAGTTGCTTTCTTTGAAAAGGGGATAGAGAAGTGAAAGGTGGTGAAAGATGTACGTGTGTAAACAACTACATTAGCTGTTCAATAAAAGCTGAAAGTTGTAACGACGAGTTTTCCTCCTTTAGAGATGAATCAGAACTGGGTCGACAATGACATGTGCTTTTTCATATATTTCGTATGGGAAGCAAAATGTCACCATGTCGTCCGGCGATTTGTCGTCGTAATAGAATCTATTTTATTTTCGTAACGACACACTAACATACACTCAAAATATTTGTCAAATTGTTGCCATATTTTTAACTAATTAATGGTTGCCATTAGAACAGAGTTGTAGAAATTGGCATTAGAGTTGCAAAAATTCGTACTTTGTTTACTAAAAATTTATTTTTTTTGACAGAAAAAATATAATTGAAAATAAAAATACATAATTCACCGCAAAAAACCAAAATTAAATACAATAAAATGTAAAACAACAAGAATTAATTTAAAACCAATTGAATTGATGACGAATTGTGGCGCAACAAATACAACCATATTCTTGTTTTGCTTTCCTTTTTTTCTAAACGTCAGCAAATGTCGACGGTCGATTGTCGCTGAATTTAAATTAATCGTGACGACTTTTTCTAGCGTCGGTCGACAATCGACCCAGTTGTGATTAATCTCTTAGCTGATTTGTTTGATTCAGTGACTGAGAGTAAAGGCGTGATTTATAATGTTATAAAACTTATATATTCATTCACTTACCATATATCTAATTATAAGAACACCTAAGCTAAGGTTTATGAGAAAATTGAGAGATGCAGGGCTAGCGTTTGTTTGCGTCTGCTATTGACGGATGGACAGGGATTCCAGGTACTCGGGAAGCCACCTAAGAACGGCATGCTTCCTAGCTAAAAATTATGTTGCAGGACCTTTGCAGTATATGCCAGAGTACTCGTAGGATATGGCAGGAAGTGATCTACGAACGGCATGCTTCCTGAATGATAATTACGTTAAAGGAGTTTCGCGGGATACTCAAAGGATATGAAAATTACCTTCGAGGACATTCGCAGCATGTGGCTGGATACTCCAAATGCGGCAGCAAGTAACCTACGAACGACAGGCTTCCCAGATGAAAATTAGCTTCAAGGGCTTTAGCAGGATATGGCAGGATACTTAAAGAAGATGATTTTCATCCTACGCTTCATGGATGAAAATCACTTTCAAGGACCTTTTCCGGATATGACAGGATATTCAAAGGATGTGGCAGCAAGTGACCAACGAACGGCAAGCTTTCTGTATGAAAATTATGATCAAGGGCCTTCACAGGATATGGCAGGATACGCAGAGGATATGGCTGGACACTCAAAGGATATGTCAGGAAGTGACCAACGAACGGCACGCTTCCTGGTTGAAAATTATGTTCAAGAATCTTCGCAAGATAAAGCAAGGCACATTTCCTTGTTAGGATATGTCCCCAAGAGCTAGAAAGACACTCACAATATTTTATCGTTAAAAACAACCTAAAATACATATTAAATTAATTGGAAACACAATTAAAAAGAGGACGACTGATTTTTCATTATATTCAAACCATTTTGCTATCTATTTTCAAACATTGTTTAAAGAATCCATAAAAGAAATAAAAATAATAGAAAAGTCTGTTAAAACAATCTTCAGTTTTTAACTGACAAAACGCTAGAAAAAAAGCGATTTTGTGGTTTTTTTTCATATTTGAAAGTTTTGTTTTTTGTTTGAATTTTCAAAACATTAAACACACAACACACGTTCATATTTTCATTGGATATGATTGTGTGATTGAGTAAAGAATTTCTTGTAATTTGAATTGAAATAATTTTGTATATATGACCTTCTCCGAGAAAAGGGACCTAGTGTGTAAAAATGAAGTTTTAAATTAAACACTTTTATCGATTTTCCCAATCTTAAGTCCAAACCCGTTTTTTGACACACTAGGTCCCTTTTCTCGGAGAAGGTCACATATAAATAAACTATTTTAACAAAAAAGGAAAATATTTAAATTTTTTGTTTTAAAACAGAATTCAACGAAATTATTTAAATTATTTTTTCTAAAAATAAAAAACTAAAAATAGAACATTTGACTGAAAATATCAACTCCTACAGACGATACTTATTTTTTTGTAGTTTGTTTTTTATTGACTTATAAAAAAAGTTAAACAATATGTTTTCATGTATTTTAATAGATTCTTCAATTAAAAACAAAATTTACCTATTACTTTTCAAACCTCAATCGGTTAGGGAAAATATATTGTGAGTGTACGACTAGGTTCTGCATTTCTTAGTGATTTCAAATCGCAATGAAATTGAAATTTATGTCAGTACTTTACACGGTGTTCTGAAATTTTATTTGGTTCGAATTCGACTTTCTTCCCTTAAATGACCAATATACAATTATAATTCGCTTAAATTCTAAATGAAACCAAATGAATTTCAGAAAACAAATTTATGAAATTTTCACTTTCACCCGAAAGTGACAGAACATGCCCGATAGTAGAAATTACTATAATATGACGTTCCGTGCTGCTGTCAAATGACCCAGAATTTGACGAATGTGGCCTTTATAAATATTAGAATTCGTCATAAAAATTTGATTTTCGGATATCATCACTTTTTTTTTAAGTTTTTGCATAGAAAAAAAGAATGGCGTTTTTTTTTCTTTTTTATTTCAACTCCTTCCAGCGTTTTTGGCCGACTTGCGCCAGTGGAAGGAGTTGAAATAAAAAATTAAAAAAAAAGCCATTCTTTTTTTCGATGCAAAAACTTTTAAACAAATGATGATATCCCAAAATCAAAGAAATTTTATATATTTCTGACGCACTCTAATATTTGTACCCCTATGGCAGTTGAGTGTGGTGAAACCCAGCTAAAAAATTGGAATTAATGCTTTACAAACTACTTCTTTCACTGCTCAACAAGTATCCGGTGGTGTATTTTTAATGCTTTTTTAGAAGTAATTCTGAACAACTCCAAAAAATCTCTTCTTTTATTGCTTCCAAAGTATCTGTTAGTATATTTTTACAGCTTTTTTTTAGAAATACTTCTGAACAACATTAAAAAAATCACTTAAGAATTACTTCTAGATCAATCATTACTGCTCCAAAAGTGATCCTAAAAATAATTTTGGTATCATTTGGTATTTCTAAACAGATGATCGCGGGTTCGATTCCTGGAGGGACCATTATATTTTTAATGTTTTTTTTTTTTTATTTTTTTATTTTTTTTAAATTATTTTATATTAATTTGTTTAAATTCAATATAGCTAGACTAGCAATCATGAGGTCGCAAATTCTATACCCGACGGCGGCAATAAAAAAAACTTTTGTAAAATAAAAAAAATTAATTTTTTTTTTTCCTCGAATACTTCTTTTTTACTTTTAATTGGTGAAAAAGAGCTTCCTTTGCCCTCGTTCAAAAAGTCCTGAAGTGGGAGTACTCCTCTCCTACTATGACAACTTAATGTTAAAATCATTAGTGTTTATGTTAAAAAAAAAGAAGTACACCTAGATCATCAATTGTGTGTTTTTTCTACTGCTTCGGCATGTCTTTTTTTAAGGGTAACGGTATTTTATATTATTGCGTTAGGATACGGTTATATCAACGGTATTTCAAATAATTTCGTTAGTCAATTTTAAGTTAACGATATTTTAAGCTATTTCGTTAGTGATATTTAAAGGTTAACGGTAGTCATTTGAAGGAGCTTTAAATCGTTATTGTTATTTTAGGGTTAATGTTTGCCAACCATGTTATATTTTAAAGTTTATATATAAAAAAAAGGAAAAACAATTTATATGAGTTTTTTTCCCAATTTTATGAAATTGGAGAAAAATCACGATTTGTTTGTTTATAACAACGTTGCTTAAAAATTAATTTATTTTCTCCTTTTCACAAAACGAAATATCAAAAGGATTATTGAACAATTGAAAATGTTATTGAATTGTTGTTTTACAAATAAAATATGTATAAACTTTTATATAAAATTACATTTATAAGAAAAAGGAACCACAAATAAGAAACAAAAACTCGTCTTTCCATTCAAGTTATTTAAAAAGCAAATAAAAATATTATAATGTACAAAAGCAATTACAGTACTTTTCGCTTATAGTCACAACCCTTGGTTAGCACACACATTGTGGATTATATCGCCAATGTGACTGACTATAAGACCAATTGTTTTATATGCCATTCTATGGCACATAAAAAAAAACAAAACTCAACAAAAGGGCTTTATAAATTTTTTTAAAAGAAATTAAGAATAAAATATTTCTAAAAATTGAATATAAGAGAAATTTCTTAACCGAATACTTTTCTACACTTATTATACAATATTACAAAAAATCTTGGTGTGATAACATTTCTTATAAAAAATAAACTTTAATATACACAAATAGATGTCTTTAAATGTCCATGAGATATCCCAAGTCGGTAGTTTATGACCCAGCTTAATACTAACTTCACATTTAAGACAATTTCCATGCAATGTTTATTTACCCATTCAATTTAATGTAAATTATTCTATTCACATAAGAAGGCTAAACACAAAATGAAATTAAAACTAAAATAGTTAATAATACAAAAACGCAAAATATAATAAATAGTAGGAACGAAAACATATTTTACTTAAAAGTAGTTTTATTAAAAAGATTTTTGTTGAGAATTCTTCTTTTAACCAATGTCCTAAGCCGCATTGTAATAAAAGTCACAAAAGATTTGATAAAAAGTATTTAAGCGATTTTAGGAATTTACATAAATTTGCAATAAACACATACAAACACGCACCACATATACTAATACACATGAGAATTTCTTTTTCATAAAGCAGACCTTTTTTATATTTTGCCTTAAATAAATACATCTGTGTTAGTTAACTATATGTGTGTGTACAGGATTTCATTATAAACGTTGTTGTTTTGAAATTGGTTTAAATCAGTTGCAAATTGCTAAATACTACTACAATATTGTTCATTTGTATGGTTATTTTTTAGTATTAGTTTTTTTTTTAGTAAATGAACAATCTCGTAAAACAAACTTTTTCAGTTTGCTACTTTTTTTTCCTTAAACAGTGAAAGTTAGATGAATTGGAGAACAAGTCTACACAATAAACACTATTGTCACACTTTTAGAGTTGAAATATATAAACGGAAATTAATTTATAAATAAAGATTTTATTATTTATGTACATATCCGGCTCTTAAATGAGGAACTATATGGTAGTAAAATATTTTTATTTTGATTTTATAAGGTAAGTTTGCTTAGTTTTTATTTATATTGAGGCATTTATTTTTATTGCAAGAAGGGATACAAAAAATTAAAGATTTATTATAGATATCCCCTTTCAAGGAAACAAAAAATAAAGAACAATTACAAAATACAACACAAATATATTATACATTTTAATCAGAATATTGAGTTTAGTAAATATGTAAAGGTATATAAGGACTATCGTAATACTCAAAAAAGTTTGTCAGTTACTACCCTACGGGAAATTTTAACAAACTGTCACCGAACTGGCCTCTTTATATGAAATAGACTGGTCACTTTTACATGGCGTTGTCATAGGAGGTGGAAATTGACCCCTTGTGACATGTCACAAGACAAATTCTAGGACAGGTTACTAAACTCTCATAAAAAACGCAGTTCAGGGACCTGTCCTGGGATTTGTCTTGTGAGATGTCACAAGGGCTCAATTTCCACCTCCTATGACAACGCCATGTAAAAGTGACCACTCTATTTCATATAAAGGGGCCAGTTCGGTGACAGTTTGTTAAAATTTCCCGTAGGGTACATACAAGAAATCACGTGTTTAAAAATATTAAATAATAATAGTTATTTTTAACTATAATTTTATTTTATTTTATATAATAAAATCAAAACATTTTTAAAGATTGTTATTTAAGAAATAACTAACAAAAAATATTGCAGTTTTGCAACAGTTGTTTTAAGTAGTTATTTTTAGTTTGAAATAAATAATGAATATAACATTATTTTGCAGAAAAAGTTATTACTTCAAGTCAAGGTAGGTTACCGAAACGAACAACGATAAGGGTAACGGTATCAAATTTTGTTTATTTCGGTAATGGTAACGGTATGTATATATGACTGTTTCGGTAACAGTGCACTATTATCGAAACTGCAATACCGGTACGTACCGGTCTAATTAATTAATTAAAAACAAGAAAATATAATTGTTTAAAAGTACTAGATTAAAAACTGAACAGTAGAGTGTCCTTTAAAAATAGATTTGTCTTTAAACCCCCCAGTTTTATTGGAAATGGTCCCAAATGGAAGAAAGAGATTTTTTGTTTTTTGGAAAACGTTAACCCTTGCCGAAAGTTGGACGAAAATTGCCCGTTTTGGAAAAAAGTGTATTACTATTAAAAATTCCCAAAATTCGAAATTTCGAAAAAAAATTATTTTTTATTCCGTTTATTCATTTAATATAGTCAAAATGATTCATACATGGAATTTTGACTTTATCGGATATCACTAACCCACTTTAGCCTGAAATCCAAAAAGACACACAAATTTGATAAAAATGCAAAAACGTGTTTTTTTTAAATTAATTTTAAAGATTTTTTAAAATACCTAATTTGGAGATCTCGATTGCAATTTGTACCACATAATAGTTGGTATTAAAGAAAAAGAAAATAAATTGGAAAAATGATAATTCGAGTTTGTGTTTGGAGGGACTGCTTTTCAGTACATTTTACAAAAATTGCTCATTTTGTCAAAAATTTTAAAAATTTAAATGTTTTCATCAAATTTTTCACGGTTTTCGGAAAAACAGCACTCAAATTTAGTTAAATTATAATTATCTTTTCATTTCTTTAAAAAAAATTTAACCCTTAGTGGCCTGGGGTCAGAAAAGACACATGGAACTTAATATTAATTATGACTACGAGATTGTAAAGCCATTAAATTTATAAAAAAAAAATCTCAACTGGATAAAAATAATTATTTTGTGTAACGTGATCCATATGGGGTTAATTTTTACACTTTTGGCCAAAAACGCCCCACTAGGAAATTTACAGAATAACACCTCTCATAATTTTCGGAAAAATATCACTTTGAATGTATAAAAAAAAATGTCCACTTTATAAAAATAATTATTTTGATCCATATAGGGTTAATTTTATCAGTTTTCAAAAAAAAAAATACCCACTAGGAAATTTACAGAATAACATTATCAGATTTTTATGAAATTGGGATATGCGAAAGGTGTTATTCTGTAAATTTCCTAGTGGGGCGTTTTTGGCCAAAAGTATAAAAATTAACCCCATATGGATCACGTTACACAAAATAATTATTTTTATCCAGTTGAGATTTTTTTTATAAATTTAATGGCTTTACAATCTCGTAGTCATAATTAATATTAAGTTCCATGGGTCTTTTCTGACCCCAGGCCACTAAGGGTTAAATTTTTTTTAAAGAAATGAAAAGATAAATATAATTTAACCAAATTTGAGGGCTGTTTTTCCGAAAACCGTGTAAAATTTGATGAAAACATTAAAGATTTTGACAAAATGAGCAATTTTTGTAAAATGTCCTGAAAAGCAGTCGCTCCAAACACAAACTCGAATTATCATTTTTCCAATTTATTTTTTTTGATTAATATCAACTATTATGTGGTACAAATAGCAATCGACATCTCCAAATTAGGTATTTTAAAAAATCTTTAGAATTAATTTAAAAAAAAACACGTTTTTACATTTTTATCAAATTTGTGGGTCATTTTGGATTCCAGGCTAAAGTGGGTTAGTGACATCCGATGAAGCCAAAATTCCATGTATGAATCATTTTGACTATATTAAATGAATACATAGAATAAAAAATAATTTTTGTCGAAATTTCGAATTTTGGGAATTTTTAATAGTAATACACTTTTTTTCCAAAAGGGGACATTTTCGTCCAACTTTCGGCACGGGTTAGCGTTTTCAAAAAAAAAAAAAAACAAAGATCGATTTCTTCCATTTGGGACCATTTCCAATAAAATTGGGGAGTGTAATGAACGAAAATCGTCAAATCGCTATTTTAAGGGACAGTCTACTGAACAGTATTTAAAAAAAGAGTTAAAAAGTGTTGACTACAATTTCAATAAAATTTCCTAAAAATATCTCTTAGTTTTAACTATTTATAAACAACTGAAAAATGTAGTTTAATCAACTATTGATGGAGTAAATATATGCGCTATTTTTTAATTTTATTTTATCGGGATATACATTAATTGCATCAAAGGAATTAAATATGCTAAAAATCCCAAACGTATTTAACAAATTGTGAAAAATAATCCGCTGCAGGCATGTCCCTATCCGGATTTCATTCTTGCCTAAGGAAATCGTTAGGGGACGACGTTTTTAGAATTTCTGGAAATATTTGTTAAGTTAAATAACAAACTCAATGAGAATTTTTTGTTCTCGTCTAGGAGCGTTATTAAACATTTAAAATATCAAAGAAAAAACAAAAACAAAAACAGAAAATTTTCCACAATTTGCTTTGTCATCTTCCAATGTACTACTCTGTTGTTTTGACAGATCTAGCAATGTAGTGACATCCATTCATGTAGAAACAACAATAGAGAACAATGTTTTCTAAAGTGTCAGTAACATTTAAATTTGCACAAGCACTTGCATATTAGTTTTTTAATTTTATTTTATCGGGATATACATTAATTGCATCAAAGGAATTAAATATGCTAAAAATCCCAAACGTATTTAACAAATTGTGAAAAAATAATAATTTTTTATTAAAAAGATGTTTAATCAACTGACAATACTGCTTACTAATTATTTATTTGAAGCAAGGTTAGTTACCGTTATCGTTATAATAATGTTATCGCTAAAATAAATTTTCAAATCCGTTATCGTTGTCGATACCGTTATTTTTATAGGTAGTTACCGGTATTTTAACGGTATTTATTAATTTATATAAAAATAACAATTTTTTAACTTTTTTATTTTATAATAATTTTCTTATTTTCTTATTAAAACTACCAGCATCGAACTTATAGCTTATAATCAGTATTTGTGACACTTAAAATTAAAAAGAGGTTATATTTTAGTTATTTAAATTCCAATCATAAATTAAAAATGGTGGAAATCATTGATCCAGAGTTAGGTTAACGTGCCTATTCCTACGAAAAGTCTGTGACTCTTAGTTGTGGCTGTATTCACCATTTACTTGTTGTTTCAAAGTCAAAATAAATCATATTTATTAAAATTTTTCCTTGAAAACTTCAAAAAATTAAGACATGGTATCAAAACAATCATAACATTGACAAATAAAATTTTAATTTTTTGAATTTTATTGTTGTTTTGTATGAAAAGTTATGACTCTCAGTCTTAAAAATAGTCTTATGACGGTCACCATGAGTCGCAAGTAGGAATAGACACCTAAGTATTTATTTCAAAATATCAATTTTTGATTTTCTTTTTTCAAAAATTATTTAAAAATATAAAAAAAACTTAACTTTTATATCTTTGTTGATAAGAAAAATGAAAGTTTATTCCTGTGCTAAAAACATTTCGTCAATTGCATATAACTCTGCTCGATCGAATCACGAATTTTCCAAATGTAGAAAATCGAAAGTATGCTAAGATTTATTCCGTTTTCACCCAAAATATAAATAATGGCTAGTTTCTGTTAAATGTTACTACATTTAAAAAATTTTAATGTCAGGGTTGTCATATGACAATTTTAATAAACTGTCAAAAACCACCATATTTATAAAAAACTAAAATTTCTTATATTTTTGAATAAATATTTGTCCATAGAAATATACAAAATTAAAATTTTTAAAACACCTTTATCTAGGTTTGATATACTATTACATTTTTTTTTTGCCAATATTTCCACTAGAGGACGCTATAAAGCCAAAGCAATTGCCATAATTTCTTAATGAAGCATTGACCTATGTATCTGTCCAGCGGATCTATAACATGTCCTTAATGAATTAGTATGAATTGCAAAATTTTGAACTGCCATTTTCAGTTAATTTTACAGACATAATGTTACTCAGAGGATTTTCCAACATAAATATATATAGTAATTTTTTTCATATTTTAATCCACACAACTTGTTAAAGTTATACAAAATTAAATTTATAATAAATAAAATCAACAAAAGAAAAAAAAATATGACAATAAAAAATTATAGTGGTGGAATTTTATGTTGCCTTAAATAAAATATGTGTGTCATTCTTTAAGAAATCGATATACCAATTCACGTTTTCCAATTTAGACAAATTTTAAGCATTGATTAAAAAGACATTATTATATGTAATTTTGCAACAACATTTCCCAAGCAAATGCGCTATTCGAAAAAATAATATTTTAAGAAGAAAAAAATATTTTGTGTATCGGTGGATGTGTCTCCAAAAAAGCTTTCAGTTGATACCCAGTTTGTCAAGTTATCTTTAAAATTATAAGAAATAAGTAAAGAAACCGAAAAATTGGGTAATTTTTAGGACCAATTTTTAGGCCCTAACCATGAGAACAGACCGCTATAAAAATACGTAGAGTACACATTGGAAGAACTTCAATGTCAATATACTTTCTTTGTACGTAATATTCACGTACTTCTTATTTAAAGACACGAATAAATATATCGATCTTAGGATACTTCATTGTTAAACATTTTTTAATAAACAACTTAATTAGATATCATTGAGCATTTATTCATAAACATATAAAAAAAAAAAAAACAATCTCCTTATTAAGATGCTTCATGTTTTTTAGCATATTTCCTTATGCGTCCCCATTCCATTATGTTATTTCTTTTCGTTTCCTAGAATTTAATATGCCTTTAACTTATATTATCTTCTATTCATATCTTTGACATACATGTCGAAAAATTTGACTTTGCTTACAGACATAACATTCGTGACATTATTATGCATTGAAGTATTTATACCCTACACCACTATGTGGTCAGGGTATTATAAGTTTGTGCTGATGTTTGTAACACCAAAAAATATTGGTCGTAGACCCACCTTATAGTATACCGATCGGTTCAGAATTTTTTTTTATTTCGATTTAATGATGTCCGTCTGTCCGTCCGTCCGTCTGTCTGTCTGTCCATGCAATCTTGTGCGCACTCTACAGGTCGCAAATATTAAGATATTTTGATGAAATTTGGTACGCAGACCTATGTTGGCCCAAGGACGAACAGGTTTGATTTTGGTGAACATCGGTCCATGTTTAGACCTAGTGCCCATATAAGGGTCCTACCAAAATTATACTGTTTATACGCTGCAGGTCGTAAATATTAAGATATTTTGACGAAATTTGGTACACAGACCTATATTGGCCCAATAACGCAGTCTATTAATTTTGGTGAACATCGGTCCATGTTTAGACCTAGTGCCCATATAAGGGTCCTACCAAAATTATACTGTTTATACGCTGCAGGTCGCAAATATTATGATATTTTGATGAAATTTGGTACATAGACCTATGTTGGCCCAAGGACGAAGCCTATTGATTTTGGTGAACATCGGTCCATGTTTAGAACTAGTGCCCATATAAGGGTCCCCCAAAATTGGCTTGGTTACAAACTGCAGGTCGCAAATATTAAGATATTTTAATGAAATTTGGTGCGCTGACTCACATTATAGAAATTTTCGACACGAGCCCCATTTTAACTCATTCGAATTTCGGATCCAAACATTAGTTGGCTTTCACCCAGACTGGTGTAGGGTATTGTATAGTCGGCATGCCCGACTTTAACCTTTTTACTCGTTTTATAATACTTCTGGTGATATATTAAATTTCGGCATATTTTGAAAATTTGGATATTACTTTTTTATACCGGGTTTGAAGAACCAAACAAATATATGTAAATTGAATTTTCTGTTGTGGACCCAAACTTAGGTTTTTTATCACAATACAATTATTGGGACTTATTTGTAAAAATATCAAATTTTATACACTATATCCAAATATTTTAGTTAAAAGGTAGTAAGTATAGAGCTGTTTCGGCATTGCTGAATAAATTACAAATTCTCTTTTTAGGTTTAGGAAATCTAACTTTCTGTTTGTGAATTCAAACTTTTAATGTTGATTTTTTTTTTATGACTTAAATATTTTGAAAGTCCTTGTAGTGGTAATAGAGAAATGTATGTAAACATTGATTTGGTGCCTTATTTTCTGAGTATAAAACTAGTAACATCATTTCAATAAAGGTTAATACTCAAATATGAGGCGTTTCATACCAACCGACCTGTTAAAATAGAAGCGTATTGTTTATATGATATTTTAAACGGTTCAACATTTTAAATTTTAGCGCGCATTTTTAAATTGTTTAATGGAATTGGAAAATTCTAAAAATGTGAGTTTTTATGGACAATTTGAAAAAAAATATTAGAAGAGATAACTAAATTTATCTTCAAATCGATAACTGAATTTATTTTCAAATCGGTTTCTAAATTTTCTAAATCTCCGTTGAATATTGTTTACCTCAAATATTGAATAAAAATTCAAATATTTGCTATATCATCACCAGAGAAGACAAAATTGCTATTTTAGATTTTTATGCTTTTTTATTGCTTGTTTTACTCATATTTGCTTCTTTTTGCTTTTTTTTTGGATTTTCCGTTTTTTTGCTTTAAAATTGCTTTTTTTAAGACTTTTTTTCCAAAAATACTTTTTTTCCTGAAAAAAATTTATTTTTTTTCTCTTAACTTTGATTTTTTTAAACTGTTCTTTTTCCAAGTTTTTTACTTTTGCTTTTTTACAATATTTTTTTTTTTTTTGCTTTAAACACATAGGATTTTACTTTTTTCTGTTTTCTCTGATCATCAGACATCAATATGTATAAACAATATATCCTAAAGCCCCGTTTAAATTATCACACAAGTGTGTTATACATACATACCTTTCAGAAATGTGTTGTCTAAAGAAAATGTGTAACAGGTGAACACAGTTCGTTACACATGTTTCAAAATTTTTGCACATATTTTAAAAAGCGGTCACACTTTTTTGACAAGATTTATTTTTTAAAATATTTCATAAAGTTAGCACTTGTCTCAACACAAGTGTTGTGTTATTGTGAATAAACATTAAAAACAACTAATGATTAAAAAAAGTAATAATAGAAGAAAAAATCAGTCACCGGATTTTACAAACAAAAAACTTTATTTTTAAGTTTTCATCACGAAATAAAAAAGTATTCTGTTCAAAATAAAGTAAATTTCTAAATTACACTAGCTAACAAGGTTTTTGACTGGAGCAACCAAATATCTTTCCTAGGGTAATTTGGTGGGCTGAATTCGAATCTGTAATTGGTTTTTCTCTATCACGTCAGGTTTTCGAGATACAAAAAAAAATGTTTTTATTTGTTTTTTACATAAAAAATCATTAGTTTATTTAAAAATCAATGAATTTTAAAAAGTGAATGGCGTTATTTGAACGTCATTTGTATGTTGTTAGTTCGGTTTCACGTATTAGAGTCTAGCAATAGTCTCCTAGCATGCTTTTGTCCCAAAATCCTTGATAATTTCTTTCGATTTTCATTAAATCTTGATGAGCACGCTCCCCTTGTTCGTCGCTCACCGCACCTAGGTTTTGTGAAAAAAAATCTAAATGCTAATGAAGAAAATGCATTTTGAGTGACATTCGTGCACCTAATTCGTGATAATTTTTCAATAATTTAGCAACAATTTGTCTTATTGTTTCCAAAAAAACAGTCCACGATGCTCTTAAAAGATTTCCGGGCTGCATATTCTTTCTCCAATAAACATTGCGAAAAATTTTCATCATTCAATCAATATCTTCCTGATCTGAAGGCCAACAAATATGCCTTCTTTGATTTTAGCATATGAAATTTTAGGAAAAACCGCTAACAAATATTTAAATGCTACACCATCTTTGTCCAGAGCCTTGACAAAGTTCTTAAAAAGGCCCAATTTTATGTGCAGCAGCGGAATAAGAACGTCATTTGGATCAATTAATGGTTTATTTCAAATGTTTTGTTTTCCTGGTGAATACTCAGTTCTTTTTGGCCACTCTGTTCTGACGTAATGGTGACATGTAGCGCGACTATCCCATAGACAAAGGAAACAACAATATTTTGTGAAACCTCCTCGCATACCAGTCAACAAACCAATGACCTCAAACAGATTAAAAATTAAAACAGTTATTTACGATGGTCTATACCAGGGGTGGCAAGACTTTTTTCGATGCGTGCCAGAAGCGGACAATTTTTTTTTGTAAAAATTTCTCGAGTGCCACCTTCATTTTAGTTGTCTTTTAGAAGTCCTTTTTTAAAAATTTTTAAAATTTGGAAAATTTCTCTTAAAATTATCATCGCAGATGTATTTATTTATCAGTGGTACGGATAACCCCCATGAAATAACCACAAAGGGAAAAATTAAATAACATCCAAGAAATGACATACAAATGATTGACGGTAATTTAATCTTTAAATATTGAGATTATTTCATTATGTAAAAATCCCCAATGAAATAAAATTAAAACAGTTTGAACATTATTGTCTTTTCTTTTTTTTTTTTTTGGAGGGGGGGGGGGTTATTCAATTTTTGGTGGTTATTTGATTTTGTTAAAAAAAAGTAAAATTATTGGGCGCCATCTTTTATTTAAGTATTACATAAGAAACTAGTTGAAAAATGTGCTTCGGGCAAAAATTTGATTTTGTTAAAATAAATCGCGTGGTTTTTATCATCACAATAATGAATAAAAAGCGCATATTATGGACTTGAACAGAGAAATTTCAATTTCAGATCAAATGGCTCTTCGAAACGCGATCAAAACCAAATTTCAAATTCCGGCAAAGGGGGTTATTTCATTATGAAACTTATTTTCAGTTTTTATTTCATTGAGGGTAATTTGGTAGGACCTATTTTGCCTTTAAAAAAACTTAATTTTTTGGATCCAATTTTATTACAAGTTGTTTTCCATTTTTGTGCAATTTTCTGGTACTTTTTATTTCTCCAATTATGAAGCATTTTCTCATCGAAACATTTAAACTTCTTTCAATCTAGAATTATAGAAATTTTCCCAGAATTTTCTGATAATCGAATTTGCGAGTTCTTTATTAACCATATTTCTTTAAACAAAATATGATGGCAATACAGAGTTTTATTAATTTTAAAAGACGATTTACAAGCTCTATGAAAAATTTTACCATTATGGAGTTAAATCGCACATTTTTGTAACGAAATTTAACATTTAAATTCATTTTTTGCCGGTCTTATAATAGTTTAAATGTTTTGAAAATATCCAACAAAACGTCGCGTGCCACCTAAAATCCACTCGGGTGCCACTACTGACACGCGTGTCATAGTTTTGCCAGCCCTGGTCTATACTATATATACAAAGAAATTTAAATCACACACCTTAAGGTCACCACAGATCTTCCATTTATTATCGTTGTACTTGAGTAATGTCAAAATTTCAGTCATTAATTCGTAATTTTCCTTTGTATTAATGGCATGAGCAATTGGTATGGATGGTTTTTCATTCCCATTATGCAAAAGAAGAGCCTTTAAACTGTACTTAGAGCCATCAATAAATAATCTCCATTCAGTTTTGTCATATGGCTGGTTCAATTTTTGAAATAAACCATCAACATGAGTACAGTATTGAATAGTGTTTCTTTTCAAAATATGAAGCCAATTCCAAGCTTCTATCTCTATAGATTGTTACTTATGTCCCCACTGCAAGATGTTTCCACTGCTGCATGCGTGAAGCTAGTAATTATTCGTCTTGCTTCGTTAAATGTAAATCCCGAATTAGATCATTCAGCTCAGCTTGAGTCACTAAATGGCGTTCATCATCAGCCTCATACAAACTACAACTGCTGGTGAAAGATGTTTCGGACTCACTGCTCGTAGCATTGGGTATGACTGGTAATGGATTATTTGGTGGACGTTGAACTGGTTTGGAAACCGATGGAACATTCGCGTAAGTAATATTTTTTCGATTTTTCATATTGAATCCAGCAACTTTTATTAAACAGAAATAACAATCGGTTTGGTGGTTACTTGACTCTCTCCAAAGAACTCGAATTGAAAAATCGAAATAGATCTTCTTGCCATTTGACCACTTGTATAAAACAGTTCTGCAACAATTGCAAAACATTGTCGGTGTCAACGGTTTGTCCAAGTTTCTGACAGCAAAACCAAAATAATGTAAATATGCATATTTTAATGATTCTGATATTGCATATCCTTTTTTTTTCAACCAAATATTCACCACACACAAAGCAAAAATAGCTTGAATCAGTAACACACGATCTCCCTGACATGCTTAAAAGCTACTAAATATTATGAAGATTTAGAATGAATGTGGGCTTCTGTCAAATTAATAATTTTGAAATTGTAGTGTCAGTATTGACTGTTTTACAGTATTGCCAGCATGCGATAAAAAATGAACAAGACGTGATCGCCCAGATTCGAATTCAGCTGCAGTCAATTTTTTTTTTTTTTCAAATTTGTAGACCAGTGTTATTATTGTATCATATAGGACATTAAATACAGTAAGTTTGACATAAGACATGCCTTTCTTTTTTAGCTGGACAGTTGGCTTGGAAAGGATCATATATGATTTTGCTAAAGGAGAAGTTTAGAGTAGGGGACTAACATTAACATTACATGTAAGCCCTTTTAAATATAATGATATAAATAGGATTCTACAAGAAAATATAGTTTATTTAAAGTTTTTTCTAGACATGTGTACACTCATAGAAAAAAACTTGTAAAATTAAATGCAGAAGAATCTCAAAATCAGAAAGCAGAAAAATCTGTTGAAATTCGATGAAGTTGTTTGCTAAATATTATTAAGATAACAACAGCCATAAAACAAATCTGTTAAATTTACAAATTTTAAGTTATATTTATTAAGTAGGGCATATACGTTCAATATTATTGATTAATTTTTCAAAAATCAACCAATCAGAACATTTTATTTTTAAATACTTTGTTCTGATTGGTTGATTTTAGCTAATGACAATTCAGCCTGCTAGAAGCAAAAAAAAGAAGTTATTTGTTGTATTATTTTTTTTTTGTAATACGAATGACAATCTACCCTTCCAAAGTCGGTAGAAATATTTACTAATTATTTTTGTTACTTCAAGTCGACTACTATTTAACAAATATTTGCACTGAGTTCAGCAGAATGGATTGTAATTTGCATTCAACTTGAAGTTTTGTACAATTGAAGTTTTGTAGATATCACAGTTTCAGCAGGGCAAACTACCATTTTCAATATACAAAAATTTAACAAAAATACAACTAAAATTTTGCTGATTTATTGGTTTTATTTTTGTGGCTTTTATCTTACTAATATTTAGCAAACAGATTTTGTTGGTTTTTATTTAATTTTTCTTCTATTTTCATGTATAATATTTCTACGAGTGTAGTAATGAATAGAATTTTATTTATACTACATTATTAAAATGTATTCTTCAAAATTCAAAAAAGTTTTACTTATGAGTTGATTGAGTAGTTTTTATGTTATTGATGTATTGTGCGGTAAATGTATAGTTGAAGTATGCGCAATAAAGTTTATGCTAAAACCCCAACGAGATTGTGTGAAAAATATATTAAAGTGATTGTTTATGGTTTATATAAATTTAAACCATGGTTGGCAAACACTAACCCTGAAATACCAATAACGATTTATAACACTGTTCAAATGACTATCCTTAAACGTAAAATACCCTAACGAAATGATATAAAATACCGTTAACCCTAAAATACCCTAACGGAATGATATAAAATACCGTTAAACCTAACATACCTTAAAGAAATATTTATTAATTTTTTTTTTTTTCTTTCAAAAAGATCATACATGAAATATTCACTTTCAGCTTTTATTGGACGGTTTTTACACACAAGCCAGTGTTGCCGTAATATAATTTTTAAAAATCAGTTTTATGTTGAAAAACATTATAAAATTCGCATATTGATATGATTTTATTATAAAAAACAACTTCTTAAACGATTTTAGTAAAAAAAAAACTTTATAAAAATACACATTTCGATAAAATATGGGTATGTAGTTTTGCACTCTTTTAAATATTTTCAATACTAATATTAATTCAATAAAAATCGGGATTTTTTTATTAATTAAAAGTTTATAACACTTCTAATGAACATATTAAAAAAATTTTGTGTAAAAAAGTCCTTTAAGTGGCATTTTTCAACAATCTAGCGATAAAATAGCTAAATTCTTGCACTGTTTATAAATCTAGTGATTTTCTAGCGATTTTTGGGTCTGATCCAGCCATTTATTTTGAAAATTTGTTGGCAAAATAAATGGCGGTCCGTGAAGTTGTCAAAAATTTTTAAAAATTACTATGGTTAACCCAAAAATAACACCAAAGGAAATAACTTCAAATACCGTTAACCTTAAAATAACCAAACGAAATAACTTTAAATACCATTAACTCAAAAATAACTTAACGAAATTTCTTTAAATATCGATAACCCTAATGGAAATAAAAAGTTGTTAAAAATGTTCTTATAGAAAAAACTATTGAACATAGCAGATTTTTTGCTAGATATTAGTAAGATAGTAGTTTTAACTTAAATTTTTTCAGACTTCTTTCTACTAGTGAGAAATAACGTTATCCATTATCACTAACCTTATAAATCTGTTGCCAACCCTGACTTAAGAACATTATGAAACATATATGAATGCTTCACTTGCCAAATCGATTTACGCCATAAAGAAAAATTAATGAGAGAAATGAGAAAATAGTAAATATCGTTTTTTTTTAATTCCTGTTAAATTATAAATTTTGTCATTTAGTAGTGTTAATATTTTTTATTATCACTGAAATTAGTTGTTAATATTATACAATTAGGAGTTAATAAAGTATTTTGAAATTAAAATTTTATAAAATTCAGAAAGTGGAGTTAATCGATTTGTCAAGTGAAGCATATTCATATAACCCTAGATCATGCATGGCAAAACGTTTTTCGTTGAGTACCGAACAAATTATTGTTCTAAAAATATGACGGGTGCCACCTAAATTTTTTTTCTATCAGAAACTTTTTTATTGAAAGCTTAAAAATTTCTAAAATTTTTGAGTTTAAAAAATGTCATTGCAGGTTTACATACACTCACAATATTTTATCGTTAAAAACAACCTAAAATACATATTAAATTAATTGGAAATACAATGAAAAAGAGGACTACTAATTTTTCATTATATTCAAACCATTTTGCTATTTATTTTCAAACATTGTTTAAAGAATCCATAAAAGAAATAAAAATAATGAAAAAGTCTGTTAAAACAATCATCAATTTTTAACTGACAAAACGCAAAAAAACGATTTTGTGGTTTGTTTTTTCATACTTTAAAGTTTTTTTTTGTTTGAATTTTCAAAACACTACACACACAACACACACCTTCATATTTTTATTGGCTATGTTTGTGTGTATGAGTAAAGAATTTGAATTGAAATAATTTTGTATATGGGTGAAATCAAAAAATGTGATAAATTTTAGGGCCAAATTTGTGTGAAGCAAAACGTGTTAATATTTCGGTTTTTTCTTAATGGAATCAGTAAGTTAAGTCATTATAAACCTAATTGCAAAAAATCTCTTCTACAAGTTGTCGCAATAACTTTTTTTGCACAATTTTATTTTTTTTTTTGTTGTAACGGAGTTTACATTTCTGCAAGCAAAAGATATAACAAAAAAAATTGCGTACGAAGTTTCTTCAATTTTTTAGTTTTTCGTATTTGGGTTTTTTTACTTGCTTTCCAATGATATATAATTTGTGTTTAGCAAATTGGCGGTTTCGCGAATAAAAATACAATTCATTCCGCGAAAAAAAATATTTTTTTTAAATTTTGTATTTTTGGTCCTTTTAAATGCTTTTCAAAAATATAAAATTTTTTAAAATCCAAACAGCGGCTCCGCAGTTACAAAATAATATATTAAAAACATAACATCCCGAGTAAAAATAGTTATATATTGTCACATATAATGTGATTGGGCTATATCTGACAATGAATGGAGTAACATTAAGACACATATCATTATATACAACTACATCTGATATTATTTTTTCAACGAATTTTTTGTATGGTAATTGATATTATTACATATCCCCAAATCTGACTCCATATATAACTACATAAGCCTTATAAAACTAATGAAATTTTATGTAGTGATCGATATGATTGTATATGATTTGATACTAAGTTTTATAACACTGTATGTGTCGTTGTACAAAAAATATATTTTAATTTTATATAACTTTCTATATAATCCCATACAAATTAATATATAGTTCAACATCAAATTTAGTAATCTGCAAATTCAGAGTTAATTACTCCATAGCCAAATAATTTTCACGTGATGTTTTTGCATGTAAAATCATATTAAAAAATGATGCGTACGATTTAGAAGACAAAAGTATTCAAATAAATTCTTATTTTATGTTTTAAAATTTGGGTCTTCAAAATTGTTAAAACCATAGACATTTCAATTTAATAGCTGGTATGCATAAAAAGTATGCCTACTATCAGACAAAATTTTATAAAATCAGATATTTTTATATCGAATTAGATATAATTTGATGTCCTGGATATGGACAAATCTCGGATCAAACTTTATCAAATTATATCTAATTTGATATAATTAGACACATCTAGATGACCCATTTTTCGGATCAAGTTGTATGTCGTTGTATATGGGGATTTATCAAAAAAGATATAATTATGTATGACACCATATTAAGTTTTTTACCCGGGGTTTCGCGATCAAAAAATTCTTAAATTGTGTGAAACAAATTTAATTTGTCAAACTAATGTCAGTAATGACTCGAAATATTGATTCAAAACCAATGAAATGCAAAATCAATCGTTTTTCGCTCCAGCAGCTTAGGGTAAAAAACTAATAACTTTTTTGATTTGACGCAAAATTATTAGTTGAATCGTCTTTTGACACATAAATATTAGTTGAATCACCTCTGTTTGTGGTTATTTTAAACATTTATCTACATTTATTTGAATGAAATCTGATGCAAACAATTGTGGTTACGGAGTTTACAGTTACGGAGTTTACATTTGGTTACTTTTTTCATTTTCTTTCAGAAACGCTTTGTCAGAATTTTTTTTCCGAAACAAAATCGCATGATGCCTACAAGGTGAATCCAAATATGACATTGTTTTTCTTACTCGTTAAATAGTTTGGTGTAAAAATTAGGAACGGAGTTTACAACATTTTTTCAAATCTTATTAAAGATATCCTTTTTCATCTCGAGAATGTTACATGCTGCAGAAAAGCTTCAAGTCTGTTATACTGGATGATTACTTACAGTCCAACGATCATTTGAGTATAAATAACATTATACTTTTCGCAATATAAATAATAGATAACTCCAAAATTCTGGTATATGCATTTTTATCAAAAATTATGACGAAAAATCGTTACAGAGTTGAAGTCGTGATAGCTAAGATATACGAAAAAGTTTGTAAAATGTATTAATTTTTATTAAAAACGGCACTTTTCCTCTTCATAAAAATTCTTACAGTTAGTGTTTAGCTTTATTGGTTATTAAAATATAAGCTATTAAAGTTAAAAAACCTTATGAGTTACTTGTTACGGAGTTTACATTTGGCCTATAAAATTGGTCACAAGTTGTATATATTAACCAAAAATTGGTCAGATTGTTATAAATTTTGTAAAACTGGTGACAATGCGCTGATATATATCGCAATATATAACTCAAATGTAATACATGCATTAGAAATTAGCTGGTTACACGGTTTTTATCACATTTTTTGATATCACCCATATAAAGAAACTATTTTAACAAAAAAAGAAATTAATTAAATTATTTTTTCTAAAAAAAGAAAACTAAAAATAGAACATTTGACTGAAAATATCAACTGCTATATTTTATTTGAAGTTTGTTTTTTATTGACTGATAAACAAAGTTAAACAATATGTTTCAATGTATTTGAATTGATTCTTCAATTGAAAACAAACTTTAGCTATTACTTTTCAAATAAACCTCAGTCATAGGCTCTTAAAAGTAGATGCGACCTTAAAGTCACTTAGGTAAAAAATGAGTTAATATCGGTTTGACAGTTTCCGAGAAAAATTGAAAATGACGCTCTTAATTTAGCGGATTTTTCGGTTTATTTTTGTGTCTTAAAACTTTACAGGTAAAACTTTACTTAAAACTTTCTACCCAGGTTAGGAGCCCAATGATTGGCATATCAGTTAGGCTTTCCTAATTGGTACAATGCTTTCAACAATTTCATACAAAAGAATGTAAAAACTACGAAAGGGTAATACAGAATAAGATGTGCCTGCTAGGGATAAAAAACCATTATGTATTCTATCTATAATGTTGTTCATATAACAAACATAATATAATCAATGTCAATAGATTTATTTTATCTGCTCAACTCATTTTTATATAATGTACCTACTATTTTTTTCAAATCCCACATACTACAAAATTATTAGAATACAAATTAATCAGAGCGTTAAAGAATTCATTAAATTCTGAGGTTAAAAATAAACTAAACGAGTAAATATATTAAAATGAAACCAAACCTACACCACAGTATATTTTGGGTTATATTCCGGTAAGCGGATTAAATTCCGGGAAGGTCTTTTCAATTAACGAAGCAATAAATATAGAGAAATATACAATAATTATTTTAATTTTTGCATTAAAAAATACAAAAATTGTTTTTTTCGGACTTTCTATATTTTCATATATTCCCAGTGTAGAAAATCATTACCAGATATGTGGTTATGTAACTACATACTTGGTAATGGTAATTAGTTACTTTTGTTATTACATTTCTTATTACCTTTATATGGCGATGTCGCGAAAAATAATGAGTTATGGTTACACACCAGCATACGAAAAATCAAAAAATATATCGTTACCTATGTGCTTACCAGTACTGACAAAAATAAAGTGTCTAAAAATAGATTTTCTAAAAAATAAATTATATAAAAAAAATATTTTTTATTGTATTTTTTTTTTTTAATAAAATTTGCTGGTGCGGGAATCGAACCTGGGTCTACAGATTGCCAGTCAACAGCTCTACCATCTGAGCTATATCCTATATCCACATGTAATATTTAATAGATAAAAACACACTTGACCTGCTGCACACAAGTAAGCTTACTCGCCAACATACAAAAAATCAAAAAATATGTGGTTACATATATCCTTACCAGTGTTTAAAAAATATTGAGTCTAAAAATAGATTTCAAAAAATTTTCAAAAAAATCTAAAAAAATATTTTCTATTTGAAATAATGATAAAAATAAGTCATTATCAGTAACTCATTATTATGTCTTAAAATAATACAGAAGGTAAGTGGGTGTCATTACTGGTAGTCCAAAAAATAATGATATGTCATTACCGTTTCTACACTGGGTTTAGTTGGAATATTTTTCAAGTCCAAATTCTAATATGATATTGTCATATTAGAGTTTATTTGTTGTTTGAAAAAGGTTGCTCATTTTCATGATAGACAATACAATTGTTTCGTGGGCATCACCCCAACTCTTCAGTTGTCCACAATAAGAAAATGATGATTGGAAGCCACAAACCGAGACATTATATAAGGTACAAAAATTTAACGGGACGAGAATTTTGAACTGTCTGATTTGTTAAAATCAGCCATAAATCAACTCTTTTTGAAAGCAGCAAATGCATAAAAGTATCATTTGGGTACTTTTATGTAATGAAAAACAACGGGATTTATCCCAAAACAAAATAAATATTTTGAATGAGTCTTAGCCGTGGTATGCTTTTGTTCAACAATTATTTTAATTTTTGCATTATTTTTTGATGCAAAAATTAAAACAATTGTTGAAAATTTCCAAATTGCATCTCGCCAGGCTATCGCGAGTAAAGAGTATTACACTCACGTGACTTGTGAGTGAGCGTTAGTGAGAGTAAGAGTAAATAACTCGTGCTTGAGTTTAGTTTTTTTCCCCTACACTTTTTGAAATTTTTACTGCTTGTTAAAAAGAAAAAGAAATAACAATTTACATGAGTTTTGATCAATTTAGATTTATTGTTTAATAATTTTTTGCCTAGTGCATTAAATTACGGAACGGATTAAAAATAATATTTTTAAATTTTGTTTTCCATTTCCATTTGTGTTTTTAAGAAAGTATTAAAAACTTGTAAAAAATTTAAATGAAGAAACTAAACCTTTAAGAAACTGGATTTTTGTTTTACGACTGTAATTATAAAGAAATTTTTCCTTGCAATTGCTGATTTGGCTCAAAATATTGGTATTTTGTAACCTTCTTTTTAAATTGTTTATATTATATTAAATAATTAATTCTTTTAAGGCTCTAAGTTCATCATAAAAACAAAAAATTTACCAAATACAGAAATATTCCAATATTACTCATATACAAAATAAATATGACTGTGCTTGTGGAATAACAAATCAGCAGGACAAGATTAGAGTAGCCAAAACAAAAAACGGCCATTTCAGAAAACTGGTTTTCGGTTTTTTCGAAAATTACTAATTTAAAAAAACCGGGTTTGCTTACGTGTTTTAAGAAAACGAGTTAAAATCGGCTGATGGAATTCACAGTTCGGACTGTTTTAAGTACACTTATAAAAAAGTGGGCAAAACATGTTGCTGATTTAGCAAAATTTTGATCAGATCAGGGTGGTGCTAGCGGAAAATTTGCTAATGTCAGCAAAATTTTTTTGCTGAAAATCAGAGAGCTGATTTTTGACAGTCAGCTTGCTTTCGAAATATTTCATAGAATTATAAGAATCCGCTTTAAGCGGGATTTACAGCGATGCTAACTTAGCGCGAATATTGGCATCGATGATCAGATGCAATTAGTTGAAAATTTAAATTTTAATTAATTGAAAACAAAACTGCAATTTTGTTTATTAAAATAAAATTTTAGAATTTTGCAAATGATTAGTTAAAAAAATAGTTTTGATAAAATCTTGTTTAAAAAAAAATCAGTTAACCGAAAAATAATAATGCCAATTTAGAAATAATTCGAAACCGACCGGTTTTTTTAAATTAAACAAACCGGTTAACCGGTTTGCGGTTACGGTTTTGGACACTCTAGACGAGATGTTTATAGATTGTATATTTGAAAAATTGCACACACAAAGAAAATAAAATTAAATATATTTACATAAAAATATAAATCAATGATAAATTTCTGGAACAAAAATAATATTTTTTGAATTTGGTATTTTCATGTGTGTACTCGTAGCTTAACCGTGAAAACAAAATGCACAAAAATTTAATAGAACTTTTAAACTATCACAAATTCAGCAACTTTATATTCCCTTAAATAAGAGTGAAATAGAAAAAAGGTTGCACTGTATTCTTAATTATTAAATAGCATCTTTAAAAAATTCATTCAACAGTAAAAGGCATATTTGCTTTTTTATTATAATAAAAAAAAGCATTAAATAAATTATTTAAGAAAAAAGGTTACGTTTTATTCATACCAAATGCGCCACTAAAAATCAGGAATTTGTTAAAGCTTTAGAAAAGTATGCTAATAATATTATAAATCCTTAAGCCTTAAAGTAGGCAATGAATAGAAAATATAAATTGTAAAGCTAAATTAACAAAAACGAAACCCAGCAAAATAAACATACAAAACTACTATAATAAAAACAAAATAAAAATATTTCTTCAATATAAAAAAAATTCACTTAATAGGAGGTACGATACAAAATATTTTTTTAAATATTAAATGGAAGATAATATTAGTTCACAATAAACCTTATAAAATGTTGAACATTTTGGTAATGAAATTTTTTTAATCAGGGGTGATTGCAAAATATGATTCACCTAAATTTTATTTAAGATTCTAAAGGTTGCACTAATTAACAAAATATTTTTAAGTGCATGAGTTATACGCTTACAGGCTCCAGTTTTTTGCCAATGAAGAAAAAAAATTAGTGCCGATATTTTTTTTCTTTTTAACAAAACGAAAATTTTAATTCCCCGACTAAAAAAATTTTCATATAATTTTATATGATTTGATATAATTATAAATGTTTATATGTGTGGCTTTATATGACAATATACATTTATATTAACACTTTGGTTTTATAAATATGTTTGATATGACGTTATATATTAAGAGATATTAAGAGATCTGCATATATAGTTTATACATAATTATATATTATGGCGTATAAGCTTCTCTAAACAATCTTATATCAAAATATATAACAAAGTTAATATAAAATTGTATTAATTTCATGTATAAATTTATCTGACATGATTTCTAATTATACAGAATTTTATAAAGCTTAATTGCACTATAAAAATTAAATATAAAACTCCGAAATTGTGGATCTGGTTTTGAATTTTGCACTTTGACATATACATAAATAAATGTTTATAACCCGAGTAAAAATACTTATATATTGTTATATATAATATGATTGGGTTATATCTGACGGTGAATGGAGTCACATTAAGACACATATCATTATATACAACTACATCTGATATTATTTTTTCAATGAATTTTTTGTACGGTATTTGCTGTTATTACATATCCCCAAATCTGACTCCATATATAACTACATAATCCATATAAAACTCATCAAAATATATGTAGTGACCGATATGATTATATATGGTTCGATACTAAGTTATATAACACTGTATGTAGCGTCATACTAAAAATATATTCTTGTAATTTTATATAACTTTCTATATGATCTCATACAAATTAATATAAATTAAGAGTTAATTTCTCCACAACCAAATAATTTTCACGCGATTTTTTTGCATATAAAATTATATTAAAAAATGATGCGTACGATTTAGAAGACAAAAGCATTAAAATTTTTATTTTATGTTATAAAATTTGGGCCTTTAAAATTGTTTAAGCTATAGAAATTTCAATATCAATTTAATAGCCAGTATGCATAAAAAGTATACTTACTATTAGACAATGTTATATAAAATCAGATATTTTTCTATCGAATTAGATGTAATTTGATGTCCTGGATATGGACAAATCTCGGATCAAACTGTATCAAATTATATATAATTTGATATAATTAGACACAAGTAGATGACCCATTTTTCGGATCAAGTTGTATGTCGTTGTATATGGGGACTTATCAAATAACATATAATTATATATGTCACCATATTAAGATTTTTACCCGGGAATTGAATTTAACGTATATTTTGCAAATAGTTGGCAAAATACTCTTTATTAAACTAAAAATAATTTTAGCCCTTAAATGCATGGTGTATCCATTTGGCAACATACCGGTTTTTTAATAAAAAAAACCCACTTGATGCACAAAACTGCATTTTTGGGCATTGGGGCCCCTTACATAGTGTACATAGTGTCCATATAGTTTAGCGTGGAATTTTTAAACAGTTAGAGTAAAAATCTTGGTTTTGCTCTGTATATTTGTGAAAAATCTAAAACACGCGTGTTTTTTTTTGTTCAAAAACTGTAATATTCAAAAATATTTGTTTAAATATTTAAAGTGTTATTCTCGCAATAAAATTCATTTTGGCGACAATAAATGTATAAATTATAGTTTATAGATTTTTTTATTTTTCATACACGTTAAAATAATCACAATTTAGCTATTCGGCAAAAAAAAACATATTTTTCAATAAAAATCACCTTTTTTTAAAAATAATTTTTTGCTTGGTATTTTTCTTGAAATGTACATTCATATATAGAAATGTACCTTTAGAAATCATATATAAAAAAAATTGTTAAAATCGAAGAGATCATGCATTTAAGGGTTAAAAAATAAATAAGGGAAAAATATTTTTTTTCGTTGCAGAATTAAAGGCCGAAATAAATATTTTTACTTTAAATTTAAAAATAAAAATTAGACAAACATATGTGAAATTAATATGGTTTAAGTTCATTTATTTTTCCGTGAAAAAAAAAATTAATTGTGAAAGTTAATTTTTTATTTTATAAGAAAGACACACATTTTGTAAGAAAGACCAAACTCTAACCTAGAAAAAGTTGTTCCGACAAATTTTTAATTTGTAATGTTTTATTTTGTCAGCTATTTCCAAGTTTATTCGCAAAAATTTTTATAAACATTAAGCATTAGTATTTAATTCCCGTGATTATGTAAGGCGTTGCCGTATTTTGTAAAAACGTCTCCATACAAATCGAATTTTTCAAAATCGAAATTAACAAAAAGTGAAATTTTCCTGGCGATTCTAATACAATTTTGATAAAATATAAGTCTTACTTGACTGTTAAATATTGCACAAATATTTGTTATAACGACTTTACTGTAAAAAACGCCTAAAAACGTCTACGCCTACGCCTTACATAATCAGGGGGATTATGAATGAAATAAGTGATCTCAACAATATTTACCAAAATTTTCTTTGCAAATCTTCGTCAAATTATATGTATTTATATATAATTTGATGCAGTTAGATAGACCCATTTTTCGGATGAAATTGTATCAGGGGAGATAAGATGCTTATCTCGCTTGATATAATTATATATTCCAATATTCGGATCAAATTAGATATGGACGTATATATGGGTTTATATATGGTGATATATGATTACATAACATCATTTTTAGTCGGGTCTATATCTTTTCCAAGTTTTGAGTAGAGTGCTTTTAAAACTGAAAATAAGTTAATATCTGAACTAACATTTCTTCTTTATTATTTAATTTATCTTAAAAATCTTTATTTTAAGTTGATTGTCAATTAATAAATTTAATTTAATTTCAGTGTAAGTCATACTTTTTTACACTCAAATATTCTTTTTATATATTTTTTTAATAGTATATATATATTTTTATAAGTGTTTTTGATTGTGCCGATTTTATGCCGATTTTTTTAAATCAAATTTTTTATAAAAATTATATGGCAGCCCTGGGTGCAGGGCTGAGCTAGCGCTTTTATTATTATTACGGTTGTACATTTTGTAAATCAAGTACTGGCAAAACACTTTTTACTAACGTTGGTAGAGCGTTTGAAATCAGTGCTTTGCCAGCACTTTATTTGTTGTACTATTGGCAATCAGTGCTTTATTTTTCTTACGATCGGCTATTTCTGGCTGGCTGGTGTCATATGGGCTTAATGATGTCTACATTTTTGGAATGGGAATCACCTGTTGCACCTGTTAAAATGTCTTGACAGCGCCTTCTTCCCGTTTGTATTATATTGCCTGGGAAGTTTCACTGTCCAGTGTTATTAACGAAATATTGAACACCCTAATAAATATTGGACATCACAAACTTATTCTCTCTTTTTATAAACCCATGACTAAAAATATGCTAAATAAGCAGGAAAATTTTGGTATTGTCTTGGTTTTTTTTTATAAAATATGTAAAAAATACAAAATAAAATAAAAATAAATAAGGCAAAAATATTTTTGTATACTCACTTTGAATTATACAAATTTTTTTTTTAATATTTGGCGCTACATTGTCCACTTGGGTCGCGTTTCATCGACAATCTTTCTACTCAAGGACGTTGATGTTGTGCTGCTGCTGTTTAGTGGTGTTAGCTAAATGAGTATTTTGGGTTTGTTAATGTCCTTTTTTGTACAGCTTCTTCTTTGTTTTTGTTGTTATTTATATGAAATTATTTTGGGCAACTGCCATTATCATTGAAGTAGAACTGAACTGAATAGAACGGCATAGAAGAACGAATGGAAGAGTCGCCAAACAAAAGAGCAAAAACTTATGGAATTTACTATAAATCATAGAACGACTAAAGTTAAGTCATTATATTTTGTAACGATGATGCGTTAAGTATATAATTCACACTTTAAAAAGCTTAATAGGCGGCAGCATCAAGCAAGATGTTTTATGTTGTTATAGTATTATGTTTATGTATAATGACTTAAAACCAGAGAGCAGAAGGAAGGAAAATATTCATTAACACTACTGGAAAGGGAATATTTTTTGCACTAACACCACACTAATAAACACTTTGATACACTTTTTTGTTGTTAAATTTATAAACTGGTTGTTGTTTATTGGGGTTTAAATATTTAATTTTCTTTTTTTATTATGTGTAAAATATTTCTGGATTCATTTCATATTTTCTTATGTTTGCACTGTGCTTTTTTTTTTTGTTTAATTTTGATTTAATCCGTTTTGTGTGAGTTCTGGCGATTTTATATCTTTTTTTTATTATTTTGCTGGGAAATTGAATTTTGTTATTTTATTATTTTTTGCTTTGTTTAATATTTTCATTTTATAATTTATTTAAATTTTCATACATAACTAATTACTTAGCACATAAACACCACCACAAATAATAAGTTAGCACTTGTATACATACACCACTAACACATCTTTATTACTGCAAGTACCAACATCCGGTTCCTGTTCTATTATCTTTTTACTTGTTTACTTGTACATCAAATATATTTTAGAGTTTTATGTTACATACGTCGTTTTTAGAGTCTGCTATTGTTTTGGATCATTAAGGGAGTATTGTTTAATGAAGCTGTAAAATAAACAAGAAGAGGAAATTTAATGAAAACAAAGTTTGTATTTTTGTTATTACATATGAAATGAAACTTTTAAAATATGTAAATTTTCGGTTGAAATTTTAAAGTGTTTTGTTTTTTAAATAAATAAAAATATTTTAATTAAACTGTTTTTCTTTTTAATTGTAAAAAACCAAACCCTTTTTAACGGCTTAAATGAGCCATGTCGACATTTTGTTTGATGGATAGGTCAGTGGTAAAGTGGCATGTTTAATCCCTACGGGAAATTTTAACAAACTGTCACCGAACTGGCCCCTTTACATGAAATAGACTGGTCACTTTTACATGGCGTTGTCATAGGAGGGGGAAATTGACCCCTTGTGACATATCACAAGACAAATCCTAGGACAGGTTACTGAACTCTCATAAAAAACAAAGTTCAGGGACCTGTCCTGGGATTTGTCTTGTGACATGTCACAAGGGGTCAATTTCCCCCTCCTATGACAACGCCATGTAAAAGTGACCAGTCGATTTCATGTAAAGGGGCCAGTTCGGTGATAGTTGTTAAAATTTCCCGTAGGGATGGTATACAACCCAGCAAAGCTTTGGTAATGGTATTCATAATGCATCACCGTGTAATGATAACTCTTTATATTCTGCATTATATTAAAACATAGAATAGTGACTAACTTAGCACTAATTATACATTGCACGATTTTAAACGTAAAATAATAACCCTTGTACTCGATACTTAAAAGTTCCAAGTTGGAAATATCATAAAAGACGTATTCATGATGGCTTAGCGACATGTTACTGTCACTGTTGACCTGCTGATCTGCTCCCGTAAAAAATACCTAGAGACACTTGGTGACATTTTCATATTAATTCATCACACAGAGAGAATTTTGCTGGACGAGTTTTAATGAAATTTTTCAGTAAACTAATGAAGTTTTCTTCACAAAGTAAATGAAATATTTCATAAATATGATGAAAAAGCTTCATATATTTTATGAAACTAGTTTTAATGAAACTTTTTCATTGAGTTTATGAAAGTTTAAATAAATGAAATGAAATTTTTTACAACATTTTATGAAAAATTCCATTAATTCAATGAAAAGTTTCAATGGACGACTTCCAGTGCAAATTCGTTATTTTTATGCAAAAATTCATTAATATCATGCAGATAATTCTCTCAGTGCAGGTGATGGTCGTACTAACATTTCCAGCATGGGTGGTAAATTGTCATCACCATCTAAACATTTCACTTAGAGAATTTTCATCACTTCAGTAATGAATTTCTTCATAGTTTCAATGAAAATTGTCACTGGAACTCGTCCATTGAAACTTTTCATAGAATCTATGAAACAGGTTTCATTAAAGTCAATGTTTATGAAAAGTTCATCAAATTAATGAAACTCTACATAAAATTAATAGGCCACTCGTCTAATCAATAAATCATTCAGCCAATGAAGAGCTTCACAAAATCTATGAAGCAATTTCATTTACTATTATTTATAAAAGGCGTAATAAAATCGTAGCATATTTTACGGAAAAAATTAATATGATTTATAAAAAAATTTCATTGTCCAAAATTAATAATAAAAAATTAATTTAAAAAAAAAATTATAAAAGACTATTCTCTCAGGAAATGACGATATTTTATAAAAACTAAAAAAAAGTAAATACTATTGCACAATTTCATATATATAAAGAACATTTTCATTAAATGTATGGAGATCTAATTTATGAAATTCAATGAATTTTTTTAATGAAATTATGAAATTTTATGAAAGAAAAGTTATGAAAAATTTCATAATATTAATTAAATATGAAATTCTTCATCGGTTCTACGAAAAAAATTCTATGAAATTATATCATTAATATCATGAAGGATAATTCTCTCATAATAATTCTTTTCTTTGTATTTTCATCCATTAAAAATTCAAGGTTTTTCATACTCACCAAGATTCGAACCAGAAGCCTTGTGTTTGATAGTTCATCACCTTACCCGTTCATCCTAAACCATAATAATACAATTACCCAGACATAATTTGCCAGCTGTCTGTCGCAAAAAATTATATACTGGCAAAGCGCTGATTATATAAAAATTACTACACTTTGTTAAAACAAGGTTTAAAGTTAGAAGGTAACGAGTTCAATTCCGTTCACGGACATATTTTTTTTATAATTTGTTTATTAACACTAAATTTTTTTTGTGAAATTTAATTCTTTTTTTATAAAATAATTTTTTCTTTAATCTTTGTGAACTTATTTGCCAACGTTGGGAGGTAAGTTCGAACAATGTTTACAGGTTGGCCATTCACAGAAAAAACATTTCTAAATACAATTAAAAATGTAATTGAATTCGGACCAATTAAGAGAATCGTTATGTTAACTAAATTTTTTTAGCAAACAGCAAAATAAAACTGTTAAATATACAGAATTTTAGTTATATTTACGTTAATTTTTTTTTTTTTTAATAGAAAATAACAAATTACCCAGTCAGGAATCGCCAGTGGTGCAAAAAATCAAGTACTGGCATACTACTGGGTAACCGTGGTATGTTTTCCAAAATATGGGTGGTTTAAAAAACAACTGGCAAAGAATGGACTTAGACTGCTCTGCCAACGTTTGCAACCAGTGGTTATCCAGTACCTAGTATTTAAGAAATCGCAGCTGTACAAAAAGCAATTCACCGGTAGAGCAATGATTTTTTAAAAACGATGACGCTTCGTTAAAAAAGTTTTGTAGTCAGGAGATTCCGAGTTGAAATCCGGTTGCAAGCAAAAAAAAAATTTTTTTAATTAAAATTTTTTTTTTGTTTTATAAAATCAATTTTTTTTGTTTGTGGAAAAGCTCCTTTAAGACCAACTTTTTTTCCCCCCAACGCTGGCTGGCAAAAAAAAACTTTTTCCTAGTGCTAGCCTTTTAGTGCAACTAGTAGTTGTCCAGCTGTTATCATTCATTTATGTTTTTAGCCAAAAAGAAAAATATCGTCTGCCAATCTGACGTCCCGGGTTCAAATCACGGCAGGATCAAAGAAAAAACATTTGAAGTTTTTTTAAATTTTATTTTTTTGAAAATATATTTCCAGAACACCTACGAGGGCAGTTCGAAATGTTCTTAGCCTAACAATGAAAAACAAGAACTATATTTTTAAAATTATTTTACTTTTCAATATAATCTCCTGAAACTTCAATACACTTAGTACAACGTTTTTCTAACAATTCTATCCCTTGATTAAAAAAATTTTCCTGAAGCTCCTTAAAATAATCGTTTACAGCTGCCATTGCATCTTCGTTCGAGGTAAAACGTTAGCCAGCAAGGAATTTCTAATTATTTAAGCTACTATTATTTAGAAAAAATTTCTTTTTTCGAATTTTTTTTAAGTGCAAATAAAAATCGAGCCTTTTTAAAACAGCAGTTTACAATTTTTTTAGCAAATATTTCTGCCAGTTTAACAGGATAGGCTGCTATTTGCATTCAACTAAATTTAGCTTAAAAATAACAAAAATTTTGTGGATGTAACACTTTGTTTTTGCTATTTTTAGTCTACTTATATTTAGCAAAATTTTCTCCAGATTTTTCAGTACAATTTGTCAATTTCAATTAACTAAAAGTTACCCTAAACAAAACTAAAATTGCATAAATTGGACAGTTTTATTTTTGCTGTTCTTATTTTAGTATTATTTAGCAAAAAAAAATCTGCTAATTTTACAGTTTTTTTCTTCAACATCATTTTTAACTAATTTTTAGTTACTTTTTCTGCTATTTTTACAGATTTATTATAAATATAACTATATAACTATTTTGAAAAATTTATCTATATCTGTAAAGTTTTTATTTTTAATAGTAAAAGGCTTTATTTTTGAATCATGTAGGTTGATAAACAGCATCCGGTTTCTAATTTGTTACTAGCACACGCTGTAAAATTGCTTATTTAAAACTTTTATTTGTACATTATTGTTTTCTTCTACTGAACGGCAGAAAACAGGCTTTGAATTCAGTGAACTTATTTTATTTTTTTTTTTTAATTCAGTGAACTTATTTTATTTTTTTTCAATTCAGTGAACTTATTATTTTTTTTTTTAATTCACTGAATGTAATTTTATTTTTTTTTAATTCACTGAATGAAAATGAAATTGAATGAATTCAGTGGTGAATTAATTCAGTAAGAAATTAATTCAATTTTTTCCGTTCGATTTATAAAATTGAATGTGTTCACCGGTGAATTAATTCATTTGATTTAATAAAAAGAACTATTGCAATTGAATTAATTCGTAACAAAATAAATCGAACGAAAGCAAATATGAATTAATTCCATTCAATATATGGTGCTTAGTGAATTAATTCATCGAATTTTTAATTCAGAATTGAAAAATTGAATTAAGGAATTAATTCTTGAAAGCTCTGTACAAAATAATATGATTTTACGCAAAGCATAGCAAGCGTTTTTATTTTAATATATTGTCAATAGTATTGAACGTACAACTTAAAAATGCGGGATTCAGAACAGATGGCGTATCTTTTACACATGGTTTGTGTCTTTAATAACTTATATGGCATTTTGGAGGGCAAACATCTGTCATTTATTTTCACTTAGTCATTGAACAAAATAGTGTAAATAAAGTTTTTTTTTTTGCTTCGAAAATGACGAATTTTGTGCAAACATGTTCCATCAATTTCAACGTGCGAGATTTTGACACGGAAGACAAAGACCGCCCAGGTCAGCCAAAAAAGTTCAAAGATGATGAATTGGCGGCATTACTCGATGAAGATTGTTGTCAAACTCAAAAAGAACTTGCAAAATCATTGGGAGTCACGCAAGCAGCAATTTCCAGATGTTTGCTAGCAGCAGGATTCATCCAAAAGCACGGAAATTGGGTACCACACCAGTTGAAGCCGAAGGATGTTGAAAGACGATATTGCATGTCCGAAATGCTGCTTGAACGCCATAAAAAGAAAAATGGATCCATTATGACAGCCTGAAGCTCAAGGAATCGTATGTGAAGCCTGGCCAACCAGCCAAATCAACGCCAAAGCCAAATATCCAAGGTAATGCTCTGTATTTGGTGGGGTCAGAAGGGTCCCATATATTATGAGCTTCTGAAATCGGGTCATACGATCACAGGGGACATGTATCGAACACAATTGATTCGTTTGAAGCGAGCATTGGCCGAAAAACGCCCGGAATATACGACGAGACATGAAGCCATAATATTCCATCATGACAACGCTCGGCCACATGTTGCAAGACCGGTTAAAAACTATTTAGAAAATAATAGTTGGGACGTTTTGCCATTTGTTTCGATCTATGCAGAACGCTCTCACTTGAAAACGCTCTCATTGAAAACGCTCTCACCGGAAAACGCTTCACTTCAGAACAGAGTATCCGAAATTGGCTTAATTCGTTCTTGGCCTCAAAAAATGAGCAGCTTTTTGACGCGGAATCCATATGTTGCCAGATAGATGGGAAAAGGTCACAGCTAACGGTGGCCAATAATTTGAATAAATCTATATTGTACCAATGTTTCACATTAAACGCCCAAAATTTGCCAAAAATTACGCATTTTTAAGATATACATATGTAAATTAGACCGTACCACCTTACAGGCAAAAACAAAGTGCGCCGTAAACCCTCCAATATGAAGTATTTTTGCAAGGCAATTTCAAAAAAAAAATTTCATTTTTTGGCGAACGTAGGGTTCGCTATTTTACATTTTTTGTTATATCTTTGGCATTTATAGTCGGATGTTAATGTATGATACATTGATGTTTTTCTCTCGAGGAGACCAGTTTTTTACTCTAAGGGCCATTGACCTCAAGTATCCTGTTCTAGTAGTTACCCACCAGATCTCAGTTGCTACCACCCAAATGTACACCCTAATGTCAGAAAATTAAAGCTCGCAAAAAATCATTAAACTTTTGCTAATGAAGTTTTTCGATAAACCCAGTAGAAATTTTTTTATTTTTTTTTTTTTTTTTTTGTTGCCGAACGTAGAGGTCGCCTTTTTAAATTTTTTTCATTGGATTTTACCTTTATAGCAAAACACTGGTCTCCTCGAAGCAAAAAAAATTGATACATCGCACTTTAAAATCTGATTTTAAATGCCGAAGCTATAGCGAAAAATTAAAAAAACGACTCCTACGTTCGGCAAAAAAAAATTTTAATTGCCTTGCAAAAATACTTCATATTGGAGGGTGTACGGCGAACTTTTTTTTGCGGTACGGTCTAATGTACATCCAATACATTGATGCAAAAATTTTTCATTTTGGAAAATTTTTTTCGCGATTTATTTTATTTTTTTTTTCAACTAACCACCAAACTTTACTGTATGAAATGGGTGTAATAGTCCCTAGATTACTTTGTGGTGTAGAAAATTAATTGAAAAACTTAATCACTCAGTGTAGAAAATCATTACCAGATATGTGCTTATATAGGTATATTACCTGGTAATGGTAACTACCCAGGAAAATTTTCTGTTCCAAAGAATCGGTTGTGCAATAGCTACTTTTCATTCACAACCCCTTCTATTGTCGATTCTAACACCGATTCTTTTTGTTTGAAATTGTCGCAAAAGCAACCCCTTCTATGGCTCCAAAGTGGAACCGGTTGCTCTAGAATCGGTTCTGGAACTAGTTCTGGAACTGATTCTACGTCACCCACACCTTCCATATAGGATCCCAGGAACTGGTTCCGGAACCAGTTCCATGGAATCGGTTGCAGTGGAACCAGTTGTAGAATGGGTGTGGTTGGCTACCGATTGTAAAAAATTTTCCTGGGTAGTTACTTTTCTTATTACATTTGTATGGGGATGTCGCGAAAAATAATGAGTTATGATTACACCTCAGCATACTAAAAATCTAAAAATATGTCGTTATATAAATGATTACCAGATTGTCCAGAATTACAGCAGTAAAAATACCCTAACGGATATTTTGAAGTACTGAAAGAAATTGTTTGTTAATTAAGCATGTCTTGGATTTTTTTTTTTTTTTTTTTTGGGAGTCACCCAGGAAAATTTTTTGTTCCAAAGAATTGGTTGTAGAATAGCTACTTTTCATTCACAACCCCTTCCACTGTCGATTCTAACACCGATTCTTTTTGTTTGAAATTGTCCCAAAAGCAACCCCTTCTATAGCTCCAAAGTGGAACCGGTTGCTCTAGAATCAGTTCTGGAACTAATTCTGGAACTGATTCTACGTCACCCACACCTTCCATTTAGGATCCCAGGAACTGGTTCCGGAACCAGTTCCATGGAATCGATTGCAGTGGAACCAGTTGTAGAATGGGTGTGGTTGGCTACCGATTGTAAAAAATGTTCCTGGGCAATTATGATTAATTTTTTAGTCATTTATGAGTATTGAACAAATTTTTCAAATTTTCAAATAGGCTCATAAATAAAAATCAATTATGTTTCATTTATGAATCTCAAATTTGGGCGCTCTGAAATTCATTTTACTTATTTCACATTATTATATGGGTCATAATTTCTGGCCGTTCAGAAATATGTTGGCTGGGTGGCCACCCCTGCACTAGATAATTATAAAAATGAGAAATATACTCAAGGATAAAAAGAGTTAATTATACTTACTATTTGTTTATACTAAACAAATCAAATGCAGTTTCTTAAATAAATACGACAAGTAATTGATAGGAATTCTGGGAAAATTAAAAATAAACACAATCAAACTATTGATAATAAGAAAAATAATTATCAGTATAATTAAAATTGTGTTCAAGGAATTCAATTATGTGTTTCCAAAACTCTCTTCAACCATAGTTATTTTAACAAAATTTTTGCTTTGTCTTTAAAAAGGCAAAAATGTTTTAAATACATTGGGTGGGTCAACTCAATTTTGATGACATTTTGTTAACATTTTAAACAACACATTCCCACAGTAAAAAAAAAGAAAGAAATAAAATATGAACTTTAGGTTGATCAAATTGCAAGACGTTCGAATTTTTCAGCTCCTCAAGGCCCCATCAATTTTATTACCTTTTAGAAGTTTATGCAATCAAAACAAAATTAAAAAGTTTTCAACTTAAGATCTCTAAATGGCTATAAAAAAGTTCCGTTTATAGGTGAACAAAAATGTAAAATTTTCAAATATAAAAAAATCAAATTTAATATAATGGAACGCGATACAACAAATCTATTAATTTGGCGGTAATTACGAATATGAAGTCTAAATTTCAAATAGAGGAACGGAATTCTCCAATGGAAATATTTTTTTCCAAAACTTTTTTTACTTCAGCTTGCAGTATTATGGAACTATTTCACCGGGGAATTTTTATTTTCCCAAAAACCGTTATCAATGTGAAGTCTTATAAAATTCAAAATTAAAAATTTTTACCACTACCTCAAAAGTTATTAAAAAATGCAAAAAATTCATATTTTATGAAAAATTGCAAGGATAACGTTATCTTTCCTGCAATGGTATTGTAATTAATTTTGAACTATACACTGAAAGAATTATCCTTCATGATCCCAGGAAAATTTTCTGTTCCAAAGAATCGGTTGTACAATAGCTACTTTTCATTCACAACCCCTTCTACTGTGGATTCTAACACCGATTCTTTTTGTTTGAAATTGTCCCAAAAGCAACCCCTTCTATGGCTCCAAAGTGGAACCGGTTGCTCTAGAATCAGTTCTGGAACTAGTTCTGGAACTGATTCTACGTCACCCACACCTTCCATATAGGATCCCAGGAACTGGTTCCAGAACCAGTTCCATGGAATCGGTTGCAGTGGAACCAGTTGTAGAATGGGTGTGGTTGGCTACCGATTGTAAAAAATTTTCCTGGGATATTAATGATATAATTTCATAGAATTTTTTTCGTAGAATCAATGAAAAATTTCATTATGTATATAATATTTAATTAATATTAAGAAATTTTCCATAACTTTTCTTTCATAAAATTTCGTAACTTTATTAAAAAAAATTCATTGAATTTCATAAATTAGATCTTCATAAATTTAATGAAAATTTTTCTTATATAAATGAAATTGCTCATTAATATTTACTTTTGTTTAATTTTGCATAAAATACCGTCATTTCATTAATTTTTAAAAATTTTCATACAATTAGAATTTTATATTAAACATTTAATTCTCAAATACAATAGTTTTATGTAACCATAAGGCCGAGTTTTATTAATGTGCATTAGGGTGGGGCGATTTGAACATCTTAATGGGCGCTTCGCGTTTCTGATGCTAGATTAGCGCCATCTTGCGTTGGCTTTTTGAAACAACTAATGAAATTATAAACAATATAACATTACAACCTTTCCAGAAAGGTATTCCTTATGAAAATCGGATAAAAAATGTGGCAACTAGAGGTAAAAGCATATAAGTAAAATTATTTTCTGCTTGATGATGAAATGATGATAATGATGATGAAATGATGATGATGTTGATGAAAACAAGCAGAAAATAATTTTACTTATATAATTTTACCTCTAGTTGCCACATTTTTTATCCGATTTTCATAAGTAATACCTTTCTGGCAAGGTTGTAATGTTATATTGTTTACAACTTCATTCGTTGTTTCAAAAAGCCACCGCAAGATGGCGCTAATCTAGCATTTATTAGAAAATTGCAAAAATTGGAATTCGGTCGCCTCGAAATTGATTTTTTTGAAATGGCGTAGTGGAATTTTTTTTTCCTCATGCCAAAAGCTATCGAAAAATCGATGGCACAATATCAAAAAATTTTTGTCCATACAAATCACCCCACTCTAATGTGCATTAATTTCAATACTGAGAGAATTATTTTTTATAATTTTTATTTTTTTTTTTTTAATTAATTTTTTTATTAATAATTTTGGACTATGAAATTTTTTAATCAATCATATTCATTTTTTCGAAACATTAATAAGGAATTTCATTAATTAAATTAAGCTTATTATCAAATTTTATGATACTTTTTAATTTAATGAATTCTTTCATTAGATATATTTTGTACATCCGCAAAATATGCTACAACTTTATTACGCTTTTTGCATTTGATAACTGCTTTTCATTTATCCACTTAGCTTAGCAAGATAAAATTATAAATAATAATAAATGAAATTGCTTCATAGATTTTATGAATCTCTTCATTGGCTGAATGATTTATTCATTGGAGGAGTGGTCTATTCATTTTATGAAGAGTTTCATTTTTTTTTTTTTTATAAACATTGACTTTAATGAAACCTGTTTCATAGATTCTGTGAAAAGTTTCAATGGACGAGTTCCAGTGACAATTTTCATTGAAACTATGAAAAAATTCATTGCTGAAGTGATGATAATTCTCTCAGAAAGACAATTAAATTTATATAGTCAAATCTTTTTTTTCGTGCAGACTGGCTCCAAAAATTACAAGTTATAATATTTTTAGGTTTTTTCACGAAATCATAAAAACGCGAATACCTCGAAAACGGTTAACAATTTAATAGATTTTATTTCATATCTCTAAAGAATATAAAATTGTGATTCAAAATTTATGAAGAAATCTTTAGGGACATAATCTTAAGTAATAAAATTGATTTAATTTTTTTTTTTTTAATTTATATGTAAATCTTCCTACAAAAGGTGAGAAAAACCAGCAATTTGTAGGGATCTCTAACGTGATCAAATTTCGCTAAAATGTGGTACAGATGTTGCTATATTCTATTCACCACGATCCGGCCTTGGGAAGAAAAAATCAGACTACGTCCTGTTTTCCCAAACGATTTTGAAGCACCCTAATGCACATATTGTTTTGCAATTATGTGATTTACCAAGACTTCCTCTTAAGAAATAACTATAAAGCTGCCTACACACTAGGGAACATGGTTGAGGGAACAAAAAATATCAAAAAATTTTGTAAACACGAAATGCACGCTCTCAACACTCACACACACACAAACGCACTCACACATTCACAAAAAATGCTCTCTTTTTTTAAGTATGTTCCCTAGTGTGTAGGCAGCTCAGTGTTGCCACTTTTTGAATAATTATTCAAAAACGGGACTGTTTACATATTCGTTGGATAATTTTTGAATAATGACATTTTTGTGTAGTTTTTGTGTAATTTCACTTTACAGAAATTTCCGCAAATTTTTAAAAGTCCCGGAGCTTTTTTATAACTTAATAAAAATTAGTCGATATTTAGACGAAACGAGTTTGTTTACTTACCACTAATCTCGATTTTCTGGTGAATTTTGTAGATTTTCTCAACACTAAACCCTATTTAGAAGAAATCAAAAATGGTGTTCTGTATTTTTTTGTTTTGTTTAAAGCACCGCCTTTTGTTTATTTTTTACAAAAATAATTGTCAAGCTTCTTTTAAAAATTCTCTTGGTTTGCAAGAACATTTAAAAATTCAGCGAAAGAGTGGGAAAGTTTGTGACTTTCTAATGTCTGAAATTTTTTGCTGTAGTTATCCTGATACTGGGCTTTGACCAGACAAACATTTTTCTAACGCAGCAAGGTGGAGCAGAATCAGAATATTTTATCGTATGAAATTTTTAAAAAAAATTTTATATTAGTAAAGAAATTTCATGTTAAGGTCTGCCTTGCTACCATTAACATAAAAATTAAAAAAAACAGGCAAAATTTTACAATTACTTTTTTTTTAAATTTTGTTTTCTGTCTTGCCGACATTTCAAGCTAGGGTTGAACAGGGCTTATGCCTTCACATTACGGACGCCTTGGAGGATCTACTTCAGCTTTTTTTTAAATTCCAGCTTTGTACTCAGAGAAAAATTGGTTTAATTTAAATATAAACGGTTAAATTCTGAGAAGTATGGGAGAGAATAATTAGCAAGTAAGTAATATTTTTGCATGCAATACATCTGAATGAAGTAGATTTTCTGAAAAACATAAATACTTTGTTCGGAAAGAAACTTTTAATGTGGATAAAATACCATTTTTTTAATATTCAAATTTAAAAGCACGCTATTTTAATCCTGAAAAAGATATTGCATTGAAATTCCCTTTAGTTAATAGAATAATTTGTTATAATATTTTCTGAAAAATTGGCGTGGATTTGCTTTTGCAGAAGGCAAAAACACGGAACAGGTTATAGCAAAAATGCTATATTTTAGTTTTAAAATGCAAATAACTTTTGCACTTTGTAGATGATAGAAATGTTACGTCTTTAAAAATCGGTTTGTAAATAGAAAAATGGCAAAACGTTGGAGTCCAATGGCATAGCTCCCGCAGTTTCGGGCATCCAAAACTTACAGTGTGAAATTTCATATCACTCGGTAAGAAATGGCGAAATTCTTCCCAAAATATTTGTATTCTTCTCCACTGTGCCCAGGAGAGTTTATTTTGAAATAATATGAAAAATATATTTTTTGTGTAATTTCATACGGTTTTGGATAATTTTTGATCTACAGCTGTGTAATTTTTTGTTTTACTGGTGGTAACCCTGAGGCAGCTTAAAAATCTTTTTATTTATTCATAACATACCTCTCTAAAGTAACAGCAATGACACCAACGACTCTGACACAAAGTTCAAAAGAAAAACTACGCACTTTGAAAGAACAAAGAAAAAAACTCACGCGAAGTGGTATGTTAAAATTGCATTTGCATACTGTAAGATTTTCAATTAATTTACGAATATTTTAATGTTTGTTTGTTTTTTCATTTCAGTTACTATTTAAACCCGGTCACTTGGAATAAACTTTATATAGCTTTCACAGCAAACGCTCGCTGGCGTAGTCAAATGATAACTACTACTGCTACTTGTTGGCAATATTTTGTTATGCTGTGTTTTGCTTTTATTTTCTGTTTCTCTGCACAAAACTCGGTTGTCACAAACTCGAGTCAACAAAACAAACAAAAACATTACAGAAATTGTCTGCAAATAAAGATATAGGTTACATATATACATTCTAGGAAAAGTGGCACAGAAAGCAAATTTTTTTGCAGGCAATGTAAAAAACAATGTAATAGAAATGATAAAAAAAAAGAGAAATGCAAAGAAAAAGCATAAATGAAAGAGACTTTTGTTTAGTTTTGAATGAAGAACTGTTAAAGCTTTTGTGTGTGTGTGTGTGTGTGTGTGGGTGTGTAATAAAACTATTGTTAGCTAAAAGCTTTTTCATACAATAAAACTTTTTTAATACATATTGCTCATACGCATTGTTGATTTGAATTTAAAACAAACAAAAACTTGAAATATGGCTCATACGCTTTAGTAATTTTTTAGAATTCTATAGTTGATGAAGAGCACAAGTCCTTAACCCTCTAACGGTCTTACGCTGTTTTGCGATGACATTTATACCGGCACAAAAAATAAACTGTAAGTTCTTTCACAAAATTTTGTTTCATTGCCTACTTTAGGCGATATGGCCAAAATCTTGAAAACTAATGCATAAATATTAATAGGTTGGCGGTTAAATTATTCCTCTTAGCAAGATATAACAGCAATAGAAAAATTAAATTTTTTCGAAATTCGAAATTAGGCGAAAACGTGCCTTAACTCCAATATATACTGTGCAAATTAACTGCCTGTTTTTATAAAAAGAAGCGGACGACTTCGTTAAAACATTTTTGTAAAAAACACAAACTTAAAATTATTTATCTTTAAAATTTTTTTGCCGCATTTGTTCTACATAGAAGTCCGAACAAATTTATGCAAAAAATTTTAAACAAAATCGTTTTTAAATTAGTGCACTCAGAAAAGATCTGCAGTTACTACATGACAGTTATTTGTGTAGTAATGCGGTTATAGTTATTTTAACTACAATTGCAGTTAATTTACTTAGAGAAAAAATTTTTAATGTTTTTGACAGTTATTTTTTTTTTTTAACTACAAAAACCACTACATTGTAGTAACATTTATTGCATGCAGTTATTTTGAATTTTGGTACAAATACTTCAATTTTCAAGTATGTGTGTACGAAGCACACAAAAATAATATGGCGCTTGTTTAGAAATTTCTAGTAAAAGAATATGAGAAGAACATGTTTCCTCTTGTATCTTTAGTTATAAAACAACGCTAAAGAGTGAAGACGCGTAATAAGGAAAAAGGTTATTTTATTAAATAATTAAAATAATAAGGTAAGTATTTATAATATAAAATGTAAATTTATTTACGGGAATATAAAAAAATGTTGTTTTTTTCAGTTCTTTTATATTTTCATCCCATTCTACCTGGAGAAAAAAAGGAAGCCAAACAATAATTTCATCCCTCACAGACGGACATCTAGAACAATTTCTTAATAGTGAACAGTAAAAGTGATATTAAGTGTAAATTCTGATTTCTCAATTTTAAATTTATTATAGAATAAAATTAAGTTAAGACTATTTACATAAATTTGTTTTTATTAAATTAATAATTTTTGTTTATGTTCCCAGTGTAGAAAATCATTACCAGATATGTGGTTATGTAACTACATACTTGGTAATGGTAGCTAGTTACTTTTGTTATTACATTTCTTATTACCTTTATATGGCGATGTCGGGAAAAATAATGGGTTACACTCCAGCATACGAAAAATCAAAAAATATATCGTTACCTATGTGCTTACCAGTACTGACAAAAATAATAAGTCTAAAAATAGATTTTGAAAAAAATAAATTATATAAGAAAAAATATTTTTTATTATATTTTTTTTAAATAAAATTTACTGGAGCGGGAATCGTACCTGGGTCTACAGATTGCCAGTCAATAGCTCTACCTTCTGAGCTATATCGACATGTAATATTTAATAGATAAAAACATAATTGACCTACTGCACACAAGTAAACTTACTCGCCAACATACAAAAAACCAGTGTTTAAAAATAGATTTTAAAAAATTAAAAAAAAATCTAGAAAATTATTTTCTATTTGAAATAATGATAAAAATAAGTCATTATCAATAACTCATTACTATATGTTTTGAAATAATGCAGAAGGTAAGTGGGTGTCATTACTGGTAGTCCAAAAAATAATGATATGTCATTACCGTTTCTACACTGCTTTCAAAAAATTTTCAAAAAAATCCAGAAAATTATTTTCTATTTGAAATAATGATAAAAATAAGTAATTATCAGTAACTCATTACTATATGTTTTAAAATAATGCAGAAGGTAAGTGGGTATCATTACTGGTACTCCAAAAAATAATGATATGTCATTACCATTTCTACACTGGGATGATTATAAAAAAAATAAATAAATCATCATACATATGTAGGGGAAAGTCATGTACCTTGGATCGCGTTTACCTTGGAACTTTGCGTTTTTCTCTTATTTGTTAATGTTTTACTGTAAAGTCTTCTTCTATAAAGTTTTTTATTTTGCCCAATGATCATTTTAAACTACTCAGAGTTTCAGATAAGTCTATAGGAGACTCTAAAATTTTTGAAAAAAATTTAAACTAATTTTTTTTTAAATAATCAAGATATTTCAAGATATGCGCTTAAAACTATATAAAGTTTGTCGTTTTCTAACCTAGTGTCCTCAAATGCAATGAAATGTGCAAAGAAATTTGAAAATAACACACAAAGCAACATCAAAATTATTTTCGTTGTTGTTGTTTTGTGTGTTATTTTCAAATTTCTTTGCACATTTCATTGCGTTTGAAGACACTAGGTAAATGCAGTAACCATTAAATGTCTTAACTATGTACAGCTCTGGACATGGAAATAGGACACTTTTATATGTTAAGAAACATAATTATTTATTTTGAAAAATAAAATAAAAATAAAATTTTTTATTTCATATACGGAAAGTGTTATTATTGATGATTATAATTCAATCTTTATTTAAATGAAAAGCCTTCAACTATTTTATATACATATATTGGTAAATATGTATAAACTAATAAAAATACCTGGACTTCTAAATAGGACACGTTTTATATTTTTACAAAAAACCGTACATTTTTTGGGTTTTTAAAACAATAATTATTTTTTTAGCGTTAATATTACACTAATATTTTGTGATGTATCCATTATTATCAATAACCGCTTCGCATCTTCTGGCTTCTTTCTACCTATTCGTCCAAATAAGTTTGCTTCATTCAGTCTTCTTCTTACTAACCTGTATGACACTTGAACGTTTAATTTTTCCCTGATTTCATTATTTATTTGACGGGAGGAGATAAAAGGGTTGAGTTTGCTTTTGCGTACTATAGTCCTGTCCATATAAGTTGTAGTTTTACGACGGATTGGCTTTCGTTCTTTATTTTGCGTATGATATTTCTTGTCGACAGCACATAAACCAATTGCATTGTATACCATATTTCGCGAACACTTTAGTATTTTAGCAATTTCAGTTGGAGATTTCACCTCATTTGGGAATTGAGATATAAGTCTTTGTTTTTCTGGATTACAATGTTTTCCACGTCCCATATTGGTACAATTAGGAAAGAATTTACTTATTTCAAACGCAAATTATGAAAAGAAAATTATTACTAAGTGCATCGAGTTAAACTTTCACAATTATTGCAAGTGTCCTATTTTTATGTCCAAGTCAAATATGAAGAAAGTAAAGTAATTTTGTTGTAAATAATGTTTGCATGTTTTAAATATTGCAAAGTTTTATATATAATCTGAGACTACTTGATTACAGTTTACTATAATAGAAAAGAAATATAATTATTGCTTTATAATTATTAAGAGAAATGCATGCAGATAATTTTGTATGAAGTGTCCTATTTCTATGTCCATAGCTGTATATTGTACAAATGAATAGCTGAGATGCAAAACTCGTTCGTTACACACTAACTAAATTTTGGTAAAAAGCTAAAAAAAAAAAAAAAAATCAACAGTTGAAAAATCGAAAATATTCTCACAAGTCTCCTAAGAATTGTCAGAATCAATTGTCATCTCGTTTTTTTTTTAATTTTTGTAACGAACGAGTTTTGCATCTCAGCTACTCAAATAAGAAAAAAATTATCTTTTTCGCAAAAATTAAAATGCGTGCACCTTGGAACTTTTTGAATATTTCCTCTTCTGTGTGTTCAACAAATTCCAGTACATGATTAATTGAAGCTCCATAGGCTAATTGTACTTTTTGAATTTAATTCGCTACAAAATAGGGTTTGGGGTTCGGGAATTCCCGGGCGGGAAATCCCGGGAAAAGTTTGCCAGGAATTCCCGGCAAAATAATATATTTTTCCCGGGAAAACGGGAAATTTTAAAAATATTAAATTTTTTAAATTGTTTTTGTTTCGAATAGGATTTTTTAATTTTAGTCTTAAAAAACATTTTAAATACCAAAACAAAAATTTCATTGTTAAAATCTTTTAAAAGGGAATACATTTATTTGACACACAAATAAAATCTTTGCCAAGTAATTAGGAGCATTTCAACTAATAAAGATTTTTCGCATAACTTATTCAAAATTTAAGTAGTAAAGCCTAAAAACTTGGTAAAATGTTTAAAAGAAATATGAAAAAAAGCTTTGTTTTTTACAAATAATCGCCCTTACTATCTAAATTTTTCAAATGTATAATTTAGGTAAAGTCGACTTTAGTTAAAATATTGGGTGGCAGTATACCTTGACTTGGTTTATTTTTGGAGCATTCTGATTGGTTAATTTATTTTCAACCAATCAAAATATTTGAAAATCAGTGTGTTCGTTTATTTTATTACTACTCTTACTATAATTGGAAAGTTTTGTTTACTTTTTGTATTGAAATTTTCCAGCTGTAGTAAATGTAGTAACTTGTAGTAAGTAAACGAACAAGCTTAATATAAATATTTTTGTAAGGTTTTCATACACAAAATGAACAAAACCGTTTGATTAAAAATAAAGTCTACTTTAAATTTAAAATACTCCTTTATATTAAGGGTCAATAATTTTATAAGTAACGTTTTCATTAATAAATGTGAAAAGAAAAGACTAATGGTTAACGGTGGTATCTAAATTTGGTTATCCGACATCTAAATTTGGTTCACAAAAAAAAAATTGATGGTCATGCAACTTCTCTTGAAGAAAACAACAACAAGAATAACGTTTCAGCTAAAATTAGAAAAGTACCCGAAGAAAAAAGTGTAAGCTGAATAGGCATTAAAGGTTTTATGGTAGGGCAAACATTTCCTAAAATGGTATCCAAATTAGCCGCAGTCAATCCGCACCATAACTAGATCTTCGTTTATTCGAGAAAGTTTTTAAATAAAAACCTGGCATTGCAAAAAAAGAAACCGATGTAAAGAACATTATATTAAATTACTACAATCATGTAATAGATATCATGATAAAAGAAATATTGAGCAATATTTCTAACAATAGGAGATTTACTATAATCTTAGATGAATGGACAAGATATTTGAACATAAGTATAAACGTAAATAATTCATTTTATAACCTGGATTTGGTTTATATATCAGGAAGATTTAATGCTGATGAAATAAGAAGAATTGTAGAAATAAGACTAGAAGAGTTTTAATTGTCTTTGGAAAATAACATCGTGGCCACCATATCTAATGGGCCAAGTGTGATGAAACGGTTTGTTTCCGACAGTCCAGTAGTAGGTGCTTTCTGCTGGAATCATGCAATTCATTTGGCAGTGCTGCGATTAATTTATGTGAAATCAATGTTCAACATTCTGATATTTTTTACTTTGAATTCTCACTACACAGACTGCATTTGTACTGAAATAGTGTTTTTTTTTAACAAAAATTATTTATATAGGTGGTTTTCATTAACAATTTTGTTCAAAAACATATTTTTCATTCAAATTTTTTCATTCCCGTTTCCCGGGAAATAAAAAAGTCCGGGAAATCCCAAACCCTACTACAAAATAAATAACTTTTGATTTAAGATTTTCGCCATTTTTTAAAAATAATGTTTTTATGCAAATATTAAATTGCATTGTCTCATTTCAAGTAGATATCAACTCTATTAGAAATAATGCATCAAATTTTATTATGGTTTAATATTTTTTTTTTAAGAAATTCCCTTAATTTTTTACGAGTTCCAAGTAGTGTTTCCAATTCGGTTAATTGATTAACCGATTCCTCGATTAATCGCCTCTATTTCGGTTAATGTCGAAACAAATAATTTAAAACTCAAATAATTATTCGATCCGAATAATCGGTTAAAACAGGTCGATTAACCGGTTACAATTTTAATATGGAATTTTTCCCTTATTTTTTTTCCCAAAACTTCATAATTTTCTTAACTTTGACTAAAAAATTATAAGAAAAGCTTAAAATAAACATAAAATTACTAAAATACCATCAAATTCTTTTAAAATTGAGTGAAAGAGGTCGTTAAGCCTTTAGAAACCTTTTTTAAGCAAAATAAAGGTGTTTCTAGATCTACCCAAAATACGCGAAGTGTCTAGCTGGATCAGCGTCGAAGTGCTCTATAGGCTTTAATCAATACAGAAGGCGATTTTTGATTCTGTTCTTTTAAAAATTAAAGCTAATATAAATTCTATTTCCATGTCATTCAAGGCAAGGTTGCATTTTTTCAAATATGTGTCCCACAACTGTCAGCTGAGATCTTAATTCTATAGAAACTCTACCTTTTCTCACATCTCCAAAGAAAGTATAATCGATTCAAAACCACATCAATTCTACAACATGTCCAACTACACCATTTTCAGTATTATTTCAAAATTGTTTAAAAATGTTTTAAAATTATCCAAATATATTTTAAAATTGTCTAAAAAGGTTTCAAAATTGTCTAAAATGTTTCAAAATTATCCAAAAATGTTTTAAATTCTTCCAAAAATGTTTTAAAATTGTCCAAAAATCACTCGAAAATGTTTTAGAATTATCCAAAAATCGGTCTAAAAAATTAAAATTGTCTAAAAAACTTTGATATTTGTCCAATTGCATTTCAATATTGTCCAAAATGTATTTTAAAATTTTCAAAATGTATTTCAAAATTACAAATATATTTTATTTGTATTTAAGAAAATTATATTTGTATTTTAAAATTGTTCAAATACATTTTAAAATTATTCACTTGCATTTAAAAATTTTAAATCTGTATTTCAGAATTGTAAAATTGCATTCAAAATGATTCCATTTGTATTTCAAAATTCTCCAAATGTATTTCAGAAATTTCCAAATGTATTTAAAAAGACTATTTGTATTCCAAAATTTTCCAAATGTATTTAACAAAATTCCAATTGCATTTCAAATTTTTCCAAATGTATTTCAGAAATTTCTACTTTTTTTTAAAAGCATTTTTACAAACATACATGTTTTCTTTTTCATAATGAAAATTTTATAGGAATTATGAGACTTAAGAGAAAGAGAAAGCATGTATGTTTGAAAAACTGCTTTTAAAATAAAAATAGAAATTTCTGAAATACATTTGGAAAAATCTAGAATTTTATTAAATACATAAATACAGACATAAATACAGAAGGGAATGTTAGCTCAAACTTTGGATAATTTTGTTTATTGTCAATGGCCCTTAAAAACGGAAAAAAGACTGAGAAATTTAACAATTGTTTATGATATTCTTTAGTCTACTAACTACTATTCAGAAAATTTTTTTTCCAAATTTTTGTAGAGTAAATTGGTATTTTCATGTAACTAATATTTTACTCAAATGTAACTAAATTTTTTTTTTATTTCTTCAGGGGAGGAGGAAGAACTTTGGATAATAATTTTTTTAAATGCAATATTATATTTATTTTAGTATTGATTAAATTTGCATTCAAAGAAATTTTGAGTCCAGAGTTTTACAGATTAAAAAAAAATTTCGTAAGAAGTAAAAAATCTACCTTGAGTTATGCTATTTTTAACTTACTAGTATTTAGAAAAAAATCTCCTAGTTTCAGCAGTTTTTTTTGCCATTTTTAACTAATTTTTAATAGCTTCAGCTATATTTTACATAAATTTTTCTATTAGTATAAGAAATGTTTCAATTTAGATAATCTCAGATTCCGAAACTTTCAACCTTAAGGTACATTTACACGCGAGAGAAAACTGCTAGGGATGGAGCAAAAACACTCCAAAATAGCTAAACTCATTCAAAATAGAGCTAATTAGGGGTGATTTTTGTTTTATCTCAAGCATTTTCTCTCTAGTGTAGATGTGCTTTTTTAATTTTAAATTTTTTTTTTAAATACATCGAGTTCATGTGTCATGTTGATATTTAACAAAAACAGGAAGCTGTTAGTGTTTTTGTTGGTAAAAAGTTAAGGAAATACATTAATTTTGTTTTAAACGATTAATCGATTAATCGCCAATTTTCTCGAATAACCGACCCGAATAACCGGTTAATCAGTTTTAGTGATTTTTCGAATAATGCAATAACCGGTTAACCGCCTATGTCGAATAATTGGAAACAGTAGTTCCAAGGTACACGCCAATTTGTAATTTTGAAACTTTTTCTTTTCTAAAAAAATTGTAATTTCTTAAAATGCATAAGAATTATTAAAGTTTTTATTATTTGCAATCTATAACAACACCGACACTAATATTTCTGCATTTATAGATTTTTTGCATCTACCTTAATCTTAGAGATATTGGCACATAATTTTCAAAATTACCAAGGTACACGACTCTCCCCTACATACAAACAAAATAAATTTTACTTGACTGTTAAATATTTCGAAAATCGTCGTAATTACTGTAATTTCTGTAAAAACGCTGTTTTGATAAAAAGAATTTTATTCACAAAATACCATTGGCGAAAATCAAATGGTCAAAATATGGCCTATGATTTCTCTGCACTTGCATGTCGACTAAACGATACCCTCCAGTAATTTGTGGATCCGAAATATGAATGGGTTGGTTACCGTTGTAAATTTTACAAATTATCAACAGAAAACTATGCTTGTGCGTCAGTTTCTATGTTTTATTTTTTGCGAATTCAATCTGTGAATTACTTAAAATTAAAAATAAATATTTTATATACGTCAGACTAAGGTGCTATTTTAATTATTTTTAAACACTGAATACATTATGCATACAGATTGTTTCTAGTCATCCCTAAAAATTTAGATCTGTAAATATTTTTTAGTAATTTACCTTCTGTAATTTACACAGCATTATCTTGCAACAATGACTGCAGCTTATTAATATCTTGATATATTTCACTCTTATAAAAATATAAATTCTTTAATGTTTCTATATGAAGTGAATTAAAACGTTCTCCCTCGGTTTTTAAAATTAATAAACCATTTATAATTTGTGACGTATCTCCATCATCATTTCTACCATTTGTGTTTCTTTCATGTTGGAAAACAATAGATTGTAAATAAGTTAATAAGGAAACTGTACAAAGTGTAACTTTTTGCATAACGGCAAAGGAAGTAGAGGCTTTATGCACTTCCGTTTGCAGTAACTGTGATATGTCCACTACCACCATAGAGGGAAGCAGAGACCAATTGTGCAATTGCAGCAACTTTTGAGATATTTCATCAATTTTGTTATAGTGCCTGTCAAAAAAAAGAAACAAAATTTTGTAGTAATAAAAGTTTATTACGGTTCCATCACTTACATTACTATTAGTTTAGTTAATTGATCTTTGCTTATGTTCATTTCCTTGATTAAATTTGAAAAATCATAAATATTGGAGGTTATGATTAATACCAAGCGACCCGTTTTAACTTGTTCCAGGCATAACTAAAAAATTAATAAATTGTATTATATTTTTTAATAATAACATAAATTATTACCTTATATAAATTAAATAAATACTCAGCCGTGTTTAAAACGACTAAATAAGTTTTAATACTTTCCGGTAATCCATTCATAATTTCTCAACCCGCCACCAGTGATACAAGTCGAGTAACGCAAAGTCTATACGCCGACGATTTTATTTGGGAGTCTAGCCGCTGCCGAGGTAAGCGACTAGTTACGGCTTATATTTATTAGCTTGTAGCCGATACTTTTTTAATTTCCCAATTATTAGTTTGAATTTTGTTTTAAAGCTTATTTTTGCTTCTAAAAAAAATTTTAACTTACTTTACTTTCTTAACATGAACGTCAGAAAATCTTTCAATCCGAAATCCATCAGCCTCCGCTGTTAATTTTTTTCTTAGCTGCCGCTGAAAATTTTGTGTCGACTTGTATATCTCGTCGTTCCACGAAAAATATAGTATTGCCAACAATTTTTTCAAAGATTGACTCTGTTTTAAAAAACAGAGTTGGTCAATGAAATTATAGAGTTATTGGGTGCGTTCGGCAGATACAATTTAATAGTCAACATTTCTACCACAGTTGTTCTACTATCTGCTGAACGACCTGATCACTAACTACTCAGTCTGAGCGTAAAATATGTTTGCTACTTTTGATTAAATAGTGATACATTTGTTGTTGATTTAAAAATGTTTTTGTTTTGTATGAATGACAAATAAAAACATACAAATATAATTCAAAAACAAAAAATTTTAAAAATCAAAGGAAAATATAGAAAAAATTTATTTATAAACAAAAGATAGAAAAATGCATTCAGCAGAGTTACTAATCACAAAGCGCTACAAGTCACCGGTATCAGTTTAAGGTTTCTCTGCTGAATGCTACCATTGATTTCCTCCATTCCGCCACGGAGGAAGTTTATGTTGTAATTTCCTCCAAATTATACACCTATAAAAATTTTCAGTAGCTCAGTCAAAGAATTTATTAGTTAAAATCGAAAAAAATTTAATTAACTGAAATACTCGTTGTCAACTACTGTTTCAGTTAAGTAAAACCTATTTTGTTTAGTTACCCTATAAATACCAATTTCAGTTTTATTTGTGTTGTCAATTTATTTTAAAATATATATAAAAAGAACAATTTTATATTGAATAACAATAATTTCTTGTCAATCATTAGTCCATGGAAAGTATAAATCTATTCATTTCGTTAAATATTCCTTAACATTTTAGTTAAATGTATAAATTTTTCAAGAACGCGAACGTCAAATCTCCATATCGAAGGAAACGTACGAATAATTATGAACATGAAGGCACATAAATCAAAGGAGTAGTGCAGCGAATGAGGTATTCATTTGGTTTATTATTTTTTCTTTAAATAAATTAAAATTAAGATGCATTTCATAAGGGCATTGTTTTTATTTTTCAATAATAAAATAAATGTAAATTTGAATGTTGCATTGAGTTAATATTAACTTATACAAAGTTTCACACATAACAACTATTACTGTCGTTGTCTTCAACTAAGTGAATAGAGCTACATAAATTTCTAAAAAATTAGTTATTTAAAATTAACTTCATTAACTGATGCTCAGTAAGGGGTATTTCACCTGAGACTCAGATGAAAATTTAGTAGCCAGTAACTGAAACATTTTTTCGGTGTATATCACAGATTTTTCACAGATAGGAAACAGCCGATGCATTACGGCCGATAGAAAATGAACAAAATGAAATGCAAAAATTTGAGAAAAACACAAAAGAGAAAGCACAAAAGTCTAAAAAGAGACAGATATATACCAAAAATGCGCAATACAATATGTATGGATATTTTATATAGCTATCTCCTCCTTGACATTACTACCATATAAACAAAACCATACGGTTCGAGAATACCTTTTTGGCACCTGTCATTGGTAACACATCTGTGTATAATCTGTGGAATATATTATCCAATAAATGACACTTCAACTACATAATACCTGTGTTTTCGACTTAACTATATCCGTTAACTTTTCAAAAAAAACTCAAAGTGTATAAAATTTTTTTTTAGATGAAAAGTAATATATTACTTTTCGTATGCACGTTAACTTACAAAGTGGATAATTATCAACGTTGAAAACTCAACGTTTATACATTTTCACACCTAGCCAAACTTCTTTGCGTTTTGCTGACGTACGTTCGAGTATACCGGAACTATCATGAACACTAACTATTTAACAAATTTTTATACTCCAATCAGTTTAACGTAGATTTGCTATAGATACTTAACGTTGATAGGCATGAGCGAAAATACAGCTATTATAGGGTCAAGCTTTCAATTTTTTATTGAGTTAGGCTACTGTATTATACAATGGTAGTGCAGCACAACAATGAAGGAATTCACAGTCTATGTTGTAACGTGCTATTGTTATAAAATAGCATAATTTTTAAGTTTAATCCAGAGAAAGTTGTCAAATTTACGATAAATGCCCATTTACTACTTCAAAATATTCTCAATAATGAAGTAAATTTATTTTATTTTTGTATTCAAAATTTGCTGTATATGCCAAAGTGTGGCGTATCTCAGATATGAAACAAGCAGTGACGGTCCGTGAAGTTGTCAAGGGTGTGCTGCCCTTTTTTAAAATATAAAAATTACATATATAATGAATATTTTCCAAGGATATGTCACTTCCCACCATAACCAGAGTTCAGATTATTATTGATTTTATACTTTTATAATTGATATGCAACTCAAATTCTATGTAGTAAGCATTTTATTTGCCCCCCCCCCCTTACACGGTCAACAAAAGAGTCAACAAGTAGAAGTGTGCGTAAAATAGAATTTAAAAATGGCATATGAATTAAAAATATATCAAAATTAATTTAATCTGATCTGTGCCTGTCATGAAAAGATGATACGGACTGAAAACACACAAATTATAGACGTAATTTTGATTACTTAAAAAATCGCAGCACACTTTGACAACTTCACGGACCGTCACTGATATTTCCATAAATATCTCATAAAAACTTGTTTTTTGCATATCTTAACAAATATATTACAATCGCTAATTTTTAATATTATTTTTTTTAGTTGTGAAATTTTTCACCACAATTTCGCAACAATATTTTTTGTATGGAGCTTGACAACATTTTTCGCAAAAGTACGAACAAAAACATTTCAAACCTGCTCTAAATCAAAAATATTTGTTTTTCGTCCAACATGTTTGATGAGCTGTCAAATAAACATTACGTGATCAAATTCATACAGCCCGCTAGTATACCGTATAGCACAGATTAATACCAGATGTGAAACCAATGACAGGTGTCAAAAAAGTATTCTCGAACCGTATGGTTTTGTTTACATGGAAGTCAAGTCAAGAGGGAGATAACCATATAAAATCTCCATACATTTTGTATTACGCATTTTTTGTATATATCTGTCTCTTTTTAGATTATTGTGCTTTATCTTTGTGTTTTTCTTAAATTTTTGCGTTTTGCGTTGCTCATTTCCTGTCGGCCATATTGCCCAAATCAGCTGATTCATATCTGGTATAATTTGTGCCGTATAGCATGCTTGGTCGTAGAGAAATGGTTCAAAAATCATTGTGCACCATAAATATTGCCAAAAGCACTGAGTTGACACACTGATAATTGAAAAATCAAGTGCCAAAACCACCAATTTAGTATCACTGATAACAGTGGTTGCAATATTTACCAGTTTTTCTGATTCATACGATCTGGCAACTATTGTCTAAAAATGTCGCCATATTCACCACGGTGTTCACGAAAGATGATATAAAAGAAAACAACCAAGAAAATTTTCATCAAGTGTAGATGCGACAGGGCAAAATTATTCTAATTTTAATACTTGCAACTTAACTCGAATTTTTAACTATTTAAAATTTGTAATTAAATATTGAAATTGTATGCAAATTATTTTTAACAAACTGGCGAATGTTTTTTAAATATTTGCTGCATCTAAGCCAAGGAGGAAAGTCGAATATTTAATGTGAAAATCAGCACAGCGCTTTGCTAGAGAAAAACACGTTCCAGTATTCCACAGCCGTATAAAGTTTTAACTTTTTCTCGGCTGAGGACTGAAACACCTAGGTGTAGCCTTCGTTAAAAAGAAAATTGAATAAATAAAAAATTCAAAGATTAATAAAAATTGCAAAAATTTCCGGGGCCTCAAGGAAACGTAAACTAAAACGGGCGGCATTCGGCCACCCCAAATACATATAATCACAAATCATACGAAGCAGCGCAAGGGCCTTTAGAGAAATTTTGCAAATCATATTAAAAACAAGAGATTGGAACAAAAATTTTTTTGTTGCTAAAAGTTTAATCGTCGATCATTTTATCATCGTGGGACGTCAACGGGAAAGGAAATTGTGACGCAAACTTTGCATTGATGGTAATGCATGCTAGAAAACCGCAACGCATGAACGATGGGTAAATAAAATTGGTTTTAATTTTTTTATACAGATTATAGTTATATATTCGGCATTTAAAATTATTTTTTTTTTTATTAACTAGCATTTTTTTACCATTTTGCTTTGTTTTTATTATTTCACCTCAAACTAGCTCTGTCATTTCTTTTTCTTCTCTATGTACACCACTTCTGCAGCTCTGCAGCAGAGCTGTCTGCTAGGTGGAAAATAAAAAAAAAAAATAAGAAACAGTAAAATTAAAGTAGTGTATTAAAAGAAAATATGAAAATTTGCGATATAAACTTTTAATAACGAATTTTCATGGAAAATTAATGTAAAAAATTGATAATTTTGCGGGGAAAATATATTAAAAAAGAAAACGATTTTAAAAACAAAATAAATTCTTTCATATTTTTATATGCATAATCATATTAACTAACTTCCTCTGCTGCTGCTGTGAGGTTTCCCCAATCTTATTTTATTTTCGTGTTTTTCATTTTGCTGTATATGTCTCCATTACACTCTGTGGTATATGTGGAGTCTGTGTATATCTATACATATATTGTGTATTTGATTACCTCTGCCTTGTGCCGCCGTTCGTTTTTCGTTTATTTTTTAATAAATTTTTCTGCTGCCACCTTCGTCGTCATCAACATCCAATCTCATCACCAACAGCAGTTGCTCGTCGTTGGTGTCTGTCGTCGGCGTAGCAATCGTCTTCATTCATCGTAAATTTTATTCTATAAACATTTATTGTTATTGCAAATGTAGTTTAAATGCGGTAAATATTCATAGTTTTTATGTTGTAATAATCACTTTGTAACCATTTCGGATAGTTTAAGTGGAAACTCAAATCGAGTCCTAATCGTAATCTTCTAATTGCTTTACACCAAATATTTAAATGGCAATTTCTTGATTCTTAAGGCCTATCTAAACATAATAATGAAGGTAATAAAAAGTGGAGAACTCAAGTACAGATCCATTAGGTACACAACTGAACACCGGAAGAAAGATAGGACGAGTTCAATTTTACATTCCCACGTCCCGACCAAAAGATGTAAATTTCACATAGCTAATTAAAACTGGTTTGATACACCAGCTATTCGATTCAATCTATCTCATAGAGATTCGTCTGTTAAGGAATGTGTGTTAGGGAATGTCTTCACAGGAGAATTATAATATTTATTGTAGGACGAGAAATAAGGCTAAAACTGTCATTCGTAATGCGAAAGGGAATGTTTATATAAATCAAATTATGATAATGCTAAGGGCATGTGGAAATTTTAAAGAACTAGTAGGAGAATATAATCTAAAGAATCTGTATATGATTTAGATGTGATTTAAATAGAAAAATTTTTGTCTCTTAAAACAGTCGATGCCATTGACCCTTTTAATTCTAATTTGAACTTTGTTTATAATGGTTTTCTACCGATTGAAAAGTTGCAAAAGTTGTTTCCATTAGTAAAAATGGACCGTTAGATGAATTACGGCCGATATCTATAGTTTCTATATTATCCAAAATTGATGAAAACGTTATGAATTTAAGAATGGTACAATATTTAGATGACAATTGCTTATTTTGTCCTTATCCGTTAGAGTTTGCATTTCGGTTTTAAAGAATGTAGATGTGGGAAATGTAGATAAGTGAAATTGGGAAACGTACGTATCCCTGAATTATCAGACTTTTGGAGAAGGTGATTATACATCGAAATACTCTTCTAGTTTGCGTTTTAAAATAGTATTTGGTAGCGAATTCCACACTCTAGCTATCCTGGCATTAAATGGTATTTCATATATAAATAAAGTTATGAGGGTTTCTACTCGATCAAGTGAATTTAAAATTCTTAACGATGTAATCAGGACAATTCTCAACAGAAAATCCAACAAAATCTAATACAAAAGGACAGATAAGTTCCCTAATTCTCAATTTGTAAATGTACTTTATAATAAGGTTAAATGTAAAATGAAGACGTCTAATTACTGTTGATACCCGTAAATTCTTCCAAAGCATAAATTAACTGCGACATAAGAATGGAATTGCAACATGTTTCCTTAAATGTAGAGTCATACAAAATTCAAGAAACCGTAATCGTCTCAAAGTAGCTTTCACACGAGCGCAAACATAATCAATGTGCTTAGAAAAACGTAATTGGTCATCTACAAAAACGTCAAAACACTTCATTTCAGGTACAAAATTAATTACAATACCCAACAATGGTAGATCTAAATCACGGGAATCAAAACCAAAACACATTGCCTTTATTTTGCCAGGATTAATGTCTAAGCCATTCGTGTCCACCCAAGGTAAAAACCCATATTCACCTCCAAATCATCGAAAAATTGCCTCTCCCCAGAAAATAAAGTCTGTACATCATTTGCATAAATAAATGTTTCAAAAGAGTTTTTATCAATCACATTAATAAAATCACTCAAATAAATCATAAATAACAAGGACAAGGACCACTTACAGACCCCTGTGGGACACAACTTGTAACCCCAATGCACGAGAGTTCCCATCTCGTAATGAGGTGAATTGTGATCTTTCAGTAAGATATGAGCTTACAAGTTTACAGGCAGATTTGGAAAAATAAAAACTATATAATTTAGTTATTAATTTTGAATGCACCACTTTATAAAAAGCCTTTCATAAATCTAAGGAAAGCAATGCACTACCCGAAGAGGTGCGCGAGCTATTTTAGCCGGCAGTTTATAGAGCACCCCGAGAGAGACAAGGCGAAAAGGAGTGTCGTGAGGAAAATCCACGAACTCCGAGTCAATGACGAGCCATTAGCTTTTACGTCAACAGAGGTTGCCGAAGCCATCAAAAGAGCCAAACCATCTAGAGCTCTAGGACCCGACGGAATTTCCATGCTGATGATCAAAAAACTGGAGATGCCAGGAGTAGAGTACCTGACAAAGGTCTTTAACCATGGGCAGGGTGGTACCACTTTTGAAGCCGGGAAAGGATGCGAACCAGGGAGTATCGTACAGACCAATCTCCCTACTGTCACCGGTCGCTAAGATACTTGAGGCTCTACTCCTCCCCAGTCTCACACGGCATTTTCAGCTTGCCCAGCACCAGCATGGATTCCGGAAGCAGCACAGCACAACAACAGCTTTAACCGCCATTGCCACACAGATAACCAGCGGTCTAAATCTGAGCCGCCCTTGCGAAAGGACGGTTCTAGTGGCGCTCGACCTATCGAAGGCATTTGATACGGTCAGCCACGCGACCCTCTTCAGAGACATCGCCGAATCCAGTCTCCCAAATGGTACGAAGAGGTGGATAGCGAATTATCTGTGTGGTCGCCAGTCGTTTGTGGAGTTTCGTAACAAAAGATCCAAACCTCGTAGGATTAAACAAGGAGTTCCTCAGGGTGGAGTTCTCTCCCCGATATTGTTAAATTTCTACGTTTCGAAACTCCCGGCACCACCAGAAGGGGTGGAATTGATTTCTTATGCCGACGACTGTACGATACTGGCGACGGGTCACGACATTGATGGCTTATGTGGTAGGTTGAACAGTTATCTGCATGATCTTACGAATTTCTTCACTGGAAGGAATATGCAGCTCTCCCCTGCAAAATCCTCGGCGACTCTTTTTAGCACTTGGACGAAGGAAGTAAGGCTGGAACTGAATGTAGTAGTCGATGGCGTGCGAATTCCGACACTAAACCACCCCAAAATTCTTGGGGTTACATTCGACAGCCTGTTCATGTCCTCAGCGCACACCACTGCAATTTGCAACAAGATGCAGAGTAGGAACAAGGTCCTCAAGTCGCTAGCCGGCAGCTCTTGGGGTACGGACAAAGAAACCTTGTTGGCAACCTACAAAACAATTGGTCGGTCAGTGGTTAATTATGCTGCGCCAGTGTGGTCGCCTAGAGTCAGCGATACCCAGTTGAGAAAGCTCCAAACCTGCCAAAACTCTGTCCTCAGGACAATTACAGGATGCCTACAAATGTCATCGGTTCAACATCTTCACGAGGAAACGAAGGTCCTAACAGTAAAGGAACACTGCCAAATGCTCTCGAAGCAGTTCCTGCTGGGATGTCATCGGAGGAACCACCCGAATCACATCTTACGGAGGTGGATCCCCCCCCCCCCCCCCCCCCCCGAGGCATGTCAGAAAGGACCTTCGTATCTTTGAGGGCACGGTCCAGCGTTATATGAGAGATCCGCTGGACGAAGCATCCTATAGGGCAGGTATAAACGATATTCATCGGGACACGGTAAATGACGCCATCAATTCTTACCGGATGAATATCGTTCTTGGAGGTCGCCCCCACCTATTGCGGAGAACGAGGAGAGGACTCTCCCACGATCTACGAGAGTTCTCCTCGCGCAATTGCGTTCGGGATGGTGTTCACGCCTTAATTCATATTGGTCTCGGAACGAGCCCACCATCCCGAACACATGTCCCGCATGCCAGAGAGGTCCCCACGACGTAAACCACCTCTTTGGCTGCACGGCAAACCCGACTCACCTAGATCCCACGTCACTATGGACCCACCCGGTGGAGGCGGCCCGGTTCCTGGGTCTGGATCTAGCTGAGTCAGCAGAACAATATGAAGAAGAAGATTAATCTTATATATATGCTCACATATTTATTGTAGGAGGCGTTGCTACAACAACAACAACAACTTTTTCACATTAGGTTTCCTTCTTATTGAACCGGTTAGCTCAATAACAAGGGTTGTAGTACTATAATTCCGTCTAAAACTAGATTGATTAGGATAAACTAATTTATTACCATTAATATAACCCATCATCTGATCATTTATAATGTGTTCAACAATTTTCGAAAGAATAGGGGTTCTTTGTACATAGAGAAAAATACAAGCTTTGTTAAAAGCATGTGATTTTCGTTGTAATATGAAATACATAAGTAAAAATGTTTGAGTTTACTTCTCCAAGTGTTTTTCACGTTGAAAGTTAACATACATATGTATATACGAAAACTAAAATATACATTCCCAGCAAGCATGGCAATTCGAAGAAGATTCCCCGATCATATTGCCAGGAAGAAAACATATATTGCCGGCAATATCAATTTCGTAAAGGCGGAAGTTTCCTCCGTCGGGAAAAACTGTACCCGAAAGCAATTATTACAGGCAATGCGAAAGCAATACCCCATAAAATCGGAAGATAAATCGGCATATCGCTAATTTATCACATGGAAAATAAAAAGTTATATCGCCAAATAAACTCCCCGGTACAAAATAAACGATTTATTTTTTCATTATTAAATTTAAGCCTGAAAAAGAATATCTGCATACATAATCCATTGACCAACACATTATTTATATTGATTTCATCGTAGCCGATTTTTTCTGCGCATTAAATCTTGATTTTTTTAGAGGAATATGTTTTCTATATATCTGTTGGTTGTTTTTGTATAAATTTTGTTTTAATTTTTTCCAAAATGACAAAACATTTCGACAAATATTATCATAAAAAATTACGACAAAAAATTTAATTTGAATGAGGGGGAATGTTTAGTTGATCTCTTATTTTGGTAAATGAATGTTCTTTAGTTTGACTATACATCATAAATTAATATCACTTTCTGTTTAAATTATTTTCAAATTAAAGAAAGATGATACAATTTTCACAAGTAAATTACAAAGAATTAAAATTTCGAAAGAATTCGATAAGGCGAGGAAGACAGAATACGTATTTTCGGCTTTCGCTACAAAGCCATCATCAGTGTCGTTTGCCTTGAATGAGTTAATAATTGATGATCGTCTACTTATGTGAAAGATGAAAGCAAATCGAATTTGTTAACAACAACTCAACTTAGACTAACATCAACGAAATCTAAAACGGCATTCACACCTAAATCTTAAACACGTGTTTAGCTAAAACGTGTGTAAAAGAATAAAGAACTGTTGCAGTAGAATAAAGAGCTAAAATACGTGTTTTAGCTAAACACGTGTTTAAGAATTAGGTGTGAATGCAGCCTAACAATGCTATTTTTATCCTTTGTTATTATTACTCTTTTTTGCTTTGAACCTTAATTCTTAAGGTATCTCAGCTGATTCTATTCAACTCTGTGTATGACAAATTCTTCAATATGTCGAAAAACGTGCCAATATTGTAAAATCTGATATGAAATGCTTTAAATTAATAAAAAAGAATGCTGATTTCGATGCGCTTAGCAGAATTTCATTTAAAATTGGAGTCTCTGCTGAATTATATGATAAGCTTTTTAACCCTTCTTTATGGCCGGCTGATGTAAGAGTGAGGCCGTTCCAGTTTTTTTAAAGCCAAAATCTTAGAACTAATATATATATATACATATATATATTTTAAATCGCGGCCCTATCCTCCTTGCAGGAGTAAAAGGAACAAATATATATATTTTAAATCATAGTCTGTAAGGAAATTGTATTCCATAGACTGAAATAAATAACCACAGATTTTTGAATTACAACGAACCGTTAAATTTAAACGTATTTATTTAAATTATATTTTGCACCGTATCAATGTGTTTTTAAGATGAATGAGGGGGAATGTTTAGTTTAGTGATCGCCAAATAAACTCCCCGGTACAAAATAAACGATTTATTAAATTTAAACCTGAAAAAGAATATCTGCATACATAATCCATTGAGCAACCCAGTTATCTTGATTCATCGTAGCTGGTTTTTTCCGTGCATTAAATCTTGATTTTTTTAGAGGAATTTCTTTCCTGTATATCTGTTGGTTGTTTTTGTACAAATTTTAATTTAATTTTTTCCAATATGACAAAATATTTCAAACAAATTTTCTTTATCTTCTGTATGATAGAAAGGTAATATTGCCGCAATACTATCATAAAAAATTATGACAAAAAATTCAAAATTATTTTTTCCAAATATCACCAAATTATATTCCAAATGATAAAAGGAAAACAATTTCAAAATACTTTTTTATTATTTTCATTCAAATAAAAAATAGAAGATATCGTTTAATATCTTCTTGGCAGATATCTTCCAAATGGATATTTCTTTGACACTTGTAGAAATACAGTTAAGTCTTTTTTATGCGGTAGATGCGTTCCAAAAAAAACCACATAAGATAAATCCGCATAAAAAAGAACTCTACTTCCATACAAAAATGGGAGATGCGTTCCGAATATTTCAAAAAACGCATAACTTTAAAATAAAGTTAGAAAATTGAATTAAAATCGCATAAAAAATCTATAGAATAAAAAATTAAAAAAAAAAAATTATTCAGTTATTTTTACAGTACATACCAAAAACAAAAAAAAAATCAATAAAAAATAATACCCCGGCTAAAAATCTACATACACATGGATTCTACATAGTTACATGAATTCTTACATACATGGATACATAAATCTCCATACATGCATCCACATATGTCCACAATTGTGCATTAATGAGAATACAATCGTATTCCCGAGAATTCGATGACAATGTTAAACTCCGTTGTGAGCCAGAAATAACAGATTTTCTTGTTTGAGACACATTCATTTTAATTGCGGTTATTTAAGATTCTCCAAGTTTAAAATATTTTCTAATAGAGGCATATCTTTCACCATTTTCTATGCGATCTAAAATAACCATTTTTGTTTCTAACGAAATTACTGTCTTTTTTCTTGGTTTTCTCTATTTCTTATAAGAAGACCTTTAAAAACTAAGTCAAATTTTTTGATTTTATTTTAAATTAAATAAAAAGTAGTAATACACGCAACGCAAGTCGATTTTAAAACCGCATAACTTAAAATCTGCATAAAACGAGTAAAAAGGTTAAAGTCGGGCATGCCGACTATACAATACCCTACACCAGTCTGGTTAAAAGCCAATTAATGTTTGGATCCGAAATTCGAATGGGTTAAAATGGGACTTATGTCAAAATTTCCTATAATGTGAGTCAGCGAACCAAATTTCATTAAAATATCTTAATATTTGCGACCTGCAGTTTGTAACCAAGACAATTTGGGGGGGACCCTTATATGGGCACTAGATCTAAACATGGACCGGTGTTAACCAAAATCAATAGGCTTCGTCCTTGGGCTGATATAGGTCGGTGTACCAAATTTCATGAAAATATCTTAATATTTGCGACCTGCAGCGTATAAACAATATAATTTTGGGGGGACCCTTATATGGGCACTAGGTCTAAACATGGACCGGTGTTAACCAAAATCAATAGGCTTCATCCTTGGGCTGATATATGTCGGTGTACCAAATTTCATGAAAATATCTTAATATTTGCGACCTGCAGCGTATAAACAATATAATTTTGGGGGGACCCTTATATGTGGACTAGGTCTAAACATGGAGCGCTGTTAACTAAAATCAATAGGCTTCGTCCATGGGCTGATATAGGTCGGTGTACCAAATTTCATTAAAATATCTTAATATTTGCGACCTGCAGCGTATAAACAATATAATTTTGGTAGGACCCTTATATGGGCACTAGGTCTAAGCATGGACCGATGTTCACCAAAATCAATAGGCTTCGTCCTTGGGCCAACATAGGTTTGTGTACCAAATTTCATCAAAATATATTAATATTTCCGACCTGCAGCGTATAAACAATATAATTTTGGTGGGACCCTTATATGAGCACTAGGTCTAAACATTGACCGATTTGAACCAAAATCAATAGGATTCGTCCTTGGGCCGACAAAAGTCGGTGTACCAAGTTTCATCAAAATATCTTAATATTTGCGACATGTAGAGTGCACACAAGAATGCATGGACAGACGAACGGACGGACATCGTTAAATCGAAATAAAAAAAATTCTGAGCCGATCGGTATACTATAAGGTGGGTCTAGGACCAATATTTTTTGGTGTTACAAACTTATAATACCCTGACCACGTAGTGGCGTAGGGTATAAAAACCGCATAAAAAGATACTTTTGAGGCATAGTCGCATTTGGTTATGTGATAGAGGAGACTAAATACATAAATGACCGAGAGTATTCTTTATACAGTTGCGAGCATAAAAAATGCAACACTTCGCTAAATCATCTAAGTATGCTTTGATTTCTTCTAATTGTTTTTTATTTGCACTTATCTTTTGTTTTTATATTCGTTGATGTGTAGTTTCATATTTTAAGTGGTTTGATTTGCATTTATTTATGTGAATTAGTTTTTACGAACTTTTTTATGAAACTACCCAGTCAGACAAATACAGTCGGCGGAACGTTGGCAAAACGTTGGACACGACAGTACATACGTTGGCAAAACGACTGAATTTCAACGTTTACAGTAGCCTTCCAACGTCGAAATGATAACACCATTAAACAGTTATACGACTCCATTTTTCGACGTTGGCAAACCGTCGTTAATACAAAAAATACTGTACCATAAAAATCGAAAATTCATTATTTTGCTGATACTATAAATACGAAAAATTAAAGGTTTTTCCAATACCTTTTTCTAAATATTCTAAATTTTATCTATATCTATATATCTAAATCTTCTAAATGAAATGTGATCATATAGTTCTTCAAAGTAATATTTTTAATTAAAATACCATTTTTTGGTTTTTGTTTACCATCAAAAGAAATAGGATTGCACAACGTTAAAAATTTAAATGAAAATAATGTTGAAATAAACATTCATTTGGTAAAATTTAAGTGTATTCTCACTCTCACTAAACATCATAATGAAACAATTGCAATAACTCTTATACACAAATAATTGAATCTCAAATAATGTGTATTTAAAAACAATCAGTTGTTAATTTAGTAATAACTCTTTTCTCGAAAATTAATGAAGTTTAATTTTCTATTCGAAATGACAGAAAAATAGTGTGTTCATTAAACCTATCGTGGAAATTTGTACAAATACATCAAAAAATACCGTTATACATAAAAAAATCAAATATATTAGTGGTATTCATTCACCCGTACTTTTTTACACAAATGGTAATTTCATAAGTTTACACCATAATTTTAATAAACACACTTTGTCAAATTTTTTATACTTTCAATCGTATTTGACACATTTTTGAATTTGCGTTTTATGAATGCTATCAATAGGTGTGTTTCTTTACTTTTTGGGTAAAGTTCGGTAAATTGAGAGTAAGCAAAAATCCTCTCACAAAATGACAAAATTACCCAATAGTACAGGAACGCAAAAAACCACTTTTCTAGCCCAAAAACTTATTTCAAAGAATAATGTTAAACAGTGATGGGACTTGAAAAATTTTGTTTTGTGCCAAGTGTGTGACTAAAATGTGCCAAATGGGCCTTTATTGTGCCAAAACTCAATTTTCACTTAGAAACCGCGTTTTCAACTTTCATTTTGTATGTGATTTTGTAAATGCATTCTTTTTTTTTTTTTGAGATTTAAAGTACAGTTAAATGTACCGTTAAATGGCGCTGTTACCAAACAGACATATTGCCAGGTTATAAACACGATGCGTATTGATACGCAATATAAAAAAAACAATGTGATAAACAACACAGACGCACAGGAACAGCAACAACACATACACAACCATTACCTTCACAATGGAGGTTACGCGCAATTAAGTCCTAATACGTCAGAATAAAACAGACGCACAGGAACCACAGCAACACATATACGACCATTGCCTTCACAATGGAAGCTAAGCTCAACGAAGCCCCAATACGCCCGGAAAGGTTTGCATGTGATTAGACTGCACAGTCTAACGGCATGCTGAGACACGCTTTAGAGTATCGCAAAACAAAAACTATTAACCGATGTTCCCTATTAAAAAATTTAATACAGGTCACGATATAACCTTCTTCTTCGGCAACTCACGGCGAACTGTAAATGCATTTTTATGGAATTATTTTGAATTCTTATGGAATTAATTATATTTGAATGAATTAAAATTTCCTTTCAATTAAAAGGTGAATGATAAATTCATCCGATACTTATTAAAGATTTGGGAATGCAGCCAATGAATGAATTCTTTAGGAATGCTTGCACGGAATGGTATACATATAAACATTTTCTAAAACTGAATTAATTTTTTTATGAATTAAACTTAACTTAATTCTTTCGAAGCTCTGAGATAAATTTATAGCATTTGAATTTTTAAAATGCTATGGATTAAGCACCGTAAGTTGTTCAGTTTTCACGTGAAAAAACTGTTATACTCCATATAAAAAAAAATTATTTTTCACGACAATGAGTTTCACTTGAAAATTGTGCAAACTTAGTTTTCACGCAAATTTAATGTACAAGACTATTATTTTTCTGGTGAAAAAGTGACATTTTGTGTTAATTGTGATTGTGGCTTTGTTATAAAATTAAAATATTGTTAATTTTTTTAACTTAAATTGCAATTTAAAGCATTTAAAGTCTGAGAGAAATTTTTTCACGTGAAAAACAACTTACGGTGCTTTATTCGGTAATATCTTCGATGCCATTTTTTAGTTTCGCTTTATTCGAAAAGGTATTTTAATACCAATAAATGCTTAGAAACTAAAAATTAAAGAATTGTTATTTTTTAAATTCATTTTCTATTAAATTTTGTAGATAACCAAAATTTGCTAAAATAGTATCGGTTGTGCCATTGTACCAATCAATCTTAGATTGTGCCAAAAATCCCATCACTGATGTGAAAATATGTATAATTTCAGTTTGCAAATCGGCATTATTCGCATTTAAAAGTTTTTGATTTTATTCAATTAATTTTAACAAAAAACCAAGTTTCTTTTGCTTATTTCTTTATTTAATTACAATTTTTAATTTAATTTCACAATTGTTTTTTGTTTATATTTGCATCAGCTGTTTTACCAAAGTTTACCCGAAGAAAAAGTCTGGGTAAATTTTGGTAAAAAGAGAAGCACTAATACACTCTCATTAGCGCTCTCATTTACCCAATTCTCGAGTACGGGAACGCTTTTGGGTAAATTTCGGTAACTTTGGGTAAATTTCGGTAACATTGGGAACGTACGGGAACACACTGAATATAAATCACGGATAAATTATGTAAAAAATGGAACCTATCGAAAAATATGTATGCAAACTTGTAAAATTAAAAAAAAACTGATGCAATTTATGTAAAAACAGTACTGGCAAGGCACTGTTTTAGGTAGTACTGGCAAAACACTGGTTTTACAAAAAAATTCGTGCTCTGCCAGTACTACATTTTTTGAAGCGTCGGTAATTTCTGGCTGGGAAGTGCCTATTTTGTGCGAGCAAAAAAATTCAACTTTTATGTATTTTACATTTAATCGATTTTATTATTATTATTAATATATTTATTAGTATTCAAAACACTTTTAATATTCTCATTTACATTTATAATATATTAAAAAAAATTATTTTATTTTGTGATTCCTAATTAATCATCTTTTTACAAAATTTACACATTTTCTCTTAAATACAATATCATTTCCCTCTGTTTTAATATCATTCGGAAGTGAATTAAATAATTTAAAACCTTTGTAGAAAAGTGATCTTTGCATTGCTGTTGTAGTCGTTTTTTGTAGCCTGAAATTTTCTGCATTTCTTAATCCGTATGGTTGTTCATCGCTAACATATCTAATTTGGTCCCTGAGATATTTCGGCGCATTTCCATTTTTAATTTTTCTAATAAAAATCAACGTGCATATTTGTTTAAAAATTTAGCACATTAATTAGATGTTTATTATTTAGTGGAATAGCCATTATTTTTAATTACTCCTTTTATTCGTGAAGTTATAGAATCCACCAGCGCAATCAATTTTATGAAGGTGTATGCCTTGCTACACCTATTTGGCAACAATTTCGAAATCCCTTAAATTTTAACGCTTTTTCTTTCGTATTTCGCTGCGTGCAAGCTCCCATAGATTCTCTATGGGGTTTAAATCGGGTGACTGTGCTGGCCACTGTAAAACTTCCACACCATTGTTACTTAGAAATGGCCTAGCTAAGCGACTGGTGTGCTTAAGGTCATTTTCGTATTAGAATATGCTCTTGTAGTGCATTCTGTCTTCAATTTTGACTTCTGGTCCAACACCATCACGGGAGAATGCACCTCAAAATTAAAATTTAAACTAGTGTGTTATATTTAAGACAACAATTTCATACCCCACAGCATAAGGGATCCTCCGCCGAGTACCGTTTATTTAATGGTCTGCGGATGAACTTCAATCCATCGGATCTAAATAAATTTAATTTTGTTTCGTCACTAAATAAAACCTTTGCCCAGTGCCTATGACGCTTTCCAAAATCGAGAAGCTTCTTTGTATTCACTTTACTTATGAAGGGTTTCTTTTCTGGACTCCGGCTGTTGCTCCCAAATGTTCTGAAGCATACTTCAGAACATCTACGGCGGTCTTATTGGCGTCGCTTTAACAATAGAGATCATATTTCTGTCCTGTCTTTTTATAATTTTTTCGGGGTCTTCCACTTCCTATTTTCCTATGAATATAACCACGAGCCTAATGCCGAGTTGCAATTCGTGACACAGTCGACTTGTTCCCTTGAAACATAGTTCCGATTTCAAGTAAAAGTTTGCCTTCCCAAAGCGCTGTAATAATAGCAGCACGGTCATCACTTGTTTTTTGTAAAGAATAAGAAATTTAGTTAATTTTGGTTAATTCAGTTCAAATTTCGTGAATAAATAACATTTTTATACTTGCCTGATACATATTATTCTTTCGTTGCATGTTTTTTTCTCGTTAATTTCGAAAAAAAAGTTCACATAATAAATGCAAATCAAACCACTTAAAATATGAAACTACACATCAACGAATATAATAACAAAAGATAAACGCAAATAAAAAACCATTAGAAGAAATTAAAGCATACTTAGATGATTTAGCGCAGTGTTGCATTTTTTATGCTCGCAACTGTATGTATTGTGAAATGTTAAAATTATATTCTCAGAATAGTAGAGTCCTTTTGTTAAATTGTTGTTTTTCATGAATATCAAAATAATTTAACGCGTATAAAGGGTGAACCTACCAAAACTGCAACACTTAAGGTGGGTCTCATACTGCATGTTTAACTTTAACTTAACTAAAACAAAAGAAAATATCAAAAAAATGTACACAAAATAACAACAATTTTTTGGTTTAACTATTAACTAAAGTTTAAACCTGAAGTATGAGACCCACCGTTAGAAACTAATACCAGAAAAAAACTAGATGGCTTTGAAATAAATTTTTTTTATTCGAATACTTTGAAGTTTAGAGGTAATAAAATAATTAGAAATTTATTAATTTAGTTCGAGGCCAATTTTCTTATTATGAATTAACATAATAAGTACTTTTTTCAAAAACTGCTATTTTTCTTCATCAGTACCCCGTTTTTTTATCTGATGCGAGAAGTTTTCTTATCGAGAAATGCATGGTCATCCTGCATTAAACAGGGTGATTTAAGCGATGATAAAATGGACTGGAGTTTTAGTCGTAAATCTTTCAGATATTGTAACTTTTATAACTGAGTACACACGTAGTTTTGTAAAATACCTAATTAAACTAGAAATATCTTACATGCAGCGCATTACTAGCTGATTTGGTTTCATATATATTTTATTGTCTGCGACTCATCCTATATCAAGCAAAGCAGGGTTGCATTTCACATGTTTTTTTGCGAAAACTTTTTCGATGCGAGAAATACAGAAACGGGGTGCAGGATACTCTACTGACAAATACTTCACAGATCTTTTTTTGCTTTCAAAAACCTCTACACTTTCAGGAATGAAAATATTAAAAATAATAAAATAAATAAAAAAATATAAAATATTAAAATCGGACTGATCGGACTTTTCGTCGCACACGCGCCATCATCTTTTGCACGAGTGCATAATCGACTTTTCGCAACGCCGACAACCACTTGGATTTGAATTCTACAATATCTTTTACCAGTTCACCTGTCTTCTTTACTATTCCCTTCACTATTGATCAATATTCCTCAATAGGGCGTAGCTCTGGGCAATTTGGTGGATTGCAGTCGCGAGGTACAAAATCCATTTTATTTGCATTGTACCACTGCAATGTGGCCTTGGTATATTGGCAGCTTGCCAGGTCCTGCCAGAACAGTGGTTTGGTGACGTGACTCTTAATAAATGGCAGAAGACGTTTCTTGAGGCACTCATCCCGATAAATTTGAGCGTTCATTGTTCCAGATGTAATGAAAGGGCTGCTTTTACAACCACAGGAGTAAATGGCTCGCCAAACCATGAATTTTTTTGGAAACTAGGACTTCATTTTCAATTTCAAACCTTCTCTGTAGCGATTTAAAACTCTGGAAACTGTCGAGTGGTGCAATTTTACATTTTTCGCAATTTTACGCGCACTGAGAACCGGAATTTTTATATATTCGTGCAAAATAATTCGCCTCGTTTCTAACTCGGTGGTCATTTTTGACGAAACTAAAAGTCAAATTCTAACGAAATTTCTCATACATGAAATTTAGGTCATGTCGTACTTAGGGTATTTGAATTTCAAAATATATAAATTTTTTTGAGTAAGTTATAAGTTTTCCAAAGATTTGCAATTTTGGTGTGTTCACCCTTTACACATATGGTCAAAATAATACCCTACGGGGAATGAGGAGTCAATTGCCCTCCAAGGACCTATCCCGTGACCGGTCAACCGATGGCATATTACTAAATTAGTACAAATATGAACCAAAGAGAATGAATTAATTTTCTAAGTATTTTCTGATTCGTTACTTTCACTGTTGCTTTTAAAAAACTTGACCAATACCGAAATAAAAAATAAAATTCGCGGCATATTTTTTAAAATATTTTTTTATTTATTTTACTCTTTTATTTATTTTGAACTTTATTTCTTTACGATTTGCTTATTTTAGCTCTTATTTTAAATTTTTATAATTTTTTGCTAAAAAATTTGAGGTTTTGTATTTTCAACGTTTTTTTAATGTTAAAGCTGTTTTATTTTTAACAATTGGTATTTCATTTAATTTTCTTAACTTAAGGGCAATTTTTAAAATTTTTATTTATATTATCAGAGTTTTTGAGGTAATTTTCTAATTTTAAATTGATTTTTTAATTTAATTATGGCCAACGCAAAAAACGGGTCAACTGCCATTAAAGGACCTATCCCGTGACTGGTCAATCGGGGGCATACTCAAGGCTCTTCCACTATGTTTGTGTGTGTGTTAGTGTTGTTTTCTTTTCTATTTTTTTCTTTTCCATTTTTTATTTGCTTGTAGTGTTTGTTTTTTCTTTTTCTTTTTTATTTGAGCAGAAACGAAAAATATATAACTTTACCATCAGCCAGCCATCACGCATAAGCAACATTAGCTCAGACGGTAGAGCGTTTGCCTACAAGCAGGAGGTTGTGTTATCGAGCCCTACTTCGATGCCAAGTAGATTATTTTTAATTCTTAATTTTTATTAGTTTATTTGAAAAGCTATTTTTAGACACACCACCTTACTGTCACAAGGTGTCTAAACTGTTAAAGTGATATGTGTCTTTCAAACAAAGAGACCGATCAACGACCGGTCTCCGCCCCTTTGGGACCTATCCTGCGTGTCATCTGGGATCGGTCCCTTTCCCCGTAGGGATAGGTACAGCCTAAAATTTTTTTTTAATGGCTCGCAGCCAAATATTTATTCAAATTAAAAGAAATAAATGCTTTTTCGTTTTCCTACAACATATGAAATAAAGTACAATAAGTACTGAAATGATAAGAAAAAACAAACATTAAATTCAGTCTTGGTTAAAAAATAAGAAATCAATAAAAAAAATTCTTGGACAAAATAATAAGTACATTTAGTAAAAATAAGCAAAACAGTATATAATCCAAATTTTATTGGCTAAATTTATTGGTTTTTGTTGAGTTTCTTTAGTAGCCGGTATATCTACCATTATTTTGATTCATCGCCTTTTGACATGCTGGCGATAAGATTTCGTCAGGTCTCCACTGGAATTTCATACCAAGTTTTTGGTCAAAATTTTATAATTGTTTCTTATTTTGGAAAACTTCCTTTCATATTCTTTGCTTCAACGCTCCCCAAAGATTTTCTATAGGGTTCAAGTCAGGAGATTGATTTGCCACTCAAGCAGGGCCACATGCTTGTTTTGGAACCAATCTTTTACAAATATGCTTCGAATCATTATCCTGCTGAAATGTCCACCTGAGTGTCATACTTTCCTCAGCATAGGTCAACATCGTATTTTCGAAGATATCTTTGTAGTGGAATCTGGTCATAGTGACGGTAATTCGATGTACTGGACCGATAGCATAACACGAAAATCAAACCCGGACCATAATATTTCCGCCCCCGTGCTTGACTGCCTTTTTTGTAAAACGAACATGGAATGCCTTACCCTTGGGGCGTGGAACATTACAGGCAGAGGCGTTTTCGAATAAATTTATTTTTGTTTCATCGCTCCACAAAACTTTTCGCCATTTTTTTCACCGTCTGCTCCGGAGCAATTGGAGCGAATTCTTGCAAGCGCTTATCTATATTATAAATTTTCCTGTTTGAGCAAACGAACTCTTCTGGCTATCCGTCCGTATAAATTGGCTTCTTGTAGTCTTCGATGAGCTGTGCGCTAAGAGATTACATTTCCAATATCTGCTGAAATGGCTTTTGAAGATAGAAATGGGTCCCTCTTTACAAGAGTATCAGTACGGATATCTGTTGTTTTTGATGTCTTTTTTGGTCTTCCGGCAGTTTCAACGGGCTTTTTTTTAAGCGTTAAAGCATTTTGAACAAAAAAACAATTGTTCTGTACTCCGTAAAACAATGACTTTTTCGACCCATCAGTGATTTTTTTATTTCTTTTGGAATAAATAGGAACAACAATAAAGGATTCAACAATGTATTTATTATTTTGACCATGTCCTTTCAGTACTATACCCTACGGGAAATTTTAACAAACTGTCACCGAACTGGCCCCTTTATATGAAATAGACTGGTCACTTTTACATGGCGTTGTCATAGGAGGGGGAAGTTGACTCCTTGTAACATGTCACAAGACAAATCCTAGGACAGGTTACTGAACTCTCATAAAAAACAAAGTTCAGGGACCTGTCCTGGGATTTGTCTTGTGTCATGTCAAAGGGTCAATTTCCCCCTCCTATGACAACGCCATGTACAAGTGACCAGTCTATTTCATATAAAGGGGCCAGTTCGGTGACAGTTTGTTAAAATTTCCCGTATAGTACCTATACAACATACATGGGAATTTTTCATTACCATTGAATTTTCATTACCATTAGTTCATACCAATGACAATGAGAAAAATTCCATTACCATTTAATGGTAATGAAATATTTTTCATTAGAAAAATCATTACTAATGGTAATGAAATTACACTAATGTATAAAAAAACTAATTACAATTGATTAAAAACCATTTGTTTACAAAAAATTCAGCCAAATGAAAACGAACAACTGGTTTGTCCAGGGAAGTTATAAAACATAATTTATTAAGGAGGATCCATTTAATTCCGTTAAACTTTACCTGCATACAAATAACAACGGAATGGAAAGTAATATTTAATTTCAAATGAGCATGATCCTGAATGAGCATATTCCATCTTCGATTTCAGCGAGTTTTACTCCATTTTTACGTTTTTCTGTCAATGGCAATTATTTTTTTTAATTTATTCATTATCAATGGTAATGAAATTTAAAATCATTGTCATTAATCAATGAAATTAAATTTTAGAATCATTACCAATAATTAAAAAAATGGTAATGAAAATAATTTCATTACAATTGATATCAATGTAATGGTAATGAAATCATCAATTAATTAGTCCACCTAATTAATTAGTCCCATGTATGCTATACAAAACTTCCCCACAGTAAAAACAACAGTTTATTTTTTTTACTTTTAAAGGCATTGTCATACTAAAATTATTTAAATAATAAAAAATTCTCATGTTTACTTTCAGTAAAAATAACTAAAATTAAACATAATAAGCAATGTACTTATGTCTTTGACCGTATGTTTAAGTGACTGTCCGTCATATATGTACTAAGAAGTGCGCCGTTAAAATGTGTGACAATCTTTTTTCTTAATGACTTTTTCCACCTTCAATTAAAATAATTTTTCTTGATCAAAATATCTTTGAGAAATGTGTCAGATTGGTTTATTAGTTTACAGTGGAGAATCAAAGACAAGTGCAAAATAAACTTTATAATTTTTACAAATAAGTCTATTAGAATCTTTGACTTTGTTACATATTTTTTCTAATTTGAGGACTCCTAACAAGAATCTGAAGTCAAAATAAATATACATCTGCAAACAAAAAGTCGGTAGTGAAAGGGTTAAAAAATTATTGAAACTGTTGAAAATAATCGATTGTGGTTTTACAAAAAAATTGCAACTGAAGGCAATGTTTTTGCAGAGTGGTCAAAAATTTCAATAAGAACCTAATAATTGAAAGAAAACCTGGAACGGGTAAAGCAAAAGGTCCCAGGAACCAAACAAGGTGGATAAGCTATTGACGGCGATTTCTGACCGCGAAATGGCACGGCGCGTGCAATGTCCAGAAACTATTGTGCGCAGAGTTATTTATTTATTTATTTTTACAATTTCAAACCAAGCCCATAGGGCCAAATGTGGCTCATATACAACTCACTAAAAAATACTACTAAATAAAGTATACATATATAATTAACAACAAAGTAAAATTAATTAATTTACAAAAAATAAAAAAACATTTATGTATTTAAAAATAAAAATGATACAAATGTGTATAGAATTCTTTCTCTTTATATTTACTTTTCCCTAATGATTCCCTGTAGATTATTGCGTTCAAATATATAAGATATAAATTATCAAATTCAACAATAAAACGTTAAATAATTATTAAATTAATTTAAAGATTGTTACAGTAGGCATATTCTTTTAGTTTGGCTTTAAATACATTGACCGAAAAGTTAAAACTTCTAAGTAATAAGGGTAAAGAATTCCAAATTCTAGCTACCCTATATTGAAATGATCGCTGAAGAATCGATGTGTTATGAACAGGATAATTTAATTGAGGGTTCCTTAAAGAACCTGAAAGTATAAAATATTTTAGTAAATATTCCGGACATTTGGCCTTGAAAACTTTATAAAAATGTATTAACAACCGAATATATATAAAACTTTTAAAATTGCTTCCTAGAAAGTCTACTACATAAGCTGTTAAAGCTAATGTTGGGCTTAACGTTCCGGACAAAAATGCAAAAATTCTCTGGATTACATTTTTTAATGGCGCACTCTTTATTTAATTCTATAACAATAAATGAAATTTAATTATATATTTTCATAACGATTTCTTTATTATATTCAAATATTTATGCTTATATTCATCTTTTTTTTCTACTTTTAGCTACTTTGAGAAGCATCAATCTCATTCGTATCAGGTGAGCTAAATTTTTAATTTTTTACAACAATTTGTGTTTGAATGATAGCATTTTTTTTTTTATTGATTTTTGTATTAAATTTTTGAAAATATCATTTTCCTATTGCAAATAAATCAAGTGTCCCTTAATAGAGTATTTATTATAAGAAAAATACAAATTTTTACAGTAAACATTTTCTTATACAAAATACTCTTTCTTAGTATTTTAATATTCTTTTGATTACATATAACTTTTTCATTTTCATAATTTAAATTCATCTAACATTTTTTTTATTTGTATTTATATGCAATAATTATCTTCAATGTATAGTTTCATTTTAATCTCAATCTAACCAAAAGACAAACAGGCTGAATTAGGATAAAATCAAAACTACTACTGTCACTTCATTTGTTGTAGTCATCAAAACTTTATTTGTTGTATTATAAGATTTAAAAAAGGCATCATTTAAAATCACATCAAGCTAAACACTACTAGAACTAACCAAAAAAACCAAAGAAACGAAGCCCCATCAACAGAAAAAGACAAAAATTCCAAACAGGGGGGGCATTTAACACCACCCTCTCCCCTACAGTTTATGTCTACCACAAATAGCATTGCACTTGATATCACAACAACACTGGCAGCTGAATGTAATAAAAATGCTGCTGCTGTCGGACTGTGTCGCATCGTAGATGTAAGTAGTGGTCTTTGAAGGAGAAAAATAACGAAAAAAACGATACCTTAAATATACACTGCTTACAAAATTTACTTAATTGTTCTGTTTTTGTTTTTTGTTTTCTTAGTTTGCTCCATTATTAAATGAAAATTTAAAGTTTCTTTTAATTTTTTAAAATTCTGTAGGTCAAACTTGTTTAAATATGAAAAGATAATTAAATTGTATTGCATCTCTTCTTTGGCACACTATCAATCATAATCTTATGTTGGTCCCTCTTTTATTTTCAGTTTTCACTCTCTTATTGGTAGTTAATCATTTTATTAAAACTCATTGGCTCTGTTTGAAAAAAAATATGCTTTTCTTCTTTAATTTCATGTGTTTTGGAAAAAATAACGACTTCCTATTTGTTTAAACATAATTCTTAAATTAAATAGTTATTTATTGAATTATTTTTCTTTACAAATTTCCAATTCATTTTTAGAGTTCCAAGTACAGTTCAAAACGAGATTATGAACGTGATCGCTCATCGAATTATCGCGAGCGCGACATTTCACCGGCTGGAGGTGGTGGACCATTAAATAATGGTAATAGTTCATCGTACCGTTCACAGTCACCTGAAATAGATTCACCATCATCTAGAGGACACGGTGGTTCACACGATATACGAGATCGTGGTGATCATCGAGGAGGTGGTGGCGATCGTTTTAGTTATATACAAAAAATGAGGGATCGTGAACGCGATATTTATAAAAAGGATAAATATTCAGGTGTGTTAATGAACGATAAAATTATATTTTATAAGATAAATTTACCTTTTCTTGTATTAATTTTTTTTTAGATAAACGCGATCGTCGTGGTGGTGATCGTGATTCTGAATCGCATCGAACCAACCATGACAGGATTGATAGACGTGGTGGTGGTGCCGGCGGTGGCGGAAGTGGTAGCGGAGCCAAGCTCTGTTCTTCCGGCGGTAGTGGTGATAAACGATCTGGCTCTGATGATCGCGATCGAGACCGTGATCGTGATCGCGACAGAGAACGCGATTTAAGAGACAGTAAACGCGAAAGGGATTCTATAAGAGAACGTGATCGTGACAGAGAACGAGACAGAGAACGTGATAGAGATCGTAGCAATCGTGGTGGTGAAGATCGTGAACGTGAACGTGATCGTGGTGGTGGCGGTGGTGGAGGTAGTGGTGAACGCAATGATCGCGGTGAACGTATTGCCAGATGTGGTGACTGGAGTGAACATGTTAGTTCTTCGGGTAAGTTTTAAAAAAAAAAACACAATTTTTACATTGATTTATTAATTGATTTGAAATTTGATTTTAAGGTAAAATGTATTATTATAACTGTAAAACAGAAGTCTCACAATGGGAAAAACCAAAGGAATGGGCTGAACGTGAGCGGTAAGTTACAAAATCAATAAATCAATTTATTTCGAAAAGATAGGATATACTAAAATTGGTCTCCGGACTCAACATACTTGAGATCTATTGATTTGCCAATCCTGAATCCAAATCAATTTTTATAATTTTCCATCAAATATAGTTTTTGATAAATTTGATAGGAATTGTAAATTGTAGTTTAAACGAAGCCGATTATTTTTCTGATGCCCAAACAGCAGTATACACAAAATTTTGAGTACAAGAACGCTTTCATTTTACACAATATTTTACCTCAGTAACTCAAAACAGCCAAGGTAGAAATTGACAACGGTACAACCAAATAGTTCTGGGAGAACACTGTTTTCTTTTTCGTTATACCAGTACCACTCCGTTACTGTTTTCTGCAAATTTACTACGGCTTGGTAAATTTATTGAAATAATTTTATTCAGGTTTGCTTATTTAATCTACAGTGGAATCCCGGTTTAACGAAAACCAAATTTTGTACACTGAATACGTTAAATTGGTACCAAAAACATACATTTCGTCCGCCAGTTTGAGTGATAAGAAAATCGATATAAATAATTAAAATTTTTTTATAATTTCCTAAATTACAAGTTATTTTTCCTAAAAATTGCAAATTGTGTTTTTTGAAATACTCTTAAATAAATAACGTTTTTTAATGTTTCAAATATTTTTTATTAAAAAGCGACAAATTTTTAAGAATTGATTCATTTAGAAGATCCTTTTTCAAAAATAAAACAAAAATAATTTTTATTGGGTGATCTTTATTATCATACAAAAATTTTCCAATTGGAACAAAAATATTTTTTCTTTAGACTCTACACTCATAGAAATAAATATGTAAAAATAGCAGAAAAAGTTACTAAAAATTAGTTAAAAATGATGCAGCAGAAAAAACTGCTGAAATTAGCAGATTTTTTTGCTAAATACTAGTAAAATAAGAACAACAAAATTAAAACTGGTAAATTTAAAGAATTTTAGTTATATTTAAGTTAATTGAAAATAACAAATTATACTGTAAAATCTTCAGAAAATTTCGCTAAATATTAGTAAACTAAAAATAGCAAAACTAAACTATTATATCTAAAAAAATTTTGCTATTTGTAAGCTAAATTTAGTTGAATGCAAACACCAGTCTATCCTGCTAAAATCAGCAAAAATATTTGCTGAAAAATTTGTAAATTGCTGTTTTCGAAAGGCTCGATGTTTATTTGCATTAAAAAAAATTGAAAAAAACTTTGAAAATTTGAAATTTTTTTAGTCTACTAATTCCATTTGCTATTTTCCATACACATAGTCCTAAAGAAAAAAGTCGAGATGTATGATATCACATGATCTATTATGCGGTCATTGCTCTGGTCCATTACGTTAAATAACTGTTCCATGAATTGTTCTTGCGATAAAGATAAGGCACGATAACCAAACCGTTGATGCAATGGCAGCTCTTGAACCTTTACGAGTGGCTCTTTAATTCTAATACTTCAATTTGGCATATTGACGTAGCCAAAAGCCAAAAATAGCTGTACAAAATTTTGGTCTAAACTCAAGAAACACTTTTCCCGTGAAACGCTGATTTTCGTAATACAGCTAAAAATTTGTAGACGTGCTTTGTCTTTACCCAATAAAGTGTCAAATAATACTGCATACAAATATCATGACAGTTTGACACGACTCACCCGTTATCTGTCAAAAATCCCTACTGAAAAAATACCTCACCCTTTAGAATATCTAGGCTTTCATATGAGCTAAGACTTGGGAAAATCTTATTGGTTAAAAAGCAGGGGCAGGTTAAAAATAAGGCATTTTCCATACTTTTTCTAAAAGTCCGAATTTTCAAAGCACTGGCTACTGAATTATTTAATGTAAAGTACTACTGGCAGTCTGCTAAATCCCAGCGCAGTGCCAACATTGGTAAATAACTACGGCCAAGCGTACTACCACACCAGTACTATAAAAGTTATAAATCCAACACATCGCCAGTATGCTTTTACAATCACTACGCTTTTGTGAAATATCACGATTGGTATCTTTATCTATGTTTCAAAAATTCAAACATAGAGTATTGAAGTATAGCTGTGGAATTTTGGTAAAACAATTTTTTTTAATACACTAATGCCGAGAATTTAGGATGTAGATCTTCTTCAAATTTAGTTTAACGCAGTTTGCAACTGGAATACTACTTTTGAAATGTGGTTTATTTTATTTTATTTCAATAAAGACCAAAATTCTAATCGAGAAAGGTTGTTCCTACAAATTAAGTTAATAAACTTGGAAATAGCTAACAAAATTCGTTTTGAAATGTTTGTAAAACAAATACTGGCAAGACGTCTTTTTTAAGCCTTGGCAAAGCGTCCCGAATGAGTCTTCTGCCTGTCATTTATTTTTACCACGGTAACCAGGGTTACCCAGTGGTATGCCAGTGTTTGATTTTTTTGCACCAATGCAGTTGTTGACGAGGACCTTTCATAGGAGGCCTTAATTAGACATGTACCTCAAACGATTTTAAAGATAAAAGCAATTATTAGAGAGTTTGTTTTATTTAATTTTCATTTAAATATGATTGTGCTGCTGAAACATATAACAAGTCTTCCAAGAAAGTTCTGTTTGCGTGTTTTCCTGAGATTTAAAAAAAAAATTTGGATATTTAATAGAGAAAAAAATAAGTATGTCCACCTTTTTAGAGTCCCAATCTCATATTTTAGCGTTAAAAAGTTGGATCAAAATTACCCCGATTTTCGTTTTTTAAAAGATTTTTTCATGTTTGTTCCAAGAATATGTTTCAAATTTTATATCACATGAAAGGTGAAGATCTCTTAAATTCTGTACTAAAAATTTTCAAAAGTTTTCAAACAAATTTTTGTAGAATTTTTCAACTCATTTTTATCTCTTTAATAATCAGTTTGGGTCGATATGTTTAAAACAGAACCTACCTCCTTGTTAGTTTTGTCACAGATACAACATAACCAAGTAGCATTAACATCTGAAAATTCGAAATTTATTCTGTTTGACTAATTCACTGTGAAATATTTACTGTTAAATATTACATTTTTTTATCAAACTTAAAAAATTCAAAAAAAACACAATGCGATTCTTAGTAATTTCGAGTGATTTTATATTGTTTTATTTAAATCATATATTTTTCTGTAACTTTAGTAATCTGGCACGTGATCAACACCGAGAAAAGGATTATCGTGACAAAGAGCGCGATAGGGATCGCGAAGAACGCTTTTCCAGATCAAGTAAGTAAAAACTTAAATATGATAAACATTTCAATGTAATATAAAACATATGTTAAAATTTCTCATACAGCATACAAACATTCCAGTTCTCGTGGCAATTCTCGACTGAGGTGGAACTATGATAACGAGAGCGGACCACCAAATCACCGAAGGCGTATAGATGGTACTTGAACTAATAATATTAAATAACTTAATACTTATCTGTGGAATTTTGACAAAAGCACTTATTACCAAAACAAATTTTGCAGGACAGCTACGACTTTAGCTGTGTTTTTGACTTAACTACCCAGGAACATTTTTGCAATCGGTAGCCAACCACAGCCATTCTACAACTGGTTCCACTGCAACCGATTCCATGTAACTGGTTCCGGAACCAGTTCCTGGGATCCTATATGGAAGGTGTGGGTGACGTAGAATCAGTTCCAGAACTGATTCTAGAGCAACCGGTTCCACTTTGGAGCTATAGAAGGGGTTGCTTTTGGGACAATTTCAAAAAAAAAAGAATCGGTGTTAGAATCGACAGTAGAAAGGGTTGGGAATGAAAAGTAGCTATTCTACAACCGATTTTTTGGAACAGAAAATTTTCCTGGGTATATCCGTTAACTCAGAAAAAACTCACAGTACAAACAAGCGTTTTTGGGATGCAAACTAACACATTACTTTTCTTATGCACGTTAACTTTCAACGAGGGTAATTATTAACGTTGAAAATTCAAAGTTTATAGATTTTCACATATAATATAACTTTTTCGTTTTGCTGGCATACGTTCGATTATACCGCAATTTTTATAAACATTAACTATTTATAATTTTTTTGTACATTAATCGGTTAAAAGTATATTTGCTTTAAATACTTAACACTGATAGGTATGAACGAAAATACAGCTTTTATAAAACTGCCCAATACATGCACTGGCAATCCAGGTAGAAAATGCGGACTTTAGAAAAAAAGGTACAGGGAGAGCACGGTTTTTTTCGAAATGCTGGTACTACTCAAAACGTGCTTTGCCAGTACTGCGGGGTAACCGCGTAACACGATTCGAAAAAAATTAAATCTTGCAAATATTGTTAAAAATATAATTCTGTATAAAAATTCTACTTTTTAAATTATTTTTATCCTACACTATTTTTATTGTACACTACACATAAAAATTCAAAAAGTAACATTTTTGCTAAAACTTTTCTTTTTACGAAAGGTACAAAATTTGCGAATTCGAAAATTTTTTTTCGAATCGAGTTACGCGGTAACCCCACTGTTTTCTATAAATTAACGACCGTTTTTTAATTGATTAAAAGTAACATTTTTGCTAAAACTTCTTTTTACGAAAGGTACAAAATTTGCGAATTCGAAAATTTTTTTTTCGAATCGAGTTACGCGGTAACCCCACTGTTTTCTATAAATTAACGACCGTTTTTTAATTGATTAAAATTAAAATTTTTTTTATTAATATTGCATTAGTGTTTCCAATTCCAAATCAGTGTTAAGAAATCGGTATTCCGGTGTTGAAAATTTTTTAATACCGAATTTTCGGTATTCATGTAAATATTTTCAGTAAGCGAGAAAACTTTGGCAGCACATATTAAAATTTAAGTACAAAAATCTCTTTCCAACGAGGCTTACTTTTCTCTTTTAAAATCCATATTTTAAAACCTATTTTTTTAACTCAATTAAAGTGAATCATCCCAGTAAAAAGGAAATATCCAAAGTACTGTACCCCGTTTCTGTATCTAATGCGAGAAGTTTTCGCATCGAGAAATGCATGGTCACCCTGCATTATACAGGCTGATTAAAGACGTGATAAAATGGACTACCGTTTTTGTTGTAATTCGTTCAGATAATGTAACTTTAAGAAATGTTGACACATATTGTTTTGTAAAACACCTAATTTAATTAGAAATAACTTACTATGCAACGTATTACTAGCTGATTTGGTTTCATATATATTTTATTGTCTGCCACTGACCCTATAAAAAGCAGAGCAGGGTTGCATTTCACATGTTTTTTCCGCAAACTTTTTCGATGCGAGAAATACAGAAACGGGGTGCTGGTTGAAGAACAACTTATACTGCATTAGCATAGGTTTTAATTTATGTTCCACAACTGGTTCTTTTTGTATGGAGTTTGACCTAAAATCAATAGGTTCTTTTCCTTCAAACTACAACAAGTTGCTTTAGAACCGGTTCTAGAACTAGTTATAAAACTGGGGTCTAATCGCTGCTTTCGATATCGAACAAGCTAACATATCGAACAAAAATTCGTTAACTATCGAATAGCCGAATCACGGCATTCGATAGCTATCGTAACGAAATTTTAAGCTAATTTACTTCACTGAACGTACACAGTTGACAACAAAAACTTGTAAATAAACACATTTTGTATATGAATTTGTTAAATAAAACTAAAACAACTTGTATGTGCAGAATATACAATATAATTTAAAAATTAAATTGTTAATTGCAGAAATAAAGTATTTTAGACCTAAAATTGTCATAATTTGTCTAAAGGAAAAAATATTTGACATCATCACAATAATTTTTTCTCAATTCGCGATGGCTGCCTATATGACAGTATCAAGTCTTAACAAATCTATAAAAAAAAATTAAAAAAAATATTTTTGTTATCAATGTCTGAGCGTCTAGACCAGGGATCGGCAAATAAATACAACCACATTTGTATGCTTGTATGGATAAGCTGCAACTTTTCCTCTCTCAATGCAGTGAAAGAAATTTTAATGTATTTCTTTCAAACCTATTAAGGGGGGTAAATACTGTAAAAACCGCATTTTAAAGGACATATTGAACGGTTGCCAAATATTCAATTAACAATATTTTTAATATTTTATTTTTTTATTTACAAATCATATGTTTAAAAAATATCAGTTTTATATATCCCCAGCCAAGATCGCCAGAGTTGCCACTTCATTACTGCCCTTTTTTAAAAAAGGCAAAATCGGCTGCAGGTGCAGCCATTATTAATTATCGGAAAATAAAAATGTAAAGTGATTTTTAATTTCTGGGGCCAGATTCCCGCAGTCGTAAACGTTCGAAATTGTTAAAAAATCACGTTTTTAAAGTGCAAATAAAAGAAGACGAATAACTATTGTTACAACTTTAACTCACGTTTGTAAAAAGGGAACGAAATGCTTCTCCTCTAACTTAGTTTTAATCTTTGTAATCTTTTAAGTAACAATAATTGCTATCGAATAAAACTCGGTTACGACTGCGGTAATTTGCCCCCTGATAAATTCTCTAGTCTTTATCGTGGCCCGATTTTTATTTTAAAATTTTTTTTAACAAAGTTGCCACACAAACTTAAAAATTCCAAAAAGGCAAGAAAAACACATTTGCACGGGGATATAAAATATTTGACCAAAATTCAAAAAAGGGTCACGATAAGGTCTAGAGGTTTTTGTTGCCTACGAAAGAAAAAAAACCGGGATCAAAATCGGTTAACCCGCCTTGGCTGTACAGTGACAGCCGATTTTGAACACAGGGTTGTGGGAAAACGCGTTTAAAGTTTAAAATTAATTTTACGCTAAGAAAACAGCAAAATTTCTAAAAACCGTGTATGAACAAAATTTATATCTCGCAGTTTTCTACATGTGCACAAAGAATCGGGAAGAATCGGATATAGAGTATTTTATATATTAACCCAAATATTCTTAAAAACGATGGTAGAGAATTTATTAGACATTTCTTTTTGGTCAAAATGTTTTGTATTTGTTTTTTATTTTGTATATACATTGTTTACTTTTATGACTTTTAAAAAGCCATCAGTACCTACCTCATATAACGTGCCATCGCCCGCCATCGAGGAATCGTCATTGGATTTTCTTTAAAGACTGCGTGCAATTCTAGCATCTTTGGATGTAGTTTTCTTATTCTTGTTCTGCTGTGTTATGCGAAATAAGGTTTATAATAAAGACAATGATAAAAAACACTCCCAAAAAGTTTTGTGTACAAATTTAATGCATAGAATATTACTTTGTGACTAAAATGTATTTTACAAAAAAAAATGTGGAAATTTTACTTCTTCGAATGCTCTATTCAAATAAAATATAAAAAAAATTCGAAAACAAAATTTTTCCTAGAGTCGATACCCCCCTTAATGTAAAATGAGCATTCAAGACAAAAAAAAATCGCAAACAAATATTGTTAAAAAAGAAGAAAAATAGCAAAGGTACAAAACAAAAGCCTTTTTTAAAAAAGTTCAAAGTTAAAACAAAAATTAATTTTTTATGAGAATTTGTTTTTTCTGGTTATATGATATAAAAACAAAAATAACTATTTTAAAAAAACAAAATCCATTTTTCTTAATAAATTTTTTTTTGTTTTGATGTTTTCGATTCTTTAAAATCAATAATCATTTGTTCATAAAAAGGTTTTTTCAGCTCTAAAGCCAATAAATTTCTTTCGTTATTGGTTTTATTTGCATATTCACCATGACACAAAACATAATACCTCTCCAAAGAATGTTTACAAGCGCAAAACCCGCTTTAACGAATGCTGAAGCGAGACTGAATAAATTTATTTGGTTTTATTCAATGGGTGAGCGTATGTAGGTGTGAGTGAGTTGCACGCGGGTATAGAAATGCCGATCACTGGTGTATACCATAGATTACAAACTCTTCTTTTATCAACTTTGATTCGAGGCTTGGTGAGTTTGATACCAAATGAACAACTTTGAAATTTTGAATAGAAGAAAATTAACTACAAAGAGAAAAAGAAAGATAAGAAAGAATGAGCATTGTGGAAATATGAAGGTTAAAAAACGCATAATTTTTTTTGCGGTTTTAAAAAGTGCAGGTGGTGATGACAACTTACTGATTCGGACGTAAATGTCAGTGACGACTTTCTAAAGATATGTCATCATATATTCATCATATTGACCTCCTGGTGACATGTGATGACATTTTTACATTTGTATGAAAATGCCTGCAGGTGTCTATAGGTATTTTGTATGGGAGCGGAGCAGCAAGTCACCAATGATAGCGACATGTCACTAAGCCGTCATGAAGACATATTCACATAATTTCCAACTGGGTAGTTCTACAACAAGTTTTTTAGAGCAACTTTAGCGTTCTTACCCATGATTTTCATTTGAAATTGCCGTCCATAGAACTAGTTCTAGGGAATTGTTTGAGGAACAGGTACTAGTTGTATGGAATGGATCTAGAACCTTTTCGTTTATCTTATATATTTGTATGAAATTCGCACGATCAGAACTAGTTCCAAGAAGCCTTCAAGATCCATTAATCCCTTAGATAGATCGGTTTTAAAACTTATATTTTTAGATATATAGGAACAATTTCAAGAAATTTTAGTTAAAACCTTTTGCAAACATAGAATTTTATAAATTATAATTTCTGAAATACATTTGATAATTTCTGAAATACAATTGATAATTTCTGAAATACAATTGCTAATTTCTGTAATACAATTGATAAAACTGAAAATCAATTCAATATCTCTGAAATACAATTAGTAAATCTGAAAAATTTCAAGGAAAAATATTCAAAAATGGACGAAGCTTAAAAATAGGAAAGAAACAAATTTAGACGTTACACATTTAATTTATATTAAGGCGGTTATTTTGGCCAAAAACAAATAAGGCATATTTAAGGCATTCGTTTCTAAAAAATCAATTTAATGCGTAATAAATATTCAAAATATTCCAAGTTTTTTAAATAGCTCTGTGGAGCTGTTAAGGCTTAGATATAACTCTTCCAAAAATTTTACTATTTGTGAGTAATTTTTAAATTTTATTTTTCATTGATCAGTAATTTTTTGGCTAAGTTAATTTTAATTTTTATGTTTTTTAAAGAACTAGCTGACAAGAAGTTGGCGGCATGGTTCACTTCGATTTCGATAAAATTTAGATAAATGATATGTGCTTCATGTTTAACAGTTGAAAACAGACGTCAAAATCGTTTGTAACTTTCTTAAATTTAGCTTTTGATATATTTCTTTTGCACAATTGTGAATATTTTTCAAAAGCCCATAAACCTGCTTGAGAACAAATACTTAAAAGGAAAAAAAATCCCAAAATTCGTATTTTTAATCCCTTTTTCCCCTAAATCATTACATTTGGCAAAAAAAAAAACGAGTCGATTTATTTTTCCTCCTCTATTACATATGCAAAGCGGAGTAAGCCACATCGCTGACACACTTTTTAATTAAAAATGCCAAAAACTTGCTAAACCAAAGTCGGTATCGTCCTAAATCAATATCTAGAATTTGCAAAAATTGCTCGAATTTCGACAATTTCGTTATTACCGAAATCAGTATTGGGATCCTACTTACTTTCTACCCGAGTCATCACTATTATCGTGTTCGTTTACTTAATACAAGTTACTACTTTTACTAAAGTTGGAAAATTTCAATACAAAAAGTAAATAAAACTTTCCAATTGTAGTAAAAGTGTATAAGAATTTCGAGTGATCGAACACACTGATATGTATAAAATTCTACAGTGTGTCCGTTAATTAGAAATCACTTCGGAATGAGTTAAGTGTCTTCTTTAAATACTTTTTTGGAAGGTCTTTTTTTGCAGGGCTGCTAATCCTTAAAGTATTAATTGCACAAATACAGAAAAAACATTTCAATTCATTCTTTTCTCTTTTGCATGGAAAATATCGCTAAAATACAAAAGCCTAATGTAGCAGATGCAATAAGTTCTTTTGTCAAAAAAAAAATTGATTCGAGGGGTATCATATCTTTCAGTGTATACATTATTATTAAAATATAAATTTATATTTTAGGACGTTTAGCTGATAATGCTGATGAAATTAGTCCAGGCGATTCGACGCCTACATCAGAGGCCAGTTATTCACTAACTGGGACACCAACAACTCATGGTGGTGGCAATCAACACAACGACCAAGCATTGCCCTCAACAACAGTGGGTTTACCTAATGCGTTGCCACGTTTAGCTTCACATCCCAATGCCTCTAGTAATATGTCATCTTCCTCTGTCATTGCCACAACACCAAGTGTAGCGTCATCATCTATGCACTACGCCGTGACGTGCGCTAATCCAGCCGCTAGTGCCGTAGGAGGTGGTTCGGGGGTTGTTGTCGGTGGTGCAACCATGTTACCCGCAACTGGTCTGTCCTCTTCAAATTTGCAAGGGTTATCTTCACAGGGTGTTATGTCTAACAGTGGCAATAGTAATCATAGAAAAATGGATGCCGTATCATCGTTACAGCACCAATCACATATGGTAAGATCACAGAATGTTAAATTATTCAATAAATTACTAATAGTTCGTCACTTTAGGCCACAATAACATCATCATCGAATCAAGTGGATCATCATCTCAGTTCAAATGCACCGGGACCTCCAAAAATGGGTTCAAAAGATCCAGCACATTTAATGCGTCAACAACAGCATCATCATCATTTAAGCACACAAGATGGTCATCACATTTCTTCGTCAGTAGGAGATAATCATGCTTCAGCATCGCAGGTTATGAATTTAAGGTAAGTTGACATTTGCGTATTTGCACACATTCTTCAATAAAATATATGTATTTCCATATTCACAGAGAAAATGCTTTAAATTCACCTTTATATAATTTAACGCATTCTCATGGTATGTCCCCCATGGGTTATAGTAAAAGTCCCATAGTTACATCTGGTGGTGGTTCTGGTGTCTCGGGTTCTATGACTATGACTCATGCTAATAATATTGGTGGCAGCGGTGTTAATGTTTCTGGTATGACCGCTTCGTATTCCTGCTCTAATCCCTATGGACTTAAGACTGTCGATGGTGGCGTTAATAACAACGTTGGCATTAATTCTCTCAATGCTGCTGGTGGAGTAGTAAGCATTGGTGGCAACAATGCTTTATGTTCCTCATCGAGTTTATCTATTAATCCCAATGTTAATATAAGCGGTGCAATTGGTGGAGGTCTCGGTGGCGCTGGTGGCAGCAGTATGGGAATAATGCCTGGTGAGGGCCCGCCGACTCCTACGCAAGAATTAGATTCATCATTAGAACAACAGCAAAGAAAGTGTAAGTGAAGATGAGAATTGTACATAATTTTATAAAATATTTAATTTTTATTTCTTTTATACAATTTTTTAGTGGATGGAACTTCTGCAGCTTCTCTAAGTACTTTACAAAGCTGTGTTTCCAATTCAATACAAGCTGGTGGTCGTTCACAAGGTCCTGAAATCTCTACAAAACTTAGCAAGTATTTTAGAGCCGATTTAATTACACATGTTACCAATTGGGCAGCAGATCAGTTAGAAAAACAGGTATGTTTTATAGGAAGAGGTTAAACGCTAAAAAAACGGCATGTCCCAAATATAGTTTTGCCAGTAATATAAGTTTCAGAAAAACTGTCAGACATATTCGCCGTGTTTTTACTAGAAACGATATATATTTAGCTTTAAACATATACAGTTACGGACAAAACACTAGGGCCACTTGTAGGTAACAAATTTAAGGTTTAAATAAAAAAGTCAGTCAATTTTTGCAGATAATTTACAATATTATTTTTAGATTACCTTTGGGTACTTTTATAAGTATGTTTATGTGTTCCTTGTCAATAACATTTGTAAAAACAATATTCTAATTAAATATTGCTATTTATAAATGTTGGTTTTTTTAACAGTTTTTACAGTTACACTTTTTTAAAAAAGTACTTATGTTAATTCATAATAAGGAAATTTCTAATTAATTGCTATTGATATTTAGAAATTTTGAAAAGCAGTTTTTATCTTTTCTCAGTCAAGTCCAGCAAGAATCAAAACTAAATTAATTTTGAGCTGCCGTGAAGTAGAAATCTATTTTCAGTAGATTTTCTTACTTTAGATCTACGTCCAAACTAAGTAGTTGGGTATACAAACAATAAAGGTGCGTTTACAATGGTGGAGTACTCCAATCTGTAGCAAATTTAGTTTTTTCTCTTTCTTATTAACACATTTTTGTATTTTACTATCTCTTTTTATTCCACTCCAGAGTCAAACTTATTCGACTCTGGAGTGCAGATTTGTAGCAATCTAGAGTTAATATTGATCTGTTAACTATTTAACATGACAAATACACCTTAAAAAACACATCACTAATTTGTTCACATCTCTAATTGTCAACAAATTAGAAAAAAAAATATTTAAAAACATAAAACCAACACAAAATATTTGTGTTGGGATTTTTAATATAAAATAAAAAATTATTTTAAATTATAGGCAGCCGTAATAAAGCCTAGAAATTCGCGAAACAAAATGTAAGTATTTAAGTGTCAAATATTTTTTTAAGTAACTCTACTCTGCATTGTGAACAGTTAACATTTCAATGTGTGCTGCAGAGTAGAGTCACTCTACCATTGTAAACGTACCTACTCTACTCTGCAGCCCATATTAAAATGTTAACTGTTCACAATGCAAAGTAGAGTTACTTCAAAAAATATTTGACATTTAATACTTACATTTTGTTTCGCGAATTTCTAGGCCTTATTTCGAGTACCCAACTTTTAAAGTAATTTTTTATTTTATAATAAAATTCCCAATACAAATATTTTGTGTTGGTTTTATATTTTTAAATATTTTTTTTCTAATTTGTTGACAATTAGAGATGTGAACAAATTAGTGATGTGTTTTTTAAGGTGTAGTTGTCATGTTAAACAGTTAACAGAGTGATGTTAACTCTAGACTTAAGTTTGACTCTGGAGTGAAATAAAAAAAGATAGCAAAATACGAAAATGTGTTAGTGTGAAAGAGAAAAGAACTGAATTTGTTACAGATTGAAGTGCTCCATCATTGTAAACGTACCTTAACTGTTCAAAATACAGAGTAGATTTACTTCAAAAGAATATTTGACATTTCAATACTTACACAGTTTTTAGCGAATATCTTCAGACGACTTCCACTGAATTCAGTATAAAATAATTTTTTATTTTGCATATTGCTCGTAGTTAAAATTATTTGTTTTTATTTTCAATATTTTATTTCTAAAGGTGCTTTCGCAATGGTAGAGTCACTCTACTCTGCAGCACAGATTAAAATGTTAGCTGTTCACAATGCAGAGTAGAGTTACTTCAGAAAATATTTGACAATTAAATACTTACATTTTGTTTCGAGAATCTCCAGGCTTTGTTCCAGCTGAATAAATTTTGAAATCATTTTTTATTTTATTACAAAATTTAATTTTTTATTTTGTAAATTACCCATAATTGAAAACATTTGTTTATATTTTTTAATATTTTTTTCAAATTTATTGACAATTAGAGCATGTGAAAAAATTAGTGATTAGTGTGTTTTTAAGATATATTTGTCATGTTAAACAGTTAACAGATCAATGTTAACTCTAGAGTGCAGCAAATCCGTACTCCAGAGTCGAACCAGTTTGACTCTGGAGTGGAATAAAAAAAGATAGCTAAATACAAAAATATATTAGTATGAAAGAGAAAAGAACTGAATTTGCTACAGATTGGAGTACTCCATCATTGTAAACGCATCTTAATTTGTTGAGAATTAGAGATGTGACCAATTAGTGATGTGTTTTTTTAGATATACATATTTCCCAGTTAGAAAAATAAAAACGGGAAAGCGATGGCAAAGCACTTTAACAAGTGGTACAAGTACTGACAAAAAGTGCTTTCCCATTTCCAAAATGATAACATCATTAGACAAAAGTACCGTCTGTTCAAAAATCGCCGGGAAAGCACTGGAGGAACAACATTTTTAAACGTTGGCAAAACCAATAAATAGGTGTACTGGAAATATATTTTCCAAAATAAAATTTAAAAAAAGTTCATAAGTAATAAAGGGCATGATACCTGATTTGAACCCAGGCTGTAAAATTGGCAGACGATTGCTCTACCCACTGAGTTAACGAGACATATATGTAGCTGGACAACTACTGGCTGTGCTAAGATGCTAGTACTGGTAAACAATTTTTTTTTGGAGCTAATATGCCAGCGTTAGAAGAGCAAAAAAAAGTTCGTCTTAAGGCACATCTACACGGGATAGAAATCTCGTAGAGTTTGCGTAAATTTTGTCATCTCTAAGATTGTTGGCACTAATTTTTATTGTAAAAGTACCATCTCTAGTTGTAAAGAATTTGATTTTATTAAAATTTTTGTATTTTAAAGAATAATTGTTTCTCCAAATACCAAAAAGTGAATTTAATCAACTGAAATGTTCAATAATGTTACAAGACATTTTAAAAAATGTTATTAATTAAAAAACTTGTGTATGACAGCAATTGTCAGTGATGTAGAGATTACATTTCGTAGACTTCTATTTACAGAGCTGTATTTTCATAAAATCTCGCGAGTTTTCTATCCCGTGTAGATGTGCCTTTAAAGGAGCTTTCCCAAAACAAAAAAATTGATTTCATAAAAAGAAAATTTTTTTTTAATTAAAAAAAAATCAAAAAATATTTTTACTTGCAACCGGATTTGAACTCGGAACCTTCTGACTACAAACCTTTTTTTAACGAAGCGTCAGCATTTTTATAAAATAATTGCTATACCAGTGAATTGATTTTTGTACCGGAGGCAATTTCTGACTAGATAGCACTGGATAACCACAGGTTGCAAACCTTGGCATATCACTCTAATCTTAAACGGCATTCACACCTAAATCTTAAACCCGTGTTTAGATAAAACGGGTGTAAAAGAATAAGGAACTGTTGTAGTAGAATAAAGAGCTAAAATACGTGTTTTAGCTAAACACGTGTTTAAGAATTAGGTGTGAATGCAGCCTTATTCTTTGCCAGTGTTTTTTTATAAACCACCGAAATTTTTGTAAAACAAATACACTGGCAAAACGCTTTTTGCAAACGCTAGCAAAGTGTCCCAAATGAGTGTTATCCCAGTAATTTATTTTTAACATTGTGGTTACCCAGTGGTATGCCAGTGCTTGATTTTTTGTACCAATGGCGATTTCTGACTGGGTTGTCATTTTAAACAGTTAACAGACTAATGTTAACCCTTAAATGCATGGTGTAGCCATTTGGCAACCTACCGGTTTTTAAATAAAAAAAACCCACTTGATGCACAAAACTGCAGTTTTGGGCATTAGTTTAGCGCAGAATTTTCAAACAGTGACGGTGGGTCTCATACTGTAGGTTTAACTTTAACTTAACTAAGAACAAAATAAAATGTCAAAAACATGTACACAAAACAACAAATAACTATTAACTATTAACCTAAGTTTAAACCTGCAGTATGAAATCTTTTTTTGCTCTGTACATTTGTGAAAAATCCAAAACACGCGTTTTTTTACAAAAAGTGTAATATTCAAAAATATTTGTTTAAATATTTAAAGTAGTATTCTCGCAATAAAATTCATTTTGGCGACAATAAATGTATAAATTATAGTTTATAGATTTTTTTTGTTTTTTTTTTTCATACACGTTAAAATAATCTCAATTTAGCTATTTGGCAAAAAAACATATTTTTCAATAAAAATCACCTTTTTTTAAATAAATTTTTTTAGTATTTTTTTTGAAATGTACACGACTTTAAAAATCATATATAAAAAATGTTCAAAATCGAAGAGATCATGCATTTAAGGGTTAACTCTTAAGGAGCTGTGTGACAGGAGACTCAGATTTCTGGGTGACCGTTTCGTGTCACCTTCGAACGTTTGGGGAAATTCTACTAACGGGATTATTGGCTTTATTGGTAGCCTAAATCTCTAGGGAACTCTAGGCAGCACAAAAGATCTATATTGGTCGCGGTGCGTATCTTCGTATCTAATCTAATCTAGAGTGGAGCAAATTTGTAGTCTAGAGTCAAACAAGTTTGACTCTGGAGTGGAATAAAGAGAGATAGCAAAATATAAAAAAAGTGTTAGCATGAAAGAGAAAAAAACTAAATTTACTACAGATTTTAGTACTCCAACATTGTAAACGCACCTTTAAAAAATTATTTTATTTTTGTGATCGGTAAAACGTGGTCCTAACTGGATCCATTTAAGAGACCCTTTATGAATGAAAGAGAAAAAAACTAAATTTGCTACAGATTTTAGTACTCCAACATTGTAAACGCACCTTTAAAAAATTATTTTATTTTTGTGATCGATAAAACGTGGTCCCAACTGGTCCTAACCTTTAGGTTGGTTAAACCAGGCGGTTTTCATCGCCTCTTTCGAACATTGACAATTTGTATCGAAAATGTTAGCCTTTGTAGACGTGTGTAATTCTTATGGCTGAATTTTCGATACAAATTAAGAAGAGAATGATTTAACAGAGGTAGGGAGAGTTGGATAGTCTTTTAATTATATAGTCGTTGGTTAAACTTCATTTTGGTCCAAAAAAGTGATTGCAGTTGCTACTTTTCCCAAAGAGCCTTTTTCAAAACAACATATCAAATATTAGCTCTGAGTCCAAAACACGGGCAATATGGGCATCAAAATTTTTGTTTTCTCGAGAGCTTTAACGCTGTGTACAAATAAATCTAATTTTCGTAAACTTCAGACATCTTTTCATAGAATTATAATTTTCGATCCAACTTTTTAACCCTTAAACGTGAGATTGGACCGCTAAAACAGGGTACGTTTCTCTTATTTTTTTTCTCCTCTTTCACATATCCGAATTTCATTAAAATCAGATGGAACCCATTTGGATGCCGTCCTTGCGAAAAAAAAAAAGTAAATGAATGGACCTAGTAAAATAATTTTGTCCAACTAGAATTGGAATTAACTCAGTATTTTTTCTTTAAGGGGGGTATCGACTCTAGGAAACATTTTGTTTTCGAATTTCTTTTTATATTTTATTTCGATAGAGCATACTCTTCGGTATATGCTCAGAAAATATCAATAATAAACAAATTCGAAGAAATAAAATTTCCACATGTTTTTTTGTATAGTATATTTTACCCACAAAATAAGAATATTACTGCATTAAATTTGTATACAAAATTTTTTGGGAGCGTTTTTAATTCATTGTCTTTATTAGAAATCTTATATCGCATAATACAGCAGTACAAAAAGGAAAAACTACATCCAAAGATGTAAGAATTGCACACAGTCTTTAAAGAAAAGCCAATGACGATTCCCCGATTGTGGGCGAAGGCACGTCATTTGAAGCAGGTATTGATGGCTTTATATTAGATACAAAAGTAATCAGTGTGTATAAAAAACAAGATACAAATACAAAGTAAATTAAAAAATGTGCAAAATTATAACATTTTGACCGAAATGAAATGTATAATAATTTTTCTGTCATCGTTTTTAAAAATATTAGAGTTAGTATATCAACTACCCTTTAATCGATTCGTCCCAAATTTGGTGCGCATGTAGAAAACTGCGAGTTATAATTTTTTTCATACACGGCTTTTTTGAAATTTTGTTGTTTTCTTAGAGTAAAATTAATTTTAAACTTTAAACGCGTTTTCCCACATTCCTGAGTTCAAAATCGGCTGTCACTGTACAGCCAAGGCGGATTAACCGATTTCGATCCGGGTTTTTTTTTCTTTCGTAGGCAACAAAAAACTCTAGTCCTTAACGTGGCCCTTTTTTTTAATTTTGGTCAAATAAATTTTATATCCCCGAGCAAATGTGTTTTTTCTTGGCTTTTTTTGAAATTTTTTTAAGTTTGTGTGGCAACTTTGTTAAAAAAAAAATTTTAAAATAAAAATCGGGCCACTATAAGGACTAGAGAATTTATCTGAGATTAAGAATCACTTTACATTTTTATTTTCCGATAATTAATGAAGGCTGCACAGTGGCATCCGATTTTGCCTTTTTTACAAAAGGGCAGTAATGAAGTGGCAACTCTGGCGATTTTGGCTGGGGAAATATAAAACTGATATTTTTTAAAAATACTACAATAACATGATTTTTAAATAAAAAAAATAAAATATTAAAAATATTATTAATTGAATTTTTGACAACCGTTGAAATATGCCCTTTAAAATGCTGTTGTTACAGTATTTACCCCCCTTAAGCCTTAATGACAAAGTGGTGTTTTTATGGCAGTCAACTTTTATATTAAAGAAAAGATCAGCGGTAGAGAACTAGACTAGCAATATTGAGGTCGATACCCGGTGGCAGCAATAAAAAAAAACTTGTAAAATAAACTTTTTTATAACTTTTAATCGGTGAAAGAGATTTTCCTTTGCACTCGTTCAAAAAGTACTGAAAAATGTTGCAGTGGGAGTCCTCTTCTCCTATGGCAACTCAGTGTTAAAATCATTAGTGTTTATGTTAAAATAGAAATACATCTAGATCACCAATTGTAGTGCTTTTTCTACTGCTTCGGCATCTCTTTTTTTTGTTGGGCTGTTAATCAAAAAGATTAAGATAGGGTTTAATCGACTGTTTAGTGCTCTATTAAGCAGTTAATAGAATAACTTTTCTGTGTGAATTGGCTATAAATCCGGGTACGAAATATACCGAAGATACATTTAATTTATCGATGGGGCTATCATAACAGATAGTAGCTTGGAGATAGTCGGTTGAGTAGTTTTGCAGAACATAGTGTTCTGGCAATGATGTCCATCCTGCTGATTGCTCAAGCTCTTGGATATTTTGTATCACACACAGTATAACCTCGGATTCTAAAGCAATTCTTTGATGTGAAATGGGTGTCTGATACCAGCATTGTATCTCCTTCTTTTAAGAGTAGTCATTTTTATGCTGGCTTAGACCGGTTCCAATGATATATTGATGGAATTCACAATTTGTGCTATTTTAAGTAGTAAATTATGGGTTAAATTTCAAAAATCGTGCTAGTTTACAATGTTTTCACGTTAGCACTTAAACTGTGAATTCCTTCATTAGCGTTTCATTTGTTTAATGTTGCTTGGATAAGGATTAATTAATTTCCAACCTATTCCTCTATCATATGTACGTGTCAATACAAGTATGTATTGAAGATGAAATAATTTTAAAGGAATTGTAATGACGCCAAACATTTTTTACCAAGGTTGGTGGGGGTCAAGGGAAATTATTTCCAAATGCCAACCTCACCCACAGTCCACCTTGGACATGGTGTCCCCTGTTAACGCTGACGAGGCTCTGACGACCGAGTATGGGCGGTATAACCCGGTTCCCACGGCAATCGGACTATGTGCCGGAACGATTCGGGTGTATTCGAATCTTCGAATTTATCCGAGCAAGGATTGCCACTCCGGCTTTAAATGAGAATTCTTAACTACAAATTCTCATTTTAGAGCCGTTACAACAACAACAACCAAGGTTGGTTACCGTTATAATACCGTTATCGCTAAAATACCGTTTCAAATTGAATACCGTTACCAATACCTCTAAAATTGTTTCCAAATGCCGAGGTTTTTTGGAAAAATCACATAAATATTTCGGCTGGAAAAGTTCATGGGAAGTTGAGAAACCTGTGGGCTGTTAAAGCGTCGACGCTATTTAAAATACGTATGCTCCTGGCAAAAACATATCTAATACCTGTTTTGCTGTATGGATGTGAAATATTTGCAAATTGTGACACCACTGATTGCGATCGACTTCGAGTTACATATAATAATATAGCCAGATATGTATTTAATCGCAGTAGAAGGGATAATATATCATCGTTCACATATCAGTTGCATAATATTTGTTTTAAAGACTTACTAAAGTATAAAAGCCTTTGATGATGCATAAGCTGATATATTCAAAGGAACCTGAATATCTCTATAGAAGAATTACTTTTGCCAAATCTCCACGTGGAAGAGGCCTGATCTCACAAAAATATAAATAAAGGGTTCCTCAACAGGGACGCTACAAAAGTAGAAAGACAGGGACAGCAAACGACGCCATATTTCTTGCCGCTCTTTTGACATTTCTCTTCAGTAAGGTTTGCCATTTCATGATGGAAAGATATACGAGCCAACAACGAGTCGAAATTATTAAAATTTACTACCGAAATTCGGAGTCAGTGGCCTCAACGTTAAGAGCGCTACGTCCAATTTATGGTCGTCATAATGAATGGCTTCATCAATAAACAAAATATGCGTTATTGGTCAGACAGCAATCCACACGTACTCCATGAGTCATCTTCCGTGATGATCAAGACCGGCACGTTACTGTTAATGGGAATCGCTACCGTTCAATGATAACCGAATATTTTTGGCCCCAATTGGATGATATGGACTTGGAGGACATGTGGTTCCAACAGGACGGCGCCACAAGCCACACAGCGAATGTCACAATCAATTTATTGCAAACCAAGTTTGGAGAACGTGTTATCTCACGAAATGGTCCAGTCGATCGGCCGCCTCGGTCGTGCGATTTGACGCCGTTGGACTATTTCCTGTGGGGCTACGTCAAATCTATGGTCTATGCCAACAAGCCAGCGACGATTGATGAACTTCGTACGAATATCGGCCGATTTATGCTTGAAAACCGTCGAAAATTGGGTTCAGCGTCTGGACTTCTGCAAGCGTGCCCGTGGTCATACATAATGGCATCGAATGTACTTTCACAGGAATAAAGAATTTCATTGATATCCAAAACCGTTTTTGTTTTATTTAAAAAAACTTTTGTAGCGCTCTCATTGAAAAACCCTTTACGGTTTATCTACAAGACAATTTTTTAATTACACAATCGGTCTTTGGAATGACACCATCAAATATGCAATTGGTCAGCAACACAATACGCTTTAAAATGGAACTATTAAATTTGTTTAAAATGTATTAAATGTTTTTCGATTTTATAATGTTTATTTTAATTTATATGTTTGTGCAATTTAAATTTCACTATGTTATTTTTAAGTTTTTTAATTTATAATTAATATCAATTTATAAATTGTATCTGAATTTGACAACACATTTACTTGAAAGTTTTATGTGCTATCACTGTAATTTATAAGATTTATTCTTGATGTGATAGTTTGGATCAATAAACTAAACTAAACTAAACTAAACTAAAAAAAAACTAAACTAAAAAAAAAATACCGTTATCGTTACCGATACCATTATTTGTATGGGTTGTTACCGGTACTTATTAATTTATATAAAAAATTAAAATTTTTCGATTTTTTTATTTTATAATCCTTATTTTTTTTACAAAAAAAATTTATAGATAATTTGGGGAAAAATATCGCGTGCCAACCATGTTCTTAATAGCATTATATTTTCTTATAAAATTATCTGCATATAAATCAAACAATTTAAATCCATATTACATATTTGTAGAGTTCTTTAACGTTTATGATTATATTTTAAACTATTATTACATTAATATTTTTCAGGCGCAAAAAAATTCAGAAGATGCACATTTATATGGAGATATACAGTGTACAAAAGTATCAGCTGAGCTAAAATGTGCGAGGAGTTTAGTTAGAATAACTGAAATTACAGCAACACTACAAGAACAAAAGTAAGTTATACACATTTAACTATTTATTTATAAACAATGAACTAAATTTTCTAATTTTGTTTTTTAGGATCATGTATTTGCGTCAACAGATACGTCGAATAGAAGAATCAAAATCACAAAATTCATTTATGTCTGATGATCTTTAGCCAATTACTTCTAGGGAAAACGTCTAAAATGTACTAGAGATTTTTTTTTTAAATAAAAACGAATGTAATGCCCTATAAAACTGTTTGAGGTAATAATACTATAATAGATAAACAAAACCCCCATACATTAAACAGAAAAAATGCATTAAAGTACATAATAAATTGAAATTGAAGCAAACAAGAAAATAGAAAGGAAAAAATGAAAATAACTGCAAGAAAAAGAAAGGAAAATATTCGAATGAAAAACACAAAAAAAAATTGGATAAGTATAGTACTATTATAATTCGTATTTATAAAACAAAGTAAACAAAATAATAAATCTAAAAATAATAATTAAAACAGAAGAACAAATACCGCAAAGTAAAAAAAGAAACAAATTATTTAAATAAATAATAAAAAAATAAAACATGTAATTTCCTTCCCTCTTGTTATCAATACTTTTCAGGCTTTAGTGTAAAATAAAAACATTTAAAAAATTTTTCTTATTTATTTTCCATTTTTTTTCAAAACTAAATTAAAAAAATGCACTTTTAAAAAGTCTGGCATTAAATTATTTTATTTTTATTAGGGTCATTCACAAGCGGTTTGCAATTTGTTGTATCGTCCTAACAAAAAACAGAGTCGCTAAAATTTAAATAGATACATTTTTACATATGTTTAGAGCCTTTTAAGTGGACTAATAGAGAGAAACTCCAAAAGGAAATCATTGTCAAAGTAAAATAAAAAAATTTAACCCTTGCGAACAACCTAATACTTAAAAATGTTCTATCGTGGTATTCTCAATTGTTGTATTTTTTCAATTTAATTTTTTTTTTTTTTTTTTTGTTAGAACGATACAAGCACACCGCTTGTGAACTACCTTAGTCTTTCTCTATTTAAATAAAATATATAGTTTACATTGTTTGCATATACATATATTTTTTAATTTTTTTGTAAAAAATTATATTTCAATTCATTTTTATCTGCAACATATTCAATTGTATATAAAAATTTATATCAATTTTATTTAAGAAATTATTGAAAATGTAACTAAAACAATTTTCAAATATAATGAATATTTTTCTTAAATATAATTAAATTCTTCTTTTTTGGAATACAATTGAAAATGTTATAGAAAAGAAATAACTGTATATTTACACAATCAAAAATAATGTTGATATATTTAATATTTTATTTTAGTTTATTTTCCTTTTTTATAATTTTTTTTTAGCAGTTTTATTTAATATGTATTTTTTAATAAAAAAAAAAAATAAATATTTTTTCTTCTCTATTGTTAGTTTTTATTATTATAATATAGTTTTTTACACCTTGTAGATAAAAAACGGAATAATTAAAATAAAAAACACATACAATATAATAAAATAATTTAATAGCATTGTAAGTAAGCACATTATTACATTATATACTAATTTTATTATTGCTATATAATAAGAAGTGAGTGTTACTACTACTATTTAAACTACAAATCTATCGTAAAAAAATCAAAAATCCAATCAATAGAAACCTTTAATTGTTTTTTGTTTCTTTTTTTTAAATGTTTCCTTTCGTTGGAGATTTCTTTTTTTTTATTTTAATTTTTATTATTTATATCTTGTTATATTTTTCTTAAAAAAAATATAAACAAGTTACTATTATACTATTTAAATCTTATCAGAATTCGTTGTTATGTATAAATTAAATTGCATAACAATTTGTAATGATGCTAAAAGAACACAGTTTTCGTTTTCAATAAATAAATATTACTACTAAATTAACATTATTTAAATAACTTAATTTTTATAAAACTAGAGTTCTTTACTTACATTTAATTTGACGCGCTTAAATTATTTCAAATAAAAAGTTAAACTGTGACGTTTTTGTAATGTTGTTTCTCAGCCCGTATGATACAGCTTTTTTCTTCACTTTTTCTTGACTTTTTTTAGGGTTTTTGTTAAAGTTTTATTTACGAAAAAGTTAAAGAGGAATAAAAAAAATTCAAATAAAAACCCAAAAAAGTGAAGGAAAAAGCTAGTGTCATATGGGCTTAAGATAAAAAAATATATTTTTTTCAATTTACAAAAAAAAAAAAAAATTCTGTATTAAAGAGGTTATAATATAAAACCGCTAAAAATACCAAAACTAGCTAAATTGAGTGTTTGGGTCCGGTCAAGAGAGTCCGCTATTGGAAGTTTTGCTCTAATATTTTGACTTTTTGCGACATCATACTCCGTTTTTTTTTCAAAAGTGCAATTCAGGTAAAAGAAAACTATGTTGATGTATTGAACATCTAGGAATCTTCATTATTTTTGAGTAAAATCTTTGTGATTTAATCAAACAAGTTATAAATAAACGAATTTGTTTCAAAAATTACTTCGAATTACAAGGAAATGCTTTCGAACAGTATTTTCACATTGAAAATCAAGTACCAAAAAACAGTTTTTAATGGGGCAAACTATTAAAAATGTGTGCGATAAATTAATATTTTCCCCCCTTTTAATATATTTTTTTGGTACTTGATTTTCAATGTGAAGATTCTGTTCGAAAGCATTTTCGTTTCGAATCGCATTACGAATCGCATATAATTCGATTCGAAATGAAATCGCTTTTGAACAGAATTTTCACATTAAAAATTCAGTAACAGAAAATTGTTTTTATTGAAGGAAAATGTTGAAAACTTGTATGCAATTATCTAGTAAAGTGAAAAATAAAAAAAAAATTGGACTTTCAAGAACGGATATCTTTTTACAAGAGTTTTAAAATTTCCGAATTCAAACAATATTTTTCGAATTCGATTACGTAACAACCCCCTGAATCCGACAATTGCACTGCTGCAACCTGATGCTTTTACGAACATGCAAAACAGTTATATATTTCCAAACAGGCTTAAATTATTATTAAATTTCTTAATTATTTTTTCTTATGTTGTAGAAATTATATATAATCCAACATTCCCGTTATAATTTCAAATGAATCTTTAGCAGTAGATTCTATAGAAGCACTGGGCAGCAAGTATCCATGAACACCATTATCGGCTAATTGTAAAGTATAACTAAATGGTATACCCACTTCATAAGCAGCAAAAGCATCAGAACAACCTAATAAACAGTATTGAATTCAAGGTAAGTATGCAAAATATTTATATTATAATACAATAGCACTGTTCCAAGTATGTTACGCGGGTATACCAAATTTTACCAAAAAACGTATCTATTATCGAAATTGTACGTACGGCGCTGTTCTGAGTTCCGAATCCACATAAAAATTCTAAAGTGAAACATCTGTTCTGGGATCCATTAATGGAGTTAATCGATTTAGCAAGTTGAGCATTCATTTACAAATTTATTTAAAAATGTTTCTAAATTGAGAAGTTTCGGAACTCAGAATTGGGTTTTCTTCGGGAAATTGGGTTCCCGCGGGTAACCCCGGCAACGACGTGGAACAGACCTAATAATTACGACATACCTGAACGATTTTCTACTAAATCATTAGAAGAATCAATTTTATATCGTGCTTTACTGCCCTTTTTACGTAAACCATCCGTGCCAACCATTGCTACATCTAATAAATCATCCAAACGTTCCGAATCATAAGTAGTATTGGCCTTATATGGATAACTTATAATTTGTCCATAGGCCTGCATAGATATGAAAAGCTAGAAGTGAAAAATTAGTCAAGTGTTTCAATTAGATATTTTGGCAGTTTTAAAGCAAACTTTAAAACAATTTTAAATATTTCAGTAATGCATAATAATTTTAAAACCGTATAACACCCCAGCAAAAATATTAAGGAGTACTTCAAAAAGAATGCCTATTTTATCTACATCCAACAAAATAATATACAAAAGTAAAATAAAACAAATACAACAACACATGACGCACAAGCATAGTTTTCTACTGAAAAATTGTTAAATTTACAGCGGTATCGGTTCTTTCCTATGACACGTACGTGTTAAATTCATTGATGGAAATGCCAAATTTTAAACTACTACCAGCTTCAGAAAAACACAACTCAAAAATAAAAGTAGTTCAAAATTTGGCATGTTCATCAATGAATTTAACACGTGCGTGTCATAGGAAAGAACCGATACCGCTGTAAATTTAACAATTTTTCATTATTATTTTATTTTTGCATTATCTTATTTTGAATGTTGAGAAAAAAGTCATGCATAAAAAAGTGGATGTTCTCTTTTTGCAGGGACGTTTATAAAATGAAATTTGTATAAAAATTTGTTTTATAAACTATTTATAAATTTTAAAATTGCTTATGCATATAACCATTAAATATACAATGAAAAAGAATTTATTCTTGTGCGAGGTAAAAATTTTTCCTTTCACCGCATTTATAGGTGGTACTTTGCGATCAAAATTAGTGCCAAAAATATTAGAGATGATAAATTTAACTCAAACTCCACGAGATTTCTATCTCTTTAAGGCTTATCTACGAGATTTCTATCCCGTGTAGATGTACCTTTATGGCTTTAGAATATCATGGTAAAGAAAAATTTACTTTTTGGAAAAATTAATTATTAGCGGGTGTCCTGAAAAATTTACAGGAACAGATAATTTAATATTAAAACGATAAATTTTATGTGGATTCGTTTTTCAGAACACCACTGATTATGTTAACTTATATGTAATAAGGGAAAATTTGACCTCGAACAAGAATAAATTATTTTTCATTGCACAATTAAAAGCCGAAAAAACAATTTTTATTTTAATAAATATAAATTAAACTATTTTAATTTACCTTAATTTGTGCTTTATAGTCCATTAAAAATTCCGATAGAGCCTTCGTTTCCGGTTCTGAAAATGGTACAGGTCCAGCAAAAAATTCATTGCACTGTGATCTTGAACTGCCACGTCTACCCCATTGATAATGCCAATTACGATCTAAATCAACACCAAAACATACCTTCTCCTTGGTCCGTTTCTTTTGCAACCAGGTCATGGCTGAATTAATAATGCCTGAAGGACGAGAAACGTGTCTGGACCTTGATTTTTTCCAAAAACGATCATATTCATGACTATAAACATAACCGTCCGGATTTAAGACAGGCATGATATACCAAGTTGTGTTACGTATGAAACTCTGGTCATCGGTAGAGTTTTCTAAAAAGAAAAAAATAAACGAGTATGAAATTTCGAAAATGAGCTAAAAAAAATTTGACTTGTTAAATGTCTACAAAATCTAAAAAAAAAATATTTGGTTAGCTTCAAAATATTTAGTTTTACATTATTACAATCATTCAAAATTATTGTGGTTTGAACGCCATGCGAAAATGTCTTAGATGTGGGTTTCCTCCATGTAATTGTCGAAAATGTAAAGAACTTAGATCCGAAGGTAAGCTAGATCAAGAAAGTTATGGGGGATCGCGCAATAGACAAGGTTTTGCTGAAAAATATAGCGCCACAACAAAAGATACAATCTTAAGTAACAAGTTCAACCTACGAGGAGCTTTATCAAGGCTTAAAAATGGAAATTCATGCTTTTCAAAATTCGGATTTACACCATCTAATTTGTCTTCAGTTCTGTTTGATATTGTCGGCGTTATAGCGTAAGAACTGCAATCATTAAAAAAAGTTAATAACATCCTTAAATGCTTCCCTGTTTGCAGTTTTTTCATAATGGCTTCTACTATGTTTTGGATAACGATTTATATGTATTTATGGCGCTTTATAATTATAATCTACAAATCGGGAAGGTATTAAATCTAAAGTCGTAGCCTTAACAATGTTTACCAATCTATTTTGCTATTCTTTTTAGGATAGCTCAAATCATTTCTTTAGTTTTATTAGCTTTTCTCTGTATATGTATAACTTTTCATGCCTTACAAGGCCGCCATAAGCATCGCCAAATACAGGCATTACAAAAGCCTTCAGCTCCTTCATATACACTATTAAAAAATGAAACTACCATATGTTCACAAGGAAAATGCCATCATGGAAATTCGGCAAAATGTAACAAAAAGAAATGTTCGAAGCATAATTTACAAGACTCAAAATCTATAGAATATGTTAAACAATGCAATGCTCGAAAGGATAAAATCAAGTCATGTAGTAAATGTAATTTGTTTAAATTAAAAAAATCTAAATCTTCCAACAGCCTTAATAACTGCCAGAAGAAAAAATCCCAAACTCCTTCCCTGTGTGATTTGTGTTCTAAAGAAATGAAAATCCAGAAAACAATTTCAAAACCGATACTTTCTGATGACGAAGCTCGTGAAATGTTTAAGAAATCAAAATTATATGCCATACCTACGGAAATGAAATCTCCACCACCTTCTTTGGTTTATCTTCTAGACTATTTATCCCATTATTTTTGTGGTTTCTCTGGCATTACAGTCGCAACTTTGCCGCCATTTTAAAAATCAGAATTTTAAAACCTTTCGATATGTTAAAATTAACTTTTGATTCTAATTTTTGATCAACTAAACGTGTTTGTATAAATTTTATTTGAAATTTAAACCGACAAAATTAATGTGATATAATAAACAATGACTAACTATATTTTAATTTCATTACTTAAAAAATCTAATTCTATGGAATTTTGTAAAAATACACCATTTTCAGTTTTATTTCAGAAAATTCCAAATATATTTCAAAATTGTCTAAAAATGTTTTAAAATTATCCAAAAATATTTCAAAATTGTCCAAAAATATTTTAAAATTGTCCAAAAATCTTTCAAAATTGTCCAAATATTGTTTAAAATTGTCTAAAAACCTTTGATATTTGTCTAATTGCATTTCAAAATTGTCCGAAATTTATTTTAAAATTTTCAAAATGTATTTCAAAATTATACAAATATATTTTAAAATATCAGAAATATATTTAAAAATATTTTACATATTTGTATTTAAGAAAATTCCATTTAGATTTTAAAATTGTCCAAATGTATTTCAAAATTATTCATTTGTGTTTAAAAATTTTAAATCTGTTTTTCAAAATTTACCAAATGCATTTCAAATAATTCCATTTATATTTCAAAGTTTTCCAAATGTATTTGATAAAATTCCATATGTATTTAAAAAAAACTCTATTCTGGAATACAAGTAGAGTTTTTTTAAATACATTTGGAATTTTCTCAAATACATTTTGAGAATTTTGAAATACAAATGGAATTATTTGAAATGCATTTGGACAATTTTGAAGTACAGATTTATAATTTTTAAATACAAATGAATAATTCTGAAATACATTTGGACAATTTTAAAATATAAATGGAATTTTCTTAAATACAAATAAAATATTTTAATATTCATTTGCAATATTTTAAAATATATTTGTATAATTTTTAAATACATTTTGAAAATTTTAAAATACATTTTTGACAATTTTGAAATGCAATTGGACAAATATCAAAAGTTTTTAGACAATTTTACACAATATTTGGACAATTTTGAAAAATTTTTTGACAATTCTAAAACATTTTTGGACAATTTTGAATGATTTTTGGACAATTTTAAAACATTTTTGGAAAATTTTAAAACATTTTTGGATAATTTTGAAACAATTTAGAGAATTTTGAAACATTTTTAGACAATTTTGAAATATATTTGGACAATTTTAAAACATTTTTGGACAATTTTAAAACATTTTTAGACAATTTTGAAATATATTTGGAATTTTCTGAAATAAAACTGAAAATGGTGTAGAACTGGAAAAACTAAAAGTTGGATGAGAAAAAATTTAAATTCATCAAAAATAAAAAAAATGGTCGACCCCGTGACAAGCTGAGTGGACTTTTGATAAAAGCGCTTATTTCAAAAACAAATTTCACAGGAGAGCTAAAACAGCACCTTTAACCCCCATCCCAAAATCAAAGTGAGTCGTGTGTGACGTTTATGTGACGACAATTTTTATGAGTCCGTACTACCGATATACGCACGAAACAACCCAGGAAAATTTTCTGTTCCAAAAAATCAGTTGTAGAATAGCTACTTTTCATTTACAACCCCTTCAACTGGCGATTCTAACACCGATTAGTTTTGATTAAAATGGTCCCAAAGGCAACCACTTCTATAACTCCAAAGTGGAACCTGTTGCCCTAGAATCAGTTCTGGAACTAGTTCTAGAACTGATTCTACGTCAGTCACACCTTCCATATAAGCTCCGTGTAACTGGTTCTGGAAAAAAATCATCGCGATTAGAGTTGACAGTAGAAGTGGTTGCAAAGAAAAAGTAGCTATTCTATGGTACAACCGATTCTTTGGAAGAGAAAATTTTCCTGGGTGGTTGTTGTTTGTATACACTGATGGAGTTTCCCTATCTCCGCCTCCTATGGTGCTGCGTATGACGTAAGTTATGGTTTTCAAAAATCCTAAACGAAATCTGAACTTTAAAAGCTACTTCTTTTTAAAATGTTCAAAATATTTAGCTTAAGGGTGTTATTCTAAAATTTATAACAGTGACAAAATTGTGACAACACAGACCATTCACCACGGTGTTGTCATTTTGTCATTTTTTTTGTCATTGTTATAAAGTTTAGAATAAGGGTGTAAGTATAATAATTTTAACCACATTGAAATCTTACTTTTCATTATTCTCAATAGCTCATTTATAATCCATGTTGCTGTAGCAGGTCCAATCCATTCCATACCATGAGTTCCGGCCTCTATAAACACAGCATTTGCTAAACCAATTCTTTTCTTATGTCTTAATTTTGTTTTCTGATGAGCAGGATAATTAACTGCATTAACTGCCGCTGCTTCTCTACTTTCAATTTTCATAACAATCAATGGACGACCTTCATAAGAACGTCCAATATGTATGAGTTCTACCAAATGGGGAAAACGCATGCGCATAGTTTCCAAGTATTTAATAATATCATCATATTCATAATATTTATGCCATGTCATGGTTGGTGTTGTTGGATGTTTTCCCTTATGTTTTTTGGGATTTTGAGTGGTAGTGAAAAAATAATCTTCCTTGGTTTTTTCATAAGCTATAGCTTTACCAACATCAAATATTAAAACTTCATGATCAATCAGTTCAAATGTTAGAGAAGCTTGAAAATCAACTAACATTTTTGGAGGTACTAAGACATCAGTTAAACCTCTAAAAATAAAAAGAAATTATAAATTTATAAATCGTTTGGTATGTACATGTAATAAATTACCTTAAACTTGGTCCCTTTAACCACTGTAACTTAATGCCATCCTCACTTTTCTTATATTCCTCTAAAGCTCTGACTTGTGTATCATCCTGTGGTTTCAAACGCCATATTTGATATTTATCATAGGTTATTTTTCGGGGAATTTCCGGATTCTCTGTAGTTGTACTTGTTGCCTTAGCCCATATATCCTTTAAAGGATTTTGTGTTGATGACGTGTGATTGATAATGTGATGTGCTAAGATACCAATCCAATTTTGTGGATTTCTCATTGGATCTACTATAGTCAATATGGGTACTTGTGGTAGTTGTGTTGTTGTGGATGTCGTTGTTGTTGTACGTTTTCTAGCCTTTGGTTTTGTCTCTCCAAACCAACTAGCAAACCATTCTAGATTCAATAAAAACATACAAAATGAAAATTATGATTCTTGTAAAGTACTCGTACATAGGCATTTTAACGACAAAGAAAGCGTAACCTATGTTGAACCTTAATACTAACTATGTAACAATTATCCGTATATATGTATGTCGGTTTGTTTATTTCTTCCATCCATGAAGAATTCTCTGTAGTCTGTTCTTTGAACTGGTTGTTTGTTTTATGGTTTAATATGTCATATAACAGCGACAGATACAACCAGGTATAAAAGTGTTAGTTATTTAAATATATTTGTTTACACCATCTAACGGATTAAAACTTAATTTAATGTTATTTTTAGAAGTGTTGGCCTTTTCACATGAAATGTAAAAAATATTGTTGGAGATATTAATATATTTGTAAAATATATTATGCACCATAATTTTATGCATCATCACAAATTTAAGACAAATTCTTTTAGAAGAAAATTGTTGAAAAATTACAAAAAAGTATTCTGCATTTTCTTTTACTTACATTAGAGTGAAGTTGTGGATCTATCCCTGGTCGGCCAGGCAGACAATATAGACACTGTGAACTGATGAGTATCAGAATACCTCTCTTATCACATGTAATTATTTAGAATTCGAATTAAAAATAAGAAGGAATAAAATGCATCATGAAGGGTAGAAATTCTAGAAAGATGAACTGGTTAACATTTGGAAAGACTACACAACAAGAATATTACTTAACGGGAAAGACCGAAAGGTAAAGTGGCACGCAAAAACATTAAGAAGGTGCTAACAACATCTTGTCCCAAGAGTAGAAGGAGGGGGAGAAAACAAAAGTCATGGTGGAACAACGATTTGAAAATTTTACTGAAAAATACAAGGAAGGCAATGAATGCTGCTAGGAAAAATTACAGTGATAAACTACGGCAAGTGTATAAGACAAGGAGCAAATAATTAAAAAGAAATTAAGACAATCAAAAAGGGAAACTTTCACAAATATGCTTGTCCATATTGAAACTGTGAAACAAACATCTTGACTAAGGAAAATTATGTCAAAACCGGAACAAATAATAGCTCTGTTCCACCTACGTTACCGCGGATACCCGCGGGAACCCAATCTTACCAAAAAGCGTTTCTATTGTTAAAAATTGGGTAAATGAGAGCGTTGATGAGACAATAATTTGTTTCTCTTTTTACCAGAAGTTACCCGTACTTTTTTTGCGGGTAAAATGGTAAAACTGTCAAATCACTAGTTGTTTGTAAATCAGCTGTTTTAAATTTGTAAAAATAATTTAAATATTAACAAAACTTGTAAACAATAATTAATATCGTTAACAAATACCACGTTCTAACATTTTTTCTTTATTCCCTTCGATATTTTATTCTTAAAAATAGCTTTTGTTTATATGAATAACTTTGACGTTAATTTTTGGGCTTGAAATGTGGTTTTGTGCGTTCCAGGTATTGTGAGCAATTTTACCATTTTTTGAGATTATTATTTGTTTACTCTCATTTTACCAGACTTTACCCAGAATTACGTGGAACAAACCTAATATGTTCACACACGAAAAAAATAAAAAGTATATAGTTATCGAAGTACTTAGTTAAAATACAACTTCAAAGGTATTTTTTGTACGTTAGAAAAAAAAATATGTACATGTAGATTTATAAATTTTTGGCTTAGTTTTTGACCTATTCCATTTGCACGCGCTTCAAAATATGTTAAGTTACCTAAGTTTTTTCTTTTGTAAATTATCTTAGAAAATATTATATTTTAATTAAAGATTTGTTCAATTTAGCAGAAAACTTTTGAAGTTGTATTTTACCGAAGTACTTCGACAATTATACACTATTTATTTTTTGCGTTCAGAATCAGGAAGAAAAACTCTGGAGATGTTGTTTTAAATAAATTTTTCCGAATATAAATATATTTCAGTAAAAAACAGTAAAGGAACTCACACTTCACCATATGGGAATGAACTTCATTGAGGTCCTCATCACTGATCACAAGACAGAGTATCCCAGCAAAATATTAGTAATGACACCTCATTACTATCTGCATTACCAAAAATGATATATCATTACCTTTTGCATTATTTTATAATATTGGTCGGCACCACCTTTTCCAAATCTGATGAAAATTGTTATCAACGTTAGTAGGAATTTTGGATAGCATTTTTAAGGCAAAAATCTAACTGAGTGCTAACTGGCCCTTAGTATTTTCTTATATAACAAGGAAGCTATCCCAACGGGTTCTCTCCTGTATTTATGAGATTCGGATATATGATAGAGGAGAAAAAAAAATTATGCACACGTATTTTTTATAGTGACCCTATCGATGGATCTCATACTGTAGGTTTAACTTTAACTTAACTAAAAACAAAATAAAACGTCAAAAAAATGTACACAAAACAACAACAAATTTTTGGGTTAACTATTAACCCAAGTTTAAACCTGCAGTATGCGACCCACCGTATATGTTTAGAGGTTAAAAAATGGAGTCGAAAACAAGCCAATTTTTTCGTTTTTTAAATTTATATCTTATAATTTCAAAGAAAAATAAACAAATTCGGTATAAAATGATACCGGTATACAACAAATTTCCGAACATGTGCAACTTTTTTTGTTATTCAATTGTTATTCTTCGATTAGCACATTTATAGGGAAATTGTTGTAGGTTTTAGTTCAAAGTTACACATAAGAATTCATATTTTATTAAACACACAGAAAAAATCAGGGGGAATATTACCTAAGAGCTATATAATTATACATCTACATAATTTTCAAGTTATGTCTACATGTCTAAGTTTTCATAGAAAAATAGGTTAGTTTTTGATCCCACTTTTTAACCCTTACACGTGAGTTTGGGCCGCTAAAAAAATACGTGTCTCTTATGGATGATTTCTATTAACGGAAATAGAAAAAGTTCGGGAAATTAGAAACTCTTAAATACCTTTCATCTACGCATGTTCATCAAGTGCTTTGTTAGCAATGATGTAAGGACAAGTTCACAGATTTAGCTGAAAATCATTTATTTTTGAGACACTCAACTGTTAATAATGTACTACTCAATAATCTGGTGAACGATTTGATTACCTACCGCTAAGTCAACATGTTGAGGTAGCGTTAACTTATTTTGGTAGTGTAAAAATTTTATGCTACTTGTGATCAGCAGAGAAGACAAAATTGCTGTTTTTGCTTTTTATTGCTTGTTTTACTCATATTTGCTTCTTTTTGCTTTTTTGGATTTTCCCTATTTTAGCTTTAAAATAGCTTTTTCTTAATATTTTTGAGCTTTGAATTGCTTTTTTTTAATACTTTTTGGCCAAAACTACTTTTTTTACTCATAAAAAATATTTTTTTCTCTTAACTTTAATTTTTATAAACTGTTGTTTTTAAAAGTTTTTTTACTTTTGCTTTTTTACAATATTTTATTGCTTTTGCTTTTTTCTGTCTTCTCTGGTGATCAGTTAAGTGATACATTAGCTGTCGATTATTATTTTAAGAATGATAAACAAGTTCACAACAGGGATGGGAAACATGGTACAATTGTACTTTTTTTTTCGTACATTTTGACCTCCGTTGGTACCGTGGTACTACCGCGATCCATTTGGTACAATTTCAAAAATTTCCAAATTTAAAATTTTTGTATTAAATAAACTTGTACTTTAAAGCTGTCAACAAATATTAGAATTGCAGACGTGGACTAAAATCATTCTAACAAAAAATTGTAACTGACAACTTTTGGGCCCAATGTTGCAAAAAATATATTATTATTTTCCCGTCATCAGTTCATCAATACGCGTCGATTGAGTGCTGCTACTACATAAAATTCGAGAACTTAACCCACCTCTTTCGTATATTTTCTGAAAAGTAAAAAAATATTGCATTGTTTTCTTAGGACGGGTAACTAAATATAACCAAAACAAAACATGAACAACATATATTTTCATATACAATATTTGATATTCACAACTATTGGTTACTTAAAGAAAAGTTAGCATGGGCCGAATTACGGCATACGTAAACGAGTGAAATTGTTCGAAAACCGTTTTGACATGAGTAAATATGTAAAATCTCGCAATGATAACACCATGTTTTACTTTTATATCCAATCTAGGGCCCAACTACAATATTTCTGGCCCAAAAAATTTCATTAAATTTCTAAAATAAAAAACTAATTTCGAACGAAAATTTTTGATCACGAATGCCGTAATTCGACCCCAGATCTTTGTGTAGAATAGTATTTCCTGCAAGCTTGACCTTAATCTCACATACTTTTTATATCAAAAAAATGGTGAGGGCTGGAATAGTACAATTTTTGTAAAAGAATATTTTCTGCAAGTTTGACATTGCTCGGACAAATTTTCTATATAAGAAAAATTTTGGTACCGTGAGGGTCGAAAAAGTACAATTATTTTATGTAATTGGTACAAAATTTAAAAACTCATTTCCATCCCTGGTTCACAATAATAAAAAAACAAAAAACTTAAAAAAAATCAAAGAAAGTTGTACAAATATTTTCATTTCAAAATAAAAACAAAAGTAGCATCGTTCAACAGATTAAGGAAATCATAAAGCGCTACATATTAATTGTAGCGGTAGCCAGTTTCTCTGGTAAACCTGGGGGGTTATTATGTAATTTGATTCGAAACGGAAATGCTTTCGAACAGAATTTTCACATTGAAACTAGAGTACCAAAAAACAGTTTTCAATGGGTTAAAATATTGAAAACATGTGTGAGATTGTCCAGCATACACTTTTTCAATGTTTTCCCCCATTAAAAACTGGGTTTTGGTACTTGATTTTCAATGTGAAAATTCCGTTCGAAAGCATTTCCGTTTCGAATCGAACTACATAATAACCCCCCTGCCCATTGACTCCAATTTCTATAAAAATCAGAGAGGGTCAATAATGTCTGGGTTAACTCTATAACTTTAATTGCCACTATTTAAAACATAAATACGGCCGAAATCAAACAAAACAAAATGTTCATATTTATGTTTACACCAAGGTTGGTTATCGAAATGAATAATGGTAAGGGTAACGGTGCCGAATTTTGTTTGTTTCGGTAACGGTAAATACTGTTTTGGTAACGGTATAACGTTATCGAAACAGCAATACCGGTACGTACCGGTATTAAAAATTACATTAAAAGCATATAAAATCAACTAAAAAAACTTACATATTTTCAATTTTGAGTGTTAAAAATACAGATTATGAGCCATAAATTCAATACTGGTAGTTTTGATTAGTAAAATTATGATCTATAAATTCTTTTGTAAAAAAACTAAAGATTATAAAATAAAAAAGTTAAAAAATTGGCATTTATGTATAAATTAATAAATACCGGTAAAATACCGGTAACTACCCATAAAAATAGCGGTATCGGTAACGATAACGGTATTTGCAATTTTTTTTATAGTTATTGGTAACGGTATTCAGTTTGATAATGGTATTATAACGATAACGGTAACCAACCTTGATTTACACTTTACAAACCAGTTTCTTAACAACAGACACATTGGTGGTATTAATAACATTGATAGTGTTGACTATAAGAGTTGAAAATATCCCATCATAAATTGACTTCCTTTGATTAAATGCACTTTTAACAACACTTAATTATATACATACTTACTATCATATTCATCATAATCTTCGGTAGAAGCAGTATCCGTAGAAATTCTATCATTTGCACCAAAACCAAGCCATGATGGTAACCATGTTGTTGATTTTGTAGGTTTAGATGCAACAGGAGCTACTGTTGTACTACCAATTTTCTTATTGCGACGATTGAGACCAAACCAAGAACTTAACCAACTGCTTAATGAAGAACTACTGGAATCGCTGGTATCATAATCGTCATCATAATATTCATCACTTGAATGCTTTTTTAAGGTATTGTGATATGAAGTGTATTGGGTATAAGGAATTATAGGCTTTTCTTTTTCAGAATCTTTTGATAGAAAAGTATCCATAACACTGCCCATTACCACTTGCACGGGATAGAATATCATACGAAAAAAACCTCCTAAATTTGAACTTATTGAATTTTCGTCATCATCATCATCATCCTCCTCCCCATAATCATATTCAGATTTTAATTTTTCTGGTCTACGACGTATGCGTTTTTTACTATCGGTAGCTTTTGTTTTAATCCTATCATTAGATTCCTCATCATAATCGAGTGAAGGATTTTTATATTCAAATTTTTCTTCTTCTAAGGCACCAAAATCTGCATCTTCTTCAGCTGAACTGCTGTTTTCATGGGTTATTTTTTCTTTCAAGTCCTCTACTGATAAACCGGCCTCACTCGTATATGTATGTGTTGATGGTTGGTCATATTCTTGATTTTCATAATTAGCTGTCTCTTCCTCTTCCTCATCTTCATATGAATCTTTCTCATCATCATCATCATCATCGTCATATTCTTCGGATTCATCATCATCCCCTACAAAGTCAAAAAAATCATATTCCGTATCTTGATCATTCGAGTTTTTCTGTCTTTTATCAAATGCAATTTTATAAGTCAATTTTTTTAGTTCTTGTGTAATGGTTCGAGGAGTAGTTATATTGATATCAGAAGAACTTGCGTTGCTATTATTTGGGATTTTCAGATTTATTTGTTGTTGGTTTTTGTTAAGTCGTTTCTTTTTTCTTAAAATTTTTGTACGATTTTTAGAATTACGAAATATTTTTTTATTTCCATGCGATTTTACATTTCCCGGGGATTTTACATTCGTTTCTTTAGTCGATTTATTTACTTGAGTGTGGTTTGAATTTGTATGAGTTAAAAATTTGTTATTAAAATTTCTTGAATTTTGTTTAATTAACCCACTAGTTGCATTTGTGTTTTTTGTTGAAGTTTTTATTAATCTAAAACTGCGATTTATTGATGAATTATTTAAATTTTCTGCAGTTATATTGGTGGAATTTTTAAACAAATTTTCTGAAGTAATTTTTTTAGTATTTATTACCACATTTTCTCTATTTAAATTTGTTTTCTTTTTAAATTTTGGTATTGTGATATTGTCTACCGATCTTTTATGTATACGATCCGTTTTGGATTTCAATGGAATTTCAGTTAAATAAGTTATACCTGGTAAAAGTCGATAATTTAAATTTGTTGATTTTAAATTATGATTTATTGTAGGTTTTAGTAAATGATGCATTTTGGAATTTTCAAAAAACATCTTGCCAACACTTTTTTTATTGCTTTTTGAATTATTAGTTAACGGATTTGTCTTTAAATTTGCTTTAAAACTGTTGTTTTTATTTGTTGATTTAAAATTTGGGTTTATCGACGGTTTTAGAAAATTATCTATTTTAGTTTTTAAATTATCTACTGATGTTTTATGTTTTCTCTCCATTTTTGGTTTTAACAAATTTTCAGTGGCAAAATCCAAAGAATTTAGTGAAAGTTTTCTATGTAAATTATCGTTTGTTGAAATTTTTTGTAAATTATCGGTTTTTATTTTAATCGTGTCATTTAGTTTTGAAATTTTTAATAAAGTTTCTGCAGTTAAGTTAGTAAAACTAACAGATTTAAAATTTTTATCGGTTAATAAATACTGTAATTTCGTTTCGTTTTCTTTTAAATCTGTGTTGGAAATTTTTGACAAATTGGCATTTTTTGAATTATTGGAATTTGCCAAAAATTCATTTCTATATAATTTTGTCGATTTAAAATTTTTAGTTGTTAAATTTTTTTTTTTATTTTTTAAGAAGTTTTCAGTTTGTAAAGAATTTTTTAATTTTGTAATATTTGAATTTTTTTTCGTTTTAGAGTTATTTATATTTTGTAACAAACTTTTTGTTAGAAATGTATCATTTAAGTTTTTTAACAACTGTTTTAATTTCAAAGTAGTTGAAGTTTTTAACAAATTTTCTTTTTTTAAATTAGTAACTTTACTAATTTTTGTCGTTTTAGTATCAACTGATCTTTTATGTATGCGGCGATTATTAAAATATAAATTTGGATTTAAAGGTGCCGTATTTGAGACAGTATCCTGGAAGGGTGGCCCACTAGAAAATATAGTCGTTTCATAATTAGGTTTTTCCAACTGGGTGGAAAGCTTTTCCGTACTCATATATGGTTTTCGGGTAGTTAATCTTGATCCTATAATAATTTCAGGTCCTTGGGGTTGCTGATTTAAAATAGGTCTTATTGTGGTGCCTATAGGTTTTCTACCTGGAGGTTTTGATTTTTTAATTTTCTTTTTACTCTTTGTTGTCTTTTTCTTCTTTCTGAAGGGACGGCCAATAGGTTTTTTATCCTTTACTATTAATTCAGTTTTAACAACTACTGGTGGGGGTTTTTTCAGTGGATTAGGAGGAGAAAATTTTGACGAATTCAATGATGGCGAAGAGGGTTTTTGTATTCTGATTATTTGTGGCGTAGTAGTAGTAGAGGTCGTTGTTGTGGTTGGTCGGGAAAATGAAGTCATGGGATATTTTTTATGATCCTTTCGACAATTATTTTCATATTCATTTCTCAATAGGAAAATATCTCTTTCGTATTGTTCTTTGGTTATAAATATGGGTATTGAGCCATTTGTTGTGCGGGTTACATTTTGTTCAGATTTTCCCACCTCCGTTATGGCATAAACTATACCCGTAGCAGGATTTGTAAAATATATTGGAAATTGTGCTTGCGTATTATTTTTGTATAAATTATTTACAGAATATTTTTGATTAGTCGTTAATATATCCGGTTTAGCAATAGGTTTTAGATTTATTTCCGGTAAAGCAGAAGACGTTACAGGTTTTACATCCGTTTTCGGTGGTTTTGTAGTTGTCGTTTTTCTTATAAATTGTGTTTTTATTTCATTATTATAAAAAGGTTTTGGTATTTCATAGGTAAAATCCAATGAAGAACCAACATTTTGCAAAGATAATTCATTTTTATTTGATGACGCAGATTGTAAATCATGTGGTTTATTGTAAGGATTTTGTATAAATTTATTAAATTTAACTTGTTCACTTTCATAATTAAATTTTGGCACAAAATATCTGGCTTCTATTTTCGATTGTTGTTGTTGTTTTAATAATTCACGATCCCTTTCGGTTTTTAGAAAATTATGAGTCCAAGTACGTCTTGTTTCATGCAATAAATTATCAAATTCTTCAGCACTAGGATGATAACCATAATCATAACGTAAAGCCGTGGTAAGACCCATTAAACCGGCTAGTAATATTTTTAATATTAACAATTTTATAACAATAAAAAACCAACACATTTTGGAACATTCACTAAAATTTCATAAAATATTTTTTATAATTTATTTTAAAACCTCTTTTTTAAATTTTCTTTTAAATTTTTAAAAAGCCTTCCGTTTAGTTTCTTATATTACAACCGTTTAGTTCAACTACTTTTATTCAAGTGATTTAGTAAATTTTAAGTGAAATTTATCATGCATCTTAACTTTGTAGGTTTTAAAGTTGAAAACTTATAATTCTTTAGGTCATAACAAACAAACTGTATTTTAATGGTTCAGTGACAATATGTCACCATGTACACCGTATATTTTCAAAACTTATTATTATTATTTTTTTTTCAAAAAGTTTCGATATTTATCGAAGCATTACAGATTATTAAAATTGATAGTATAACTAATCACATATCTAGGAAAAGACAGACATTTACTAAATATTTAAAACAAAACTTTTACTTTTTTTCTTTAATATTTTATTTTAATTCCTCCTCAAAGAAATTTTTCTTTTACTATTTCAAAATTTTCCAAAAGTAATCTTATTTTCTATTTAATTGTTAACTTCTTTTTGTATGTTGTTCACTTTTCTACAGTTGGCGTCTTACTGACTTACTAACCAATTATTCCATTGCCATCCACATAGTCATCAAGCCATTAAGCTTTGGATTTTTCTTTGCAGCTTCCTTTGCGTATACAAGTTACTTGTTTAATTGTGCTGACTTTTTTTTTTTTTAATAACTGGAAATTGTTATAACATCTCTATGCTGGTAGTTGGTTTAATTTGCGTTGAGGCCAATGGTCATGATTTTAATATACAATGTTGAATGTAAAATTCTTAGCTAACTGCAACATGTTTTGCCAAAAACTGTTAATTCCTATATTTTGAAATTACCGTCTAGAGATATTTATGGGTTAAAATTTTTAACAATGGAAAATCTAACAGGTAACCTAATTTAATAGTTTTATTACATCATACTATTAAATTTATATTATTTACAAGGATGAAACTTGAAACTCAATTTTTTTGGTCGTGCCGTGATTCGAACCGAGGTCATCAAATTGGCAGCAACATATGTGTAATACTAAATGATGGATAACAGTTAATAAGTCAACATTGGTATATGGAGAATTTAAAATATTTTCGTGATCCGCTGAAACCGACTTTATATGACTCTTATTTCTCCAGTTATATGACTCTTATTTCTCAAGTTTTATAAGGTTCGGTTACCTATATTCCAAAACTAGGACATGCAAAGTCTTAGGTCCTAACGTCTTCAACTATTGAATTGATGGCCATTTAGAAGCAGGAAAATTTAAAAAAAAAAATATTACAGACTTATTCCCAAATCCAAATTAATACAAAAATGCAGCAACTAGGCTTGGCGGATATATTCACTACACAAATAACTTCAATATCGCTATTTGGTGAAAATTTGTTTAGTGATGTGGAAAAGCACTTATAGAATTTTCGTTCGTACTATGAATGAATCGATTTCATTAAATTAAATTTTATTGATTTAATATACAATTTTGAAAAATTCATTAATTTAATGAATTTTTCATTATATGTTTTCAATTATTCGTAAGATATGCTGCAATTTACTAGCGTTTTTGGATTTGCTAAGTACTGAAATATATGTGTATGTTCCAGTAATGCACGCTAGGGTCGCATACCGAAATTTTTTAAATATAAGAGCCCAAATAATCACATCATTTCGTTTTGGTTATTTAGGCCAATCGGTAACTCGGTACTGTCTACATTGTGTTGATTGCAGGTTTGAGTCCAGTTCAGGGAGATGTCAAAAATATAACAACAACAAAAAAGAAATAAATACACATACAACTTCAAAAATAATAAACAAAATAACAAAAAATAAATATTTTTTCAATTATTTTTCATTTATGTTAATTACATAGTTAATTAACCCTTAAATGCATGATCTCTTCGATTTTAACCATTTTTTATATATATATGATTTCTAAAGGCGTGTACATTTCAAGAAAAATACCAAAAAAAAAAAAAAATTATTAAAAAAATGTGATTTTTATTAAAAAACATGGTTTTTTGCCAAATAGCTAAATTGTGATTATTTTAAAGTGTATGAAAAAAAAAACAAAAAAAGAAATCTGTAAACTATGAATTATATATTTATTGTCGGCAAAATTTATTTTATTGCGAGAATACCACTTAAAATATTTAAACCAAAATTTTTGGATATTACACTTTTTGTAAATAAACACGTGTTTTAGATTTTTCGCAAACATATGAAGCGAAACCAAGATTTTTCCAATAACGGTTTAAAAAATCTGAGCAAGGACATGTACGGTAATATACCCTCAAATTTCGAATCCGAAGATATATGGAAATATATGAGATCATGTATGGTCACACATTGTTCTATACATTGACGTATTTGATCATGTATAACTATGCATGATCATATACAAGTCAATGTATGATCATGTATGTTCATATGCATATATTTCGATTTTCACATGGGTACACACAAAATTCTATCAGTGTAGTTTTGAATCTTTAGAGAACTCTAGGCAGCACAAAAGAACTATGCAGTGGCTCTTAATCTAATTTAATATAAAACAGGGTTGGCAACCGATTGATAAAGTTACCCAGTTAGAAAAATACAAACGGGAAAGCGATGGCAAATCACTTTAACAGGTGGTACAAGCAGAGACTATTAATTATAGAGATAGGAAATCAAAACTTACACTACTCACCGGTAGGGGGCGCTGAAATTTAGTATTACTTGAGCAACTATTTAGTATCACTTTAGTATCAGCTGAGCCTATATTTAAAAACTCAAAAATTGCTGAAAACTGCGCAAAATATATTTAAATAAAATTTGAGAACTACTTTTTTTCTTTGCTTTTCCGTTTGTTATTATTTCAATTTAAATAAAAACAGAAAATTGTCAATATTTTGAACAAAGTGCCATCTAGTGCATTATTGGAACAATATACATCCAAAAATAAAAATAATTCCAAACGATAACATAGATGGCCTAGTAAGTTTTACACGTCCGTAATTTAGATCCAGAAAATAAATGCGTCTCACTCTATATTATTCTGTGCTATATTCAAAACTGAATTTAGTAGAATTAAGATATTTAATATTTTTTTTTTTTAAATTGTGTTATGGGTTTTAAAAAGTTTATTTTGTCTACAGCACAATATGTTCTAACATTTTATTATAAGATATAAGATTTAGCATTCAGCTTTCAAATGTTTAGTTCGTGAGTAGCGCAAATGAAACTAAAAGTGGCTAAAACTGGTATAGATGTTTCTAAAGATGTGCAACTTTTTAACGGTTTGTTAATGTTTGTAATTGTTTTAGCCATCCATAGCTTTTCTTTTAAATACACACTATTTCTTGTAAAGAGATCGTTAAACTTAATAAACGATTTCTGCATCCATAATATGTTACCTCCTTACATATTTATAAAAATGTATCCATTTATTAATGTAACTACTTTCTTTATATGTTCATTGTATATAATTACAGACAGTAATTTGGGTTTCATTAATAAATATGTAATATTTAATAACTTAAAATTTTTTCATGAACATTTTGCTTGAATTTAATTAAGATCTTAATACAATGATAGTACATAGTAGTAGGTATTCGACTTTTGATCTGATCTGCGTAATGTAAAAAGAGCGACCTGTGTAATTAAAATGTTATACCCTGATAGTTCAAATTGAACAAAATAATTTTTAATGTTTTCGTCGTTATAATTATATGGGTAAATACAAATTAATTTATTTTCTTTTTATTATATCCCGGTTAAAAATCTGCATACACAAGAGGCTTTCATCACAAACTGCTGCTGCAAAAACTTTATCGTATCAATGTCTAATGTACATTTAATGGCAGAATAAAAAATTAAACAACTTTTAAAATTTTTCCAAAAATTGTCAAACTAGTTATGACAATTTAGTGTATTTAACAGAGAACTTAAATTACGAGTATCTAAAAATCGGCCAACATTTTTTTATTTCTAAGTTCATCTGTTTTTATACCGACTCAGTAACTTTCAGCCTGTTACTCGGTCGTGTTTTGAGAAAATATTCGTTTTATATTCTACATTAGGCCGTCCCGATGTTTGGGAAATTTGCGAATTGCGTTAATTAGTAGCACTTAAACGATGCATAGTTTTACCCTACACCCCTGTGTGAACAGGGCATAATGAAAAAAAAAATTTTTTTTTGCCGAACGCCATTTTACATTTTTTGTTATATGTTTGACATTTACAGTCGATTCTTAAAGTATGATACATCGATGTTTTTCTCTCAAGGGGACCAATGTTTTGCTATAAGGGCCATTGACCTCAAGTATCCAGTTCTAGTAGTTACCTACCAGATCTCAGTTGCTATCACCTTAATGTCAGAAAATTAAAGTTCGCAAAAACTCATTAAACTTTTGCTAAGGAAGTTTTTCAATAAACCCAGCAGAATTTTTTTATTTTTTAGTTGCCGAACGTAGGCTCGCCTTTTTAAATTTTTTTTCACTGTTTTTTCTTTTATAGCAAAACACTGGTCTCCTAGAGGCCAAAAAATCCATATATCACACTTTAAAATCCAACTTTAAATGCCGAAGCTATAACGAAAAATGTAAAATGGCAACCGCTACGTTCGGCAAAAAATAAAAAAAAATTTTTTTTTTGAAACTGCCTTGCAAAAACACTTCATATTAGAGGGTGTACGGTGCACTTTTTTGCCTGTAAGGTGGTACGGTCTAATGCACTTACTATATAAATATTTACCATAAAGGATAAATATTTAGTTAAATAGTAAATCAGTAATTAAATTGAAGAAATAGTAAAATAAAAAATGAATGTATTTTTAACTTTTTAAATCAAATACACAAAAATTCGCACTACAAAAAGTTTGACAGTTACTACATGATAGTTTTTTGGGTAGTAATCAGTAGTTGTTGTTTTTAACTGTAATTAAATTTGTTTTTATTTCGGAAAGTGTGGAGCCGATATTTATGTACCGTAACAATTACGAAGCCAGAATAACTGACTTAACAGACAGCATATATCCTGGAACACCTATCCATTCTCAAGTAAATAGCATAAATCGGAATTTGAGCTTTTTAAACCGGTTTCTACCGAATTATACCCTATGTGGTATAGGATAAAGTGACTTTGTGATAATGTTTGTTACTGCCAAAAATACTTTCAGTGTCCCCAATTGTATTACCTGGAAGAAAAATTTTATTGCGGCTGTAATCGTCTTCGTATTGCGGAAGATACCCCATTTGGTAGAAAAAGTGTCCCGAAAGTAATAGCAATACGAAAACAATTCTTCAAGAAGATAAATTGGCGACATCGCTAATTTATCACTTGGAAGATAAAAAAGTATCGTATATATCACCGATATATCATCTGGAAGTTAAAAAAAAAGATATCGCCTGATAGCCACCCAGAAGATAAAAATACGTGTTTTATTTTCAACTTTTTTTTATAAACAAATACAACAAATGAAAATGTTTCCACCAATATTAATTTTTCAAATTCGTTATTTTTATATTAACTAAAACGACAATTCCATTAATACATCCATCAGTCTTTTATGGATTTGAATTTATTTTGCAACCGGACGGTACGCCATTCCCTAAAAAAATTGATTTTATTTGCAATAATAATTATATCAATCAAATATAATTTTAGCCTACATTAATATTTGCAATATAAATTGCAAAAGTTATTCTAAATCTATCGGAAGCTCGGAACAAAAATATTCAACTAAAACAAACAAAAACTAAGAACTATATTTTTTGACATTTTTGTTCAATATCGGCAATACATCTTCCAGCTGGTAAAAAGAAGATATGCTCGAAATACTACTTACATTTTCTTTTAAGGGATAAATGGATGATATTGCCGTAATAACTTTTGGATGATATTACTTCCCAATGCTTATTGGGATATTTATTAAACATACTCAAAAAAGTCCCAGCAAGCATGGAAATACGAAGAAGATTATCAAATCATATCGCCAGGAAAAAAACATTTATTGCCGGCAATATCAATTTCGTATTGCGGAAGTTTCCTCCGTCGGGAATAACTGTTACCCGAAAGCAGCAACACTTTCAGGTGATACGAAAGCAATACCCAACGAAGATAAATCGACGAAATCACTAAAGATAAAAAGGTGATATAGCTAAATAAAGTCCTCGGTCCAAAATAAACGATTTATTTTTTTTTTTTCAATATTAACTATAAGCTTGAAAAAGATTACCTGAATACATAATCCATTGACCAACATATTATTTTGATTTCATTATAGCCGATTTTTTCCGCGCATTAAATCGTGATTTTTCGACGAGTTTGTTTCCTACACTGATAGAATTTTCGTTCATAGCATTAATGAATCGATTTCATTAAAATGGATTCATTGATTTAATGAAAAAATTTATTAACTGAATAAAAATTCATTGTTGTTATGAATTTTTTCATTAGATTTTTTTTTATTTTTTCATAATTTCATAAAAAAAATTCATTAAATTGATGAAAATTTAACTTATAAATTGATTTCAGGTACAATTTTACCTCTTTTTGGTTTTATTCTGCAAATTTTTTTACAAAAAACAAACGACATGAAAAACAGAACCAATCTACCAACTGAAATTATGAAAAATACTCAATAAACACGTGCAATTACCAAAAGCAGAAAATTAAAAATAACGGTAACGGTATTTTAGGGGTAACGGTATTTCATTTATTTCGGTAACGGTATTTTAAGGGAATCGATATTTCATTTACTTCGGTATCGGTATTTGAAGGATAACGGTATTGCAGTTATTTCGGTAACGGTATTTTAAGGATAACGGTATTTCGGTTATTTAGGTAACGGTATTTTAGGGGTAACGATAGTCAGTTGAAAGGGTTTTGAATCGATAACGGTATTTTAGTGGTATTGTCTGCCAACCCTGCATAGTTTGGATAAGTATTTAATTTTTCGACAATATTTCATTGAAGTTGCAAATTTTAATAAATTTCTATGCCTAAAATTCATAATATTAATGAAAATTTGTATTACACATTGTAAATAAAAACAAACGAATGCAATAAATAAAAACAAATGCAAATTTTCAAAAACGTAATGTATTTTACAAATTTTCATTATTTTAATGAATTATTATAAAACGCTTCATTAAAAATATGAACAAATCATTATACTAATAATAGGCCTTTTTTTAATCACTGGATTTATTTTTGGATTTATTTTAAAAAATCCATATTTTGGTTTTTAATTTTCAAAATTTATAATTTTTATTAAAATCTAATACCTATTGTGCAAGAAAATCATTAAATTTTGTAAAAATGTGAATACAGGAATTGAAATAAGCTAAATCCAAAATGGATTTAAAAAATAAATAAATCCGTTTCGGATTTAGCGTAATATTTTTACAGAAATTGCATTTTCGCAAAATTAAAATTTTTTCTTTCACATTATATTAGGGAATAAGTGTTAGATTTGGATAAAAATATAAAATTTTAAATATTAAAAAACAAAATGTGAATTTTTTAACAAAATAAAATAAATCCAAAAATAAATCCAGTGATTAAAAAAAAGGCCAAATAACTTCATGTCTTATTGAAATAATTTCATCAAGGTCCGATTACTGAATGTCCAGTTAGCTAATAACTGGGACTTTAGCTGACAAATTTTTTGTTGTCTCCCATATAAAATTTAAATTTAACTACCTGCTAAATTGTAACTGGAAATTCAGTAATCGAGCCTAAGTCTATGCTAAAATGAAAAATATTAATGAAATTATTTCATAAAAGTAATGAATTTAATTCATTAAACACATGAAACTTTCATAATGTTTATCTTAAAATTAATGAAAAAAAATCATATATTCTCTGAAACTTTCATTAGATCAATGAATCCATTCATTAAAATTGATTTAATGAAACATGTTTCATTAATCCAATGAAACCGTTCTTTGGGGACTTTCCAATGAAAAAATTCATTGTATTAATGATCAAATTCATTAATACTATGTACAAAATTATATCAGTGTACATATCTGTTGTTTTTGTACAAATTTTTATTTAATTTTTTACAAAATGACAAAAAGTTTCGAACAAATTTTCTTTATCTTCCAGATGATAATAGAAGGATGATTTCAAAATACAATACTACTTGATTATTTCCATTCAAATATCTTCCAAATGCTTGCAGGGGTTTGGCATTGACTACATGAGAGTTGTTGGGCAGTAACTGTAATTACAGTTGTTTTCCTATAGAAAAACTCAAAACAACTATTACCCGAGTTATTTAAAAAACAACCACCGAAAATTACTGCATTTTGTTACAGTTGTTTAAAGCACTTACTTTTAATATTATAAGTACTTTTGAAGTTGTATTTTACCGAAATACTTCAATAATTATACACTTTTTATTTCTTCCGTCTATGATTTCAAAATATAAGAAATGCTTGGCTACAATTCTGTACAACGTCTTCTAAAGACTTTAATTTTTAATTAAAATTTGAATTCTTAACTTAAGAGTGTTATTTTTTAGTACCTACTTTTTAAAAGTTTTTGTTTTGAACCTGAAATTTAAAGCGTTATATAATTATGTCTTTCTACATCAAATTAGACATGATTTTATAGGTCAAAATCCGAATAAGATTTTATATGATTCAATATATTTATATCTTACCCGATATAATTTTATGCACCTTTTTTTTGGATCATAGTATATCTCCAATTATATTAAATTAGATATCATTACATTTGATATCATATAATTGTTTTTTACTCGGGGACACATACTTTATTATGTAACTTTGCATGGAACCATATATAATAATATCGGTCACTACATATATTTTGATTAATTTTATATGGCTTATATAGTTATATATGGAGTAAGTTTTTGGGACATATAATAATATCAGTTACCATATAAAAATAGTATCAGATGTAGTTGTATATAATGATGTAGGTCTTAATGTGACTCCATTCATAGCCAGATATACATATGTGATTGAACTATATTATATATGACCATATATAACTATATTTAGTCTGGGTATATATACAATAAAATTTTCTCATTTTTATTTGCAAACTAAACGAGAAGTTTCAAAAATATTTTATTTTCTTAATTAATAAAAGTTTTTGAATAACTCAGTTTTCGACCTTCCGAACCCTAAAAAATGGGTGAAATGTACATGGCAGCATAAATGTCTGTACATCAAATCAAATTTCTACAACTTCGAACTTAGTTTCTGCAAATTCGAACCTAATCTCTGCAACTTCAAAACATTTTCTGCAGCATTAAACCAAATATATTCTTAAATTAGCAAATTTGTTCTTTTTGGTTGTATATTAAGTTGGGGGAAATGGAGAACAAAAATAAAGAGCAGCAGCTGAGTAAGTACGAAAGAGAGGCATGGATATACTCTGACCCACCGATATACTCAACACGATTTGTCTCGAATTTCTCTTATTTAGCAAGATGTTGCAGTTTTTAGTTTATGTTTCCTACACAAATTTAACCGGCTTTTTTACGAACTTACAAAAAAAAAACTCTTAAACTACAGTGATCAGTAAAAATGTCTCTTATAAAATTTCTCTTAATCACAAACCATTTAGAATTTTTAGTTTTGTTTTAGTTGACACATGTTTTAATTACAAAAAAATGTGAATATGAATGAAATTTCAATATTGTCAATTGATTGAAATTTAAAATAAATAAGATAATAAAACAGAGCGAGAAAAAAAACACAACTACAATTAAACGAAAGATAAAAAATATATGTATATTTAAAACTATTTCTGTTAAATAATAATAAATGTGAAACAACAAATAAAAAATAGCAACAAAAAAATTAAATAAAACTCAATTCTTTATTTTAAACAATTATTTTAAAATAGTAGCAAATAGAACTGTTTGACACTGGCTGTTGTAGCGTCTACAGTAGTCTACAGCTAAATGCTGGTCTTGGTGATGTTTTGATTGTTGGCGGGGCAACTAGCCAGAAATATACTTTACTTACTTTAGCGTCTACTTTTCTTCAAGAGACAATCAGTCTTAAAGATTTCGTTAAACGATTAACAACAGTGAAAGAATAAAAACTCAAGATAAAAAAATGCTAAAAAATAATATTGAAATAGAAAGTGTTTACTAAAAAAAAATAATACATATTACGGATATAAAATATATAATATATTTTTGAATATTTCAGTACAAATATTATATAAAGGTTTTTGAAAAAACAATATTAGCAAAATGGCTCAAAATGTAGAGGTGTGCTTTTTAAATTATATTTTTATTAATTATTTAGTAGTATTAAATTTTTTTTATATAAATACAAAAAAGTGTTCATTGACCTACTAATATTGCGTATTAATAATATTTATAAACATGAAATATCTGCTTTCTTTATAAAAAAAATATATAAAAAATAAAATTTTGAATTGTGCTACCAAAACGTTTAAAAATTACGGTATGAGTGGAAAATTCCCAAAACTATAAATACTGCAAATACATTTTTTACACGCATCAAACACTTGTTGAGTGCATAGAAGAAGAGAAAAGAAAACGTAAACTTTACACCATGGGATATCTTATTTAAATTTATTTACACTACTCGACAAAAATCGGCTTTTTTGCACAGGCATCTCAAAAAAATCCATCTAACCACCTCTCAGAGTTGTGGGCCCTTTTAAAGCCCTGATGCAGGCAAAAATATTTTACGGGCCAATATTGTGGAAAAGTATTCCACAATATTCAATATTTGGTATTTGAAATAAAATTTCTTTTCATTTACAATTATATCGAAAATATTTAAGGGTATTTTAAGGGCCCCGAAAGGACCTAGGAAATTCTCGTTTTTGTAATTGCCGTTATAGCACTTAATTTTGGTAAAAAATTTTGTCGCATTAAAAATAAATTAATCAAGGGATAAAATTTGCAAATCCATTCAGCTGATCGAGAAATATTTGAAAAAGCATTCCTAATTTTGAACCAAATGTTTTTGAAGAAAGCCCTATGTCTCAGAATGTTAATCTGAAAGAGTATTTTTGACTTCACACTATAAAAAGTTGTTCAGTAGATCCCAGTAAAAGTGACAGTTAAAACAAAGTCTACAAGGCATTTATGTACCTTTAAAATAGTTAAGAATGTAGTTTTTTAAAATGTTAAACACAACAAACAAATGCAGTAAAAATGGCTAACAATGTTGTAAAAGTAGCTGTCAAATTTTAGCTACAAATATTTTAAATAAAACTGACAGAATTGGTAAAAATTATTTGTTTTTGGCAGTTATTTTTTTTTTTTTTGGTGTTACAAAAATACATTTAAAAAAAAAAGGTTTTTTCAATTACAAAATAAATGTGTAATTACTTCATACTACTTAAATTTCAAAAACAAAATTCCAAACGATACTCCAATTATAACATTTTAATGCATGGAAAATAAAACACGCCCAAAAAAGTTTTTCAGTTACTACATGACAGTTGTTTTTAACTGTTGTAGTTTAGTTGTTTTTCTATGGGAAAATACAAAAAAACTCTTATCACAGTTATTTAAAATACAACTAACGAAAAGTACTGTATTTCGTAACAGCTGTTTAAATCAGTTATTTATAAAAAAACAGTATTTCTTTTTGCTATTTATTTATTTGAATTTTTGAAAACTACCCAGTCAGAAATCGCCAGTGGTACAAAAAATCAAGCACTGGCTTACCACTGGGTAACCACGGTGTTAAAAATAAATGACCCAGTCAGAAATCGCCAGTGGTACAAAAAATCAAGCACTGGCATACCACTGGGTAACCACGGTGTTAAAAATAAATGACTGGCAGAACACTCATTTGGGACGCTTTGCCAGCGTTTGCAAAAAGAGTTTTGCCAGTATTTGTTTTACAAAAATTTCGGTGGTTTATAAAAAAAAAACACTGGCAAAGAATTGGCTTAGAGTGATAAGCCAAGGTTTGCAACCAGTGGTTATCCAGTGCTACCTAGCCAAAGCTACCAGGCGTACAAAAATCAATTCACTGGTAGACGAATGATTTTATAAAAATGCTGACGCTTCGTTAAAAAATATTTGTAGTCAGGAGGTTCCGAGTTCAAATCCGGTTGCAAGCAAATTTTTTTTTTGATTTTTTATAATTTAAAAATTTTTTTGTTTTATAAAATCAATTTTTTGGTTTTTGGGAAAGCTCCTTTAAGACCAACTTTTTTTTTCTCTCCCAACGCTGGCATATTAGTCCCAAAAAATTGTTTGCCAGTACTAGAATTTTAGCACAGCTAGTAGTTGTCCAGCTGTTATCACTCATTTATGTGTTTAGCCACCAACTATTATGTCTCGTTAGCTCAGTGGACAGAGCAATCGTCTGCCAATCTGACGGCCTGGGTTCAAATCATATGATATGAACTTTTTTAAATTTTATTTTGTAAAATATATAAAAAAAAATTAAAAAAAAAATGATGTTATCAATTTGGGATCATTGTTATCCATAGACTTTATAAAAATAGAGAAATGAAATGAATGGGAAAGCACTTTCTGCCAGTACTTGTACCACCTGCTAAAGTACTTTGCCATCGCTATCCCGTTTGTATTTTTCTGACTGGGTATTGTTTAGTTTATATTTGTTATTATTGATATATTCTTAGTTTGTAAATAAAAATCAAAAGAATGTATCTCAAATAATGGAAGGATGAAGTAATTACACTTTTTTTTGTAACCTAAAGAAAAATTGTTTCTTTGAAATATTTTTTTGTTAAAAAATATTTTTTTATGCAAAAGTAACTGTAAAAAATTAGTATTTGTCAATTTTGCATGTTGTTTTTAATTTTTTCGGGTAAAAATTTGTCAATTGTATTAACGACACTGCTATTTGTACTGCAGTTGTAAGTTGTTTTAAATAGTGCGCAAAAACTTAATTTTTAGTTATTTTAAAGTCTTTGTTATTTTGTAGCCCTTTTAACTGCAATACCTTTGTTTTGTCATTTTCAGTAGATTTTACCGACAAACCTTTTCAGATTTTTATTTGCTGAGAGTATATTAATAATACCAAATATAAACTAAACAAAAGCTTTTCAAAAGTTTTACAAATTTTTTATTCAGTGTGTTACTAATAAAATTAATAGTTTCTGCAAAAATACTGCTTATTTATTTAAAATAATTACTTTAAAGCACTGTTGCGAATTACAGTACTTTTTTCAATAACTGTCATAATACTCTTTTGTATTTGTCCATAGAATAGACATATAAAGTATTTTTCCTAGAAAGATTTCAGAACGGCGATCGGAAGAAACTTTATTTTTACTTTAAATTCGGGTTTAGGATATCAAAATACTTTAAAAAAAATTAGTAGAAGTTATTGCAAAAACCTTGTCGAGTAGTGTTATTATATTCATGTGTATGCGGATGAAATTATTTACAGAATTCTTTTTGGCAGTGCTTATTTTTTTCAAAGGTTTTACAAAGCCAAGGTTAGTTATTTGGAGTTTGGCGTAATCCGTGTGAAAACAAGTTTGGAGTAAATTTAATTACATTAAAAAAGCATTTCAATTAAGAACATTTTAAAAATAAGGGTATATGTATTGTGGATCACTGAAGTATTTAGTTTTTGTTTGTTTAATTTTTAGTTTTGCATTAAAGTGTTCGAAGTGATTCATATTCAGCAGACTTAGGGATTTCAATTAGATTTCAATTATAATTACAAAAATACAAATTATTGTAATTATATGTAATTGTAATTGCAATTCCAAAAATTGCATTTTCAATTACATTAATTTTTTAATGGTTTTTGCTTAAATTCGATAGCAATAGTTAGTTGTATTAAAAAAAAATGCATATGAAATGAAACCGATAAAACAGTTTTTGTGTAGGATTCATTCATAAATAGCCAGTAAAAATGTAAATTTTTTTATGATAACGTTAGCCCGTTTAAAATTTTTATTTTCAATATTTTCCAAATTTATTAAGCCAATCATAGAAGATTAGAAATATCTTTTCTTTATTTTATTAACTGCACCTTACTCGGTGCTAGAGTTTGCTAAAAACCGAAAAATTTGAAAACCGCGGTTTCGGTTATTTTTAGGTTTTCTTGTGATATAAATAGAATCGTTTTAAAATAATTAAATATGGATAAAAAATAAATAGTTTAACACGTTCAAGATATTTATTAAAATTCTATTAAATTTCTCATTCGAATAAAGGCAATAACGCCATTTCGAGACATTTCCGGGCGAAGAAAAAAAAAACGGAAAACCGTTATAAAAGTTGGTATTCTTTTTTCGGCAACTTAAGCTGTATTTTAAAGAGTTTAAATTTTAATTTTAGCAATTTGTTTAAAACAACATAAAAATATCGACTGAATATGTGAAACTCAATATCTCTTAAACTATTTGACTTTTGGGTGCAATATTTTTTTCTAAAGTTTTGAGCCTCAGTTTATGTTATCCGTACCCTACGGGGAAAAGGACCGGTCCCAGATGACACGCAGGATAGGTCCCAAGGGGGCGGAGACCGGTCGCTGATCGGTCTTTTTGTTTGAAAGAGACATATCACTTTAACATGGCGTTGTCATTGGAAATGACCAATTTCCACAGTTTAGACACATTGTGGCAGTAAGGTGGTGTTTCTAAAAATAGCTTTTCAAATAAACTAATAAAAAATTAAGAATTAAAAATAATCTACTTGGCGTTGAAGTAGGGCTCGATAACACAACCTTCTGCTTGTAAGGCAAACGCTCTACCGTCTGAGCTAACGTTGCTTATGCGTGATGCCTGGCTGATGGTTAAGTTATATGTTTTTCGTTTCTGTTCAAATAAAAAAGAGAAAGAAAAAACAAACACACACAGCAAATAAAAAAACATGGAAAAGAAAAAAATAGAAAATAAAACAACATTAACACACACACAAATATGGTGAAGTGTCTTTAATATGCCCCCGATTGACCGGTCATGGGATATGTCCTTTTATGGCAGTTGACTTGTTTTTTGCGCTGGCCATAATTAAATTAAAAAATCAATTAAAAATTAGAAAACTACCTCAAAACCTCTGATAATATAAATAAAAATTTAAAAAATTCCCCTTAAGTTACAAAGAAAAGTTAAATGAAATACCAATTGTTAAAACTAAAACAGCTTTAACATTAAATAATACCCTGACCACATAGTGGTGTATGGTATAAAAAAACGTTGAAAATACATAACTTAAAATTTCTTAGCAAAAAATTATAGAAATTTAAAATAAGAGCTAAAATAAGCAAATCGTGAGAAAATAAAGTTAAAAATAAATAAAAGAGTAAAATAAATAAAAAATATTTTTAAAAATATGCCGCGAATTTTGTTTTTATTTAGGTATCGGTCAAGTTTTTTTAAAAGCAACAGTGAAAATAACGGATCAGGAAATACTTAGAAAATTAATTCATTTTTTATTGTTCATATTTGTACTAATTTAGTAATATGCCTTCGGTTGACCGGTCACGGGATAGGTCCTTGGAGGGCAATTGGCAATTTGTTATATCTATAAAATTTTTGTTATTTTTAAGTGAAATTTAGTTGAACGCAAATAGCAGACTATGTTGCTAAAATCAGCTGAAATATTTGGTAAAAAAAAAATAGTAGACTGCTGATTTCAGAAGGGTTGATTTTGAATTGTACGCTCATAGAAATAAATCTCTAAAAATAGCAGAAAAAGTTGCTAAAAAATAAGTAAAAATTATGCTGCAAAAAAAAGCAGATTTTTTTACTAAATACTAGTGAAATGAGAACAGCAAAATTAAAACTGTTAAATTTACAGAATTTTAGTTATATTTAGGTTACTTTTAGTTAATTGAAAATAGCAAAAATAAACTGTTAAATCTACAAAATGTTTGCTCTTTTTAAGCTAAATTTAGTTGAATGCAAATAGCAGTATATTCTGCTAAAATTAGCAGAAATATTTGCTAAAAAATTTTAAACTGCTGTTTTCAAAATGCGCGATTTTTATTTGCATTTAAAAAAAATCGAAAAAAAAACTTTGAAAATTTAAAATTTTTTGCTGATTTTAGCGGGTTAATTTGCTATTCTCTACTTACAAAAATTTAACTCAAATATAACTAAAATTGTGTATATTTAACAGTTTTATTTTTGCTGTTCCTATATTACTAATATTCAGCAAAAATAATCTGCTAATTTAGCAGTTTTTTTCTGCAGCATCATTTTTAACTAATTTTTAGTAGTTTTAACTAACTTTTTTCTATTACTGTAGTTAAAATTATTATCTATAAATTTTTTTGTAAAGAAACTCAAGATTAAAATAAAATAAAAAAGTTAAAAAGTTGGCATTTTTTATATATCAATAAATACCGGTAAAGTACCGGTAACTCCCTATAAAAATAACGATATCGGTACTGGTAACGATAACGGTATTTACAATTTTTTTTAGTGGTATTGGTAAAGGTATTGAATTTGAATTGATATTTTAGCGATAACGATATTATAACGATAACGGTAACCAACCTTGCTTGAAATTAATTTTTTGAGACATATTTGGTGTTTTGCTAACATGAGTTACCGATGTGAAAAAAATGAGCTTAGGTGGTCAAATAGTAAAATATATTTCGCCAAAAATTTAGTTTAAGCAATCTTTTTAACCCAGAAAGTGACAAAAAAAATTATATTCCTTGAAATTATAAAATGAAATCGCTACACCTTACCGAACAGATATTCCCATTTATTCTCTGAAGTGTATTTCATAAAATCAAGAAGAGACATTACTAAGTTTTTATGTTTTGTTTTATAAAATTTTTAAATAGTTTTCCACTTTTAAGTATTTCCACACTGGGTTCGTTAAAAAATTATTCTCTGTTTACGTCTGGTGGTTTTCTACTCTGGTGTATGTCCAATGTCGAAATTGGGGGTTTTCAATTCTAGGGTATGTGATAGAGAGATAAAAATGAATTATATGTACCTTCTCAGCAGCACAATTTCATGTTTCAAACTTAAAAACTGGGGTCAAAAACTACACGGTTTTTTGGATTTTTATGTTTGTTCTAAAAAATGTCCCCAAATTGGGAATCTTATTAAATGTATTTTGAAAATCTATTAAATACTTTAAAAAACATTAAAAACTTTTCTAGCAAAGGGTTTTGAACAACTTTGAAACTAATTTAAATCCCCTAAATATCAATTTGGGCCGATATATTTTAAACGTAAGATTTTAAATTTTGCGCCATCTGTCACATATCCAAATTTCATCGGAATCTAAGTCCGAAAAAATTTTCAAAAAATTTATTTTCCACATGATAGGAAGGCAATTCTCGTATTACCACAATATTTTCTGAAAAATGTATGACAAAAAACCATAAAATTTTGGATTTTTCTTGAATATCGCAAAGATCTCTTCTAAATAAAAAATTTCAAAATATTGCTTAATAACTCTCATTCAGATGAAAAATAAACGATATTGCTTTAATCTTCCTGATTATGGTTGTTAAAATTGTAATTGTAAAAGTGGTTTTGCATAAATTATCAATTTTAAGGCAGTTAAACTCTGATTGTAGTATATTTTTTCAATCGGATAGTTATTAGTGGATTAAAAGTTTTTCAGCAAATTCGATTACTCCCGAATTTGACAACGACAAGCTTAATAAGGCCGAATATCTTCTTCCATATAATGCAGGAAACAATTCTTTTAGTTTAATAAAAACTTTTACAGTGGGTCTCATACTGAAGGTTTAAACTTTAGTTAATAGTTAACCCAAAAATTTGTTGTTGTTTTATGTACATTTTTTATGACATTTTCTTTTGTTTATAGTTAAGTTAAAGTTAAACCTATAGTATGAGACCCACCGTCACTGAACATTTTTAAATTTCTAAAAAATTTAAAATAAACTATGGGTCATATGCATAATTACTTTTTAAATTTATAAATGGCTTATAATACAAATTTTTCATATAAAATCCATTTAATTAAGTTGTTATAAGATATTCAAACTATTATGCTCAAGCGCTTATATCTTTAGCTTTTTACAAATAAAAAATTTGCAACCCTACTAAAAAAAATTATATAACTTTAGATATAATATATAATTATATCCGAAAAATGAGAACATCTAATTGTATCAAATTAGATCGTATTATGAACATATTACATCTAATTTGACACAATAAGACCTAATTTGATGGAATAAGATATGGTTTGATACAATTTTATCCGGATTTTGTCCTCATCCAAATGTATCAAATATAATATAATCATATCCAACTAGATATAGTGGTATATAATTCGATACAATTATACATAAATATATGAGGCATATGTAATATGTTGCACTATATATTGGGCAGTATATAACAAGATATAGTTATATATTTAGGATGTAATTTCGTAAAATTTTATATAACTATATCTTGGTATATATGTTCCAATATATAATTATACAAAATTTTATATGATAATACATGACTATATCAAAACTTTTTTACTTGGGAATTTCTTTAATATATTTGAAATTTTCTTAGGACAAAAACACATGACTTCTTTGAGAGCATTTTTGTGCACGTTTAAATATCTCATATTCTTGTTGATTTGCCGATAATTTTTTGTATTTTTTCATGTACACTAATTGCTTTGATAAATACTCGTATCTTAACTAAAGTTTTTGTTTTTACTCGTTAAAATGTATGAAAATCAAAATACAAGAAAAAACTAGTTTTGCATAAAAACTAGTTAGTTTTTGTTCAATCTAAATGTGGTATTAGTATTTGTTGTATTCTATTTCCTACAGATAAATAAATCCCATAAAAAATTTAATCTTTATTAAAAAAAAAAACGTTACTTGCGTAAACAAATCCAGTCATATATAAAATATAATAAATTTATTAATTACAACATGCAATTAAAATTCTCGTAGATAAATTTAGCGAAACAGTAAAAGTTCTAATAATGGGAAAGTTTTAATAATTGAATTTTTAACAATAAATTGTAAAACTACTAGATGTTATTGTTATGAATTATCGAAAATAAACAATTATAATATTAAACATAGATTTTACTGTTTGTTTCAAGAATTGCTGTTTCAAATTGACTTAACGTTATTGTTATAACAGTTAATTTATAATTTTGTATTTAGTTGGCCTTTAATTTGTTCATTAAAAATTTTTGCATAGAAATCATTTATGCTTGGTTGATCAAAAATTGGTTTTGAGTTTATACTACGAGTAGAGTATTCAATCAATTAATTGTTATTCGAACAATTTTGCTCAAAGAATTGTTCGCATAATTTCCCAGCAACATTTTTCATTACCAGATATTGTACTTATAATTCGGCGTCATTACGCGCGACTACTGATTTACTTAATTATAACAAATGTGATATTGGTAACTACTTTTTTCAACTACTATATATCGTCACCTTAAACGGACGTAACTATAGAGTATACACTTTTATTATTATTTTTGTTTTTACAGGAGAAGCAAAAAACTTTAGAAAATCAATAATAATAAAGTATTCTTTGCAGTTTTTTCAAATCTTAAAGTATGGACACTGATTTATTTGAATTTCAATTTATTTGATGTCCTGTACAATAGGGATATAACTTTTTGCAATTTTTTGCAAATATCAAAATGGCCCTAGCATAGTCGAATAGGCCATTGAAAATTATATAAAAAAATGCTATTACTTTTTCGCAGTTGTCAAAAAAGTTCACCCACCAAACGCGGTAAAGTTTTTAAATGATTTTTTTTTTTATTTATTTACCTAAAAGGCGCAAAAAAGTTTTTTTATCAATATATCAACCTGCATTTAACATTTGTGTAAATACTTACGAAGCTGAATGTATGTCATTGAAAATTACGTTATGTACTTTAATTGTTTTTATTATTCAAAGAAAATTATTAATGTGTTTCAAATATTCCGAGTTTGTGTTTAATACTTAAAAACAATGGATTTTAAAAGAAGTCGTGGGTGAGGTTTTTTATCCGAAATGACCCCAAAATTATTTTTTCGTAAATAACACAACCTTCGCCATCGCGTGGTGCTAGGGCCAAAAATTGGTTATACCCCTACTGTACAACAAGACAAAAGGTCTTACAGTAAAAGTACAGGATTATTATATGAAATTATAAGAACATTTGTACAATAAAAAAAAAAGAATAAATAAGTCCTAGTAAAGGTTATTACTAGGGCAAGGAATTTCATGCACTTAAAAAGAGAAAATATGCGTCCAAAAAATGCGGCTAAAAATGACAAATATGCATTAAATATAAAAAATGTTTGTTCTAGAACTTCAAGCTTTTCCATAGCTCAATAAGGTTTTTAAGAAAGTTTTTGTTTAAAAACAATGAAAAAAAAAATATTTTGATTGAATAAAATTCGAAAACGTATCAATTTTTTATATTTTTTTATAAATTATAAAATGCTATTAAAAATGAAAAATATGCATTAAAAATGCACCAAATATGCATTTGAAGTACAAATATGCAAAAACATGCATTTTTGTCAAAATATGCAAAAATATGCAACTACAAATCGATGCCATTTTGTTCTAAATTTAATGATTCGGATAAATATTTAATATATATTTGTTTTGGACTATCGCGAAAAAACATACATTTGCATGGAATTCCTTGCCCTAGTTATGACAATTGAAATTAATCAAAGTTGAACAAAGTAAAGTTTATAAATGTTAACACAAATTTAAACAAAATTGATATGTTAACTGTAAAATTCGTAAATTGATTTTTTAAAATGCCCTGCGTTGCTTAGAAATTGTATATTTATTTGTTTTTTAACAATTGTTCTTTGTATTTTATATTTGTAAGTTTTTATGTTAGTTACGTCCTTTTGACTTGCTTGTTTCTGAAATACGAAGACGTATGTACAGTGCTGTGCAATATAATAGGCACATTCAAATTTTTTCTAATTTTATTCTCGTTGCCTTTATTTTTAAAGAGCAAAATAATGGATAAATTGACCCCGAAATGCGAGGAGATTGTTCAGAAAATGGTGCAGAATTTTAACGTGACGTCTGTTTTTTTTATTTTGTCACTTGTTTTAAGTGGGCGTGGCTTTTAATAAAAAATAAGCGATATTGACCTTCCATCAAATTACGTAGTAAAATTTAGCGAGTACTGATCAGTTCTGTAAAAACTGTATATTTTTGGAAGTCCTATAATATTTCCTTAAGTCTTACATTATTTTTTTCTACAAATGGTCGCCAGACTTAAACTGGCAGTGCCTTAAACATGACTAAATTTTTCTTTGTTTTTAGCGATTTCAAAATAAAGTTAACAACACTGAAATTTAAACACGGAATGCTTTATACTATAACGCAAAAAAATCTTGACTGATTCGTTATATCGCGTTAAGTGTAGAATAAGGCCATTCACTTTAAAGTTTCAGTGTTGTTAACTCTATTTTAAAATCGCTAAAAACAAAGAAAAATCTGGTCATGTTTAAGGCGCTGTCATTTTAAGTCTGGGGACCGTTTGTGGATAAAGATAATGCAAGATTTAAGGAAATTTTATAGAATTTACAAAAATATACAGATTGTATATATCCGATCAGTGCTCGCAAAATTTTACTATTTAATTTGATAGAAAATCGATATCGCTTATTTTTCATTAAAAGCCACGCCTACTTAAAACAAATTACAAAACAAAACAATAGACATTACAATAAATTTTGCACCAATTTATGAATAATCTCCTCGCATTTTGGGGTGAATTTGTCCACTATTTTGATCTTTAAAAATAAAGGCATCGAGAATAAAATTAGAAAAAATTTGAATGTGCCTATTATATTGCACAGCAGTGCATGTAATTCATTCAAAAAAATTCAAAAGCAACTGATATGTAAAATTACGAACTTGTAATTTCACCTTGTAATACGATGCATTTACATTTGATTGAGGAACTAGTTTCACTGCTTGCATATCTATACTAGTGCTGGTAAATTTAGTTACTTTTCAATACTCGATATTTTTCATATGGATACTTAATACTACTCGATAATTTTAACGGGTTTTATATTTAAAATTTTTGGTAAAATTCTTTCAAAATGTTTATGGTAATTCAATATTTAAATTTATAAACATATTTTTAAATTTTTTCATCAACTATTCATTCCGTTTTTCATAATTTTTAAACATGTAATTTTAAATATTTTACTTCTGATTTTTTCTTTTAGCAGAGTTGTAGTTTTGTGACAAATATTTTAGCAGAGCCACATTTTTGTGGAGTCAAATTTTTATATATTTTGTCTGTCCAAAATGCAACTCTGAAAATATCGAGTAGTAGTTTTGAGTATGGAGTACCCAAAAAAAAGAAAAATACTCGATACCCACTACTCAAAAAATTTAACCAGCACTAATCTTTACAAATTAGTAGTAGTGTTCCTGACTTCGCGTTTTCAATGTCATTTGCCTTCTCATTTCTCATCATTTCTATTTCTTTTCTATGACTATCAAATTTATCCTTTAATATGTTATTTGCTTCGTACGAGTACGATACACGCAAATCAAACTGATCATTTCTTGGTTTGAATATTGAATAATTACGTTCTTACAACTTTTCCATACAATTGGAAAAAGATATGGGCGAAATTTAATTTTCTTTTTGTGTTTTGCATTCTAATAAATATAGTTGATACATTTGAGTGTAAGACTTAAAAATTGCTTCGAAATAAAATTTGGAATTCCTTCCTGCCACTTTTCGAAAAGGTGAGTTTTTCGTACTGGGAATGTTGTTTTCCTTTTTTTCACTCAAATCGTATTGACTTCTGAATTTCAGAACTTATTTGGGTACAATGTAAGCCACTGTCATTTAGCCAGCTTCTCGCCAGTTTTTCAGATATGTATGTCTAATGTTGAGAAAAACATTTGACTGCAAACTTTGGCACGATTTGTATTGTGCTTTTAATATTGTAATAGTACTTTGTATTCGAACATCTAGAATTTTTTATAAATATACGTTTTATGTTTGAGCATTCAATAAGGTTTATTACGTAGAGCTTTTTCTGTTCTCACGTCATCTTTCAGAAAAGATTTATATTTCGGCATCCTATCACAGGGAATAATTTCTTTGGACACACCATATCTCTCTCCATTCATTCTTTTTTGTTTGTTTTCAAGTCTCTTATTCTGGGTAATTTTCTTAGAATCACCACTTTCTAAATTATCCTCAGGAATATTTTCGCAATCGGAATTCATTTACTTATTTTTTTTAAATTAATTCAACTGCTATTTTTTACACGAAAACATGTACTAAAATTTTGAGCTTATTAGAATTTTTTAAATAAAAAGAAACACACGCGAAAATCAACAATTTCAGAGCACCGCTAACCCCGTTGTTTATAAGCTCACACAACAGAGTTGATTTAATAGTATTTTAGAATATGGCTAGGTACACAGCGTCAACTCAATTGCTGAATCTCATGTATTTGCAAAATGTCATGTATTTGACATCCCACCGTGGCACAGTGGAATATTTCACAAAATTGTTGGAAATAATTTGGCCATTTAATTTAGAACAGAGTATGGCTGAGGTAATATCGAACTTTGTAATTTGCTAGTAGAGGCCTATAAAAACTTGCTTACTTGTGTGGGCTATCTTTTATAGTTCCCGAGGTATTCCGATTTTAAAATGTAAAATTCAAAATTTGGTCCGATTCAGGTCCAGTTTTTCTTGAATAGCGGGATCAAAATATTTTTTTTTTTTAAATATAAATTATTTTAGTAGGTTTGAGGTTAAGAAGAAGAATAAACATTTTCTTCAAAAGTTATAAACACATTAAATTTGCAAATCACACTAGATCCAGTTTCTGCCTTTTTCTACACTAATAGAAAAAAGTCCGTAAAAAATTTAGTAAAAACTACTAAAAATTAGTTAAAAATGATGCTGCAGATAAAAACTGCTAAATTAGCAGAATATAGGAACAGCAAAAATAAAACTGTTAAATATATAGAATTTTAGTTATATATGAGCTAAATTTTTGTAAATGGAGATTAGCAAATTAACCTGCTAAAATCAGCAAAAAATTTTGCCTAAAAAATCACCAAAAAATTTAAAATTTTCGAAGTTTTTTTTTCGATTTTTTTTTAAATGCAAATAAAAATCGAGCCTTTTGAAAACAGCAGTTTACAATTTTTTAGCAAATATTTCCGCTGATTTTAGCAGAATAGACTGCTATTTGCATTCAACTAAATTTAGCTTAAAAATAGCAAAAATTTTGTAGATTTAACAGTTTATTTTTGCTATTTTTAGTCTACAAATATTTAGCAAAATTTTCTGCAGATTTTACAATAAAATTTGCTACTTTCAATTAACTAAAAGTTAGCCTAAATATAACTAAAATTCTGTAAATTTAGCAGTTTTAATTTTGCTGTTCTCATTTTACTAGTATTTAGTAAAAAAATCTGCTAATTTTAGCAGTTTTTTCTGCAGCATCATTTTTAACTACTTTTTGGTAACTTTTTCTGCTATTTTTACAGATTTATTTCTATGCGTGTATGGACAGGCTTCATTAGTGATTTTCCATTAAGTTGTATTATTGTTTATATTTTTATTGTCAGATTGTCTCTATATGAATACTTTCAGAAGTGATCAAACAGACATATACAAACATTCCACTTTAGATTGTTTTTGTTTATATTCTCATTTCCTCCATGTCACCTTTTCGCAAATGTTATTATTATATATATTAAGTTATTTAACCAAATATTTTCGAGAATAAATAAAAAAATTAATGTAATATCTTGTTCCAATCAAAAACTGCATTCGTTTAAATAAAAAATTTAAGAAAAAGAAAAAATTTGGCGATTTTTTTCCCCAAAAAACACCAACACTCTTTTACTTCCAGATGAATATTTTCCAGAGTTGGCAGGCAATACTGCTAGAATACCGTTAACGATTCAAAACCCTTTCAACTGACTAGCGTTGCCCTTAAAATACTGTTACCGAAATGCCGTTACCGAAATAAATGAAATACCGTTATCCTTAAAATACCGATACCGAAATAAATGATATAATACCTTTAAAAAAATAAATGAAATAGCGTTATCCCTAAAATACCGTTACTGTTATTTTTAATGTTCTGCTTTTGATAATTGCACGTTGTTATTGAGTATTTTTCGAAAAATTAGTTGATAAATTGGATATGTTTTTAGTCTCGTTTGTTTTTTGTAAAAAATGTTGCTGGGTGCATCTAAATAACTGACTACCGTTGTCCTTAAAATACCGTTAACGAAATAAATGAAATAGCGTTACCCCTAAAATACCATTACCGACATAATTAAAAAACCGTTATCCTTAAAATACCGATGCCGAAATAAATGAAATAGCTTTACCCCTAAACTACTGTTACCGAAATAATCTAAAATAGCGTTACCCTTACCTATAACCACATAATTTCGGTTACCATCCATCATATTTTGTTTGCAAACATGTAAAGAGTGCATACTATTCTGAAATATCTTTTCATGAAGAAGAGGTCTGTTTTAAAAAAGTCTTTGATTTGTATATAATTTTTCCACCAGCCGCTTCTAAAGTTGCCACATTTTTAAAGCAAATATCAATTTTAACCCACTGTTCCAAAATTTGCACGCCTCCAATTAGATAGCCGAAGCGGTTGTAGATACTCCAACATATACAAAATTTATTGGAGGAGTTCCTTCCAATCCCTGCTTCAAATGTAGACGTGGCAGCAAAAATGTAAAAATCCCATTTTTGGAAATTTTAATGTTATTTTTGGGAATTGAGGTATTGCTTATTGCAAATCTTAAATACTGATATCAATTTCTCTTTTGTGACTTTAGAACCTATTTAAGTCCAAAAAATAGTTTGATTATATGTCCATTAATAAATATTTTATCGAATAGTAAAAATTTACATTTTAACAAAAACCGCAATTTTTATCTTCCTATTAGGATTTCCGAATTTTTAGTTCTGCCAATAGTGCAAAATGGGATTGTAAAATATTAATATGTATACGCATTTAAAAAAAATAATGAAATTGGACCATTTAAACATTAGAAAAAACCAAAATAAGCTAGTAGGTACAAACGTATCCCGGGTGTGTTTCTCGTAGAAAAAGTTGGGTATGCATTGTAGTGTTAAAAATGTCATAATCTACAGGTAATTTCCTTTCTACACTCATAGAAATAAATCTGTAAAAATAGCAGAAAAAGTTACTAAAAATTAGTTAAAAACGATGCTGCATAAAATCTGCTAAAAGTAGCAGATTTTTTTACTAAATACTAGTAAAATCAGAATAGCAAAATTAAAACTGTTAAATTTACAGAATTTTAGTTATATTTAGGCTAACTTTTAGTTAATTGAAAATAGCAAATTGTACTGTAAAATCTGCAGAAAATTTTGCTAAATATTTGTAGACTAAAAATAAACTGTTAAATCTACAAAATTTTTGCTATTTTTAAGCTAAATTTAGTTGAATGGAAATAGCAGTTTATTCTGCTAAAATCAGCAGAAATATTTGCTAAAACATTGTAAGCTGCTGTTTTCAAAAGGCTCGATTTTTATTTCCATTTAAAAAAAATCGAAAAAAACTTTGAAAATTTTAAATATTTTGGTGATTTTTTAGGCTACTATTTAGCAAAATTTTTTGCTGATTTTAGCTGGTTAATTTGCTATTCTCCATTTACAAAAAATTAGCTCAAATATAACTAAAATTCTGTATATTTAACAGTTTTATTTTTGCTGTTCCTATATAACTAATATATAGCAAAAATAATCTGCTAATTTAGCAGTTTTTTCTGCAGCATTATTTTTAACTAATTTTTAGTAGTTTTAATTTATTTTTTTACGGACTTTTTTCTATTAGTGTAACGATACCAAAGACTTATATGGTATCTTTATAACTCCTTGACAAAAAATCTTTAGAAAGAAACAATTTGTCCAAATTCGCAGATTCTATACACTCAAACCAAAAAAGTCTATAATGGCTACTGAAATTTTTGCTCTTATTAGGCTAAATTTAACTGTTTTGAGCCCTGCGGTAATATTTTTTTTTTTTTTGTTAATTTTAGCAACATTTGTCTGCTGATTTGATTCTACAATAAAATTAGTAGAACACATTGTAAACTGCAATTCAAAATCGATTTGCTAAAATCGGTCACAAAATTTACTTAATATCAATAATTTTAGTACAATGAAATTAGTATAAATAATTTGTAGACGCTACTAAATTTCAGTAAATTGTGGTAAACTACTATTCAGAATCAAAATAAAATCCAATTTAATAAAAAAAATTGTTTAACAATGTGTTCCTTTTGGGGTTTCTTTCTTTCAATTTAAATTTTAACAAATCTGTTTTTTGTTAGGACTATACAACAAATAGCACATCCCTTGTGAACAACCTCAATTAGTATAAAAATAGTGAAATTGCAAACAGTTTACAAATTTTTCTACTAATATTTTTTTCTGAGTGTAGTGATGACGAATAATAAGTAGTAAAAAAAATTTAGTTAATTATTTAACACTTATTTGGTTGTGAGAGAGGGGCAGAAACAATAAGAATGTTTACAAAACAACATATTTTTTATACTTTTGAATTTTTAAACAGTTACTACACGGAAAAAAATAAAAGTGTATAATTATCGGAGTACTTACATCGAAAAGATTTCTTAGTTACTGGCTACTAAATTTTCAATTCAGTCTTAGATGAAATACCCCTTACTGAGCTTCAGCTGAATAATTGTATTGAATTTAACTAATTTAATTTGACGGTAACTTTAAATTAGTAACTGATAACCGATTCAATCGTTTAAAGTTATTTTATTTATTTTGTTTTGGTTGCAAATAAATAAAACATACAACGTTTTTATTAATAAATTTCATTCTTTATTTATTAGAAAATTATTAACAATTATTAGTTTGTTGAGAATTTTGTTTAGTTGACCTTTTATGTTGTTATTGCTCTTCTTTAGTTCGGCTTGATTTCGGATTATTTTAAAAAATATTTTATGTTATTAAAAACAATACATAATTAGGAGATACGATTTTTGCTTCGTTGCCGCGAACGCATTTAAATTTTGCCATTAACTAATTACGGTGATTTTCATACTGAAGATTTAAGAGTTAACTAATAGTTAACCAAAAATTTGTTGTTGTTTAGATTTTATTGTTAGATTTTTTAAATATCTTGCACTTGAATTTGTCAAATTTATTTTATTTTCTACATTTTTTCTTACAATGTTTTTAGTTATTAAGAAATCACTAATTTTTATTTTTAACTGAAGTAAATAAATAATTAATATCAAAATTATTTATGTTTTTTTAATATTTTAATTTTAATTGAGGTTTTCTAGCTACTAAGGAATTCTTTCCGTGTAGATGAAATACAACGTCAAAAGTATTTTGTATAAGTTAATAAAAAAAAAAATAAATGTATATAATGCTTCACTTTCCAAATCGATTAACTCAACTATCTGAATATTATAAAATTTTAATTTCAAAAGACTATTGACTCCTAACGGTGGGTCTCATACTGCAGGTTTAAACTTTAGTTAATAGTTAACCCCAAAATTTGTTGTTGTTTTGTGTACATTTTTTTGACATTTTCTTTTATTTATAGTTAAGTTAAAGTTAAATCTACAGCAAGAGACCGTAACTGTATAATAGCTGTGTTTGTGCGGCAAGCTATCAGCGTTGGCTTATGTCATAATAATAAGAAATATTATTTAACACTACTTAGGGCGAGTAACTTATTTCCAACATAACCACGCTTAAATTTTAACCACAGATATTTTCATATAAATTTGACATTCATAACCATGGTTAAGCACTAAACTCAGTTTAGTTTGAGATAACTTAACAGCTCCAAATGACAAAATTTATAATTTAAAAGGAATTTTAGAAAACATATACTATTTTCTCATTTATCTCAACTTTTTGTTTTACGGAGTTAATCGATATGGCAGATGAAGCATTTATTTATTTATTTTCTCTTTTTGGCAACTTGATTTGTTTTTGTCCCATTCAATTCCACTGAACTTCAGAATTTGTTAAGCTTATCTTAGAAAATATTAAATTTCGAGTAAAAAATTGTGTAATTAACCGAAAATCTTTTGAAGTTGTATTTTACCGAATTACTTCGATAATTATATTTAGATACACTTTTGTTTTTTGTTTGTTTTTTTTTTTTTCTGTGAAATTATTTCTGTTTCTTTTTTAAATAAAAGGAAAAGACTGTATGTTATTTTATATAAAATTTTATTCGATTAATCGATTAATTTTAAAATGTTATTCGATTTTCCGGTTAAAAAAACCAGATTAATCGATTAAAATATAAAGCCGATTAATTGAATACCATTGGTACACAGACAATTAAAAATCTGTTTTTTTGTTGGAACACTAATTTAAACAAAGATTTTAGCTGTCTTCACTAGGCTGGTTCATAAAAAACAAAAGTTGGATTTTGGTATGGGTCAGCCCAAATATATATTAAGCACTGTGAAAAATTAACACATGATTTTTTTTAAATATTTTTATTAAGGTTTAGGGGTCGCTACCGAGCCCTAAAGTTTGGTATTTTTGAGAAAAATCGCTGCATCTATTCTTTTTTTCTAGAGTGTGTATTAAAGAAAAATCCAAAATTTATTTTTATGAACGCCGTTATTGAATGAAGAATTGTAAAAAAAAATTGTGTAAGATTTTTTTCAGAACCTCTTTCTGAGGCGATTTGACTACTCTTGTCCGTTCGCCCGTCCGTTTGTACACGGAACACGGTGGAAATACTTATAACATTAAACACGAAGGTATTTGTTTACATTTGTCTTCCCAGGAAAATTTTTTGCAATCGGTTGCCAATCACACTAGTTCTGGAAGTGATTCCACTAGAACCGATTCCATGGAACTAGTTCTGGAACCCGTTCCATGGATCTTATATGCAAGATATAACTGAAAGAGAATCAGTTCTAGAACTACAGTTTTAATTTTGTTGTTCTTATTTTACTAGTATTTAGCAAAAAAATTTGCTAATTTCAGCAGTTTTTTCTGCAGCATCATTTTTAACAAATTTTTAGTAACTTTTTCTGCTATTTTTACAGATTTATTTCTATAAATTTTATTTTAATTTTTTGACATTATATGGTAATAGAATAAAGACCCAAAAACGAGAAGATTAGTAATCTCGTCCATGAAATTACAGTACTTTTCGTTTGTTGTTTTGTATTTTTCCATAGAAAAACAACTGTAATAACAGTTAAAAACAAATACTGATTACTATGCAATCAACTGTCAACCTTTTTTGAGTGTAACACTGTGTTCTCTGATATAGACGTCATGTAAAATGACAAGTTTTTCAGATTCCATTGCCGTTGCTATTTTGTTAATTTTTTCCCATCACAATTCAAGATTCCATTTCCGTTTTTTTTATGCTTATTCTCTTATAGCGGAACACAACTTTAAAAAAGTGTTGCCTTATTTAAAAGAATAAAGTTCAACATTACTACCATCGTAATAAAAACTTTTAAATTGTTCGGATGTCTTGTGTACAGTATTTTAAAAAAGAAAAAAAATGCTACTTTTCTCATTTGTTTCAAATTGTGAAGAATTTGAAAGCAGATATAGAATCAGCAAGCGGAAATCTATTAAAAAATGATATCAAGTTTCAAACCGTGGTGATTTTTTTTACGTTTTGTAGAGGGGTGTTATTAATAAAAAAATTTTAAGAACTTATTTGTTAAATTTTACACAATTTATTGTTAAAATATAATATTTTCATGTCTCTGGTATGACACAGTAGATAGCGCTATCATTGTATCCGCAGTTCTAATGCTGGTGTTATTTCGTCGCCTTCCAAATTAAAAAATGTTTAATACTTATCTTGAAAAGCAAATTGAACAAAATTTTCGACTACCCCTAGCGTGAAAAGGTCATCTTTATCCAAAATTTGATCTCAGTGGGGCCTTGGATCCTCAGATATTAAAAAAAAATCATTTTATAAAATAGCGCACATATAAGCCAGATAAAAAAGGATAATCGTTCCTTCGTAGTACCAAAAATGTCTAGTCTAATCCAGTTAATAATAGCCTTGTTTTGTTGCTTTGTTAAATTTAATAAATTTTTCTTTTTGACCAACAGACATATTATTTTGAGTACGCTTTATGTCATGAACATTTATATTTAAAATATTTATTAAAAATGATTGCTTTAATATTTTTATTTAATTTAATCAACGACCTAGTCACAAAGATATTCTTAAATACAAATTATTAAGGTTTTCTTTCTGATTTATCGAGAATGTGTTTCTTGTTTAGTTTTGCATGTGAAAAAATTTAATTTTCATTGTCAATGTTAAAATGTATTTTTTTTTATTAAATTTACAAAACAAAATTAATGTTTGTATATAATTGAAATAATGATCTTGATTTATTGTAATTAAAATGAAAATGTTTCCTATTTTACGTATAGGAGGCAAACATTTTATTGTCAATAACAATTAAAAACGAAAAAGAAATTCCATGGATTCGTTAGTGCATATTTTGGTGAAAAATTAGAAATGCCTTATTTTATGCATATTGTTTTAAATCTTCCAAAAAAAAAAATGTTGTTAGGATTTTTTTTAAAACAGCATACAGCATAGAAAATGTACATCTACATCTTAGCTTTGTAGAGCAGGACCTTAATTTGTGCAGTCGTGATCGAAAAAATTTCCTATCGAGAATAAAATTAATCGTTCGAAATTTTCTGATGATGGGATTCCTTATCTATCGAATCGATTTTAGGTTTCAGTATTGTTTAGGCAAAGTCTTAACAGTTGTGCAACACCAGAAAATGGGTGCGTTTACCGGACGCTAAACTCTTACCATTCTGCCACTGAACATTCTGGTAAACGATTTGATTACCTACCAGTAAGTCAACATGTTGAGTTAGCGATACCTTATTTTGGCAGCGAAAATATGTTACGCTTCTTGTAATCAGTTAGTGATACATTAGCCGTCGTTTGTGTTTTTTTTTTTTTTTTTTTTTTTTGAGAATAATAATTAAGTTTAAATGTGATTATAAAAAACAAAAAATGTAAAACGAACTGTACAAATATTTCTATTTTATAATGCATTTCAGTCTAAATTCAGTATTAAAAAAAGACAAAAATAGCATCGTTCACCAGATTAAGTTAATCATAAAGCCCTACATATCAATTGTTGCAAACTGTAATTTAAAATCAATCTGCTGAAATTAGCAAAAAAGTGTATTAAAAAATAAAAAACTGTAAAATCTAAAATAAATGTATTAAATTTTTTTTCTTCTTTCGATTGTAACAATTTGGAGTAAAAATTGCAAACGGTTCTCCAGTTATTACCTTTTTCTGCATTGGAGATACAATTAAATTGTCTGAGTGTTATTTCCAAACTAAGAATATATCAATAGTAACAAATATAAACAAAACAAGAATTGTAAAAAATCAAAAAAAAAAAATGTTTTAAATTAGTATATTTTTCTGCTAAATATAGCATTTGGTTTAGAAAAATTAGTAAAAAGTTTTGCTGAAATCAGCAGCGGGAATTAGTAAAAAAATCCGTATTTTGTAATAAGAGAATAGCAAAAAAGATTACTAAAAAAATTGTACTAAAAATCAGTATAAAAATAGTAAAGTGCGATTGGAAACTGTTTACAAATTTTTTTACTAGCTTTTTTTCTGAGTGTACAAAAGAGAATATTTTTGCAGCAAATAGCTAATTTTGTTGGTTATTTAAAAAAATAGAAATATCGTTGAGTTTTTGAAAATTCTTGTTTAGTTTATATTTGTCACTGATATATTCTTATGTGCTAATTCATAAAAAAAAATTATTTGGTATTTGAAGCTTGCTATAGTTAAAGTACATATTTCGCTTAATAAAGAGTTATTAGAAATCTTGATTCATAATCGTATTTTAACTATAAATTAATTTTTCGATTTGATACTGGCAACACTATTGTTTATTGTCTCTCTTCTCCCAAATAAGTCGTAAGTGATGTACAAATTTAGTAAACGATTGACTCGGTAATCGGAAGTGAAAATGTATTTTCTTAAATTAGAGAACTAATGATGTGCTAAGATAAATTTAAAAGCCATTAAAAATATTTTTTTTTTATTTACAAAGCAAATCAATGGAAATGTGTGTAAAAAAGTAATTTTTTAGAACATATTATTCGAAGCATACAAAAGTAATCGAATTTCGAATTTTGACAGTCTGTACATCACTATTGTTTTGTTTTTCTTTTTAATTATATTTTTACATTTTTTTTGGAAATTTTTTCGAAAAATGTCATTTGCTACGCAATTGTTGTAGCTTTTTTCAGTTTGATAGATGCAAGTTGTTGGAAGTCACACATTCTAGGGATGGGACGGCTTTAATAAATCATTTCATGCCTGAAAATGAAATAATTAATAACACTGTTCAAGTTTTTAACACGAAATTTGTGGTACTAACGTGAAAACCATATGGTTGTGTTTGGATGAGCCCCCTGACTACTACTCCACCGATGAAAGTGCCAATTTGGCTCATTGGGAAAAATTTATGGCGTTTTTTTTGAATTTCGGTCAATTCGTCAATTTTTGACCATTTTCAGCCCATTTAAGTCGCTTTTCCAGTATTCAAAATTTCTTGTGTTATCTTTATACGGCTCACAATTACTATTTCCACCATTAGAACGCACATTTCAACTGAGAAAATCAAAATTTTTAGCCTATTTTCATGATTTTTGCCCATTTTTCATCGATTTTCCCCATTTTCTCGGGATTGGCACTGGCGGAGAATAGGGAAGAGTGGTTTGAGCTGACGGAACACTTTGGTAAATATATTCCATCGCCTTTCTTCTGTTCATACCCACAACATTATTTTTACATACGTAGCACATGTTTTTTTCGTGGTCGACTGGCTCTGACCAAATCATCGGTATTCCATATGGCATGCTTTCCCGTCGACCTGATCGCCAATCATACAAACGTGCTACACACGATGAACAAGCTATTTTAGGCACCCAGTCAACATTACGAAATCACTGGAATATTGAAGTACTGCTCGTACAATGTTGCAATTTCATCAGTAATTTTTTTCTTAGACGACATAAGGGTCCACTTTACGCACATATAACAGTAATGATTGAAGTTTTTCAGGCATTCATCCATTTTTTACCGTAAAAATTAATCATTTCAAACTGGAAACTTTATTTATACTTTTGTGTAAAAAAAAATTTGTGTAAAAAAATCATGCAGGTAGCCAACGGAAAAAACCCAAATAATTAAAAAAGTACACTTTCCTTTTTTCCTTTTAATTGTCCACGCACATTACCGAAAAAGCGTAAAAAACGATGGTTTTTTTTTTAAAGTGTGTTGAGTTGCTTGAAATGGCAATAATATTGCATAATATATTGTAAAAAGGAAAAACGGTAAGAATTATGTCGATAAGTTTGCGCAAGATCTACAAAAAAGCGCATAAAAACAGCACAAAAATGGGGAAAATCGATGAAAAATGGGCAAAAATCATGAAAATAGGCTAAAAATTTTGATTTTCTCAGTTGAAATGTGCGTTCTAATGGTGGAAATAGTAATTGTGAGCTGTATAAAGATAACACAAGAAATTTTGAATACAGGAAAAGCGACTTAAATGGGCTTAAATGGGCTGAAAATGGTCAAAAATTGACGAATTGACCGAAATTCAAAAAAAAAACGCCATAAATTTTTCCCAATGAGCCAAATTGCCACTTTCATCGGTGGAGTAGTAGTCAGGGGCTCATCCAAACACAACCATATGGTTTTCACGTTAGTACCATTTTACACCTTGAACAGTGTAATTAAATGGTGGCTTCCTCACTCCAAACTTTATAAAAGGTTTAAAGTTAGTGAGTATCGACTATAAACCTATATTATTTTTTTCGTTATTAAGCAAATATGAATACTGTTTTTTACAAATTGGCTTAAAATCCTGCAATAAGACTTTTGTAAAAGTTTATGAATTAGACCATTAGTTTACAAATGAAAATCAGAAAATCATCGACCGGTCTGCAAAATGGCACATGTGTTTTTTAATGGATTTTCAGGAGAGCTAAAAAACTGTTACAAAATCTACTTTTAAGATATTTTATTGGCATCATATGCCTTAATAATTCACGACCTCATTTAGTAAAATCATCATTTTGTATATTTAACAGTTTTATTTTTGCAGTTCTTATCTTACTAATGTTTAGCAAAAAAACTGCTAGTTTGAGCAGTTTTTTATGCAAGATCTTTTTCAACTAATTTTTGCTACTAGTGTAACAAACAATTAGTATTTATCCAGCTTAGCCTAACGTCTATTTAAAAAAAATCAATTTTGGATATAATTTTTTCTGAATATATGTATTTAAAAATATTAAGTAACATACACTTTATATTTTTAATAATAATTTTTGGGAAATATACACTCAAAATAGTTTGTCGGTAGAATCTACTGAAAATGATAGTTAAAATAAAGGTATATGCAGTTAAAAAGGCGACAAAGGTACACTCACAATATTTGATCGTTAAAAACAACCTAAAATACATATTAAATTAATTGAAAACACAATTTAAAAAAGTCCTACTGATTTGTCATTATATTCAAAACATTTTCCTATTTATTTTCAAACATTGTTTACAAGAAATAAAAATAATTGAAAAGTCTGTTAAAACAATCATCAATTTTTAACTGACAAAACGTTTGTGGTTTGTTTTTTCATAAGTTTTTTTTTTGTTTGAATTTTTATTTTTATTGGCTATGTTTGTGTGTATGAGTAAAGAATTTCTTGTAACTAAAAATGTTGCTATTTTTACTGCTGGAAAATAACCAAAAAATTCATTATAAATAACGAAAAACCACTGTTTTTTACAGTTAATTTTTAAGTATATTTTAACAAAAAAAACAGCCTACTTCAAATTTGAAGTAAAAACTCAAAACGGTTCTCCAGTTATTACGTTTTTATGCATTCGAGATACAATACAATTTTCTGACTTATTTGTAAACTGACCCCTCAATTCATAAATGCTTTGTAAAGTTATAGCAGGCGTACAAAACGTCATTTTCATACAAAATTTGTTCAATAAACCTCCTATAATTTTACAAAGTGTTTATGAATTTAGGGGTGATAATATATCAATAACAACAAATAATAAACTAAACAAGAATAGCAAAAATCCGAGATAATATTAACCGAATCGGTTAATATTATCTCCACTGTTTTGCAAACTAAATTAAAATTAAATAAAATAATAAAACTTAAAGCAAATTAACTACAATTATTGGAAAATTATGAACAGAAAATTTAATTTCAGATTTAAAATGTTTAAAAAACAGTGGATATTTAGAAGATTCTAATAATATGTCTGTTCCCGTACTTTACCGCGGTTACCCAAACTAGCCCAAAGGCGTTCCCGTACTCGAAATTGTGTGTAAATTGTTGTTGTTTGGGCTGTTTTGGGATCCCGCGGGTACCCGCGGTAACGTACGGGAACGCACATAATATAAAGATTTATTTAAAATGTAGAAATAGTATTTACATATATATGGCAATTTATTTGACCTTACTAAAACGGCGCAATTAATGAGGATAAAAAAAACTATTCAAAGATTTGTCGTCATTTAAAAAACACTACCAATAAATAAGATTTGGATTATTTCAGTTTATAGTATGTATTTAAAATTCATTTAAAAATCACGATTTAACAACCAACAAACTAACTGGTTTATTGTAAAATACGCTCAAACAAACAATTTCGAATCTCATGTAATTTTTCATTTTTTAAACACAGTTTCAATGCAGAGCTTCGAAGGAATTAATTACTAATTCGTCTTTTTATACCCTCCACATTTCGTTTGTAACATGTCGAAAATATTGTAAATATATTTTTAATCCTTCTTAAATTTTAAGACGATCGATCGAGCTCAGTCTTATTTATACCTACACAGAGAAAATTTTATTCACGAAAATAGTATAGTTTTTCCACAAAGTGAAGGAAAAATTCTGAAATTTTATAAAAACGCTTCATAATATTTATGAAACTCTGCAATGAAACATTTTCATTTATTATATGAAATTTTTAATAAATTATATTAAAATTTTCATAAAATGTGATGAATAGGGCAAGGAATTTCATGCAAATGCATGTTTTTTCTCGATAGTCCAAAACTTATATGGATTAAATATTTATTCGAATCATCAAATTTAGACAAAATGGCATCGATTTGTAGTTGCATATTTTTGCATATTTTGTCATAAATGCATGTTTTTGCATATTTTGACTTTAAATGCATATTTGGTGCCTTTTTAATGCATATTTTGTGATTTTTAATGCATATTTGTGCATATTTTTCATTTTTAGGAGTATTTTTTATTTTGTAAAAAAAATATAAAAAATTGATACGTTTTCATATTTTGATTCAATCGAAATAAACATTCTTAAAACCTTATTGATCTATGGGAAATCTTCGAGTTCTGTGTCTGTTTGCAAAATAACTAACTTAAATACATTTTGAAGTTTTAGAGTGCATTATTTTTGCAAAATTAATAGTTTTTAGTGCATATTTCTTATATTTTTAATGCATATTTTTCTTTTTTAACCGCATATTTTAGGCGCATATTTTCCATTTTTAAGTGCATGAAATTCCTTGCCCTAGTGATGAAGAATGTTATGAACAGTTAAAAAGGCGACAAAGGTATTTAGCTTTGAAATAACTAAAACATTGTTATTTTTAACTGTTGAAAAATAACTAAAGTGTATTAAAAATAACTAAGGATGTCGTGAAATTAACAGACAAATTTTTAGTTCAAAAATGTTAAAACAACTGGCAAAAAAGCTACTTTTTTTACAATTAATTCTTTTGGTATTATAAAAATATATTTTAATAAAAAAAAAAACAATTGTTCTATTTTGTTTTTCAGGGACAGCAACAATAATTTTAGCTGCCTGCATTTTGGCAGTAGTTTGCTCTTCATATAAAATCTCTGGGGGAAAAAAGATTTTTCTGCTGGCAGCAGCGTCATTGGATGTGTTCAGTCACAAAATGTTAATAAATATGTAATCGTAAACGATACAATATTGTTTTATGGTTTATTGGGATGTTATGATAACAAGCATCCTAATAATAATTTCGTATTCCGATTCATAAAATGATGTTCTTAAACAATATTTTTTCTCTGCTGCAATGATATGCCTACAGCCAGAAATAAAAAACAGCAGTAAATAATTCGATAACAAAAGACAAAACAAAACGAGTAAAAAACCAGTAAAAAGGTTAAAGTCGGGCATGCCGACTATATAATACCCTACACCAGTCTAATTTAAAGCAAACTAATTGTTGGATCCGAAATTTGAATGGGTTAAAACAGTCTTGTGTCAAAATTTTCTATAAAATCATAAAAGAAGAGAAAATCGAAAATATAAACCATATGGGCGATAGGTCCAAATATGGACCGATCATATCTAGAATCAATAGGCTTTTTCCTTGGGACGATGTGAGTCAACGAACCAAATTTCATTGAAATATCTTCGTATTTGCGACATGTAGCGTGTAACCAAGCCAATTTTGGGGGGACCCTTATATGGGCACTAGGTCTAAACATGGACCGATTTAAACCAAAATCAATAGGCGTCGTCCTTGGGCCAATGTAAGTCGGTGTACATAACATAGATCTGTGAACCAAATTTCATTGAAATATCTTCGTATTTGCGACCTGCAGCGTGTAAAAAATAAAATTTTGGGGGTACCCTTATATGGGCACTAGGTCTTAACATGGACCGAATTCAACCAAAAATAATATGCCTCGTCCTTGGGCCAATGTAAGTCGGTGTACCAAATTTCATCAAAGTATCTTAATATTTGCGACCTGTAGAGTGTTCACAAGAATGCATGGACAGACAGACAGACAGACAGACAGACGGACATGGTTAAATCGAAATAAAAAAAATTCGGAGCCGATCGGTATACTATAAGGTGGGTCTAGGACCAATATTTTTTGGTGTTACAAACATCAGCACAAACTTATAATACCCTCTCCACGTAGTGATGTAGGGTATAATTAAAGTCGAGTATGGTTGAAAGCCAACTAATGTTTGGATCCGAAGTTTTTATGGGTTGAAAACGAAGTCTAAAAAATGAAAAAAATGAGAAAATTGGGAAGAAGTTTTGATTTTACATAACGTTATGGATAGGCATTTAAGAGCAAATCGGAAATATAGTCCATATGGGCGATCGGTCGAAATGTGAATGCACCTTACACCATTAAAAAGAAACTTAATTCCTGCAGAGAATTAACATAAAAAGTTAATTTCTCCATAAAATTAAATGAAAACCTTAATTTCTTCAGGAAATTAAGTGCACAATCGAATTAATTTATTCGGCAGGGAATAAATTCATTTAAAGAATTTCATTCTAAAAAATTTAATAATTTCAAGCTCTGCATCAATTACGCTATAAATATAAATTATTTAGCAGTAGTGTCCGACCGAACCCACAGTTTTAAGGCTGAACCGAAGCCGAATTTCGGCCAAAACTACAAACTATTTCTTTTTTTTTTAATAAATATACAATTTCATGCAACTTTTTCAAATTCGGTAATGCGGAAACATATTTTTAAATATTTCTAAATTGCAAAAAAACCAAAAAGTTGTATTTTTCGCTCTTCAAATAAATGTTAAATATACACTTAAAATAATACGTCAGTAGAAAAGTCTGTCAAACAAAGATTTTAGTTATCTTCATTTAACACAATACTAAAAATCCTCAGTACTTTAACTAGTTTTGAGTGTTAATTTTCAAAACTATTTATAACTAATTTTTAAGAACCCATTCGTTAAATTTTACAAAATTTATTGTTTAAATATAATATTTTCACGTTTATGTTATTACCTGGTAAATGGCGCCACCAGTGTATCCGAAGTTTTAAAGATGGCACTATTTCTTTCCCTCCCGATTTTTTAAAATGGCCCATATCTCGAAAACTAATAGAGATAGAGCAAAATTGACGAACATTTCGACTATCCCTAACCAAATAATACCACAGCGTAAGGGGTTATCTCCATTCAAAAATGGACCATGGTGGGGCCTTGGACCCTCGGGAAATTTTTATAAAAATTTTGCACATATCTCGAAAACTAAGCGAGATAGAGCATAACGGACAAAATGTTTGTTCCTTTGGAGTGACATTACATGCCCTTAGATCAGCTATGCCCACCTCTTGAGCTCGCGAGCGAAAACAGCTTTTTGTGCTTTTACATGTACACATAAAGAGCTTTGTGCTTTCACACATACGCGAAAGGTCGTAAGCAATCGGGTCAGCTAGAAAATATTCGTGTAATGCTTGCGCTTTAATTTGTTTTACGACTGTTGATCAGTTGTCACGTAGACTTCATGCGAGAAGATAGTACACGCAAATCAGAAAGCGAATTACAGTATTGCTCAAAATGTTTAACGATGTTTGGGAAAATGATTTTTTGTTTACGCAAAACAGCGTTGGCGAGCCAGTATGTTTGGTATGCCAACGCAATGTTAAGCGTAACCACAAATTTAATGTCGAAAGGCATTACAGGTCTTGCCATAAAGAATATTTCGATATTGTAGATGAGGAAAGAGAAATTTTAATTGCTAATTTGAAAAAAAAGTTGTTGAAGGAGAAGCAGGAAACATTTTAAATAATGATGTTGAAAAAGCGTCTTTTATTGTTTCGCTTGCGTTATCAAAACGCTGTCGTCCTTTTGATGATGGCATTTTTTTTAAGGTGCTCGCTAAAGAAGTGCTAGGTTGTTTTGGAAGTAAGGGTAGAGATATGGCCAAAATTTTAGAAAAAGTACCATTATCAAGGAACACAATTACCCGAAGGACAGAACAAATTAGTTCGTATATTTTGTCCCTCACCAAAAACAGACTTAAAAATTGTAAATATTTCGCTCTATGTTTGGATGAGAGTACTGATATTAATAATATATGCCAACTAATAATATGCGTCAAATCTGTTGACGATAAATTAATAACATTTGAGGAAATATTTGATGTAGTTGGTATGCATGGACATGTTACTGGGGCAAATATATTGGAGGCATTAGAATCGCGCGTATTTGGTCACATTGATATTAACAAATTAAGTTCAATATGTACAGATGGTGCAAAGGTTATGGTTGGAACTAAAAAAGGGCTTGTAGGTTGTTTATCAAACAAAAACATAAATGTGCAGACATTCCATTGCATAATTCACCAACAAGCTCTTTTTGCAAAAGAATTGTGCTTGAATAATGCCATGGACATCGCAGTAAAAACTATTAATAAAATAAAGGGTGGTCATAATGCCCTCAACCACAGGAAGTTTAAATCCCTCCTTGATGAACTGGACTCTGACTACGGGGATTTACTTTTATATACTGAAGTACGGTGGCTGAGCAGAGGCAAATGCCTGGAAAGATTATTTAATTTAAGAAAAGAAGTAATAATTTTTTTTTGAAGAGAATATGAGTTCAGATGCCGAAAAATTTATTTCAGCTTTTAAAGACAAAGATTTTTTTTTTTTTTTTACTTTTGCACCCCACTGTTTGCCGAAATAACAATAAAAGAGCTTTTACGCATACCCAACACACTGGCACAAATCGCATACATTGACGTTGGGCATAGCTGCCTTAGATTATATGGACTAGTACCGGGGAGGGTCCCGAGACCCTAAATTTGAACAAATTTTACGACTTAGTATAATTACAAATAAAACTGTAGTTTTACAGATTTTTTACTTAAATTTAGATTTTTTAAATTTAACAAAAGAATTTATTAAAATCAACAAATTTTATTTTAAGGAAAAAAAACAGGAATAAATTTTGTTAAAGTAACAAATTTTTCTGTCCAGCCAACAGACGTATTATTTTGAGTGTATTCATGTTTATAGGTTACTTCACAAAATTAAATGTTGCAAAATATTTATTTATATAAATGTTCGCTGTTCGGCCGAACATCACTTTTTGGCCGAACTCGGAAGCCGAATACTCGGTGGGACACTATTTAGAAGTAACTGGTTTTTTAAAGTATAAATTTACATTATGTTGTGGAGTGCACAAATTAAAAAAATCACTGTCATTGTCATGCAACACTTATAAATGGTAAATTATATTATATGGACTTAAAAACGTTGAGATACAAAATACTCTAAGTCAGCAAAATACAAAAGAAAAAACAATCAGTTTTTAGTTAATCAAATAATTTTTTTTGTTTTGTTTAATTTTACTTTTATTTATTTTTAAAAATAAATTTTATGTATGGACTTGGACTGTTTCGGTGTAACTGTTGATAAATTATTTGTTGTCTTCTTATAAATATTGTTTGGCTCATAATTTATAAAGTGTGTCGGCGTGTGAATCAATTTGTATACATTTTTTTATTCTTAATTGCAATTAACGACCATTGACATTAAAAAAAAACATCTAGAAAATAAACTTAAAATCTTCGGTCTTTCTTAAAAAGAAATACCTTATGTTTTTGTGTATTTTATAAATTAATAAATAAAAAAGTTTGTTGGAATTTTTGAAATTAAAACAATTAATTAGACTTTTATTATTTTATAAAAAGATCTATTAATATTAATTGACTCGGTGTCTTCTAGTACAATTAATGATATTTGTTCCTATGCTCCTTGCAGGAGTAAAAGGAACATATATATATATATATGCCAAACGCTAAATGGACGGTAGACGTCATTGCAAGAACCAATTGCATGCCGACGATATCATGATATTGCAATAACATTGAAATTTAGTGTCCTCACGAGCAATGGTTTGAGCTTGAAGTATATTCTTAAGAACTGTCAAAATCAATTATAGGTCAAAATATAATTTTCTTTTTTTTTATTTATAACTTTTTTCAATGTATGGAATTAAAAAAAAAAATAAATTAAAACTTACATATTACATATGCGATACTCTTAATAGCCAGATCTGTTCAGGTCTAGTACCAGATATGTCCAAATCTAAAGTGAGCTGGAAAATTGGGCGATTTTTATGGGCAGATATGAGCAGATATCAGCCATTTGAGATTTTTTCAAAGGCATAAAAAATTAAAAAATTAATTTTATTAAAGAATTACCCAATAAAAAGATTAATTTAAGTTTAAAGTTTTAGCGATAATATATTATAAGTCCAGATCAAATTGCATCTGCTTTGAGCCAGCTCTGAGTAGATCTCATTAGATGATATTTTACAACGATAGCACATTAGCACTTAAACTGCGAATTCCTTCATTGTGTATTGTAGGCCTTTTCTAGTAAATTATAAAAATGTTACTTTTCTTAAAATTGGTTCATAAATCGAGCTCTCAAAATTTTTCACATCCTCGTTTGTAGGCATGTGAAGTTTCATGTCAATCGGACCATTTAGTAAGATGTGGCTGAAATATTTTAAAAACACTTTACTGTGCACTATGGGTTGGAAGCGTAGTGGAAAATGAATCGGAACAAGTTTGATATTAATCGAGGTAGCAAATCGTGTTTCGAAAAATCCGAAGACTATTTCTTGCCGCCTGAAAATTATTTTTTTTTTTTGCCTATCTAAAATACATTAAACTTTTATCAAAATCAATGGAGTAAAGCGCTAAAGACAGCTTTTAAATTGTTATTAAACCACTTATTTTTGTTCCTTTTCAGAAAAAAAAGCCTCCAACAACCGACACACGTTTGGCGGAAACTCCCAATGTTGATGATCACATAAAAAAGGAAATTCCCACGAGGTACATAGATATTTAAAATTACTTTTTTTATTTCTTTCCAATATTATAGTTACATCATAATTTCCCAGCTACTTTCAGTCTATCATTCATCTTTTTAAGGGCAATATTGGACCAGGACTTTTTGCTATGGGTTTTGCCTTTAAGCATGGTGGATTGCTAGTAGCTCCCATACTTACAGTCATCATTGCCTTAGTGTCTATACACTGTCAGCACATGTTAATCAATTGTTCAGTTAAAATGAAAAACCTAAGAAATTCTGAAAAATATCCTGATTTTGCAGAGACAGTGGAGCAATGTTTTGAATCCGGACCGGAAAAATTGCAAAAATGGTCAAAAGGCATGAAGACGTTGGTGAATATATTTATAGTAGTAACACAATTGGGTTTTTGCTGTATATATTTTGTATTTATAAGTACAAATATTAAACAGGTTTGTTTTTCGGAAAATTAAAAAAAAGTATTAGTTTAAAATTGCATATATATTCACAATTTCAGATTTTATTGGCCTATAATATATATCTAGACGTCCATTATGTTATGCTGATCACATTTCTGCCTATTTGGCTTAGTTCCATGATTACAAATTTGAAATGGCTGACTCCAGTATCATTTATAGCTAATATTTGTATGATTTGTGGTCTAGGTATAACTATGTATTTTGGCTTGAAAGACGGTTTGCCCGATGTGTCAGAACGTAATTTATATACAGATCCTATGCAGCTGGCTTTATATTTTGGTACTGCCATATTTGCCTTCGAAGGCATAGCTTTAGTCTTACCTTTGAAAAATGCTATGGAAAATCCAAATAATTTCGATCGTCCTCTGGGTGTTTTAAATGTGGGAATGTTTTTCGTAAGTTTTTGTTGTCAAAATAAGTTCTAACTTATAATTGTTAAATGAACAATTTTAGGTTACTGTAATGTTTATGGCTGCTGGTTTTGTGGGATATATGAAATGGGGCGAAAATGTCGCAGGAAGTCTGACATTAAATCTGGGTGATACTATGTAAGTTTTCGTTATTTAAAGATTTATTCAATACTTTAGTATTTTCTTGTATTCAAATTTTCAGTGGTGCTCAAATTGTAAAAGTTATGGTGTCAATGGGTGTATTATTCGGTTATCCTTTGCAGTTCCATATTGCCATACAAATCATGTTGCCCTCTATAATACAACTGTTCGAATGTTATCAACATCCCTTTACTGGAAATTTAACATTTCGTACATTTTTAGTTGCTGTAACTTGTAAGTTTTGAATGATATCTGTCCAAAGACAATTAAAACAATATCCCTTAAAGCATGGAAAAAATATGTTAAAATATTTATTCTTTGCTCATGAAAAGGGTTAATGTTGTAGTTATTTTCAAAAACAATTTTTTGTTTTGAAATATGTTAATTTTGCGAAATTACCCCTTTTCAGAAATTACGTTTACATTCTTCAAACTTCCCTACTTAATTTTTTTTAATTTCTAAAATTTTATTTATTTCAGTGGGTATTGCTGAATTGGTGCCGGCCCTGGGCCTATTTATCTCACTAATCGGTTCACTCTGTTCGACTGCTTTAGCTTTGGTCTTTCCACCCATTATTGAACTTATCGTAAATCGTGATATTGCTAGTAAATCTTTGAGATATCTAGTATACGCTAAAAACATTATAATATTAATATTAGCATTAGCGGGTTTCTCAACTGGTACCTATGAAAGTTTGTCGGAAATTGTTAAACATTTCGGTGAAGAAGAAAAAGTTGTAGATTTAAATTCATAAAATTATAGTTATTAAAGCTATTATTAGTTTATGTTTAAACTTATAGATTTATGTATAAAATTACCTCAAATATTTAGTTAATATTTTTTTTTTTAGCTGGTTGAAAACCGTTTAATTATAAAAAAAAATAAATAAATTTCTATATCAAAAAGTCAATTAATACATATTTTAGTTAATATAACTATTTAACAAGGAACCTATCCCGGTGAGTTTTCTCCAATGTTAATTCGGATATTTGATAGAGAAAAAAAGATACGCGTGTTTCTTAGAGATCTTACGCTTAGATAGAGATCTCACGCTTAGATAGAGATCTTACATTTAGGGGTTAAGAAGTGGGATAAAAAATTCTTCGAATAGAAATATATCCGAAATCTATGAAATCAGTAAAAGATGTGTAAAAAATTACATAACGTGGAATATTTAGATTCGTGAAAATAAATTAATATATAATGCTTTGTATTACTGAAAGCTTTTAATTTTTAAAATAAAAAATAAATTTAAAAATATAGATCGTAAAATATTAAGCATTAAAACCCCGATCGTCTTCGTTTTCGATTTTCATTAGGTACATGCCTAAAAATTTAATTTAAAATTGCAAAACTAACTTACGCAGAGAAAACAGATTAATTTTGCTAACGGAATTTTTACCAACTGAAGGGGTTGGTTTCAGCAACCAAGTTAATTGGTCGTCGTAATGTGTTCTTCGGTTGTCACAAGTCTATAGTTTTTTTTTTTTAAATTGCAAATATATATATTATAAACCTTTGTATTCTTCAAAAACAAGTTTTTGCAGAGATTTTCCACTCTGAAGTTGGTATCTCAGAAACGTATATTTTGGACTGCGTTTTGAATGGCATTCAGCGCAATTTATTTTTGATAATAGGGAATAGTTAAATACCGCTGGGTGCCAAGTCTGAACTGTATGGAGAATTGGTCATACCCAGCTAAAAAGAAAATCATTACAATTAATGAGCTAGATGTGCTACATTTTTAATAGAAATACTAATGATTTTAACATTCAGTTGTCATAGGAGGGGAGTACTGCCATTTCAATATTTTTCCAACACTTTTTGAACGAGTACAAAGGAAACTATTTCATCAATTGAACCTTAATTCTTAAAGTTTCGCAGTTGATTCTATTCAACTCTGTGTATGATAAACACAGATTTTATGAATTACAACGAACCGTTAAATTTTAATTTTAAATGTATGTTATTTAAATTATATTTGCAACGTATCTTTGTGTTTGAAGATGAATGAGGGGTATGTATAGTTGATCTTTTATTTTGGTAAATTAATGTTTTTCGTTCGATTCTAGATCAAGGTTCAAAGCAAAAAAAGATTAATAACAAAGGATAAAAATAGCATTGTTAGATTTCGTTGATGTTAGTCCAAGTTGAGTTGTTAACATATTAGATTTGTTTTCAACTTTGGCATAAGTACTTACACCATTATCAATATTTAACCCATCAAGGCAAAACGACACTGATGATGGCTTTGAATTTAGATTTTATCAAAAAATTATATTTTTCGGCGGTTTGTATTAAAATCCCATTCGCCACGTTATTTTTGTATGTTAAAATTTCAATAAATAAATCTAATGATCAAAATCCATTAAGCAAAACCAAACTTTTTGAAATGACAAAAACTCTACATTTTGGAAGATTACTTCGACATAGCTTTTTGACTTCAGATTCGTATTAAGCACGCAAAAATACTTTAGAAAAGTTTATTATTCAATAAATCTGTATCTTATTTTGATATATCTTCATCAATCAATTCATTGAGTATTTGCAAGTTTTACCCCACGATTTATATATTGTGTCCAAATTTTGTGAAAATTTTAAAATACCCCAGATTATGATCGTACTCAAATGAGAAGTTATTTTATGTAGAATTTATATTCATAAAAAATATAAAAAGTATTAATGTACTTCTCCGAAATATTAAGCCATAAATTAGTTTCCCTGAGTAAAGCGCTGTAAGTTGTTTTTCGCGTGCAAAAATTTCACTCAAACTTCAAAAGCCTTAAATCGCAATTCAAATTCTGAAAATGAACAATGTGAAAACAATTTTCACGTGAAAAATAATTTTTTTATATGGAGTATAACAGTTCTTTCACGTGAAACTCAAACAACTTACTATGCCTAATGGGATTAAAAAAAAGAAAGACCAACACCTCGAAAGCAATGGGACTTTTTTAACTTAAATTTAAAAAATTTAAGTAGAAGTGCTGTGCAAAAAAGTAGTTTTTTGTTGAGTATTGTAATATGGTGCGGCCATCCGTTTATGTGTCCACCTCTGGTATATATAAATAAATTAAGTGCATTTTATATCTATATGAATAGTTGTGGTAAATCAATACTATTGTGACTCAGTTTATTTTAATTAAAATTAATTTATTTCTTTTAGCATTTATATGAACTTTTGCTCTTGACAATGTTTTTAATGGAATAAAGATCTACTATCTTCTGTTTTTAATATATAGTACGGATATGTATTAATAACGATTAAAATATATTGAATATTAATTGAAAGTAATTAGGCAGTGATTTTTTAATTGGATGTGTCTTTGAGATCGAATTTAATATGTTAAATAAATACACTCAGAGAATTGCAGATAAAATTAACTGCAAATGACGATTAAAAAACCTGTTCCTGCTAAAATACAAGAAAATAGTACCTAAGGAGTAAGATAAAAAACAAACCCACACATATGAAAGTAAATAAAATTCAATCGTTTAATTTAAAATTTTAAAAATACGCAAACGTAGTCCACGATTAAATATAATACCCAATTTTTTTCTATAATACTCAATTTTTTTCTTTTTTCCTATATAAAGATGTAGATACGAAGGCACTACGCACCGCGACCAATATAGATCTTTTGTGCTGCTATATAAAGATGTAACGAATCGTTAACCCTAAAATCCTTAGAAATGAAAGCATGCAAAAGCGCTGTAACAGGTGTATTTTTTTTTTGCATTTTCTATAAAAAAAATATAACTTATACAAACGCCGATTTTCATGCAGTAAAGGGTTAAAATTAAGAACCACAAATTATTAAAAATTAGCATGCAAAATTAATTGAAATGCCAAATTGGAATTACAAAGCATATTAGTTCAATCCAAAGTTTTATGACAAAACATAAAAACTAATTCAATTAAATCACAACAGACATTAAACAGACATTTGTACTAACTTTTTTTATGAGTGTAGAGTTGATTTCATTTTATAGTGTTTTATAAAAATGTATGTTTAAGGGAGGGTTATTAGAAGGTCGAATCTTTAAGGAAAATTTATAAGTTCTAAAACAAATATTTAACCCTCTAACCGGCATGGCCGCCTCCAACCGGGGTATAGGACCACAAATGTGCCAAATGAGTATTTTATAATTAGAAATTGAGATATTCCGATAGAAAACTAAATTTACTTAATTTTTTTTCTAATTGAAATTTCGTGAAATTTTAAAAACGAAATTGATTGAGATTAACTCAATTTTCAAAAATCGTAAAAATATATTTCGGTGGTCTTACAACCGTGGATAATATACCTACGTAACGTAAGATTGAAGCTTTAGCTACCTTTAAATCACATCGTCTTAACTTTAAAACGACTTGACGTATTTTTATGAAACATGGCAGAAAGAATAAAGTTGTTACTATTACCAAAACCAGGGGTATGGCATCACCAAAAAAAAATAAGTTATAAAAACATCATTATCACTAGATGGCACTTTTTTCAAAAAATTGACAATTTTCTTTATTTAAATATAAATAATAACAAACAACAAAGCAAAAAAATAAACAAATATCTCAAATTTTATTATTTGAATATTTTCCGGGCTTGTTTTTTCCTTATTTCGTGCAGTTTTCAGCAGTTTTTAAGTTTTTATATATAGGCTCAGCTGATACTAAACTGATACTAAATAGTTGTTCAGGTAATACTTAATTTCAGCTTCCTCTATCGGTGAGTAGTATAAGTTTTGATTTCCTATCTCTATAATTAATAGTCTCTGACCAGAACGTTTAAGTTTGAACAATACATACTAAAGTTTAGTTAGGCCCGTTTCCGCTCAATTTCTAATTTTCCGCCACATCTTCATTAAAGGTACAAAAAATTATATTTTTGGATCGTATTTATATCTTGGGAAGAGGAATATTTAGTGCCTTAACTTACTCTTGTTTTTTTTTTATTACTTTTCGAGATTTATTCCAAGCCTATGTTGAGTCATATTCAGTAGTGCCAGATATGACGATTTTACGTTATTTTGACGATTTTTAGTCAAAATTTTACAAATGACGATTGACGTTTTTTGAATAAAAACTCCATATGTTTTGACGATTTAGGAAAAATTACTGACTTTTTAACGAATTGTAAGCAAAACTATAAAGAAAAGCTTAAAAAAAGCAAATTGTTCTTTTCGAATTGTGTTTTTGGAATTCGCAATACTCGTCGGGTGTGAGTGGAAAAATATGTTCGTGGCTAAAAACAATTAACAAACAAAAGTTGGAGCTAGGTTAATTTTTAATTTACACAGCTTTACAAAATAAATTTTTTACAGGGATTTAAATTTTGGTACAATATTTTTATAACTTTGGACAAGCTGATTGTATATTTTTTTTTCAAATGTTTCAGCCATGTCACATTTTTTAGAAAATCGCTTTTAAAAATGCCGTAATACGCTGTGTTTGTGACTTATTTCTTAAGTATAGAACAATTATGACGTGACTGAAAGTTTTAAAAACAGAGTTCAGAATCACGAACTTAAAGTCTGTATCAATTTTTTATGAGAACCTAAATCTCAAAACCCATGATAAGTTGTTTTATCTGTAACTAATCATAGCATAAAAACTACCTTTTGCAGATGAAGTAAAAAATAACGTCCAGTTATATAAAATTCGAATTTATAAAAGCTGTGAATGATCTTAAGAGTGGTAATATAGACAAACAGTTAAAATGCATCGAATTTCGAATAAAAAAAGAAGATGAAATTAGTTTTTTTATGATATATAACTGATGACGGTTTCTTGATGATTTTTCATAAAACTGCTGACGATTTATTTTTACATTTTTGACCATACACGGCTCTCATCTGAAAAGATGAACTGGTTTTAAGAGAATTTCGGTGTAAAATTACAAAAAACGCGGAAAAGGTGATATTTTTAATTAATTATTTTTATTGTTTTTAAACAATTTTTATTAAATTTTAAAGTGTACTTGTATTGTTTGGTATATTTTCTGAAAATTTTGTATAATTAGCACAAAATTTTGTTTATTATTTTGTTTATTAAAACCAGTTGTCACATAAAATGAAAGAGACTTCTTAATAATGGTAGAGACGATTGCTATGACTTTAGCCTATATGGTCGTTGCTGGAACTACTGATCATATTGTCTGAATCAAGAAACAACAAAAAGTTACAGAAGAATTTATTGTTTATTTTTCGTGCCGAACACGTGGTATTAATTTCATTGCGAAAAAGATTAGGCCGGTTAGAGGGTTAAAAATCATATCAATATTAAAATTGAAGGCTGCTACTTTCTGGCCTTATGCAGTCTAGGTTTTCTTATTAACAGGGCAAGGAAGTTTATACACTAACGCTGGGTTTCATACTGACAGTTTATGAGTTAATTATTAGTTATCCCAAAAATTTGTTGTTGTTTTGTATATACTCTTTTGACATTTTATTTTGTTAAAGTTAATCCTGTATTATGAAACCCACCGTAAAAATAATGCTTTAGGCGCTAAAGAAATTAATTATAAATCGAAAAATATGCATTAAAAAATTAAAAAACATGCATTATAATTTCGCAATTTTTTCAGAAAGGGTTTTTGTACATTGAAAATTAACATTGGTAATTATGCAACAAAGGTTTCCCAGGAAATTAATTTTGAAATCTATACAAAAATATGCCAAACAAATTTTTAGCAAAACGTGCAAACACATGCATTAAAAAATGTAAAAAACACAGTTTTTCAGTGAATATTAAGAAAATAATGCATAAATATATATACTTTGTTTTTAAATATGCAAAAATTTGCAAAAATATGCACTAACAAATCGATGGAAGTTTATTGAAAATTCGTTGATTCACAAAGATATTTAGTTTATGTTGTTTTTACTCTAAAGGCAATAAACATGTATTTAAAAGTTCCTTGCCCTGATTACACTACGCGACAAAATTTTGCACAGACATATAGCAAAGCTTTTTTAAGGTATGTTGGTCTCCAAAAACCGAATATGAGGTGGAAAAAGTTCCATCAAATCGATGTTTTGAGTTACAGGCCTTTATTTTTTGTAACCTCTGTGATCCAAGGAAAAATATTTTGTAGGTTAATATTGCGGAGAAGTTCTTCAACATATTTTATATTTTTCATGTTTTCAAATTTCATATAAAATTATCTTTCATTTAAGTATAATAATGTAGCTTCAAAATTTGTTTAAAAAAAATTAATCCGATTCGGATTAAGAAGACCAAAATGGTTTATAAAGGTTGGAGTAGAAGACTGTGCAAAAAAGTAGATTTTTGTTGAGTAGTGTTATTAATTGTTGCTACTACTCGAATTATGATTAAATGTAATATGATATTGAGATAATATTTCATAAGAGAAGAATCCCAACGCTAACAGGCCGACTCGAGAATAATAATCTAAGGTTGACCGTTTTGTGTATGTGTCTACTCCAATGTTTTGTGGGGCAAAATACAGGTGACAGTAAGAGGGAACTCATATAAAAAAGTGTTACTAATGGAAAGAGATTTCAAAGGGCAAGTTATTGGGCACTGTTTCTTAATGGTTTAAAAAGCTGTGAAAGGATAAGAACTATCGTTTGATATAAGTTTTAAATAAGCGAAGAGTAATTTTTCACCACTTCAAATTAATTTTGTACTAAAGGGTTTCCCAATAAGGACTTGACAACTTTTTTTTTAAATAAAACGCAAACCATTTGAGATATTTTAAAAATTTTATGATCGACTTGAAATACAATCAAAACATTTATGAATGGGACTCGACTTCCTTCTTATGGCCACCGCGGCACGTCGGCAGCGGTCGATTCGTTGGACCCAATTTTCGATGACTCGGTATTCCGGCCAAAATCATGTGAAATTAAAAGAAGAAAAAAGAAAAATTTGCCATAAAGCTAAATAAATGCCAAAAATCGCTGTTTTCTCGAAATCCGCTCAAAGAAAATTTCTGCCGCAGCCTAATTAAAAAACGAAACCTACAATTTTTGTAGTTTTTAATCTCTAATATGTTCTTAATAAAACCTTAAAGTTCAATCGTTGATTTATTAAAATTTCTTTAAAAAAATTTTAAAAAATTTAAAGTTGTAGATTTGAAAACAGTGTTTAAGAATTCCGACCTTCTTTAGCACTAATTTAAAATGAGTTAGCAAAACACAATAGAAAAAAATAATTCTTATCTGAGTTCGTGGAACTTATAGAATAAAAAAATATTTATGTAGTAGATTATTTCAATAAATTTTAAAATTGGGACCCGAATTTCTTGATTAAATGGCCTGCGACACATCAGTTGCCTGGGGAAATTGTTATAACTCAGCTGATTTTTAACCGATTTTAGTTTTTATTGCTTTATTGCAAAGAGAATTCACTCTATATTACGATTCTTTAGTGTTTTTAATTCGAATTAGTTTTAAAATATCAATGTTTTCGCGAATATGCACAAAAAGTCATTTTTTCCCCTTGTACACTCTAGTGTACATGTAGTGTATGTGTGGAGAGCTCCAGGGATGGGAAATAAAGTTTTTGTTTCGGTATAAAACAATTTTTAATTCTTTTCGTTTTAACTTCGTTTTTAAAATAAAAGTTCAATCGTTTCAACTTTTCCATCTCTGAACATCAACAAATTTCGAGATTATTTTTTGAAAATATGGCAACATATGTGAGTGTAAGAATGAAAATATGCGAGTATGGGAGAAAACGCAAAGAAATTAATTTATCCGCAGTGCAATTTTGTCAAATCTCCAGATAAAAAAAGAAACGCAGAAAAAGTTGTTTTTTAAATAACTGCGAGAATATTTGTTTTGTGTTTTCCAAAGAATAACAACTAGAATTATATCTAAGAACAACAACTACTGATAACTATCAGCTTTTTGAGTCAATAAGTCTAGTCCTATTCATAAAATACCCGAGTTTTATTCATATGTAAGCTTTGGGTGACTTCCCTTGTCAGATAATAAAGAATGGGACCACTTAATAAATCAGACTTTTGTAATGCCACAAATAAATACTACATATTAGTGCTAACAATTTACGCAAAGAAGTTCACTCGCTCAATAATTTAATTTAAAAAAAAGAAGTAAACGCATTAAATTCTGGTTTACCCAATTTTTTTAATGCCCTCTAGAGTGTCTTGTCTCAGTTACAAATAACATAACAAAAATTACATGAAAAATATTGTAGAGGCGAAAAACTTTTTTGGGTGTAAAACAATTTTTTGTGTTGCAAAAAAATTGAGGTAAAAAAAGTTTGTGATGAAAAAATATTTTGTGGTGGAAAAAAATTTTAAGTGTGAAAAAATTTGAGGCGAATATAAAATTGTTCACCTCTAGGCGGCTTTATATTATTATAATCACCAGACTTTGCTATGAAATTGTACTAAATACACTAATTTGTAAGAAAAATTTAGAAGTACCTTCACATTTTCACTCGCAGCTTCTTAACCACTGGGTCAAATTTGCTCATTTTTAATACCAACCCAGTGTAGAAATGGTATTGACATATCATTATTTTTTGGATTACCAGTAATGACACCCACTTACCTGCTGCATTATTTTAAAACATATAATAATGAGTTACTGATAATGACTTATTTGTATCATTATTTCAAATAGAAAATAATTTTCTAGATTTTTTTGAAAATTTTTTGAAATCTATTTTTAGACTCAATATTTTTTAAACTCTGGTAAGGATATATGTGACCACATATTTTTTGATTTTTTGTATGTTGGCGAGTAAGCTTACTTGTGTGCAGCAGGTCAATTATATTTTTATCTATTAAATATTACATGTCGATATAGCTCAGATGGTAGAGCTATTGACTGGCAATCTGTAGACCCAGGTTCGATTCCCGCACCAGCGAATTTATTAAAAAAAAAAAAAATACAATAAAAAATATTTTTTTTTATATAATTTATTTGAAAATCTATTTTTATACTCATTATTTTTGTCAGCACTGGTAAGCACATAGGTAACGATATATTTTTTGATTTTCCATATGCTGGTGTGTAACCATAACTCATTATTTTTCGCGACATCGCCATATAAAGGTAATAAGAAATGTAATAACAAAAGTAACTAGTTACCATTACCAAGTATGTAGTTACATAACCACAAATCTGGTAATGCTTTTCTACACTGGGTTGCTGTGAAGTATTGCATTCGGGACACGTTTTCTAACAAATGGGGTGTATTCCACAATACGAAGATGATTGTTGCCGCAATAAAATTTTTCATACAGGTAATACGATGGGGAATCGCCTTCGTATTGCGATGTTTGCTGGGGACCAGACCTTTAAAATTATTTCAATCATCAGTAGTAATTCAATTTCTAAAAAGAACCAATAAAATTTGTTTTTGATTCGCGAATTATGTCTGGATTTATTTGATTCGCGCGTATTATCATTTTATTTTTTAATTCTCGAATTAAAATTGTATTTCTATGATAGTAATAAAATTTGTAAACAGTTTCCAATCGCACTTTACTATTTTTATACCGATTTTTAGTACAATTTGTATTCCTTAGAAAAAAGGAGTCTTTGAAAAATCTTAATTAACAAAATTTAGATAAAAAAATTCAAATATGTAATACAGATGCTTCCTAATCCAATACCAACAGAGTTTTAGTCAATTGTAAGTCAAGTGCAATTTCCTAAAAAAAAAAAAAAATAACGATATTAAAGTATGCTTGTTCAAAAATAATATTTTATATTTCTTTTTACCATCTCGTAGTAACTTCATACTATATTAATTTATTTAAAAGCTGTAAAATTTGTATTTCAGATTGAATTTTTTGAAAATTTTCATATAAAAGCTGCGATTTGTTTGATGAACTAAATTAAGTGGAATATAAACTAACACCATGCCTTAAAATTTTGCAAATCCGATTAAGGAATTTTTTAAGAATTGCAGAATAGAAAAATAAGTAGTTTTCACTTTAATGCAGGGATATCGTAAATCCCTTACCTAATCGAAATTAATTGATATACTCAGGGAACTTCTGCAGTCAGTATTTGTTAGTTATTCAAGTAGTATTTCAGTAAAATTATTTTAAATAAAAATAACATTCATTTGTAGAAGAAATGTAAATTTTAAATACATTCGTAAGTTATTAAAAAAAAAAACAACATAAAATACGGAAAATTCGTAACATTCATTTTATGCAGTCGTTTTGTTTTTTAGAAAAATAAACCAAATAAAATGTATGTAAGTAAATTTTGTTAGTTGTTTTGACTAATTTGTGGTTTATTTTATTAACAGTCAAAAACAAAATAAAATGTAAGTTGAATTTAATGAAATGTTAGTAGTCCTGTTTTCAAGTGAAATTTCATTTGTTTTAACTTACATTTGCAGCGGTCTTTACGAACAAAATATTTTAAGTGTATAGTTCTTAAAGCTCAGAGTCCGTATTCTAAGCCTATATTAAAAATTATCCGAATTTTGTTTAGATATATGAGACATTTAATAAGCAATTTTAAAGAAAAAACTTGTTTTTGTTGAAAGATAAATTTGCGAATATTTTAAAAACTGGATCTAATTTTAAAACTTGGTGTCCATATTAGTGATGTACGACCTAAAATGTATCAGTTTTGATAAGTCGCATGTCCGACACATTTTTAGTGTTGTACTTTGTTATTATAAAGACAAAAAATTAAGCAACAACTTTTATATTTAATTTTAAGATAAAAATCACAATTAGGCCGGCATTAGTTGCTAAACATTGAAGGAATATGTAGATTAGTTTTTAGTTTATCATTATCTATTGAAGGTACACTCAGGGAATTTTGTAGGTAAAATTAACTGCAAATGATAGTTAAAATACTGCATTTGCGGTTAAAAAGGGGTACACTACATTTGCATTTAAATCAACTGCAATATGAAGTTATTTTTAACTGTTTAAAATCAGTTGACAAATGTAGTAAAAACAACTACAAATGCAGTTAAAGCAACATAAATGCAAATCATTGTTAAACTGTACAAACAACTTCAAATGCACTTAAAATAACATACTCAAAAATTATTGTAAAACTGTAAAAACTAATGTTTTTGTTAGTTTAAGTTGCTGCCCAAATCTCTAACACCAATTATTAATTTAATAAAACAAATTTATGTATTTATTATTATCTTAATTATTTAAAAAAAATTATAACACAAGCGAAAAGATGTTCTGACTAGAAATTTCTAAACAAGTGCTATATTATTTTTGTGTGCGAAATATTTGAACAAAGAACGCACACACTTGCAAATTGAAGTATTTCTAACAAAATTAAAAATAATTGCATAAAATAAATGTTACTAGTTTTTTTAGTTCATTAAAAAAAAATTACTGTCAAAAAGAGTGACAAATTTTGCCCTAAGTAAAACAACTGCAATTGTAGTTAAAATAACTACAACCGTATTACTACACAAATAACTGTCATGCAGTAACTGCAGAAATTTTCTGAGTCTAGCAAATTTTTTAACAACGACAGTATACAGTTACGGCTACATCCGTTCGTTTCCAGGCGTTTCAATTTTATTTTAAACACTTCATTTTGAATGAAGAGAAAAAAATCACAAAATAACTGTTATTGTTTATTTTTTAATATTTTAAATTGTTTTTATAATCAGAATCATTTAAATTTTTTGAATAAAAGTTATAACTATTACGGCCCTGATTAAAACGAATTTAATTCTTCTCTCACTTAATTACTTGGTCTACTCACTTCATTATTTGGTAATGTCTGTTTTGCTGGCATCTTATTTTATGGCGTAGGGCACAACGACGATAATATTGCAATAGTATTTGCAATAATATGGCGTAGTGTATGGGTACCTTTAAACAAATTAGGCCTACTAATAGTTGTGTAACCCCGAACTTCAATTGACTGTATATTTAAATTAATCCCAGCAAAAAAAAAAAAGAGTTGTAAAATGCACTTAGTTTTTAATAGAAACATTAATGATTTGCGTTGTCCTAGGAGGGGAATGCTCTCATATTAACATTTTTCGGTACTTTTTGAACGAGTTAAAATAAAACTCTATTTCATCAATTGAAAGAAAAAAACAAAATTAGAAAAAAAAAAATATTGCCGGTACCGGGTATTGAACTTGCGACCTTAAGATTTCTGTCATTGTGAGATATTGTGTCTTACCAGGCTCTATGCAAGTCGTTTACGTTTTGCTCTCTCTCACTGGCTCTGACGGAGATTTCAAGAAGTTAAATTGCAGTTAACGGGTCTAATTTTTTATTATATTTTTTCATATTATACATATTTATTGAAAAAATTTTAATATTTATTAAAATTTATTAATTTAACATATATGCTCGTTGGTCTTATTCACTTCAATAAAAGCTCTTATTAAACAAGTGCAAAAAGTGTACTGGAATTAAATATTTTTTGAGTACTTTTTTCACATGTGCATGAAATGCAAATTTTCATAATTTTTATTTAACTAAAAATTTAAAAAAATATTAAAACTAATACAAGAAAAAAAAATTGTTCCCGCCAGAATTCCAACCCGCGATCACCTTTTGGGAAATAAACTGCATCCTTTCAACACTTTTCAGGGTTCTAAAAGCGACCCTATAATGCTTCAGAAGCTACAATTAGGTGATTTTTTTGGTTGTTTTCTGAAAAAGTTGTAAAAAAGTTTGAGAGTTACTACATGACAGTTGTTTGTGTAGTAATCAGTAGTTTTTTGTTTTAACTCTGTTGTATTTCTATGGAAAAATACAAAACAACTGTTAAGAACAGTACTACAATTTCGTAACAGTTGTTTAAAGCAGTTAATTTTAATGACATAAGAAACAACTACCAAAATAGTAGTGTTACAGTAAACAGTTATGTTTGTTAATTATTTATTTAAAAAATGTTAATTATTAATAAAATTCTTTTTTAGTCTATATTTGTTGTTATTGATATAGTCTAAGTTTGCAAATAAAAATCGGAAAATTGTATTGTATCTCCAATGCATAAAATCGTAATAACTGGAGAACCGCTTAGAATTTTCTCTTCAAATTTTAAGTAGGGTATAGTAATTAAATAATTTTTTGTAATCAAAGGAAAAAATTGTTTTTTTTTTATTAAAATATACTTTTATAATATATTAAAAAACAGTAATTTTTACAAATTTGGCAGTTGTTTTTTTAATGCAGTAAAAATACACTAACAGATACTTTGGAAGCATAAAAGAAGTGTTTTGTAAAGCATACTCAAAAAAGTTTAAGAGTAACTACATGATAATTGTGTAGTAATCAATAGTTGTTGTTTTTAACTGTAATTACAGTTGTTTTTCTACGAAAAATGCAAAACATCTGTTATGACAGTTATTTAAGAAAGCGATTAACGAAAAGTACTGTAATTTCATAACAGTTTAAAGCACTTGTTTTTAATATAGTTGTTCCTGTTAGTTGTTTAAAAAATAAAAAATTTCGTTGAACTTTAAAAATTCTTGTTTAGTCAATATTTGATATATTCCTAGTTTTCAAATAATAATCAGAAACTTGGATTGTATCTCCAATGCATAAAAGCATAATAACTGGAGAACACTTTGGAATTTTTACTTCAAAGTGATTGAAGTAATTACTCATATTTTTGCAATAGAAAGAAAAAAACCATTTTTTTAATAAAATATACTTTTATAACATCAAAAGAATTAACTGTAAAAACAGTACTTTGTACCCAATTTGTTAGTTGTTTTAAAATTTTGTAGTAAAAATTTGTCAGTAAACTTTAGGTACGACATTTTAGTTATTTATATTTCAACAGTTAAAAATAAAAACATTTTTGGTTATTTAAACCTTTGTTTTAACTGTAATTTTCAGTCCATTCTACCGACAAACTTTTATGAGTTTCGACTTTGTTTTTTTGCTGGGTAATTTATAAAAAGTGTACTAACTATATTCGGTTGACGAACACATAATTGCCAAGGAAACTACAATTAATAAAATTTCCGGTTTAATGACGTTTATTTTGGTTTAGATAGAATAAAACCAAAATTGTTTTGTGAATGTTTATATATTTTAAACAACTAATGTAATACAAAAAAACAATAAAACAATTAGGTTGTTTACAAGAGCTGTGCTATTTGTTGTATTGTTGTTAAAATATACAACATTTGAAAATAGTACTAAACACCATTTTTACCTATGTTTAGTATGATATGTTTGAGTTTCGTAACTGGGACAAGATAACAAATTCATTATTCAAAGGTATTTTTGTCGCAAATTTATAATGAAAAATGTATTTCGTTTGTAAAAAAGTATTTCTCATTTTTCCGCGATTCAAGTGAATTTTCCCGGAAATTCTCGAACCCAAAGCTTAAAAAGTAAAATAAAAAATTTTAAAAACTCTGGTTTTAATAAGGCAATACAACACATACATCATTTAGTACACCTTGTGAATGCCTTTACTTAAAAATATCCGATGAAAACAAATTTAAGCTAGAATTTAAAAAATGGAATTTTAATTATGTTTATTGTAAATATTTTTGTTTGAAACCCTTTTTGTTAACGTTGATTTGTTTACAGATGTATTTATTGTTACATTTTTTAACTTCAGAATTTGTTTAAAAAATTCCACCACATTTTTAAGTATTTGTTTCGTATAATCGTATTTATTTTGTTTCAGTAGCACCTTTTGTTCACATTGTTCATATATTTAGCCAACTCTAAAGCTTTGAGTCTGACTTTAGTTCTTGCCGTGTGCGGTTCATTAATACGATAAACGGCACGTTTAATTCAAAATAAAAAATTGTATATAGCAAATTCTACTTGTTTAAATCTAATTGGGATTATTTTTAATTGATATACATACTAATTTAATATATACTAATATAAAATGCTAATTATATTCCCGTATTGTAATTAAAAATTCACATTTTTTTTAACAAGTTTTGTGTTTATTGTGCTGCATTTTCAGGGGGTTTCGTCACAGAATTCTGAAATAATATTGTGGTCTTGTGATCGGTAGACAATTAGTAAATATTTTTTAGAACTGATTCTTAAATGGTCGATGTTATATGCATATACAAATATTGCAGCGCTTTGGCTCCAATATTTTATGACAAAAATTAATCGAACTATATATAAATCATATACTTATGACCCAATGTCTTTGTTTCTAAATGTGAAATTAAAAAAAAAAATTACGCATTAGAAATTTAAATGGTTTTATGTTTTCGCCAATAATAAAGTTATAAAATTACGAAAAAATTGTACAATAACTTGATTTATAACTAGAAAAAATGTAAACAAAGATTTGAATAACAAACAAATAATATAGGAAATCTTGTTTCAAGAAAATTTATGTATGCGGCCATTTTTTAAATTTAGGAGGTTATTTTGTAAAACGCAATACCTTGCGTTGCGTTGTTTTTCATACGAAAAAGCTGCTAAAATTTGGATAAAAATTACCTTGCAGAAAAAACTACTGAAATCAGCAGATTTTTTTTTTTGCTAAACACTAGTAAAATACGAACAGCAAAAATAAAACTGTTAAATTTACAGAATTTTAGTCAAGTAAGTAAAATCTGCAGAAAGTGTTGTTAAATATTAGCAGACTAACCCCTAAATTCATAAGCGCTTTGTAAAATTGTAGTAGGTTTATTTAGAGATAGGAAATCAAAACTTATACTACTCACCGATAGATGGCGCTGACATTTAGTATTACCTGAGCAACTATTTAGTATCAGCTGAGCCTATATTTAAAAACTCAAAAACTGCTGAAAACTGCTCAATATAAGGAAGAAACAAACGCGGAATATATTCAAATAATAAAATTTGAAATATTTGTTTGTATTTTTTCCTTTGTTGTTTGTTATTATTTAAATTTAAATAAAAAAAGAAAATTGTCAAAATTTTTACAAAGTGCCATCTAGTGATAACGATTTTTTATTACTTATTTTTTTGATGATACCATACCCCTGGGTTTATTGAACAAATTTTGTATGAAAATTTCGTTTTGTAAACTTCCTATAACTTTACAAAGTGTTTATGAATTGAGGGGTAAAAATAGAAAAAACAAACTGGTATATCTAGAAATTTTTTGTTACAATATTTTTAAGTTGAATTTAGTTGAATGCAAATAGCAGTCTATTCTTCTAAAATCAGCAGAAATATTTGTTAAATAAATGGTAACTACTTTCAGAAGGATCGATTATTATTTGGCTTAAATAAAATCGAGAAAAAGAAATGAAAAAAACTTTAAAAATTTTAATTGTTTGTGGTTTTTTTAGCCTACTAATTATTTAGCAAAATTTTTTGCTGATTTTTGCAGGTTAGGTTATTTTCTAGTAACAAAAATGTAATTTAAATATAACTAAAACTCTATGTATTTAACAGTTTTATTTTGCTGTTCCTATCTTACTAATATATAGCAAAATAATCTGCTAATTTCAGTAGTTTTTTTCTGCAAGGTCATTTTTAACTAATTTTTAGTAGTTTTAACTAATTTTTTTACAGATTTTTTTCGATTGGTATACATGTCTAGTAAATCTATCTAACAAAATACAAATATTTTACTAGAAAATTGTAAAACTAACTTGAAACTTATGTAGTTGTATACATAGCACTTAGGTAGTATCCCGTTGAACTTTTCTGCGTGTATCCCCGGTCATGGCAATACACAAAAAGTTTTTCATATAGAGACAAATTAACAATTAAAAATTACTTTGATCAGTTGACACATAAACTAACCACTGACGAGTCTTTGGGTGAGACGAAACTGCGGCAGTCTGGTGATTCCCTTGTGTCTGTTAAATTTTTCAATAAAAATGTTTTCTTCTTCTTCTTCTTCCTAGAAATCAACTCTAAAAAAAAAACCCCAATTATTTCCCAAAATTTATATTTTTGTGTCTCTGCTAGATGGCGCTATATTTTCATAATTTTTATTGTATAATCACAAAATGGCTTATATCTCAAAAACTAAGCGAGATAGAAAAAAATGGACGAAAATTCGATACTATGAACTTATCAATCTTTATAAGCCACCTATACTCCCAAAAATAAATTTGGGCCTGTCTCGGGACATAAACCAAGACTGTAAGCGACATTTTAGCAGAAATTTTCAGTTAAATCAGGTAATGTTTCTGTTGAATTTAGCTCAAATTTAATAAACTTAGCTAAACTAGAATTGTCTGTGTATTTAGTAGTGTGTAAAATTTAGCTCACCTAAATTTAGCAGGCCATAATTCTCAACTTCATTGAAAATTCTGCTGGCGCAAATACAGGTACTATTTCCTGTTATTTTAGCAGAATTTTTAACTATTTGTACGGGCTTTTTTTATGAGTTTAAAATGCAGTTTAATAAATTACTCAAGAATTTGCGCCTGTATTTTTGTATAGTGTAGTTTTGTACAAAAACTAAGTACGGTTTGTTCAGTCTAAATTAAGTATTAATCAGATTAAAAACATTTAAAAAAAAACTATTAAAATAAAAAATAACAGTAGGGTAGAGGGGGATCCTTCGCCACTTTTTTTTTCAAAGCACTGTCATTTCTTAACCCCTAATTATTTTTCAAAAATTACTTTCAAATTGAAGATCTACATATCTTAGCTTTAATTTCTATGATTTTTATTCTAATTATTTGCATATTTTCTATTACTTTTTTAATGATTTTCAAAGTAACCCAAATCGGCGTAACTGCCCCAAACTTGGGGGATATTCGCCAAAAGAGCTATATACAATTTCAACAAAAAATATTGTTAATACGGCAAAGTCAATGTTTTAATGACTGAAATAAATAATTTAGAATAAGTTCTTTAAGATATATGATTCTTTTTAATCAATAAATCTCCACTACATTAAAAAAAAAATAATTTAAAACTATAATATAATGATTCTTCAAAATTATAAAAAACTGAATAATTAATACAAATTTCAGAATCAACACGATTGTTCTAATTTACTATTAAACAGATATTAAATATATAGAAAAGTCTTATAGAGCATTTTAGGCAGGGATGCACCAACTCTTCGTAGATCCAGGGGACATCTGGTCATTGTGCCCCAGAGACAGGCACTAATATAAAATTAATATTTTTTTACACCTTTTAAGCATTTATTAAAATCTAATTATTATTTTCTGAAAGCTTGGGATCATATATCTGACGTAATGAAAAATTATTTCTTTATCACACGATTTGAGGAAGTTATTGCAAAATGTAGTTGCTTTCAATTATTTTTTTGGCACCCCAAAAATTACAAAAACACTTCTATCTGCTAGCACATTTGATGTAAATTCATCAAAGTAGATGTCAGGGAAAGGTAATTGAAAAATGCACAAAATATATTTTTTCCGATTTTTTATCTCCCTTAACATCGGAGAAAAATGGGATTAGTGTATGTGCCCCACTGGCGAAGGATCCCCCTCTACACTATACTGTTATATTATTATTTATTGTATACAATAAACAAAATAAAAATATAAAAACTCAAAAAATTTCCTGAAAAAATCAACAAATTCAGTTAAGCCAAATATGGGTATGGTTAAATTTTGAACATTCTACAGTCAAATTATGTTATCAATAGCTTGAATTGTTAAAAAAAACTTGAGCATTTTACTAAAATCATGGATGGTAACCGAAACGAATGCGGTTATCGTCAGGGTAACGATATTTTAGGTTATTTCGGTAAGGGTATTTTAAGGGTAACGCTATTTCATTTATTTCGGTATCGATATTTTAAGGATAACGGTATTTGAGTTATTTCGGTAACGGTATTTTAAAGATAACGATATTTGGGTTATTTCGGTAAAGGTATTTTAAGGTTAACGATATTTAAGGGTAACGGTATCCAGTTATTTCGGCATATACCGCATTGTTTTTTGCAAAAACCAAACTAAAGTAAAAACAAATCGAATTAATTGACTTAATTTATGTGAAATACTCAATAACCACGTTCAATGACCAAGAGCAGAGAATTATAAATAACGGTAACGGTATTTTAAGGATAACGCTAATTCAGTTATTTCGGTAACGGTGTTTTAGGGGTAACGGTAGTCAGGTTTTGAATCGATAACGGCATTTTAGCGGTATTGCCTGCCAACCCTGACTAAAATTTAACAAAAACAGTTGTAAATACCCCTTAATTTACATTTTTTTTTTTTGATTTTTTTCTCTTTGTTAATTGTATACGGAACCGCTATCGGCTCCACCTTGGTATTTTAAACGGACAATGTTAAACTTCTTACTGTCATGTAAAACTTTTAACTGGCAGTAAATGCATGTGTAAGCGACGAAGAATAAAAAGTGGATTAGTTTAAGTCAAGTAGATTAATTTCGCTCTCTAATCGAGCTATTAATCTAGTTAATGTCGGATTAACTGCTTAATCAAGCACTAATACACGCGTTGACAGTTAAAAGTTTAACTTTTGTCAGTTTAACCCTTAATGCTCAAGAATAACGATTTGAATAAAACTATTTTTTTGTAATGTGAAATGATAAATAGATAAAAACTGCACTTAAAATAATACGTCAGTAGAAAAATCTGTCAAACCGGTTTCAAATCGATTTGACTAATTTTTAACAAATTTTTAGTTGAAACACTGATTTAAACAAAGATTTTAGTTATCTTCATTTAACACAATACTAAAAATCCTTAGTACTTTAACTAATTTTGAGTGTTTATTATAAAAAGTTTCCGTAAACTTGACTCACTCACGCAAAAATTTCGCTCACGTACACTCTCTCACGAATAAGTTTTTTCTAATCACACCCACTCACGTTCACATGACCATCTCTGAAAAAAATCGTGCAATGCAAACTCTAGTTTAACTTTATGTACAAATTAATTTTAATTTCGAAACTTCAGACATATTCTAATTCAAATATATCTAGGTTTCAACGAAAACGAGTTGCAGGAGGGATGACTGTACAAACATTTGCCCAATATAAGAAGAACCGTTAACGGTTTTCTGCACAAGTTGAATTTGACGACTTATTCTTTCTAACATTATTTTGTTATTTAATTAGTTTTTAGCTGAAACATAAAGGCTGGTCCTTAATGTATATAAAATAATAATTTTATTAAATAAGAAATAACATAAGAAAAATATAAAGATCCTTAAAAAACTGTGATAAACAAATAAAACTTAAAAAAATGGGTTTACCAATGGAAGTAAAAAATCCTAAAATACAAGAAGTCACAAATGAAACCGAAGATGTGGAAGCAACAACAAAGAAAAGTCATAAAACTAGGTAAATTTTAATTACACTAAGAGAATTATGTCGGTGAAATTAACCACAATTGAAGACAAAAAAATTTACGCTGCAATTGCATTTAAAATTAACTGTTACTGCAGCCATTTTAACTACAATCGCAGTTAAAAATACAATTGTAGTTCATTCAAAAGCAAATGCAGTGTATACAACTTTTAACTGCAGTTGCAGTTAATTTTACTGACACAATTCTCTGGGTGCACGCCTTTTAATTTATTTCAAAATAATTGGAAAATAAATGCAAAGAAATTTTAATATTTTTCGATTACTTTTTTTAATTTAATTTAATCATTTGATATTTTTTTAATTTAAGTAAATTTGAAGCTGCTACCCATTTATTTAAAGGCAGTGTTGGTGCTGGTCTTTTTGCCATGGGTGACTGCGTTAAAAATGGTGGATTAATTGGATCCACCATATGTCTACCCCTTATAGCTGTGATATGTGTGCACTGTGAACAAATGTTAATTGATGGCTCCATTTTGGCGGTGGAAAAAACTAAGGGAGCTACATTCTATGATTATCCCGATACTTTGGAAAAAAGTTTTGAATATGGTCCAAAGCCATTCCGACGTTTGGCAAAAACAATGAGACTCCTAGTGGAAATGTTTTTATGTATTACACAATTTGGATTTTGTTCAATATATTTTGTATTTATAACGGAAAATTTACATCAGGTAAATAACCATTTAAATTTTAAAAAATTCAAGTTAGTATTTACATTTAGCTTGGAGTAAAGTTGATTTTAAATTCTAGTACTTATTTATACTACATTTACACTTGAACAAAAACTACTAGTTTTTGAAAACAACTTGTATTTAATTGTTAAATTCCATACAAATGGTTGTAGTGTAAATTGAGCTTTATTTGTATATCAGATTATTATGTTTTAAGTGCCTTTTTAAGATTTTATTTAAACACAATTTACACTACAACCCACTAGTACTTCTTGAAAATATTTTTTTTCTTGATTAAAAATTTGTATGGAATTTGACGGGTAAATACAAGTAACATAGTTTTTAAAAACCACTAGGATAAATGTAAATGTAGTAGGTATTAAATATTTTAACAAACTCAAACAAATATTTTAGAAATTTAAGATTTTCAATTGAAAATCCACTGAAAAACTTCTGGAAAAGCTAACGTTATAAATAGTTTTCACAAAAATGTTTCAGACCTGAACTTTCGGTACTATACTCAAAAGGTTTTTCAGTTACTGGATAAAAGTTGTTGCGGTAGTAATAAGAAGTTGTTATTTTTAACTGTAATTATTATTTGTTCGTAATCGAAAGAAAAAAATTGTTTTTCTTATATTTTTTATTGATTATATATTTTTATAATACTGTAAAAAACAGTGCTTTTTTAAATATTTTATCAGTTTTTCAAAATTTTTTTTGTTAGTTGTACTGCTTTTTTAGTCTTTTAGTTAAAAGTAACTACGTTTTTAGTTATTTTAAAGGCTTTTGTCGCCTTTTTCATATCAAATACCTTTGTTTCAACTGTCATTTTCAGTTTCATATTCTAACGACAAACCTTTTTGAGTATAATCTATATAATATGTAATTGAAATCTAAAGCTCAAATTAGTTTGGAAGTAAAGCCCAAATTAGTTTGGAAGTATCGTAAAAAAAGTAACGTATCATTCACATAATGAATAAAAAGAGTATGAAAAATAAAAATATTGTATTTTTTATCTTTTGCTTGTGCATAGAATTAAATGTCAAGTAATAAAATAGAAAATTTCTATTTTCAACAGAACTTTTTTACGATTTTACTTGACAACAGTTTCAATGCATAGAAAAAAGATAAAAATATATTTCTATATTATTTTTACACATTGAATTGATTATAGATACGTTTTTTTACTTTACGATTAGACTAATGAAGCCTTAAAGTGCGGCGAAATGAGGTATCGTAAAGTAGAAATCTATTTTCAATAGATTTTCTTACCTCAAATGTACTTGCAAACTAGGTAGTTGTGTATACTGTCATTAACTAAAAGTAAACAGCTGACACGATACTTTGCCATACTACTAGACTAATGGAGGTTTAATTCTGTGGACTTTAGAAAAAACTACTTAAATCGACTTAAGTTTGTATCGTCAAAAATGTTTTTGAAAATACTTTTTAGAGGTTTATAACATAGCTTAATTCATCTTCTAAAAAATCCACACAAAAAAGTATGAATTCTCAGAAAAATAAGTCTCTTGAAAAAGTGCTTTTAAAACAAAGTTTCAAAAAAAAAAATTCTTTTGCCGGAAATCCACAGAGTTCAAGCCTTAAAATTAGAAAACAATGCTGGAACTTTATTTCAACTTAAATTCCAACGAATTTATAGGGAATACATTGATTTATTGTAGTTAAAAAAAATATTTTTCGATTTACCTTTTTTCAGGTTTTAGAATCTTATGGCTTCAATATCAGTTCTACACTCACTATGTTAATCTGCCTACTGCCTGCTATGATTCCCTCCTTGATGACCAACTTAAAATATATTTCACCAGTCTCTGCTTTGGCTAACTTTTCTTTGTTGTTTGGCTTAATAGCCACATTATCGATAGCGTTTAAAGATGGTGTTTTGCCTTCGCCAGCAGAGAGACATTTATTTACTAATGGTTCTCAGATGTCGTTGTTTTTTGGTACTGCTCTCTTTTCTTATGAAGGCATTGCTTTGATTTTACCTTTACGAAATTCTATGAAACAACCTGAAAAATTCAACAGTCGTTTTGGTGTATTAAATGTTACAATGACTTGTATAACTATGATTTTTATATTTACCGGATTCGTTAGTTATGTTAAGTGGGGCGAAGATGTTCAAGGCAGTATTACGCTGAATTTGGATTCAGATGATAAGTATGTTTAATAATAAATATTTACACAATTATTTTAGAACCTGAAAATTGCTCCATCAAAATATGTTAACTCAAAAAAGTTTGCCGGTAAAATCTACTGAAAATTACAGTTAAAACAATGGTATATGATGTTAACAAGGCGTTACTAAGAATGCAGTTACTTTTAACTGTTGAAAAATAACTAATAAATGCATTAAAAATAACCATGTCGTAAAATTAACTGACAAGTTTTTACTACAAATATTTAAAAATAACTGGCAGAATAGGTAAAAACTACTATTTTTACAGTTAATTTTTTTCATATTATGAAAGTATATTTTAATAAAAAAAAAATAATGTTTTTCTTTCAATTACAAAAAATGTTTAATTACTTCATCGTACTGAAAATTTTAAGTAAAAATTCCAAACCGTTCTCCGAACTCAAAAAATTTTGTCGGTAGAATCTACTGAATATGTCAGTTAAAACAAAGGTATATCCAGTTAAAAAGATGACAAAGGTATTTTAAATTTAAAATAACTAGAACTTTTGGTGTTTTTAACTGTTGAAAAATAACTAACAAATGCATTGAAAATAACTAACAATGTTGCAAAATTAACTGACAAAATTTTACTCCAAACATTTAAAAGCAACTGACAAAATAGGTAAAAACTACTGTTTTTTACAGTTAATTCTTTTGGTGGTATTATAAAAGTATATTTTAATAAAAAAAACAACAAATTTTTTCTTTCGATTACAAAAACATGTGTAATTTACTTCAGCTTTTTAAAACTTGAAGTAATAATTTCAAACGGTTCTCCAGTTATTACGCTTTTATGCATTTTTTTTTTGTTAAAATAGAATTGAATGTAGAAAACAGTAGTTTTTACGTATTTTGTTTTAAAATTTTTGTAGTTAAAATTTATTAGTTAATTTTACGACATTGGCAGTTATTTTTAATGCATTTGTTAGTTATTTTTCACAACAGTTAAAAATAACAAAAGTTTTAGTTATTTTAAATTTAAATACCTTTGTCGCCTTTTTAACTGCATATACCTTTGTTTTAACTGTCATTTTCAGTAGATTCTATCGACAAACTTTTGTGAATGTACACGTATTTTTTAACTGCCCAATCTTATTTTTATGGATTAATCCAGGGCCATGACGAAAATTTATTGATTTTTGAAAAATTATCAGGCTTTATTAGGCTTTTTGCATTTCCTAAATACTGAAGGCTGGCATGAATGCACTTAGTATGTTAAAACATTCTGTGAAACATTCACTACACATTTTGCAATTCAGAAATATTAATTTGAAATTCAGAAAATATCAATTGAAATATAGAAATCATGAATTAATATAGATATTTCGTTTTCTTAATTTTAATTGATATTTTCTAAATTGCAAAAAGTGTAGTGAATGTTTCACAGACTGTTTTAAAAATGCATTTGTGCAGGTCTTTACTAAATAATTTTTATTTATCCGCTTTTCACTACAGCTTATAACAGCGACAACAATCGACTATAATAAATAATAATAATCATAGAGTTCATGAAACTCTTCATTGGCGGAATGATCTCTTCATTTTATGAAGAGTTTTATTAGTCTTATGAACTTTTCATAAACATTGACTTTAATGAAACCTGAAACCTATAGGAAAAATTTCTCAGCATATAGAAATAGACCTTAGAAAATTTTTAAAAATCATATTTAAAAAATTTTTTTTTAGATTGTCACAAGTTGTTAAAATTGCTGCTGCTTTGGGGGTTTTCTTTGGTTATCCCATACAGTTCTTTATTATGATCAAAATTATATGGCCACCCATGAAACAGAATTCAAATTGTGCCCAAAAGTATCCCATAACAATACAGGTTATTCTAAGATTTATAATGGTTTTACTGACATGTAAGTGCACATATTTGATTTAAACAAATTAACATATTTCTAAATCTGATTATGTCTTTTATCTACTCCTTTTCAGTTGGTATAGCTTTATTGGTTCCCAAATTGCATTTGTTTATATCCCTAATCGGCTCTCTATGCTCTACTTCATTAGCTTTTGTGTTTCCAGTTTTTATAGATTTTGCCGTAAGAGCTCAAAGGCCTAAAGGTTTAAATTCGTGTATATATTTGAAAAATATGTTGATATTGATTATTGCCATATTGGGTATGGTAACGGGTACGTATGAAAGTATTGTAGAAATTATAAAAGCATTTAAGGAATAAAAAAATAATGAGGGAATTTGTGGAAAGTTCATATAAGTACATATATCGTATATTGTATAAACTCTATTCTTTATGTATAAAGATTGACATAAAATGCGTAAACTTACCAACTTTACACACCATACGCAGTATACGAGGCTTTAAATAATCCTCTAAATGTAAAGATGTAATTATACCCTACACCACTATGTGGTCAGGGTATTATAAGTTTGTGCTGATGTTTGTAACACCAAAAAATATTGGTCGTAGACCCACCTTATAGTATACCGATCGGTTCAGAATTTTTTTTTATTTCGATTTAACGATGTCCGTCTGTCCGTCCGTCCGTCCGTCCGTCCGTCCGTCCGTCCGTCTGTCTGTCTGTCTGTCCATGCAATCTTGTACGCACTCTACAGGTCGCACCTATTAAGATATTTCGATGAAATTTGGTACATAGACCTATGTTGGCCCAAGGACGAACAAGTTTGATTTTTTTGAACATCGGTCCATGTTTAGACCTAGTGCCCATATAAGGGTCCTACCAAAATTATATTGTTTATACGCTGCAGGTCGTAAATATTAAGATATTTTGATGAAATTTGGTACACAGACCTATATTGGCCCAATAACGCAGCCTATTGATTTTGGTGAACATCGGTCCATGTTTAGACCTAGTGCCCATATAAGGGTCCTACCAAAATTATACTGTTTATACGCTGCAGGTCGTAAATATTAAGATATTTTGAGGAAATTTGGTACACAGACCTATATTGGCCCAATAACGCAGCCTATTGATTTTGGTGAACATCGGTCCATGTTTAGACCTAGTGCCCATATAAGGGTCCTACCAAAATTATACTGTTTATACGCTGCAGGTCGTAAATATTAAGATATTTTGATAAAATTTGGTATACAGACCTACATTGGCCCAGTAACGCAGCCTATTGATTTGGTGAACATCGGTCCATGTTTAGACCTAGTGCCCATATAAGGGTCCTACTAAAATTATATGGTTTATACGCTGCAGGTCGCAAATATTAAGATATTTTGATAAAATTTGGTACACAGACCTACGTTGGCCCAAGGACAAAGCCTATTGATTTTGGTGAACATCGGTCCATGTTTAGACCTAGTGCCCATATAAGGGTCCTACCAAAATTATATTGTTTATACGCTGCAGGTCGCAAATATTAAGATATTTTGATGAAACTTGGTACACCGACTTATGGCAGCCGAAGGACGAAGCCTATTGATTTTGGTGAACATCGGTCTATGTTTAGACCTAGTGCCCATATAAGGGTCCCCCCAAAATTATATTGTTTATACGATGCAGGTCGTAAATATTAAGATATTTTGATGAAATTTGGTACACAGACCTATATTGGCCCAATAACGCAGCCTATTGATTTTGGTGAACATCGGTCCATGTTTAGACCTAGTGCCCATATAAGGGTCCTACCAAAATTATACTGTTTATACGCTGCAGGTCGTAAATATTAAGATATTTTGATAAAATTTGGTATACAGACCTACATTGGCCCAGTAACGCAGCCTATTGATTTTGGTGAACATCGGTCCATGTTTAGACCTAGTGCCCATATAAGGGTCCTACCAAAATTATACTGTTTATACGCTGCAGGTCGTAAATATTAAGATATTTTGAGGAAATTTGGTACACAGACCTATATTGGCCCAATAACGCAGCCTATTGATTTTGGTGAACATCGGTCCATGTTTAGACCTAGTGCCCATATAAGGGTCCTACCAAAATTATACTGTTTATACGCTGCAGGTCGTAAATATTAAGATATTTTGATAAAATTTGGTATACAGACCTACATTGGCCCAGTAACGCAGCCTATTGATTTGGTGAACATCGGTCCATGTTTAGACCTAGTGCCCATATAAGGGTCCTACTAAAATTATATGGTTTATACGCTGCAGGTCGCAAATATTAAGATATTTTGATAAAATTTGGTACACAGACCTATTTTGGCCCACGGACGAAGCCTATTGATTTTGATGAACATCGGTCCATGTTTAGACCTAGTGCCCATATAAGGGTCCTACCAAAATTATACTGTTTATACGCTGCAGGTCGCAAATATTAAGATATTTTGATGAAATTTGGTACACAGACCTATATTGGCCCAATAACGCAGCCTATTGATTTTGGTGACATTAGTTGGCTTTTACCCAGACTGGTGTAGGGTATTCTATAGTCGGCATGCCCGACTTTAACCTTTTTACTCGTTGTATATAAATTTGTTAAATATTTTACTGTTTTCCCTAAACAATTTACTGTATTTTATGTTATTTATATTGTATGTCTAATGCTTGTCGATTTTAAGAAATTAATATATAAATTTGTTTAATAAGTATTATAATTATTGTTAAAAAAAATATCAAATAAAATTCTATATATAAACTAACATTTATCTAAACGTTATTTTCCCTCAAAAGATGTTATAAAGACTTTATTGGGTACAAAATGTATTACGTTGAAGTTTAGAATATAGATGGGCATAAGTTATCGCCTCGTAACTGACAGTGTAATTCCAACTTGAGTTAAATATGCAAAACTACTTCTACATCATACACAGATAGAATTTAGCTGAACAAGTGTTGGTGAAATTTTTCAGTTAACTTCATTAGTTAAATCACAAAGTAAATGAAAAATTTCTAAAATTTGATGAAAAAGCTTCATATATTATATGATCCTAGTTCATTGAGTGTATGAAACTTTTAATAAATAAAATTTTTCACAACATTTTATGAAAAATTCCACTAATTTTATGAAAAGTTTCAATGGATGAGTTCCATTGGTTTTATGCAAAAATTGATTAATATTATGCAGATGATTTTCTCAGTGTACTGGAGTAATTTAGCATACTTGTCTCAAAGGGTAATTTCATCATCTGTGTTACCAACTTATAACCATCGATATGTATAAACCTAGCAACTGTTCTTTGTTATGCTGCAATTGAACTTAAACTTGTAAGCCATAATTTAACAAATCTTGGACTTTAAACACCTGCAACAAGTCTTGTTTTAACCACTTACAGTTTATTGAGAACAATATATCGATTTTACTTTTATTACAAACTTGTTCTTGAATTTGTCATAAATGATTTTATTGACAACAAAAATAGATTGTATTTTCTTTTTAAAACGTTGTTGAATAATTAGCTGTATGAGATTAATGTCTACTAATGCTTTCATTTATTTAGTTTTTTTGTATTTCCTATTTTATTTACACTTCGACCTCGATTTGTTTCTTTAACTTTTTTGCTTCCATTTTTTTCTTATTCTTTTCTTTCTTCTTTATAAACTCACTTTTATCCAAATTATTTTGAAAGAATGTAGCTTCCTTGCGTGCCTGTGAAACTTCTGTCATTAGACGTTGTTTATGTACGGCTTGTTCATAATTCATTCGTTCAGTTAGATGGCACCATTTAAAACGTGGTAAATATTTCATACTCCACAGATAATCAAAAAATTGTGATTTCTTGCGACTGGATATTTGTTTATTATTAAGTAGAGGCACAATTTGTTTGGCTACACGTTTAGATTCGAATTCCACCCAACCTTCGGTGAAATGGCGGGCAAAGGGTTTACGTTTTTTCTTTTTCTTTTTGTCGTCACCTGAAAAAAAAAGAAGGTACAAAATGGAGATTTTGGTAGTAGTACAATTAATAAAAATATGGTGTGTGTTTTTAAAATCTAAAGTTGTTTATGCACATTAAAAATATATTTCGTGGAAACAATAGGTCTGATTGCGGTATCCATTGTCGAGGTCGTAAAATGCAGCTACATACAATCGATATTTTTTATTTTAAAATTTACAAATAAACATAACTTTCCCGGCACACATATTGCAATTAAAAAAAAAACTGTTTTTATGACTTTTTAGTAAAAAAAAAAATAACTGTCATCTGTAACGCCAAGCATAATAAACCCGAATATATATTGGCGACACAACATAATTTTTTTTAAGAATTCAATACTTTTACCGAAAGTTTGGCAAAATTATTCAAACAAAATGTGGGCACATTCAAATTCTGTACATAAAGAACATGAAAAATTATACTTAAAATTTTAGTGCCCAAATTTTAAATTTCAATACAATATTGAATACAATACATCTTTTAAAATTTTCAAAATTATTTGTGTTTATCAAAACTAAACAGACGGAATTCGCCATACCTTATTCTTATATATGAGTAGCTGAGAAGCAAAACTCGTTGGTTAACATTAACTAAATTTTGGGAAGAAGCCAAAAACTTTTTGCGGCTAATTAAATTAACAAAATTAGTTGAATGCTTTGAATTCTTAAATATTATGCCATTCTTGATTAAAAACTCAATAGTTAAAAAATCGAAAATATTCTCAAAAATCGCCTAAGAACATTCAGAATCAATTGTCATCTGGTTTTTTTAATTTTTGTAACGAACAAGTTTTGCATCTCAGCTACTCATATATTACAACATGGATAACTCACGATGGTATTTTGCACACAATGCAAAAAACAGTTTGCATCGTCATAACTACTCATGGCTGAAAAATTGCAAATAACAATCTGAGCTTTTTTGCATCGTGTGCGAATCGCGATCATTAATACTCTCAATATAAATTAACAGTCCATTTCCTCCAAATCTGTTTCGTTCCTATTTTCGAGATGAACACCGCTTTGTGTATTTTTCGAAATATTAACTAACAAACCAATTTATACGAATTTGCGTCAAATATAAGGGTTTTCAAATAAACTCGTAAATTCCTTGTAAACCTCGCGCGATTTTTTTTTTTTTTTTTCTTTCCAAATATGTCTATTTTTTGCGAAATTCTAAAGTCTCACCATGAAAAATTCTCTTGAAAAGTTTCTTTTTTCTCAATGGGTTAACTAATCGGTCCTATTTTTGGTCCTAGTGAAAGATATTTCTATAACTCTATATTTGACATGAATTTGTTTTGAGTTAATATAAAAAAAAACTAAAACTTTGACCTCCAATAACTTTGTTGTTTGATGGGTTAATTGGTCGAGCTATATCTTGAATGAATGGTGTAAGTCTCGACAATAAATTAATAATTACAAATTATATTGTTATATAAGCAATCTTATGAAATAAAACCCTTTTTTGTTAAAATGAACCTTCTAAAAATTAAAAAAAATTTAACTGGGCCGTAATGGGTTAATTGGGGTTAATTGGTATTTTTAATGCCATATGAAAGATATTTTAAATACCTTTCTAATGGTGCGCGTATTGTCCAAATCCGACCACAAATCACGGAGTTATAGTCCAACTTCGAACAGAAATAACTCCCGAGATAGGTCTGACCGACAGAAAAAAAGTTGATGTGGAATCCCAATAAAAAATTTTAACTGTGGTAAAAATTTTGACCTGATCGGAGCCGTGCCACTAAACTCAACTTTAACCAGAGAATGGTTGCGTCCTATGACAAGCCCATGTTAAATTCATCGATGAAAATGCCGAATTGGAAACACTTTGTGATAGAAATATTTTTCCTGCATGATTTTTCTATTTTTGTTTTCATTAAAACCAAATTCGTATTCCAACTTACTTCCGGGTAATTTTTCCGGTTGCAAATAAACTCTACCAATTTTACCATATTCTCCCAGAATTTCCCTAATACGGGTAACATTCATATGCTTGGGTATATTAGAAATATAGATAATGCCCTTCTTTCGTATCCTTTTGAGTTTATGAAGACCAGACTGGCGTAAACTACCCAAATCCATTTCATCGTCTTCCATGGAACTTCCATGGGCTAAACCAGTACCATCATCTGCTTCCACAATATTTGTAGAACTTGCATTATTCTCTGCATCACTTTCTGTTTCAACACACATTTCACCATCCTTAGCTGTGAATATTTCCAGATTTGTTTTAGCAGCTAGGGAATTATCTTTTAGTTTCTTTAGTTTAACTGACATTTTAAAAGAATTGTTTAACTAGTATTTTTCTATTTTTTATTAAGTTTTTGCCAATTTTAGTAAAATATTAGTTTGTCTTCTACAAAAAATCAAAATAAATGATTTTGACATGTCTATTCACGTGTAGTGGTAAAGGGCTGCCAGATTTTAATCTATAACACAGGGTGTTTCTATATAAATTTTACTTCAGAAGTGTGGTAGCATTGGAAGTTGTCATATATTCTCTAAATACAGCTCTGTGTACTACAAAGCAACAACAAATAATAAGCTCAGGTATCAGGAACGGCAAAGTTTGTACAATTGTACCATTTTAAAATTAGTACCCCGACCTTTTTGATTCAATTTAAAAATCTTTACGAGTTTTAATAAACTCATTGAAATGTGTATTTTTATCAGCTAAAAACTTTAGATTTTTGTTTACTAGCATAAAAGTACATCCTTGATACAATAATATGCACGATTTTTTTAAACATTTCAAAAAATGGAAAAATCCAACCGTATACCAAAATTATAGTTGGTTTTTTTCAAAATCATATGATTTCTATTCACACTAAAATATTCTATCATTCTCCATGATTTTCTTGGCATATACTACTAAATTGTACAGTGTAGAAATGCCTTTATCAGAACAGGGTTCCAAAACTTCGTACTTTGTTTACAGAAACTGTAAGCTTTTGACAAATGAAAATAATTGAAAATAAAATATGAAATTTACACCAATTAGCATAATAAAATACAGTAAAAACAACAAATATGAATGCAAAAATAATTGAATTGGTTGAATTGATATAAAATATGACAAAATATATACTACCAAATCTTTTTTGCATTCCCTTTTCCTAAAAGTAAAAAAAATGTCTGTAAATTTAAATTATACGTGACGGCTTTTGTGACTAATCTCTTATTCATCAAAGCTTCTGTCGTCTAAGCTTTACCTTAAGCCCAGTATTTTGTTCAAAAGAGCGAAAAAATTTCGCTCTTTGTTTGGAGCTCAAAAACTATAATAAAAACATTAAAATGCATAAATTTTTATGGTGTATAAAAAGTTACAGTCATAATTAACCCAAATGTCACTTTTTCGCTAAATTTTCAAATGGTCCTATCTATTAAATTGATGCGAAAAAATTCTACCGCAATTTCGCAACAATTCCACGCAAGTGAAAAATCATTTTTTTTATATGGAGTTTGACAGCTTTTTTTTTTTTTAATAATAAATACAGCATTTTTGTTACTTCAAATTACATAACCAAAGCCCTGGGGCCATATATGATTAATAAAAGCTACTACAAAAAAATAATTTAAATACTTTTTTGCAAAAGTACGAACAAAATACCGGACTTTAAGTAAAAGACGTACATTTTCGATTTAGTTGGTACCAAATCGCCAATCCAATTTACCATCACTGGCAGGTAAGCAAATAAAGAAATTTCAACAAAAACTAAAAAAATACGTTACACTACAAACGAGTAGTTGACATGAACGTGTAAAGGTGTTTAGTATGGCAGTGCGCGCATTATTGGATTATTAAAAAAAAAATGTAGGCAAATAAAACTTCTGATAAAAATAATAATTTATAATAAAAACATCAATTTATTATAAATTATCGAAATATTTACTTAAAAAAGTAAACAAATTATATATAAAACGACCTAAATGTTTAAAACAGATATTTAACAACGAATCTAATAAAAAAGTAAAAGAATTTACAACAACGATCGTACTACTAAAACAAAGTGCAAAAAATACAACAAAAAAACAAGTTTAATTTAAGTAATAATAAAATTATAAAAAATAGTGAATAGAAAAAAGAAACAAAAAATGTTGAAAAAGATTAAAATAATAAAATTTATAAAAATAATGATGCAAAACTAATAAAAAGTAAAATAATACTAGCTTTTTTTGAACCGTTTATATGCGTGTTTAAAGTGATTTAAATGATTCATAAAATTACTAACTACGAATAACAATAATAAAAAATACCGCAAAAGTGTTATTATTAAATTATAAAAATAACTATAACGTTTTTTTAGCAAAGCCATAATTATCCTTAAAAATTTCAATTAAATAGTGGAACATTAATTTTAAGTTCTTTCTATTCTTCTTTATGTCGTTTTTACTAAAATTAAAAGCTAGTGTGTTCTCTTTCTAACAAGTGTGTTTTTCCCTAGATGATCAAGTGTCCTTTAATGTTTATGAAATTCACACGCACATGCATTCAACTCCCTTTATTAGTTCTTTAGTCTAAAGAGAATAAATATTAGCAACCCTGTGCTACTAAAAGCAACAACAAATTCTTAACAATGCAGCTGCTTATTTTACGTTTACATTTTTCTAATAATACCAACAACAACAATTTAATTCTTCCACATTTTGTGTAATATAAAAAAAGAATTCAAAGGAAAATTGATAAAAAAGAAACAAAAAAGTAAATAAAATAAATACAAATTATTTATTAGTGTGATAGTAGTTAGAAGAAAAATAAAGCAAACGTTATAAAAACAAAACAAGTGTTTCTTTTTCATCTTTCTGTTTAAATATTGCTTTAAAGTTCTATTATTTCATTTAAAAAACGTGTATTTTTTGTTGTTGCCAACATGAAAGTCACCGTGTGTTTTGGTGACACACGCATTTTAGTGCCTTGTGGTGATGGAAACCTATTGGTGAAGGATTTAATTAATGAAGCTACAAGACGTTATAAAAAAGCAGCAGGAAAGGTAAGTTTATCATTAAATCGTTCATAACTATAATAAGGAAGACACTTAAGATACAATGTAGATAAAAATTTGTATTGCATGTCACAACGACAAATGTTTCTAGCAGCCCTTTTATTGCAGCTAAACACTGATTAAGCAGTTTTAGTGAGGCATTTGTTAGCATATTTGTTAGTACCAGAGCTTTAAATGGATTATGTATTTTGTTATATAAAAATTAACAGACTAAAATAAAAAAAAATAAATATTTAAAAATTGTAAATATGAACACTTATTTTGAAATTGGTGTAAGTCCACTTTCATAAATTTTTAGTTAATTATGGTGTTGCACAGTATTCATTAGCTTCTATTCAAAGCACAAAAATTTCTTTGTCAAAACTTTGAAGATCGCGGAAATTTTAACGGAATTCTTGTATTTTGAGTTATTTTGAAAAACATCAAAATCCTTCACAGAAAATTATTGTTTTGTCCTTATAAACTTTGATCTCCAGATTCCAAATCTACTCTTTTAATTTTTTTAGCACATACCATTTTCGCGAAATTTGCAATTCTGTTACTTTTTTATTTTAAAATACATTTTGTAAAGCAAGTTTGATTACACAAGTAGGAGGTCATTGTGTGGGGGTGGATAATTCCAGCGATTAACGAAAGTAATACTTTTATGTTATCGCTAAACGAAACATGAAATTTTTTATCATAAAGCACATGAAATAAGTGGGAAAACGGCGTAAATGCACTTTTATAAAGGTTTTATTTTTGGGTGTATATAATACAGTTTTACTTGGAATATACACGAATTCAAATACATTCTTAACGCTTTATAGGCCATCTTCGTGGGTCATTTGACTTATTTTGTTTAAGAAAAGTGGATCATGATCAATAGGGCAACCAAATAAAAAAAGCCCTATTCTTCATAAAATCAAATTTGTCGTGCGATTTCTAAATAAATAAATAAAAGTATAAAAGATAAATAACATCTAACGGTGGGTCTCATACTGCAGGTTTAAACTTTATTTAATAGTTAACCCAAAAATTTGTTGTTGTTTTGTGTACATATTAGGTCCATTCGATTACTGGATAATTTGTACAAATTTGACAGTTCTATGTTGAGAGTTTCTAAGTCTTCTTCTTTTTATTGCAAATTTTTACTGGATAAATTTTTGCCAGTAAGAATTTGCAAGCAGAAAAAAACATATGATTCGAAAACATATGTTTGTTTATTGAAAACCAAAAAAAAAAATTTACAATTATGTTATTTTATGGAAATTCAAAGCAATGCAACTTTCAAAATAAAGTATGGGAAATATAAGAAAACCTTCTAAAAAGTTTCTGCTAAAGATTTAACATCTAAAATTATCTTCTTCCACAGCGACCAGTTAAAATTTATTTGTATATTTGGTGTTGTAATCAGCTGTGTCTACAAACTTGCAAATTGTTGCAAATTTTCTGTTCGCGTACATGTTTGGGAAAATTTTATTTTGAGAATAAATCTTGTCTTACTCTCTGTAAGTTTGTACTGAGTAATTCTTACTGAACTTGACTGAGAAAAGTAATCGAATGGACCTATTTTTTGACATATTCTCTTGTTTATACCTCCAAAAGAATTACCCTAAAAAACAATGAAGCAAATTATGAGTTTCAGATTGATCCATGGGTATTTTTTGGTCTAGAAAATGGTCCTTTGATTTGCGTTTAACAATTGAAAACTACTAGTTTTGGGTACTACATATACGAATGAGATATAAGAGATTCTCTAATAATAACGTGTACCGGTTTTTAGAAACAAAGGTATCCATACGTCCTACTGTTGATTTGCTTATTCGGTACCAGAGCTTTGAAAAATTAATTCTTTAACTCAGTTTTTGAATTCTAAATTTAAAATTCAATGAAATAATTCACAAAAGACTAGTTCCTATGCATAATAATTTGGAAATCTTATAACACATTTGTAAAATTAATTTTGTATGAAAAAAATATTTTATAAGTCATTTACAAATTTCAAAAGTGATTATGCATTCATATTTGTCTTCGTTCGATTTCGTTGCCAATTAATTCAATTGGTTCTTTTTATAAAAAACACACATTGAAAATCTCAAAAACAGATTACGAAAATCTGCATATGTGACAGCGCATAGAGAAAGGGACCCAATTTTTTTTTTTTTGGTACACCAAATTTACACGTATTTAAATCTTTAAAATGGCTCTCCTGAACAAAACCCTTTTTTTACCCTTAGGTCCCTTTCTATTTTGCGCGTCACATATAAATTTGCTTTTTCATCTAAGCAACTGTTCCACCGTTAGCGTTATGAGGCAGGCATATTTTTGCTTAGCTGAGTCATATCTTAGGCATCAAAGTTGAAAATTTAACTTCAATGCCTGAAATAAGTCAAAACTAATGTATTTAAGGGCTAATATCCTACTTATTCAGAATTGTCGCTTAAATGTAAAACAAACCTGGATTTTAGGGGGAAACCATGTGAATCTTCCATTTTAGGTACAGGATCTTTTCAGCGAACTTATGTAAAACACTACAAGGAACATTTCTGTGGAACATTTTAAATCAACACTTTTTGCAAGCAACATTTACATAAAAGTACCCTTTGGGTACTATTTATATGTATGTTTGTGAGTTCGTTGTCAATAACATTTGTAAATAACGAGGTTTATCCCAAAGAAAATAATTATTGTGCATGAGACTTAGCTGTGGTATGCTTTGTTCAATAATTATTTTAATTTCTGCATTAAAAAATACTAAAATTGTTTTTTCGGACTTTCTATATTTTTATATATTTAGTTAGAATATTGCTCTACATCAAGTTCAAATTCTAATATGATACTGTCATATTAGATATTAAGCTTGTTAGTTTACTTAGTACAAGTTAATACTTTTACTACAGCTGGAAAAATTCAATACAAAAAGTAAACAAAACTTTCTTTCGAATTGTAGTAAAAGCAGTAAGAATTACGAGTAAACGAATACACTGTTTATTTGTTGTTTCAAAAAGGTTGATCATTTTCATGATAGACAAATACAATTGTTTTATTTTCATGGTAGGCAATACAATTGTTTACCATGGCTAAGTCTCATGCAAAATATTTATTTTGTTTGGGATAAATCTGGTTATTTTTACAAATGTTATTGACAACGAACCCAAAAACATACATATAAATAGTACCCATGTACTTTTCTGTAAAAGTTGTTTTCAAAGTGTTGATTTATGCCTGGTTTTACCAAATTAGACAGTTCATATACAAAAGTACAAAACTCTCGTCCCGTTGAATTTTTGTATCTTATGTAATGTCTCTGTTTGTATGTTCCAGTCATCATTTTCTTATTGTGGACAACGGATGAGTTGAGGTGATGCCCACGAAACAATTGTACAGTCTATCAATAAATGGTCAACCTTTTTGAAACAACAAATAAAATCCAATATGACAATATCATATTAGAATTTGGACTTGAGGTAGAACAATATTCTAACTAAATATGCGGTAGATACGTTCCAAAAAAAAACCGCATAAAATAAATCCGCATAAAAAAGAACTCTACTTCCATACACAAATGGGAGATGCGTTCCAAATATTTCAAAACCCGCATAACTTTAAAATAAGGTGAGAAAACTGAACTAAAATCCAGTGTTGCCATTTCAGTGCTTTTCGGGTATTTTTTGGTGCTTTTTTCCATCCCGTACCCGGTGATTTTTTACAAATACCCGTTTAAAAAAAGCGGGTATTTACGGTGCTTTTTCATATTTCTGGCAGTGCTTTTAGTGCTTTTTGTACAGTTTATATTTTTGGTATTTGTTCTCGTTTGTTTAAAATTTTCTTGAATTTTCTGTCAAAATTTAAAAAATAAAACGAAATATACAAGAAATACACAATGTTTGTAGTAAAATTTTAAATACATAGCAACTTTGTTACATTTAAACTTCAAAATTTTGAAATATTAGTTTGGTGCTTTTTTACCCCTTTTTTGATTATTTTTTGAACCTTTTTTACACGATTTTTCAAAGTTAAAATGTGTTTTTAAATTCTTGATTTAAATTTTTCAAAAAATTAATATCGTGCTTTTTTACCGCATTTTCGGTAAATTTTTACCCTTTTTACCCATTTTCATAATGCTCACGGTGCTTTCCTGCCTTCAAGAGTTGACAACACTGCTAAAATCGCATAAAAAAAATCTATGGATTAACCCCTCAATTCATATATGCTTTGTAAAGTTATAGCAGGTTTAGAAAACGTCATTTTCATACAAAATTTGTTCAATAAACCTCCTATAATTTTACAAAGCGTTTATGAATTTAGGGGTAAATATTTAAAAAAAAATTACTAATTTTTTTTACATTTAACACAAAATTCATACAGTACATAAAAAAAAAAAAAAAAATCAGTAAAAAATAATACCCCGGCTAGAAATCTACATATCGTCATATGAAACCAAAAAAGCCGTAATTTACAAAAAATTCAAAATCGACTTTTTGGTCGATTATGATGCACCGTATCAAAATACACATTCTTGCAAAATTTTACACTCCTACAATTAAACACGAGGATTTTATGAACAAAATTCTAAACAGCCCCAAGTGTACGCTCAAACAATTTTTAAAAGTGTTTTGCTTCTCCTGTAAAATTTTTTAAATGTAACTTACGGCTTTTTTGATTTCATATGACGATATATGGATTCATACAGATTTTATGTATGTTCGTGCATGCTCATAATTTATTTTTTTGTTACTACCAGCTTAAAATATTTCAGATATTTCAAAAATTTCAAATATTTATTTAAAATATTTTAAAAATTTCAAATATTTTAAAAATTTCAAATATTTCAAAAATTTAAAATATTTCATGATATTTTAAATATGTAGCTAAATATTTTACTTAACTACAGATTTCATATATTTCAAAATATTTATATCTGAGCTTTGGAATTTTCATACTATTTACTTCCCAGCAAACAAAGATAATCATTAATGACTAAGAAATTAGCTCCGAAAACATAAACATTTTTTCACTTTCCCTATGAAAGTGTCCGTCTAAAGAGCCGTCTGTGTACTCAGAAATGACTCAGAAAAAAGAATGTATAAAATCAATATTTTCCTCATAAATTTTTTAATGCTTGAAATCACTGTAAAAATATAATAATATTACACAATTTGAATAATTTTGGAATCTTTTTCGAGTCTGAAAAGTTAAAACTCATTTTGAGACAGCTTTTTAGATTCAAGCGACAACTTTTTTGATTGTGTTCTGAGGGTTCATATTTTCTACCAAAAAAAAAGTATTTTCAAAAAACAATAATCATTTTTTGAAGTAAATAAAAGATTATTAACAGGGGTATGGCATCACCAAAAAAATAAGTTTTAAAAATATCGTTGTCACTAGAGTAGTGTAAGTTTTGATTTCCTATCTCTATAATTCAGAGACTATTAATTATAGAGATAAGAAATCAAAACTTACACTACTCACCGGTAGAGGGCGTTGAAATTTAGTATTACCTGAGGAACTAATTAGCATCAGTTTAGTATCAGCTGGGCCTATATTTTAAAACTCAAAAACTGTAGAAAACTTCTCAAAATAAGGAAAAACCAAGCGCGGAATATGTTCAAATAATAAAATTTGAGATATCCGTTTGTTTTTTTGCTTTGTTGTTTGTTATTATTTAAATTTAAAGAAAAAAAAGAAAATTGTCACTTTTTTGAACAAAGTGCCATCTAGTGACAACGATATTTTTATAACTTATTTTTTTGGTGATGCCATACCCCTGCTATAATTAATAGTCTCTGATTATTACTATTTCAAAGCTGAAGTATTATTTTTTTTTATTACTTATGTGCGTATTTTAGTAAATAAAACAATACTGCTACATACTTAACCCTAAATTCATAAACGCTTTGTAAAATTATAGGAGGTTTATTGAACAAATTTTGTATGAAAATGACGTTTTGTAAACCTGCTATAACTTTACAAAGCATTTATGAATTGAGGGGTTAAAATTTACAAATAATAATAAGTTGATATTTCAAAATAATATTTCAAATAAAAAGAAAACAAAATTAATTTTATGTTTTCATTTAATTTAATGTTTCCTGCTTGATTTTAATTTTTTTGAATATATTTAATTGGCACAGATCACAATTTCTAGATAAAAAATAAATTTTTAATTTTTGTTCATTACCATAAAAACAATTTAAATGTTTCGTTATTATTACAAAATTCGTCGTAAAATTCTTTAGATAAATAAAACTTAAAAAAGATAAGATTTAAAATATTTTTATATAAATACTACCCAGCAAAACATAAGGTAAGGTCTTCTAAATGGATAACTTATTTAGCGATACACAAATACACAACTTTTAAAGGAATGAATTATTATAGTACAATATAAACAAAGTATTTTATTAACACCTTACAAACAACTTCTCAGAAGTTGTATTGCTCCTAGCAACAACTTTATGCATTAAGTAAGTTGTTGGTAGCGGCAATTCTACTTCTAAGAAGTTGTTTGTAAGGTGTATACAAAAATGTGTTTATATTATACTATAATAATTCATTCTTTTGAAAGTTGTGTGTTTATGTATTACTTAATAAGGTATCTATTAAAAAGTGGTAAGGTATTTTTTTTTTGCTGGGTATCGTTTCTATTCATCTACCTTTTTTCTTTTTAAAAAGTGCCTAATGTATAAAATCAACATTAAAAACTTAAAATTAAATAACTATTTATTTAATGATAAGTAGAAGCCATACAAAGATGTAACAATTTTTGAACTAAAAATAAAAACTTCCCATAAATCTTCAATTAATGCCTAAAAGGAAATATTAAGTTTTTAAATTACTAGCTAGAAAAAAATGAACTCCAATGACCTTTTGAAATGAAAAACCCTAAATCTTGTTATGGAAAATGTAATAAAAACTTAAAAAGTTATTTTCTGTTGTACGTTTCTTTAAGACGCCTGTTATATACACTTGTTAATTGATGAAAAGAACTACAGGTTTTCGAAAAAAAAAACTATTTACATTAGATGATAGATCAAAAGTAATTAATCACACGTAAAAGGTTCACAAAAAAAAAAAAAAACTAAAGAATATAATATGGTTAGAAATGAAGAAAATAAAA